>OX377201.1:65699324-65732227 GCA_947396885.1 Heligmosomoides polygyrus polygyrus | reverse complement strand
TCATTGGAGTGATTTCACAAAATTGATCATAACTCGGTTCATTTTTCGAAATTTGAAAATTTCAATTGCTTTTCGAAAGCTAGAGAAAATGCTCTTTCGAATCATATAGAAACTACCTTTCAAAAGGGAGGTCTTCATAGGGGGAGGGGGGGGGGTTCGAATTGTTGCAGAAATACGTGCCAAAAATCGAACCCCCCCCCCCCGCCCCCTATGAAGACCCCTTTTTTGAAATCTGGTTTTTGTATGGTTAGAAAGCATCCTTCCTCTATTTTTCAAAAAGCAATTGGGATTTTTGAATTTCGAAAAACGAACCGAGTTATGATCAAATTTGTGAAATCACTCCAGCATCGACGGTGCAGAGTCTGCGAGCAGTTCTTCGGAAATTTGATCATAACTCGGTTCGTTTTTCGAAATTCAAAAATTTCAATCGCTTCTTGAAAAATAGAGGAAGGATGCTTTCTAACCATACAAGAACCAGACTTCAAAAAAGGGGTCTTCATACGGGGCGGGGGGGTTCGATTTTGGCACGTATTTCTGCAACAATGGACCAGAATTCGAACCCCCACCGCCCTCTATGAAGACCTCCCTGTTGAAAACCAATTCCTACATGGTTCGAAAGCGCATTTCCTCTAGTTTTCAAAACGCTATTAAGTCTTTTAAAATTCGAAAAACTTACCGGGATATAATTGTTTATACAAAATCACTTCAATTTTTTCGCTCAAAAATCGAAGGCCTCCGCCCCATATGAAGATCTAGTTTTTGAAAACCGATTTTTAAACCGTATGAAATACCTTTTTTGTATTTTCTAAAAAGCCATTGGCTTTTAAAATTGTGGAAAACTTACCGAGTTATAGTCATTTTTATGAACGTCGAATTTCGTCGCTCCCATGACGTCGGTGCGATATCGACCAGTGGTCGATCCAGTCTATTCGTTTCAGAAAACAATGATTTTTACACTGTGCATTAAACAAGAATTGAAACTTTTTGTGGCGAAATTTCAATTGTGTGGGTGATCTGCTTCAGGTAAAAATTAATTAATTTTTCTTGAAAAGCGAAAAATTTAAATGCAATCAGCCCTAATCATATCGGAGATCGCCGCGAAGAAGCTTAGTTTATGATTGTATATTAATCACATCTTGAACTCTAAGATGGTACAGTTTTCACTCTCTGATGCTCTTCCTCCAGAAGGTAGAAATTTTTTTGCCGCAAGAAGTCCGTCCTTCAGTGGCGATCGGTGATATCGGAGAGCGCAATGGCTCCACGTAACCTACCATATTTCGGAGTTTGTGCGACATCTCTGAAAAATTCACAAAACTTTTAAAACTGTAAGAGGTGTGGGTTCTACGCTTTAAAAAGCAGCTTGTAAAAATAGCGGCTTCCATGTGATTGACGGTGTCGAATTTTTTCGGCAAATGATACAAATCGGAGCGTCTGTTTATACAGAACAGAATGTTTATGTCTCACAAAAACACGTTTTATTCCCTTGTGTCAACCGGTGAATTAAAACCTTTATTGGGTACAACCTTTATTGGTTACAACTTCACTTTCTGATGCTGTTTCCAGCAGAAGAGAGAAAATTAGCTCCGTGACAAGTCCATCCTCGGTTGCCATTCGGTCATCGCTTCGAAGAGTGCTTCCAAAAATCTTGTAGGAAAAGCACTTAATTTTCCTTAGCAATTGACATTTCAAATTTTATAGACGGCAATTTAGGACGTAGATGTCGCTCGTTCAGGTAGAAAACTGTCGCGTCCGTGACTTCCTGAAAAAAAAAAACTGAAAAATGGAAACTTCTCATTGACTCTAAATCTAGGTGCAGAAAACCTTTATTTTTAACAAGTAATACAATTTTTATTTGAAACTTGTTATATTAATTTTTACAACTTCGCGGGACGAAGGAGAGACTCCACACCTTCGTAAGCATTCCTGGAAAAAACAACTTATTAAGAATTAAAAAAATCACCATGAAACCTGAAGAATAAGAGAGAATCCTCTGCCAAAACCGGAAGAGCACGACCCCCCCCCCTCCAGACGATGCCACAGTACGACCCCCCCCCCCTTCGATTCCCGAACCTCAAGCTTGACCCTGATCGTGGCCCAGCGCAGTGCACAGATGATGTAGTAGGGGACTTGTGAGCGTGGTGTCGGCGGTTTCGACCCCGCAGACTGCGTTTGTCTTGCTCTTCTGCAAAATCCATGTTTATCATATAGGTGATCTACCTAGGGGTATTATAGTATGTTATAGAACATGTTTACCTATAACGTTTGCTTCAAACTCCTAAAATTAGCTAAAATGGTTACTTCTAAAGAACCGAGACAGTTCTCCATTCTTCACAATACATAAGGCTGATACATAAGGCGACACGTTAGCTGAGAACAGGCTAAACGTACGGCATCGTCAAAGTCATGTCCTCCAGTGCTCATGTTGTTATCCACTTGCTAACTCTGGAATGTGGATCGCCTTTGGATGCGCCTCCATCTAGAGAGGAGAAGACGTTAGCAGACAAGGTAGCAAGAATTTTGACGTTGTTCGAAGATAAACAGCTGGAGGAATCCATGATGAAGAGAATTTGGAAATTGAAGAAGGCGAGGTCGACGGCGAATGGAACATAGTGATGAGGTGGGTGCTGTGGAGAACTGCCTCGGTTCTTTAGATGTGAACGTTCTAGTTAATCTGTAGTTTGAAGCTTATATTATATGTAAACATTCTCTATAACATACTATAATACCCCTAGGTAAATCACCTATATGATAAACAGGGATTTTGCAAAACAAACGCAGTCTATGGGGGTCCAAACCCACGATCTCTAACTCAGGAGTCCTGGCGCTCCTCTACTACGCCACTTGTGCACTGTGCTGAGCCGTGATACGAGTCCTCATCCCACGCGCGCCCGTCACCTGCGGACCACGTGAATCAATATGCTACCAACACCCAACCTCCCTCGCCCCTAACTCTGCGCGGAGTTGTATTGGGGTCGAGATACCTGCAGTTTGTTACTTCGCAGGGAAAGGCGGTTCTGCCCATATACAACACTTGGGCCGTTCCGACCTACCGTTGAGATAGTATTCTGGTTAGTCTACACACATACTTATCTGGCTAGCGGAAAGTGCCGTATTGCTTTGCTTCGCTGTTGGCATATTTGCTAGGCTTACATTTCTTATCTATTCATAGCTTTATGTCTCCTTATTAGATTTCTCCCTTGTGATTTCCGGTACTTTAATATCTTACAAAATTACGATGATAAAGGATTGTACAATTAGAGAGGTGAGAATGGTTTGAATTCTATTGCTTCGTTTGTTTGTTTTAACTTTTTAAGGTGCCCACCCACTAGTGGACGCTCATAGATGATGACAAAATTGCTCGAAGGCAAAAAACTGCTATGATGGAGTTGGTGACACCTCTAGACGTTGTTCTTCGGCCAGATGGAAAACGTGAAAAGGGTCAGGTCGTCTGCGATGGCAAACAGCGTGGAGTTCAATATGACCCAGAGAGACAACATACTGAAGGTTCTATCGCAGATTTACCGTTTATTCCGTTCCCATAGGTTTTCAAACTTTTCGAAATACTCATGGCATAAGGAAGGTTACACTGATAATCACTCAGGTGTGTTTGTCACTCCTGTGAATATATTTTTTGATCTTGCTACAATTGACTGTTTTGTTGCTGGTTGTCTGCTTCACACAATTTTGATGTGTTCCATGAATGCCAAGGTTGTTAGAAACACCTCCAGTTGTACAATATAAGATTTGGACTCTATTTGTGCAAAATAGTAAATAAAAATGTTACCTTAGCAGTTTTCGGCGTTCAAGCATTTTCACAAACGTGTATGATAATTTTCCCAGCTACTTACTGAAACACGTGTTGGAATAAAATGTCACTTCAAAGATATATTATGATGTGCAAAGAACCGCCATCATAGGAGACCGAACCAACGACGTCACATCGGGAGCACTATCTCTCAACCACCGCTGCAGTTGGCAACTCACTCTTACGAAGCCCCTATGACTCATCGCTCTCGCGCCAGTTCTTTCGCACGGTCAGCCTGTGCTCAGGCCCTCCAACTTCGGCAAGTCATAACTCGCTCAGACGATTCAGCAATTTTGACACCCATATTCGTAATCAGCATTCCGAGCTCTTTCTAATGGTCCTGGTCTCAACTTGAAATTCCATGGGAGGTCGAAACCTTTCCTGTAAGTATACGCTACATAACAGTTGGTATGCTGTTTTCTGAGATTGGAAAAATACTTCCAAAAAGTCGCCTAATTTTGTTGCAGTGCTTAGGCGCCTTTTATACTCTCGCCGCGGCGCCGTGCGTCAATTCGGGGCGCGGCGCGGCCAGTCGCACCGCGCCCCAAATTTGACGCGCCGCTGCGAGATTGCAGCTAGAAAGGGGAGCGTCAGCGACGCGCGGCCACGAGCTTCAGCGTACTACGGTCCGTGCGCCATGCCGAGTGACGAGACGGTCTGGGAGTCATTGGAGGACCAAAACAGAAAGTGTTCGTCTGTCTGGTCAGCGGAATACATCTTGCCAATGTTATGGTGCGATTCCTATGGGGAGCGACGAGTCCCCTCTTAGGCCTCGTGCATACTTCCCGTCGCCGCGATTCAATCGCGGCGATGAGTTTTGCAGAGCGATGCGAAAGAATTTGAATTTCTCTGTGCTCGTCGCATCGCCCATCGCTCTGCAAGGGAGCGCGACGGCGATCCGTCCAGGATCAACGCTAAACACCGCGCGCGGTGCGAAAAAGTATGCCATGCCCGCGATGGGCGCGGGAAGCCATCGCGCATGCCGACCGCCAGTGTTGCGGCGGCCGCGGCGAGGTTTTCTTTGACTATTCGGCCGCGTGCGGCGGAATGGCCATGAACTGAGCGCCGCGATGGCATCGCGGCGATGGAAGTATGCCCTCGGCCTTAGGCGCCTTTTATACTCCCGCCGCGCAGCGGCGCGTCAATTCGGAACGCGGCGCGGCCAGTCGCGCCGCGTTCCGAATTGACAGTCATTGAAGAACCAAAACAGAAAGAATTCGTCTGGGCGATCAGCGGAATGCATCTGGCTAATGTTAGGGGTGGAACTCCTGTGGGGAACGACGAATCCTCTCTTAGATCTGGGGTCGAAGTCGTCTGCTCAACCTACAGTTGAAATTGGTGAGCGTGGTATTGATTCGGGTCCCCTGCAATGCAAATGGCAGTAAACGACTCTTTATTTCGCAAATGTGCAGGTTCAAAAGTAAAATTGCTGGAAGGTACTCATTGTCGAGAATCGCTCAGAATTCTCTCTCGTATTGCCATTCCGTGGTCATTGTTCACTGAACATATCTCTAGCGTAGTAGGTAAAACTTCGTGGATGTCTACAGATCTCCATCCCCTTCCTAAGTTACGAAAGGTACGGGTTACTAAGGTAATGGTCACCGAAAACGGATGTCAGATTCGTGGCCAGCACCCCAAATAACCCCCCCCCCTGGAGAACTTTGGTCAAAAAACCTTTTCGACCTCTCATCGACCTCAGGAGTCCTGAAAGTGCAATAGTGCCACCATTTTGCTACACCTTCTTTGTTTTGTTAGTTGAGGAGCCAAAACAAGGAGTACATAGCAAAATGATTCACCTCGGTGGTGAATCTCCCACTCCACATCGAATCTGCCGCCTGATCGCGCCGCGCCGCGTCCTTCCCTCCAGCGGCGCGATTCGCCGAATACCGTAACCCAAAGTTCAAGTGTGGTGTTTTGAGGCGGCGGAGTATGAATGCGATGCGGCGTCGCCAGGCGGCGCGAAAAATCGATAGCTATGTCAACCATCACGCCGCGCCGCGCGGCGGCGCGAGTATAAAAGGCGCCTTAGGCGCCTTTTATACTCCCGCCGCGGCGCGGCGCGTCAATTTGAGGAGCGGCGCGGCCAGTCGCGCCGCGCCCCGAATTTGACGCGCCGCTGCGCGATTGCAGTTAGAAAGGGAGGCGCCAGCGACGCGCGGCCACGAGCTTCTGCGCACTACGGCCCATGCTCCGGAAGCGGTCCATGAGTCGTTGAGGGAGCAAAACAGAAAGGATTCGTCTGGTTGATCAGAGCATTGCATCTTGTCAATGTTTGTCGTGGGATTTCTTCGGTGAGCGACGAATTCTCTCTTAAGCTTGGAGTCGAAGTCGTTCGCTCAACCTACGGTTGAAACTGGTGAGTGTGGTATTGAGTGGAATCCCCTGCAATACAAACGGCATTAAACCCCTCCTTATTTTGCGATACGTGCGGGTCCAAATGTAAATCTGCTGGAAGGTACTCATCGTCAAGAATCACTCAAAATTCTTTCTCATTTGACCATTCTAGGGCCACTGTGCACTAAACATATCTTTAGCGTGGTATATGAAGCTTCGTGAATGTCTACAGATCTCCATTCTCTTCCTAGGTTACAAAAGGTACGGGCTAAGGTCATGGTCACCGATTTCGCCCAAACTCCCTAATCATCCAAACCTGGTAATCGCCTGTAACTTCAAAAAACGATGTCAGATTCGTGATCAGCACCCTAAATACCCCCTCCTCCTTCCCAATAGAAGAAGTTTGGTCGAAAAGGTGAAATCTCCCACCCTACATCGAGTCTGCCGCGGCTGATCGCGCCGCGCCGCGCCCTTCCCCTCGGCGGCGCGATTCGCAGAATACCGTAACCCAAAATTCCGTCAAGTGTGGTGTTTTGCGGCGGCGGAGTATAGAAGCGATGCGGCGCCGCCTCGCGGCGCGAAAAATCGATAGCCATGCCGACCATCACGCCGCGCCGCGAGGCGGCGCAAGTATAAAAGGCGCCTTATGGCTGGGGTCGAAGTCGTCCGCTCAATCTACGGCAGAAATTGGTGAGTGTGGTACAGAGTTGAAAGCCCTGCAATGCAATTAGCACTAAACGACCCTTATTTCGCAATATGTGCGGATTCTGAAGTAAAACTGCTGGAAGGTACTCATCGTCGAGCATCACTCAGAATTCTCTCTCATATGGCCATTCCGCGGTCATTGTTCACAAAACATATCTTTATCGTAGTAGATGAAACTTCGTCAATGTCTACAGATCTCCATTTTCTTCGTAGGTTACGGAAGCAACGGGTGGCTAAGGTCATGTTCACTGATTTTGCCCAAACTCCAATACGAAAAACGGATGCTAAATTCGTGATCGGCACCCCAAATAGCCCCCGTAGGCGAAGTTTGGGCGAAATCGGTGAATATGTCCTTAACAGCATTGGTCACCCGAACCTACCGTAATCAATCTCAAAAGCGGATGTCACATCAACACCCTAAATAATACCCCTGCCCCCCGCGAAAAATCGATAGCTATGTCAACTGTCACGCCGCGCCACTGGAGGGATGAGCGCGGCGCGGCCCGATCAGCTGCGGCAGACTTGGTGTGGAGTGGAAGATTTCACACCGAGATGAAACATTTTACTATGTCCTTTTTCAATCAACAGAACAAATCGGGTGTAGCAAAATTATGGTACTATTAAAGTACATTCAGGGCTCCAGAGAACGAGAAGAGGTCGAGAAAATTTTTTCGACCCAACTTCACCCATGGGGGAGTTATTTAGCAGCATGATCACCAATCATGACATCCACGTTTGAAATTTTGGCCGATTACGGTAGGTTCCGGTAGGTTCGAGTGATTAAGGCTGTCGAGGTCATAATCACCGACATCGCCCAATCTTCATTTAGGGGATTATTTGCGGTGCTGATCACGAATCTAACATCCATTTTTCGTATTACAGTGGAGCTTGGGCGAAATCGGTAAGCGTGACCTGGCCGTATGAGGGAGAATTCTGACAGATCCTCGACCATGAGTACCTTCCAGCAATTTTACTTCTGGACCCGCACATGTTGCAGTATAAAGGATCATTTAACGCCATTTGCATTGCAGGACATTCGACTCAATACCACTCTCACCAGTTTCAACCGTAGGTTGAGCAGACGACTTCGACCCCAGCTTGAGGGAGGATTCGTCGCTTCTCAAGGAAACCCACAATTATTATTAAAGATGTATTCCATTGGTCAGCCGGACGAATCCTTTCTGTTTTGGTTCTCCATTGACTCATGAACCCTATTCTTCGTCATCCTTGGTGAACGGACCGTAATTAGCAGAAGCTCGTGGCCGCGCGTCGCTGATCTTTCTCCCTTTCTGACTGCAATCGCTCAATTTCATAGCGCGGCGCTGCCAATCACGCCGCGTCGCGGCGAGAGTATAAAAGGCGTCTTATGGACCACCCTGTAGATTGTCCAGCAGCTCGCGAGTGCACTTTGCTCGATATCCATCCTTACCACGAAAGGGTCTCAGGCGTAGATCTAAACGGGGGAAATGGATAGTACTGCGAGAATCTCCACCCTTCATATAGTAGAAAAACATGTTTCGTTTTTGCTGAGTCCTTGAATCAAAAGAGCTACAGCCCTCGAAGGAGGGGGGGGGGGGGTGGGGTACAGTAGCGCACCGCCAGCACGTGCCCACGTGCATGCGTGTGCGCGCGCTGTTGTATGGGACGCGGCGAAACGGCCTGAGACGAGCGAGTCGGTGGCTCAGCAGGGTGCGTGGCTACCTCGCAGGTGCAAGGTCAGGTGTTCGACCCCGTGCTATGCAGCGGTTTTACATTTTTCATGATTGCCGTCTTCTTTACCAGTTTGCTTCCTACACATCTCCTACATATTTATTTCACTCTAAATTGTCAAATAAGGATCAGATTCGTACTCGATGCGAAGTTTGGGCAAAAACGGTGACCATGACCTCACCATTAATCACCATTACCTACTATTATTTAACATACTCAAGGGTAATATGGAAAACGGATGCCAGATTCGTGATCCCCATCCCAAATAACCTTCCTGGGAGAAGTTTGTGCGAAATCGGTGATTATGACTTCGACGGCCCTAGTCACCCTTACCTACCGTAACCTACCGTAATCGGCCGAAAATTGAAAACGGATGTCAGATTCGTGATCAGCACCCCAAACAACCTCCCTGGGCAAGGTTTGGGCGAAGTCGGTGATTATGACCTCGACAGCCGTAGTCACCCGTACGTACTGCCGTAACCCGTGCCTGTTGTAAGGTCACTGTTTAACGTTCGCTGAAAAACACAAAACATTGTATAAATCAGAAGCTGAGAAAAGTTAGTGAAGCACAGCGCACAGAAACCATTATTTGACAATCTATAGTGAAGTAAATGTGTAGGAGATGTGTAGGAAGTAAGCTGATTTAGACTGCCATAAGGCAAGACTTTCACGACTGCAGAGGTCGAGCAGAGGTCGAAAAATTTCTCGCCCAAACCTCGCCGGGGGGGGGGGGGGTTATTTGGGGTGCTGATCACGTATCTGACATCCATTTTTCAAATTTCGGCCGATTACGGTAGGTTATGGTGGGTGCATGTGACGGTGCAATACTGTACCACCAATTTCGAGGGCCCGTAGCTCTTTGGGTTCAAAGACTCAGCAAAAACGAAATATGTTTTCTCTTATTACATTAAGGGTGGAGATCCTCGCAGTACTATTCATTTCCCCAATTCAGACCTACGCCTGACACCCTTCCCTGGTTAATTCAGCGCCTCCAGTGCAACGCGTATGTAGTTTTCAACTTATTTCGTGACAATTTTCCCGCTTCCGTTTCCGTTTTTTTTCGTCGCCGTTCAGCGAAGCGCATTCCTGTTCCTTTCAGGAAGGCCGATGGCCACGATCTGTTTGAACCACCAAGGAGGTTTCAACTCCTGGCAGCTGTTGTTTTCGACAGCTTGAGGAAATTTTCAAGAGCAAGTGACGCCAATGACTTTCGTTTGTCGGAGCCATTTTGAAGTAGTCCGGCTATGCGTCAAGCGGTTGATGAACATATTATTCTTTGTGCAATTAACAGACAACTGCAGCCAGCTGTGTTTAAGCCAACTTGGACGCCTGCTGCGCATTCGATTCCATGATGTGACTTCTCAAAACTTTATTCATCATATGAAGACAGTTGCACATAAAGCGAGGAATGGCTTACGGAACAAGAAATTCTTTGCTGCCAAATGTACCAGTATTGTAACGAGGTGTTAACCTATTTGTTGGCATACACATTCTTCCAAATCTCAGCGAGGCAGACAGAGCTGTGAAATCTGTAGAAAATCGTCAGTGGCGAGAAACTGCGAACCAGAAAAACCCAGGATCGTTTGCCGTAGAAATCTAAATACTGTTGCAAATAGTTTGTTCATATGGATGTGTCTAGATGGGTCACTAAGATGCTCTCACCTATAATACTCTCGGAAATGCCCGGCTTCTCGCTTTCAAAAAGGTTCATCAGAAATATCGACAGATTCGCAGCTAACAGAAACGTAATAGCTTGTTTTCCTGGTTGCTTATGTCGGTTTGATGCTCCAACCCTTACTCTGGCAGCCAGGTAGATCAGGAATGTTTGAGTACCGACCTGAAATTCTCGTATGTCCAATTCAGTTCTTTCTCGTTTCAACGTCATCTCGCAGGCTGTGCTATGATATCCCACTGTTCGCAGAACCAGCCTGGTACTGGGCACTGACTCGCGCAGGAACAATATTTGCTGCCCCAATGCTCACTCAACTGGGTATCACTACCTAACACCCAGTGCGAGAAAACGTAGGAGAAATCATTGAACAGAACCTGTATCAGCCTGAATATGTGCACGAAGAACAGAAGAACTGCCAGCGGCTGCGACTGGACGTCTCCGGTCAAGCCAACTAGTCCAGCGACTGAGTACATCAGCTCTCCGACAAGTCCCAACCAAAGCAAAATTTGGTCCAAAAGCTCCTGAATTTCACTCATTTATTGGATCACCGCTGCAGAATTTTGGTAAAACTATCTGTATCTTTGGGTGCAACCTCAGATGGGCCTACGAGCGTCTCCAAGCTCTCAGTAAACAGGTTTTCCCACAGCTTTCTCAGCTCTATCGCTCGGTCAGAATTGGCCCTAGACAGGAGTGAAGCTGAACAAGTGACATTTGCACGAATTCGGCTGCTCACGCAAACTTGAATATAGTTTCTGAACGGAAGAACGATAAGATTTTAGAGGCTAATAAATAACTACATAGAGTCCTGGTTGAACAATTGAGGGCTCGCGGTGAATGCTGTGGGCATTATGACATCATGTGATGAAACAACCCCAAAATGAGCTGTTGTGAGAAAACTAATGAGTCATTAAACCTCGAAATGATGCTATGCTAGAGAAACAGTTGCATTTTTACAAGTCATTAAATTTCTTGATGTAATACTGTCCTACGCCACACACATTTCAAGCAGTTACGTACATTTACCATGTCCGTGGTTGGCAAAATCACCTTCCTAATGACAGCAGCTTAATCTAGCAGAGCGAGTGGATCCGAAAGCTCTCAAGCAGCTGAGGAGAAGCAGAAGATGGGGAACTCGCAGTCAAACCATGCTCCACTCCATTCGTGGAAGCACCTTGACGCCACTGATCGGCGCGCTTGCGGAGCCAGTTATTGAAGGAAACATGTCGGAGCTCCATGAACAGTTCAGAAGGTGCTTCGAGAAGCATTACCTGATCTCTTGCTAGGTGATTGCTACCCTTGTCCACGTAGGTTAGTCTTCTCATTTGATAGATAGCCATGCCACATCCGATCGTTGCGATTATGTACTGTAACAAAAAAAATCAGACCTTGAAATAGAATGGAGATGAAATTTCTACTTCTTTAATCCGCCTTTTTTCATTCTTAGTTTCGAGAATAATGTCATGGCTAAAAAAAATGTTAGGATACCTGATCTAGTTGTTAGCCATTCCAATTATAATAACACTTGGTAAAACCAATTTAATACCTTAGTCCATCCTCAAGGCAACCGTTAGGTGTTACTCTATCGAAAGACATGCGCAGCACTCCAAATTATTCACACGGTCCCGATGATGACGTCCACAATCCATTTTCACAGGTGCTCCTTGAGAACGCACAGTGGTGGTAGGTGCGAAATCGAGGAAGTGTATTAGGTTGGCTAGCAAGCCGCCACTGCTGCTGCATCTTAGTATTAGGGGGTTTGAAAGTAAGGTGGCGATGGATTTTCTCATGAATAGAAGAAACATCCATCCTTCTTCGCTCAGCCAGGAGATCTTGTACGACAGCACAAAGTTGATCTACGCATACTTCTGATGTGAGTGGCAGCAAGGTAAGACTTTGCAAGAACGGGATCCCTATCCTTCTTGCGCAGCAGATTTTTTCTTGAATGGGAAGGCAGTGACACCCTTACTAAATATAATAAACGGCCTCCAACGCTATAGCGCAAAGGCGAAAGGAAACACCAGGGTCCTGCGCTTACTGATAGCCGCTTGCGATATTAAATGCGAGAAGCAATGTTTGCCTCCGCTCCCCATCAAAAAAGATGGCTGGAACCGCTGACATTGATTTCGGTAATGTAAACTCGTCCAATCTAATTTGACGACTGACGAAAATGAGCCTCGCACCGTTAAGGTGAACGGCATTGAGCTACCACGTTCTTCAGCTTTCTTTCATGTGCCTAGCATCACCAATCGCATCCCATGCCGGTGCACACGTTGAAGTAAACTCACGCGTGAATGCAGCCTGGCCCAAATGGCACTCTCCGACGGGGGTGTTCTGCGCCAACAAATTACCAGAGCACCTTAAGTCGAAGATCTACGGAGCAGTCGCCCGACCAGTGGCTCTTCACGGAGCTGAGTGCTGGCCCCTGACTAAAAAAATTGGAAGGCGCCTCAGCGTAATGGAAACGAAGATGCGTAGGTGGAATTGCACGCTTGGGTAGAGTGCGCAACGACTCCTTACAGCAGAAGTTCAATGTCACCGTAGTATTCTATTGTTAAAAATATTGTTAAAAATGCGCGAAAGCATTGGCATTCACAAAGGAGAAAGGGTTTAACAAACAGTCTACTCTAGGAGGCTTGAACAGGGTCTGTGCTTTCCTTTTTCTTAACGGAAACCGTCCACAATACCTGCGTTATATCTGTTAAAGCGTAGGCAAACGCAGCATTTTTACTCTTCCCGAGTATCGAGTAGCCGTAGTAGACAAACATCGAAGTGAAAGTTGCTGCCAAGAAGGCCAATCCAAGGAACAGTCCTGCAACATTCATCATGTTAGGCGCTCGTCCACTCCTCACTTTCACATACCGCTCACCTGTAGTGGTCTTCGAGCAGTCCATTCGGATGCGGTGCTTCCGCTTCACGTATTCTGAGCCATGCACAACTCTTCCTATATTCCTCCACACTATGTACATCACAGCGGCGGCTATCAGCGAGTACTCCACGATTGCCGTGAACATCACCTGCTCCCTGCAATGATCTCTCGTTATGTCAAGAAATGACCAGAGCGGACTGCTGCACCAATGAAAGCGTCTACGATGAACCTCTAGCATTGATACTGTAGAAATCCAGAATTACACCTGTCCATCGCCGTTCTGAAAAGGCGTTGTCGGCGTGGGCATCCATTCTTTGAGCGGTGAATCAATCCGGTGAAGGTCCGCGGCAAGATCGGCGCGGTAAGGAAGGTAGGCACTTCATGAGGGGATAGCTCAGCCTTTCCACGGTCATTTTCCTCCGCATTACAGCATTGTAGAAATGTTACTTGTGCGAAAAGATGACGCTACTCAGAATAAAGCAGATGGCGAAAAACTAACGAATTTTCTGACGCACGGTGATAACGTCACAGCTTTTGATTTTATAATTCTTAGTGCGTCGGTAGTGGAGAATTCTATGTTGCTGTGTCGTAGCCGCTCCTTAAACTTGAAGGTGCTAGAGCAGAAAGCCCACAGCTAGCCATATATTGCTTAGTGGTCACTCTACTACTTCCATCAGACCACGGTGCCAACTCTTATCGGTCTCTGTACCCAAAGCACGTGTCCATCGAGAAATAGAACTTGAAACTGGTTAACCAGACCTAGGAAGAGCAAGATTAATCCATAATACCTGTTCTGGAAATCCTATTGGTCCCATTGCGGGAAAAAGATGAACATATATCCGGTCATGCTCTGCCATACCCAGTCGCATACAGGAGACTGAGAAAGAGTTAGACTGAAGTCTAGAAAGCATCTTTTGATACCGTTCTGTGAAAGCCTACTGCAATCGGCAAATTCCTTCAGTGTGTTGGGTAACCGCTGATGTCTCTTGTCAAAAACCGGGAAGGGTGAAGTGGAAGGAAGGAAATCACCATCGGCCAATGCGAGAGCAGTTGCCTCGTTGCTCCAACACAATCAAAGTTACCAAAGTTTGCAGTGGGGCCGCTGACGAAGTCGAAAGACGCTGTTGGAGCACATCTGAAGGAGTGATGCGGTCTTACGTTCCACTACATATGCATTCAGCATTGAAAAGTTGAAGACACATTCGCTAACAAAGGACGGATGAACTAAGACGATTCGCTTCTTATCTGCTTTCCGTCGTCTCCTAGATATTGGGTAGTGTAATCTGGAACAACGTCTCACTACAAACACTTCTGTGCTGTTCTGCACTGTTACACTATGGCCGCATTAATTACGCAAAACAAATCCGGGGTGCAGAAACAGAACTCTTTCGCTCACGGAGTCCTTGCGCCACCTACCACGCTAACCGAGCTGGTCCGCCAATGGATTCCTTACCAGACAGCGAGCCGCGAAAGCAGTGCCGATAACGCAGCTTTATGGCCAGTGAATTGGAATTGCGTCCACAACTTATTTCGGAGTGACGCTGAGCAGCTGCGATTTTAAACTTCTGCTACGTGAGTAGTTGGGATTCCAGCCACCGCAGCCACTGCCAAACCGCTCTGATCATCCCAAGTTAGGCGCAGGCACTAAAGCGAGTTACTATTGCCAGTTGCTTCCAACGAGGGTGCTAAAACTTTTGTAATGTGTGAGCATTTTGTTTCTATAATAACCAAATAAAGTGATTCTACAATTTTTATAAATAAAGGAGCAGAACATTTGAACACATTTGAACAATGAGTTCACTAGTAGTTTATGTTTTACGCCCACATTCCATGAGATTTCAAGGCGATAGCAAGCTGCATATACAGTACCGGCTGTGCCGCTTCGTCCAACCAGCACAAGCGGCGCGAAAGATGAAGAGCGGCGCAAAAGGGCGCCGGAGAGCGCCGTTTCCACGCGTCGCGTCTGAGGTAAGTCGCGTTAGGCCTCTGTTATACTCCCCGGGAGAATCCGCGGAACGTCCGCGGACCAATGGTGCACGGCGGAGGCGGGCGTGGCGAGGCGCGACGAGTGACCCGGCGCGGGGTCCCGACGCGATTTCCGCCCATCCGCGGAAGCTCCCGCGGGAGTATAACAGGGGCCTTAGGGCGCCCCACCCTCAACTTCAGGACATTAGACTGATGGAAGGAGCCTGTCCATGCGTTTGGAAGAGCATGGCCTACTGTATGGAACCAACTGCCGGCTTGGGCGCGCTGTGAACAATGCATGTAGGCCTGGCAGAATCAATGGAGTCGGCGCAGGAGAACGAATCGGCCAATACAGATTGAGGTTGTGCGACCCAATTTTTTCCGACTTTGATGGATCATTGCGGTAAGACGAGGCGAGGCGTGCAAATCCGTGGGCGAGCAGAGTACTGAAGGCATTCTGCGACGACTTGCTCATAACTTCCCAGCTACCTAAACTGCCTTAACCACAGCTGCCGTTTTAGAGCGGCGGTGAAGTTTGGGTTCAGAGCGTTTTAGAATGGCAGCGGTGAAATTTCTTCCGCCTTTACGCGCTCATATTTTTCGGCACTCCCAATAATACCGTTCTGTTCACCACGAAAAGCTCTATCGAATGACTTCAATCTCGACCAATTTCGGAGATGTCGATCTTTTGACAATTTCGCATCGAGGACAACAAGGCCGCAGCGCAGGGGCGATGACGTCACCGAAAATCAATATTCTCGAATTCGGCCAAGTTGGGTACTATTCGGTAGCGCTTTTGATGATGAATTGAACGGTGCTACTTAGAGTAGAGAGTGTTGCAATCTGAACGAGTAAGGGCGCGAAGAACATCGATAGTTGATGTGCCAAATTGCACGCGCGGGCGTGTTTGGAGCGCGATAACTCTATCAAGAATAAACCGTTCCGGCTGCAGTTTGTGAATTCCGTAGCCACTAAGACGCTCCAACAGCTCGCCAAAGCACAGCGCTGTAGCTTAAGAACGTACAAAGTTACTGTAGTGCGAAACTCCTGCAGGTTGAGCTTGTGCAATCCATTTTTTTCCGATTTCAGTCGACCACTGCTGAAAGACGAGGAGAGCTAACGGCCTGAAAGTGCGTAGGCAAGCAAAACAGTAAAGGTTCTTCACACTGGCATGCTCACAGCTTCCCAGCTGCCTATACTGCCTTAACCACATATGTAGTTCTAGAGGGGCGAACCGCAGCGGTGAGCTTTCTTCCGCCCTTACTCGCCCATATTTGAGCCTCCGACATTCCTGATGAAACCCTTCTGTTCTGCTCGAAAAACTCTATCGAATGTTATCAATCTCGACCAATTTTGGAAACATCGATTTTTTGACAATTTCGCATCGAGGACGAAGGCGCTCTAGCCGAACCTTCGTGGACGATGACGTCATCGGAAATCGACATTTCCGAAATTGGCCCAATTTTTTCGTTCAAAATCATTTAGGGGTTAATTGGGGCGCTGATTACGAATCCGACGTCCGTTCTTATAAATTCCGCTGATTTCGAAAAGCTTTAGATTTTCTTCTGGAAAGCTGAGGGTGATCGGGTCAGAACCACCGATTTTGCTCAAACTTCGTATAGTGGCTGGCGTTACTCGAGGTTCCGAACCAGGGACAAGCGTGGGGTTCGATTTTTGATGGAAATTTACGACCCCCCCCTCTGAAGCGGAATTTGTACGACCCCCTCCCTCTCTCTTCCACTGTTCTATTTCTTGTATTTCTTGATTTTTTCAAGATTTCTTGTGCAGTTTGAACTCTTTAATAGATTCTTCTTTTCAGGTGCGGCTTCGGCACTGAAGAGGACAATGAAACGAGTTCCCTGATCAATAATGCTTTCAAAACACAATAAAATTCTTTAAAATTTTGAACGCTATTTTCGACACTTCAAAATAAAGATCTTCTGGTAGCAGTTTCCAATCATCACTGTTCAATTTATGGAGTTTTTTTTTCAGGACACCATGGACACGGAACATTCTTCTACCTGAAGTACCGACGTTTGCATCAGAAATTGTGCTCCGAAATTGTGTTATATAAAAATTTGAGTATTACTTTCTGACGACGACTTAAGTGCTTTCCTTATAAATTTTTTGAAGCGTTCCTCGAATCGATTATGGAGCGGAAAAAGGAAGGTTGGACGATGGACCTCTCGGAAATAATGTTCTCCCATCCTAAGAAAACGTCATAAAAAACGAAAATGGAGCTAAAAAACCCCAGCTCTGTACATGATACAGCAAAAAAACAAGATTCTCCACAGCGATGACGGAACTGCGATGACGATATGATTAGGATGGATCGCAAGCAAAATTCTCGTTTTTCATGAAAAAAATTTTTTTAGCCGAAGCGGACCACCCATACGGATAAAATCTAGCCACAAGAACCTAGAAGTTTTGATCAATTCACAGTGAAAAAAATGTGATTTTCTGGATAGAACAGGTTGAATCGACCTCTGGTCGACTTTGCACCAACGTCATCGGAGCATAAAATTGAACGTTCACAAAAAGGTTCATAACTCGGTAAGTTTTTCGAATTTTGAAAATTCTTTTAGCATTTCGTAAAGTAGATAAAACGCCTTTTCTCATGGTGTAAAAATCATTTTCCAGAAAAGGAGTCGTCACGCGTGGCTGCTGGTTCGATTTTTGAGGGAAAAAAATTGAAGTGGCTTCACAAAAATATTCATAACTTGACCAGTTCTTCGAAGTTTCAAAATCCCGCAAGCTTTTTAGAAACTAGAGGAAGAGCCCTTTCTTGCTATGTAAGAATTAATGTCCAAAAATTTGGCCTTCATGCGCGGCAGGGGAGGTTCAATTTCGGCTCCATGTCGCGAAAATACGTACCGGAAATCGAACCCCCCCCCCCGCCCCGCATGAAGACCCCTTTCTTGCTAAACGAGTTTGTAACCATAAAGAAGCGCTGTTTACCTGCTTTTCAAAAAGCTAGCGGAATTTTTGAATTTCTAAAAAATAACCGAGTTATGAATATTTTTGTGAAATCACTCCGATGACGCCGGTGAAGGATTCAGTTCACGACTTCCGAAAATCGATCATATCTCGGCTATTTTTTCAAAAATCAAAAATCCCGTTTACTCATCAAAAAAAAGAGCAAATATGCTTTCTAACCATATAAGAACCGTTTTCCAAGAAAGGGGTCTTCATGCGGGGCGGGGGGGTTCGATTTTCGGTACGTATTTTTGCGACATGGAACCGAAATTGAACCTCCCCTGCCGCGCATGAAGGCCAAATTTTTGGACATTAATTCTTACATAGCAAGAAAGGGCTCTTCCTCTAGTTTCTGAAAAGCTTGCGGGATTTTGAAACTTCGAAGAATTGGTCAACTTATGAATATTTTTGTGAAGCCACTTCATTTTTTTTCGCTCAAAAAATCGAACCAGCAGCCAAGCGTGACGACTCCTTTTCTGGAAAACGATTTCTACACCATGAGAAAGGGCTTTTTATCTACTTTACGAAATGCTAAAAGAATTTTCAAAATTCGAAAAACTTACCGAGTTATGAACCTTTTTGTGAACGTTCAATTTTATGCTCCGATGACGTTGGTGCAAAGTCGACCAGAGGTCGATTCAACCTGTTCTATCCAGAAAATCACATTTTTTCACTGTGAATTGATCAAAACTTTTAGGTTCTTGTGGCTAGATTTTATCCGTATGGGTGATCTGCTTCGGCTAAAAAATAATATTTTCATGAAAAATGAGAATTTTGTATGCGATCCATCCTCGTCATATCTTCATCGCAGCGGAGAAGCATAGTTTTTATTGTATGTTGAGCACTAAATTTTAAATGATCTTAAAATTTAAAATGATAATTTATTATTTTTTTTAATTTTTTAAAATTTTAAATGATACAATTCCACTCTCTGTCGTCCTGTCCTTCAGAAGGCAGAAAAAAAATTTCCAGCGAGGAGTCCATCCATATTTCAATTGCGATTGATTATGTCAAAGAACGCAGTAGCCGCATGTAAACTGCCGTAACACGGAGATTTTTTGGGGCTCCTGGAAAATTCATAAGGCTCTAGTAGATGTGTTTTCTATGCTTTAAAAGGCAGGTTCTAAAAGTAACATCTTCCATGTGATTAGTGTGTCGATATCTTTTCGGTAAATCGAGACGTGTGATCATTTAGAATATCGTTTCAGAGAAACATAGTTTTATCACTGTGTGTCCAACGGGCTTAAAATTTTATAGGGTGCGATTTCATTTTCTGATGCTGTTTCCTGCAGGAGAGAAATTACTTTTCAAGCAAGTCCGTCCTTTGGTTTCCATTCCGTCATCGACTCGAAGAGCGCTTCAAAAATCTTGTAGGGAAAGCACTTAGGTCGTCATCAGTAATTAACACTTGAAATTTTATAGAGTGCAATTCTGGAAGTATATGTCGCTCATCAGGCAGAAAACTACCGTGTCCATGACGTCCTGGGATAATCTAAAAAAATGAAAATCTCTCCTTGACTATAAATCTGCAGACAGGAAATCTTTATTTTTCACTGCACAGTGCTTGTAAATCTCCGCATTGTCGTAGTCACACCTGGAAAAAACAACTTATTAATAGATGCAAACATCGTCTAAAAACCTGAATTTGGAGATAGTCCTCTGCCAAAACCGAGAGAGTACGACCCCCCCCCCCTCCAGACGAGGCCGCAGTACGACCCCCCCCCCCCTTCGATTCCCGAACCTCAAGCTTGACCCTGTTCCGAACATGATGCCGAAGTCCACGTGGACGACTACGGCAGGAGACCGCCCATACCGATATCTGAGGGTGATCAGTAACCCTGACCTGACCACCCTCAACAGGAAGTAACCTACTGAAATCAGCGGAATTTTCACAAACTTCACAAAGTCGGATTCCTAATCAGCACCCAAATTTGGACGAAGTTTGAATGATAAAATTTGGCCAATTTCAAAAATCTGGATTTTGGATGACATAATCGGGCGCGCAGGCTCGGCCCTCGTCCTCGATGCGAAACTGTCAAAAAATCGATATTTCCAAAATTAGTCGAGATTGATACCGTTTCATGGAGCTTTTCGAGCTGAACAAAGCGGTGCCATCGCGATCGTCGAAGACTCAAACTTGGGCGAGTAAGGGCGGAGGAAAGCTCATCGCTGCCGTCCACCGTCTAAAGTGGCGGATGGGGCTAAAGTAATTTAGGCGCTGGAGTGCTGTGAGTAGGTCAGTGTAAAGTGCTTTCATTGCTCTGCTCGCCCACGGATTTGCATGCCATTTGCTCGCCTCGTCTAACCGCAGTGGTCGACCGAAATCGGAAAATTGGGTTTCACAAGCTTAACCTGCAGCTTCGCACCACTGTAACTTGGTTCCTCTATAGACTACACCATTGTGCTTGAATCAACTTCAAGAACCTTGTGCTGCCTACAAAATAGTAAGCCGGTAAGATTCAAACACGATAGAGTTATTATGCTCCAAACACGCCCACGCGCTCAATTTGGCTGTACCCTGGAGCCTCAGTGGATGCCTGGAAACCGCTGTCCGACAATGCCAGGCCGACGAAGGATTTGGAAAGCATTGAAAAAGCATTTCGACACTTGTATGCTTGGATCTAACGCACGCGAGGGGAAAGATTACGATATCGAACGCGGAGCCGTGCAGGCCTCGACCTCGATGCGAACTCGACGCCCACTCCATTCGATTCTGCCTGGTCTATATACATTCTTCACAACGCTCACCATGCCAGCAGTCAGTTCCAAACATTCGGACATACTCGTTCAAGCGCATGAATAGGCTGTTTCGATCAGCCCATCAGCCAACCTCGCTCTGCGAGCGGTCGCGCCCACTAGATTGATTCTGCCGGGCCTATATGCATTGTTCACAGCACGCGCCAGTTAGTTCCAAACAGTAGGCCATGTTCTTCCAAACGCATGGATAGGCTCCTTCCATCAGCCTAACGTCCAGAAATTGAGGGTGCCCCGCCCTACCGCGACTTGCCTCAGACACGACGCGTGGCGAGCGGAAAACGGCGCTCTCCGGCGCCCTTTTGCGCCGCTCTTCACCTTTCGCGCCGCTTGTGCTGGTTGGACGAAGCGGCACAGCAACACCTGAGGGATAGGGGCTTCAACGACCGAACCGAACTGGAGTCCGAGGTGACGCAATTCCTCAAGTCACAGCAGACTTCATTCTGAAAGAAAGGAATTCGTGATCTCCCCATCAGATGGCAGAAAGCTGTAGATGTAAATGGTAGCCACTTCGTACTTTGATGTCGCTCACAAAAGAAGGAACAAAATTTTGAAAAAAATACGCTGTGGTGCACAAGACTTTCACCACTCTATAACCAACAATCATCCCGGGGGAAAAAAGTCTGCCGATCCGAACGGTGCATATTTCGACTGAATGCGTTCACTTGAAGAAGGTTATGATCGTTTGAGGTGGACCATTAAATACCGCCGGAATGTTCCGGCCAATCTCAACGCACTAACGTCCTACCAACCTACTAACGCCATGTTCATTGCTTAAGAACTTTTCGGCCTGGAACTCAAATGTCCAACACGCAAGTGATAAAAATTTCGACAAGCTGTAGCAACTAGTGAAATAGTGAATCGCGACTAAAGCTGTCCAAGTGCAACCCTTGGCTGGTGTAACCTCAGAGAACTCCTAAGGCGTGACCAAGAACATGCTATCCAGCATTGTGTTTGTCACTGTATGCACCGCGGATGCATATGAGTCTGCGTAGCCAGCATACCAAGGATGCACTCGGCTGCCCGACAGCCGCTGTCTATGTCGCGGTGTTCGAACGCCTCAATGGATGCCGAATCCATCAAGCTGCTCCGGTTGCTGATCGTGTGGAACACATCCCTGAAATTGCAGTTTGAGGAAGTCTACTAAGAGCAGTAGGGATTGGGGCCAAGGTCTCTTACTGGATTTCCTTCTCCATCACTCCTTCTTCCATCAGCACGTATCTAATCCATGTCCACAGATTGGCTGCGATCAAGTGCATGGTGCCAAAGCGCGCTACTGTATGATGCCCAGTAATCGAGAGCTGGAAATGCTCATTGATGTTACTTACACAGACAAGGCCAACATCACAGGCAAAACTGACCTTTGAGTTGCAGAAAATGAAGTGCATCTGTGTGAATATGAATACTATAGCGCACATATCGAGTGTAGTGGAAAACCGAGAGCAGCTGGGATCCGAAGAGCAAAGGAACACCAGAAACGAGTAGTACACCACACCAGTCACTCCAAACACTAGAGAAGGAGAAGCTGCCATAGCTAAGACCGCTCCGAACCTGTGATTTCCACGCTTACCGATGCACCCCAATCTGAGAAATAGACTACCAGCAGCACTGCCGGAATGGGTCACCTTCCTCGCAGTCGAAACTGCACTAGAAATCGAGGGTTCGCAGCTCTCTGTCCGTTTCAAGTACCTCTGGAAAATGTTTTAATTCAATGCTATGGGAAAAGGTGCATAAGAAGCAAGAGGCGAAGAGAATCTCATTAGGTTTTAATTTTGCATAAATTACCCTTTTCATGCTTCTTCATTGCACGTGATGTTTTTACATTGACTACGATGAGGAGTGCAAGATTACAGATCGTTGAACCTTCTAACTTTAAACACCTCTTCTGGGTGAGCTCATCAATGCAACAAGGAAAAATCAGCGGAAAAAAGCGAAAAGAACACCACCACTGCTTCGGCGTAATTGGCTGTGATTAAAGGCGACACGCATTTTTGCACGGCTAGCCATTTTGAATCATTCTTTGTCCACCTTTATTTAATATTTGATTTAATATTTGATTGACGAATAAGCACCCCACTTGATACTTACGCATCAGCAGTATCTACCAATAGCAGCTTCTCATTAAAACTGTGAGCCATGGCCAAACTTAACCCCTTACCTGGTTCACCTTCTTTCATCTGCTTTTGTGTAGAGTAGGCAAAAATATTGAGAACATCAAATGGAGTTTTTATTCCAAACAGCGAAGTGCAATCAGAAATCCACCGGGAAGGCAGCATATTCAGGAACGCTCGGCTTGCCTCTCAGCCTCTCTACGCAAAGCCATAGTTAAAGAGTGCGCTCGAAATGCGTGCACAAATTTTCAGGCGTTGATCTCCTCCAATTTTACGGCGCTCGTCTGTATGACTGCCTTGCTAACCATGGGATAGCCACTAACCCCTGTTCATACGGTGTCGTTGATCGTCGTACTAACAGAACCACACCTATTCACATACCATGATCAGACGATCAAAACCTTGTAGGGCTGTACCAGGGGATGTGTTCCAGTCGAACTACAAAATTTTTGAAGTGAAAGCGAATATGTCATTGAGGACACCTGGAATGTTGCGAAAAAAGTACCTCTAAACTTTATCGCAGCATGACACGTTTGCGAAAAATAGTGCTCGTTTATGCCTTATTGATCTCAGTATTCTTAGCGAAAAATAATGCAAAAAGAGATATGTGCTTCAGCGTGGTGCTCGTTGGCTCAGCAACTGGACACTGTTTTCTGTAATGAAATACTGTTCATGCAACACCTTCCAAAGATTGAAATGATGGTGCGCCGTCAGCAATACTTGCTGAATCTCGCGAGTAAAGAAAAACTCGAGAACACTCCAGTGTGCGGCGAAACCGAGATTTTTGGCCCAGAGCACAAGGTATTTTCAAGAAGCTAAATTCAATACAGAGTGAAAGTGGACACCACAGCAAAGCTGAGTGTTTTAAGCGTATTGCGACAGAACTCATCATCAGTCATGTTTCATGAGTTCAAGGCCCATCAGCATCCCAGTACTTATAATGTCACCTGTATCACCTGTCATCTCGTTGATCATCGAGTTGCTAGAGCGGGCTCCAGCAGCGTCTCCATTCGTCCTAACTCTTCCTTGGCTTGATCGGAGCAGCTAGTCTGCGGAGCATACGCAGAGAAGAAGTGGTAGAGTCGCTCTTTAGCGGCGACAACGATCTTAATCAATCGATCGTCAAAGCGCTCGACGCTTACAATCGAGTCACGAAATCGTTCGGAGACGATTATTCCGACCCCAGTGGTGGTCCTGAGACTTCCACATAGAACGGCCTCGAAGCCACGTCTTATGTCCCTTGACTTGCTGCAGGACCACCTCGTCTCCTGCACCGCACAGAGATCACCTCTTTTATGCTCCAGTGGTTCAATCATCTCGCACGAGCGGATCGTCAACGTACCATTCAGCGTTGCCACGCGGGACCTTCTTACGTTACGGGACTTTCGGACTAGCTCAGTTGCCCCCCCCCCCCCCCCCCGATGCCGTCCTCGCATCAGGGACTCTCGCATACTTTTCACACTCACCGGACTTTGCGAGTGCACGTCGGTTCCCGCGGACGCCGTAGCACTATCTCGAAAAACTTGCAACCATGTGATGTGACATGGGTCTTCGTAGGCGGGCCTGTGGGACTGTCGCCTGCAATCGATTGTCCGCGCTTAGCTTAGCTCACAAAGCGAGCAGTTTCCAGTGGCACCACGTGGAAGAGCGGACATCGCCACCATCAAAGTCTACATTGTTGATTGACAATAACATTTTTTCAGTTGCAGTTTGAATACAATAAAAGTTCTGAATTTTCTTAAACCTTTCCGGACACTCTGATTCCTTGGACAATTCTTTATTCTCTTTATTGATGGTGAACATTGACTCTCAGAAGTGTGGTTGTTTTCATCTGTGAGAGCAACATCTAAGCGTATTGCGTATATGCACACACGGCGGGGTTTACGTCGAATTTCTGTTTCTGTAATTAAACTTCCCCTTCATGTGCCACCTTATCGCGGTGAAGGGGTGAACACTTCACTTTGTGATGGCTAACGGCACAAACGGTCACGCAGTACGCGACGCTTTGTCGTGTATGGGCGGCTCTCCTGTATCCCTGGCCAGGAACATGTGAGTAACCAGACCACAGCTATGGCTCAAACAACTAAACCCGCGCCCCAGTCCTCCGCGCGCCGGAGGTGGACTTCTACGACATCGGTTGCATCCACCTCCGGCGAGAGGCCATCTAATCTCGGAGTTAAACTATCAGGACGTCATTGGAATCGGACTAACGAAAATTCCCTCCCACCACGACACGGAAACTGCCTATTCGTCTGCACTTATAACTGTCGTTCGATCGCATCTGAGCAGGATCTTCGGACACTGCTTTACAGAAGCCGCAACATCAAATACGACGTTATCGCCCTGCAGGAAACGAAAGGCAGAACGGAAACCATAAGAAGGAGCGATCACAACGAGCTTCTCATTATCGGAGCAAAGGTGGACAGAAAGAATATTGGCGGAGTTGGATTTCTCGTCAATTCGACAATGCACCACCTAGTAGACTCTTACAAGATCATCAGTCCACGAGTAGCTGTTCTTGGTCTAGAAACCAAAGATCAAGGAACCATCTCCATCATAAATGGATATGCTCCAACATCTGCGGCCACAGATGAAGAAAAGGAGGAATTCTACAAGCTGTTCAAAAGGACTGTCAACGACGAGAAGAGCTACTACAAAGCTGTCGTTGGGGAATTTAACGCTACCGCCGGTACGAATGATCACGACGAATGGAGGCTAGGAGCACATGGAACTTCCTCAAGGAACGAAAACGGAGAGCGCCTGATAGACTTCCTATCCGCGTGCCATCTCTACCATGGAAATTCTATGTTTAAGAAGCCTTCAAACCGACGATGGACCTGGGAAAGCCCAAATGGAGAAACACTTTCGGAGATCGACCATGTTCTTACAAACAGACGGTGGAGTCTGTTCGACGTCTCCGTGCTGCCTTCATTTGACACCGGCTCGGATCACCGTCTTGTCCGTGCGAAGCTGACTCTCAAAAAGAGGATGTTCAACCGTGACATTCATAAACCGGCACCGGTGAGGATCCCCACATTCAAGTCTGAGGAGTTGGAATATGCAATAAAGTCGTATGATTGGAATCTTCTTGAAGATCCATCGGAAGACTACGACCTTCTCTTCAAAGGACGGTAGAAATGTGCTAGCAGCTCTTGCGGAGTCACATCACCGCCTGCTTCAAGACTCAACGCACATGCGATTAAACTCTTGGAGCCAAGAAGAGCTGTTAAACTGGATCCTAGTGCTTCCCATCTGGAAAAAGTTACCATCTCAAAGGCCTGTTGAATTGCAGTAAAGGAGTCCATTCAAGCCTACAGAAGATTGAAGCTGTTAGAAGCCGCTGGGAAAGGTTCAAGCATAAAGCGCTGCAAACGAGATCTCTGCGATCAGAAGGCAATAATGTCAGCCCTTGTGGATAAGGATGGAACAACGCAAACGTCTCGAAGAGCGATGGAGGCCATCGTTCAAGAATTTTACACAGATCTGTTGCGTTCTTCCATCACTGTCTCGAAATGCTTGATGCCACCAGCTGAGGAAGTACCTCCCATTCTGGAATGAGAAGTTGCTCATGCCATCAGAAGGATGAAGCCGGGCACTGCTCCCGGACCGGACGGCATTTCTGCTGATCTCCTTCGTGCGGGTGGCAGGGCCCTTTGCTCACTTCTTGCCAAGCACTTCAACCACTACCTTCGACTTGGTAGGATTCCGGACTCATGGAAGGAGTCGAAAACAGTTTTAATCTTCAAAAAAGGTCAGCAGGAGGATATCAACAACTATCGTCCCATCAGTCTTCTCTCGGTTGTGTACAAGATCTTCACCAAGATACTGCTTAACCGCATGGAGCGTTGCTTGGATGAATATCAGCCAGTGGAGCAAGCAGGGTTTCGCAAGGATTTCTCCTGCATGGACCATATTCAGACTGTCTCACAGCTCATCGAGAGGAGCCGCGAATATCACCTCCCACTTGTCCTTGTCTTCATGGATTACCGGAAAGCGTTCGACTCTGTGGAAATCATCGCCGTTTTGAACGCACTTGTGCACGCTGGTATGCCATCGCCCTACATCCGACTTCTCGACGAATGCTTCTTGAACACATCGACTACCATCCAGCTGTTCGATCGAAAACTTAAAATTCCTATCGGGAAAGGAGTACGGCAGGGAGACACGATTTATCCCAAGCTATTCACAGCGGCACTCCAGGATGCCATGAAAGACTTGAACTGGGACGATAAAGGCTACCTTGTCGACGGCAAACGGATCAGCAACCTTCGCTTCGCCGACGATATTGTTCTGATCTCTACCAGCACGACAGAAGTCGAGGAAACGAGCTCAATGTGGCAGGTATGAAGATTGGATTGGACATGAATATGTCCAAAACACAATTTATGGTCAACCAGTGGTGTGACACGGGACTTGTAAGGTTAAATGAAGTCGCTCTGCAACAGGTCGACTCCTACGTCTATCTGGGAAGAGAGCTGAACATGGATAACGATCTCGCTCCTGAAATCGCCCACAGGAGACGCGCAGCATGGGCAGCCTTCAGTTCGATTCGCGAAGTCACCGATCAGGTCAAGGATCCCGGCCTCAGAGCCTCGATATTCAACGCCTCTGTACTGCCTGCGATGTATTACGCGAGGGAAATTTGGCCCGACAACAAGACAATCGCCGGAGCAATGCAAACTATGCATCGTGCACTGGAGAGATTTCTTCTGAGGACAAGCCTTCGTCAGCAATGGCAAGAAGGCCTACGAAGCTCGGAGCTACGGGAGAAGTCGTAATTAGCAGACCCGCTGCAGTACATGAAGAAGACCAAATATCGCTGGGCCGGACACCTGATTCGACGAAAGGACGATAGATGGAGTCTCCGTGTCACAGAATGGCTCCCGAGAGACCATAAGAGACCACTGGGACGACCGCCAGCGCGATGGGCAGGGTCATTCTCAAGATCTTTCAGAGAGCGGAGTCTGCCTCACTGGATGCAAGCAGCCGGAGATCGAGCGGTCTGGAAGAGTTGTGGTCCCCGCTGAGAAGACCTCCAGCCGACAAAAGGACCATCAAAGTATCAAAGTAAAGTAAGTAATTAAACTTAAAATGTAATTAAATGTAATTTCTGTAAAATCGAATTTTCATTGTTGATGAATCCGGCCCGTGGACGGAATCTTATATGCTTTGATAGTGGCCGTCCAAAATGAACGTTGACTTTTACCTTGACTATATCCACTGTCCAGTACCAACGCGGATCGAGAAGAAGTACAACGTACATATAAATGAAGAATAGTATCGAAACGCAGTACATATACATACCAAATATCTGAAAAAGAGTCAATGACGCGGAAGATATCTCTGTCGTGATGATCTAACAGTCTCACCAGGTCCTTCGTGTTCATTTCTCTCTCTTCTTCTTCCGAAAGTAGATGAGACAATTCGAGAACGATAGCAAATATTGTGAGAAATAGACTATAGAAGGCAGTTAGCGCAGTGAACATGCCGTCTCTGAAAAAAATTGTCTCCTATTCAGAGCTTCAGTTTCATTTAAACAACAAGCGAGTTAACGCTAAATAACTCAAAAGCTAAAGTTACTTGGTGTCGCTACCTACACCAACAAAACCAGTGTTAAGAGTAGAAGTTCGAATTCTTCGCTTCCGTAAGGCTAGCGTAGAGCCATTCTTCACGAGCTTCTACAAGCCGCAGAGTATTCTTCCAAAATCGTAAGGTGTAGGAGATGGTTGGTTTCTTCCTCAGCATTCCTGGGGTCAGATTCATAAACGACTTACATAACTTCAACAAAGAATTCACAGCGAAAAACTCAGATAACGCGGCTTATCGCTCACCACATCGCTTGATAAGCTGCGCTGTCAGGGATTTCGGCTGTAAGTTTTTCTGTTACATTGCTGTAAATCGTTGATGAATCCGGTCCTTCTCGACTCACTTTGCTTCCTTGCTCTGACTCCAGTTCTCGCCTCCACCGATCTTAATTTCGGAAGAAGCATCGCCGCTCTCAAAGGAGAGCGTTGAGTCCTGTCGTCGCATCTGTTCGCTTTTCTGGGACCCGCTGTGGTAGTCATCGCTCTGAAGTTACGAAAACTCATCTTATGCGTGTAGGTGGGCTTTTGCCCACTAAATGAAAAACACAAAACGCAGTTCTAAGTTCTACCACATGCGTTGAAGCCTGGAGCGGTTGTGTGGAGGCGTTGCTACAGGATTTTTTTTTACAAACTGTTGTGCCAGGCGGGACTCGAACCCGCACCTTCTCCTTTCCGGGCAGTGATGACCCCGATACCATGGATGAGCGCTGACGCGCCTCGAGGATATCGCCGAGGTTACGTGCGACCAAACTGCAATGGTGGAGTAAGGCATAGCATCCTTTCACGGAGAAGGTGCGGGTTCGAAACCGGTCTGGCGCAAAATTTTGATCGTAACAAAACATCCCATAGAAATAAAATAATGCATTTTTGCAAGCCCATCCAAGTGTAAAATAAATATGAGCTTGGTAAAAAGGTTTGCGTTGGCCAGAAAAAACATCTATGATTTACTCTGTATCGAGTTTTATTACGTTTTGAAGGTCGGCACTTCCATGCTTCACCCCTATAAGAGATAAAAGGCGTCGATTGGAGAAACTTCTTTTAATCTGGCAATCCTAAAATCTCTTTATGAACTTCATGTCGTTGGAAACATGGGGGTTTCACAAAACAGGAAACTCTGGAATAAGTAATGCTAAGTACATTAACCGCAGCATACTAGCAGCTTGTTACGTGATTAATAAGCAGCTTCACAGCCAGCAGAGTGATTTTCTTGAATTGTGTTCGAATTCTGGTGTGGTGTTTCTGTTTTTTAGCTCGCTTTTCAAGATCAATGTGCACCCGTGAAGAAAATCATCGCCACCAATGCTGCCAACAAATTATGCAGAAGTGATTATTTGTCAGAAGCGCTTTTGTATCGCTGTTGCACGGCAATTCGGGTATTCTTATTACACTTAGCAAGCGCGATCGTCTGGGCAATTACCAAACATAGATATTGACAACAACGTTAATTCAAGGTTCTTGGTTCGGACTTCCCGCCTAGGCCAACCAAGCCTACTACTCTTTCGGGGTCGGTAAATTGGTACCAGGCTTGTCCGAGAATGAAACGGAAGCAACTAAACACAGATTTCTTCATCCGCTCGACATCGCAAGTCAGTGTGTAGACTAAATACTCATTCAAATTGACTCCACGATTTCTTCTGAAAGCATAATATTTAAATGCGTAGCGCGTCTCACTAGAGATCGACTAATGCTGACCTTTTCTTTTGTCTTTAATCAGAATTTGAAGGCTTCCTTCGATAGATTAACCAGCCTTCGACCAATTCTTCTCGAGGCATGCTTATAGAAACAAAGTGACTATTAGTTAGATACTTCGCGCAAAGATGGTAAAGCATTGCAGGGTGTTTCTAACTTCAAAACGCACTACATGCAGATCCAATCTTGAAGGCAGTGGATATGAACGCTTGGTGAATAGTGATCACATCGTAGAAAATTTACGATCTGCAACTCAAAATGTCGTAAAGTTGAATCGTCGATCGTACCTATGCACAACCATACATGAACGAGTAAATGAAAGGGTTGCAATGTGCGCCTCAGTGGTATGGTATGATCGCGTTTAGGAGGAAAACCTCGCTCTACCATGAACTGAGAGTGGCTATCTATTGAAGAGGCCCTCATTGGGACGATGGCGCTGTATTTTTCTAACCTTACGCCAGCACAGCCGTTTACAATAGGTCGCGCTCAAATAACGGTGGCTACCTAGGAGATGCTTTATGGCTTTGCTTACTATTTCTCAGGCGCAAGCTTCTGAAGTGTGGTAATCAAAATTCGAAATCTGACCCCTACTGGAACTGGAAAGTGCGGGATACGCCTCTCCGTTGCCGTCCAACGTGAGATGTTGTCGCAGCAAGGGAAGCGTGGAATCTTCTTGCTGTCTGAGCACTTGCATAATATCATTATAATATTATTGTAATTATTAATATAATTTAATGCGAATGCAAATGTAATTATCTACAATATTTTACAATTAATGTAGTAAAAATCTTTCCTTTGGCTTTCACTTGACAAAAATTGCACCAATTCTATTCTAACACAGCACTTCGCATCAGTAGCTGGGTAATTGCTAAGTACTCAGCTACTGATGCGGTGCTCGTTAACGTCATGGTAGCCTTAAGGGTCTCATTGAAGGCATTGTCCTTCGAAAATCAAAAGCGTTAGTTTTCAGATAACATCTATGTAGCTTTACCTAAAACGCATTCAATGAGTTTTTGTTGAGCGCATAGCGCTCGGCTGTTCTAAAACTCGTCCGCATCTTAGAAGCTTTCCTAGCAGAACGATGCTTTTATTTTTTAGCCAAATCTTGAGTAACTCGATTGTAAGTGAAAGAAAGGTGAAATGTGACTCTAGAAACACGTGCCATTCTTTTGAAGCAGACACAGATTCTGATTTGCAGCAAGATGATTTAGATGATGGCCAAACGAGAAAATCTGACCTAACACATAATACGAGGAATTTGACGAAATTTGAGTTAGCACCGCGCAAGCAGTAGGGGTGCAAGCCGCCGCAGGGCAGATACATATAAGACACCAGCAGTGCGAAAAAAAAAGATTTCCTCCATCTCTGCTCTCTGAGAAGCATTATCATCTCTTCTTTCGTTAAAGGCGGTGCTAGTGAATGTCGAAATGAACGTTGTTTTAATAGTTTTGACGTCATAAGGTCACTGAGCGTATGGCTTTAGAAGGCGCATCTTATTTTTAGCTCAGCAGCGCGCTTGATAGGCCTTTGCGAAGTAAAGCGAGAGTAACTATAATTTTCTAAAATCACGGATAAACCGAACTTTGTGCGGCACCGTGTATCAATGTTGAAACCGGTAACTGCAGATACTTTCTCTTCATGCTAGTAGCGGGTGGCTCTTGCCACGCGAGTGTGTCGGCAGTTTTACTACCGCCTCTAACCATATATCAGAAAGCTGAATATATATATATATATATTTATATATTTATATATATACAACATTCTTGGGAAGTAAAGGGTAAGTGTGGTAATTCCAAAAAACGTCAAAGATGCGTTCTCTTCCCGGAATTCGTTTGCGCGGTACCTCTGCTGACCGTCCTTCACCCTCATTGATGTTGATGTTGATCCACTTCCCGAGAGCTGCTTTGAACCGCTCCCAAATCTCGATCTGGCAAAATAACAGGGCCTTGTTCCACCTAAACTGGTCCACCTGATCAAGAGCATCAACTGGTAGTCTGTTGACATTTGAATTTGAAAGCGGACTCCAACGCTGCTGCGTTTAACCCTTAGACTGTCAGAATTTGGCCGCAGTTAGTGCGGAAGCTATGCAGATAATACTTGACGGCTATTGGGGCTATTTTGGGAGTAAGCCTAGTTCAATGCACATGCTTGCGAACAACGCGCTATGGTTTCGCCCAGAATCTGGAGCCCTTCCAATTGAGGATGCTCCTTCCATTTCATAGGCGCTGCCCGTTGATGCTGTAAATCAGCTGCCAAAGCCAACCCTGAGAGAAACTTCCCTGCGCTGCTTAGATTCGTGACATGTGCTACCATGAGTCTACTTGAAAGTTACTGATGATCTGACACCACTCACGCACAGAAATACGACACCAGAAATCACTGATGCAGGGCCGGCGAAAAATAATGTTGATTGGGAATGTATTTCTGGTGCTGTCTAGTTTGAGGTCCTTCTCCATGTTCCATGGCATATTTCGGGAATAACTGTTTGCCCAAGACCTTCGCCATAAATGCCTTAAAGACCTCAGTCTCAGTCTCGAAGATTTCTTCGCGCTCATGTCGTACACTTACCTTAGCCGCTTTTGTGAATTGGACACTTTCTCAGTGGCACGCGATACGGTGTCTACAATACGGATAATGGCCTTGCTCTCCGCTTAGGCTTTTTGCGTACTTCCGTACGCTAATTCAAGCTGTTTATGCAAACATAACCTTCCGGCTATATCTTTCCTCGAAG
>OX377201.1:65621111-65699124 GCA_947396885.1 Heligmosomoides polygyrus polygyrus | reverse complement strand
TATTTATATTTATATTTATATTTATATATATTTATATATATTTATATATTTATATATATTTATATATATGTATATTTATATATATGTATATATATGTATATATATATGTATATTTATATATATATGTATATATATATGTATATTTATATATATGTATATATATGTATATATACATATATACATATATATACATATATATATATATGCTCCGTCACGCCTATCGACGTGCCTCGCACTTGCGCGCTTAGCGCGATGTTGCAGTATCACTAAGCTAAGGTCAATCACATCGTGCTAGCTGCTCTACTTGTACAGCTTTTTTCCTTACCTAGGAGTAGCAAAGGCTCGCAGTACGTACAGTGTATACCATAGGACGATCTATTGGTTCTTCACTACAGGTCCTCCCTTAGTGAAACGGTCCCCGTACTGGTCCCCCTCAATGATCCACCTTTAGCGGACAACGTTTTCGGCACACCAATAGGACTGATCGAGCTGTTGATCCAAGACTGTTAACAACACTTTATTCGGCTGACGTCTTCGGCACACCTTTTGAATTCTCAGGCACATTGGACGACGTCTTTGGCACGTCTTTTTAGTCCCAGGCACGTCATGCGACATATTCCAAATCCCCTGGCAGTAGAAGATGTCTGGGTATTTTCCGCTATTTTCGCGCCACGTAGTTTGATCAATATCGATTGATGGCCATCGATGCTTCAAAAACGAACTTCAGATTCGTGTTGAGCGACCTCGATTGCCCCTGGGCCGAAGTTCCCAGGCAGGGAGAAGACGTTTGGGCAATTTTCGCTAATTTCGTATCGTAATTTTCCCCCATTTCCTCCCTCTCATCCATTACCCATCCCCCAATTTTCCCCCTATTTTATGGCAAACTTCTGCGGCGGCGCCGAGCGATGGTATGGCTCATCGCTTAGCGCGTTATTATATAGTGTGATGGTAATTTGATCAATATCGAGTGGTGGCGATCGATACTTTGAAAATAAACTTCATATTCGTGTTCAGCGACCTCGACTACCCCAGGGCTAAAGTTTCGGACCGCCTGGACGACATCCACAGAAATCCATAGTTTGATCAATATCGACTAGTGGAGATCGATACTTCAAAAACAAACTTCAGTTTCGTGTTCAACGACCTCGATTGCCCCAGGGCCGAAGTTCCCAGGCAGGGAGAAGACGTCTGGGTATTTCTTGCTATTTTCGTGTTGTAATTTCCCCCCATTTTCCTCCTATTTTCCCCCGCTAATTTTTGCGGCGGTTCCAATCGATAGGATTACTCATCGCTTAGCGCGTTATAATACAGTAGTAAAAATAAATAAATAAATATAAATATATAAATATATCAATATAAATATAAATACAAATAAATAAATAAATACAAAAATACATAGGTAAATAAATAAATATATGTATAAATATATAAAGGGCGCGTGTAGCGCAGTCGGAGGAGGCGCGACTGTCGCGTGCACCCGATACCAGGTTCCTGGTTCGGGTTTCCCGCCCAGGCTAACCAAGCCTTCCATCCCTCCGGGGTCGTTGAATTGGTACCAGACTTGTGTGGGAAGGATAAAGCGCTGAATTGTTCATCGGCATCGGCATCGGCAAGTCATTGTATGGCCAAATACGCATTCATGTCGCCTCCACGACATCCCGTAGAAGTAGAATGCGCTGGCGCATCCCAGGAGGGATTGAGTAACGCCGTCCTTTATCCTTTATCCTTTATAAATATATAAATATAAATATATATGCATATATATAGGGTGTCTCAAAAAATGTATACACTGTTTGAAAGGCGATAACCCTGCACATATTAAAGGTACTGAAGACGATAAGCACTCCTATGAAAGAAAATAGAAATTTTCTGACAAATGAGTGGTGCCGATTGCGCTACGCACTCGTCCGAAATTTTGCATTTTACACTCAATTGATCTGTTTCGCTTGAATACATGTTGTAATTTCTTTGTAACGTGTTCGTTTCGATTTATTTGGGTTTTTTCGAAGTTTAACCTAAAAACACACTATGACTTGCGAAAAAAAGCATGGCATCCTAAAAAATGCAGGTACTGTTTAAAAGGTTCTAACATTGCTGCTGGTGAAGTTTTTGAGGACGTTTGAGACTCATATGCAAGTGCACGGTAACGAGAATTCTGTGGTGTGCAAATAGTCAAGGTTGCATCATACACACTCCTAAAACCTTGCATTTACGACTCGATTGATTGTGCATGGGCTGAATGCTTGTTACAATCTTCTCGCTATTTGTGCACATTAACCAGTAATGATCTTCTTTTAGAGTTTATATCATTCACTTTGAAGACTCGTGGCAGGTGGATTTGTCGAGTACACAATATATCGATCTCGCTATCGCTCTAATAACGCCCTCTACATTTTTGCGCTCATAACAGGAGTCATGGCCGGCACTTGGCTTTCCTTGAAGGAGAAGAAGTTTATCCTGAAGTGCTACTGGAAGTTCGAAAACATCGCCGAAATGCAGAGCGACTATTTCTCCAAAGCGCCACCCACTCGCGTCACAGTAACACGGATACGAGACAGACTTGAAGAAGAAGGAACTGTGCAAGACCTTCACAAGGAACACTCCGGCCGACCTCTGTCTTTCACTAATCCGGTCATGGAAGCCACTGTGCTTGAAACATTTCAGCGGTCACCTAGAAAGTCTCTCCGACAGGCTGCTCACGAAACTGATGTTTCAAACGACATCGTTCATCGTATACTGAAAAATCAGAATTGGTGACGTACATACCAAGACTGGTGCAGCACCTCGCAGAAGATGATCCGGATCGAAGAGTGGCGTTCTGCCAGCGGTTTCTTCTTAAGTGGGAGCAGCAGCCATATTTTCCAAGACGGATTCTGTGGAGCGATGAAGCAACATTCAAGCTGAATGGAGAGGTTAATCGACATAACTGCAGCTAGTGAGCGACGGGAAACCCCATTTTACTCTACAGGATCATCTGAGCTTACCAGATATTACAGTATGGTGTGACTCTGTGCTTTAGGTATTGTTGGACCCTTCTTCTTCGACGGTACTTTAACGGGTGTCGCCTATTTGGACATGCTTCAAAATTCAGCTCTCGGCTGCGCTCGTGAAATGTTCCTGGACGACGAGTTCTGTTTTCAGCAAGATGGAGCGCCAGCTCATTACCACCGGGATGTGGCCTCTTTCCTCCATGAAAACATGCCGAACAGATGGGCAGCAAGAAGAGGCAGCGTCGGGTATCCTCCTCGTTCACCCGATCTTGCTCCTCTGGATTTCTTCCTTTGGGGATATTTAAAGGATAGGAATTGAAGAACGCTATCAAAGAGGAATGCCAACGTATGTCATATGATATGTGTGAAAGCGATTGCGACTCTGTGAGGCACCCGTGTGAGAAATGCCTGCAGGAGAACGGTTACCAGTTTGAACACATTTAGCAATCGTAGCGCATGTCAGTCTTGTATTCATTCAGTATTCGTAATGCGTGTTGTATTCATTTGTTTGGTATTTGTTTGGTATCTGTTTTGTTTTATTGTTATTTGTGATGTAGAGGGCGTTACTAGAGCGATAGCGAGATCGATAAATTGTGTAATCAATAAACTCACATGTCACGTATCTTTAAAGTGAATGCCGAATTATAAACTTTAAAAGTGGATCATCACTGGTTAATGTGGCCAAATAGCAACAAGATTGCAACAAGCATTCAGCCCATGCACAATCTACCAAGTCAGAAATACAAGGTATCAGGCGAAGGCATGGCGCAATCTTGACTATTGCACGCCACAGAATTCTCGTTACACTGCGCTTGCATATGAGTCTCAAACGTCTTCTAAAACTTCACCATCAACAATGTTAGAACCTTTCAAACAGTGCCTGCATTTTATATGATACCCTGCGTATTTTGCAAGCCATAATGTGTTTTTAAGTTTTGAACCTTAAAAGAAACTTAAATCAATCGAAACAACCACTTTGTGAAGAAATTGTGACATGTATTCAAACAAAACACAATCAATAGTGTGTAAAATGCAAAATTTCAGACGAGTGCACGATGCAATCCATACCTCTCATACGTCAGAAAATTTGTATTTTCTTAAACTTTTATGTGATCCCCTAACTCCTTCAGTATCCTTACTGTGTGCAATGTTATCTTCTTTCTAACAGTGTATACATTTTTTGAGACACCCTGCGTATCTGTATATATGGCTAACCATCCTAACCATCTTAACCCTCGCTATGCGCATATATATGGTTCATTTGTGTGGGAAAAATCTCTCAAAGTCGCTCATGGATATCTGATGGGATAGTCTTCAGAGACCGTCGGGGAAGGTGCCAACAGGGCCCTTGTCTTCTGCAGCAACTAAGCTCTTCGGAGCAACTGTGCAAAGTGTAACGACCAGAGCAAAGCAAAGACAAACACTGTCAGCACCCAGAACGCGCTTCATGGTGACTTTTGTGGCAGAACTTTTGCGTGGGTTTTCCTGTCTGTGTGTCAATAACAAATCATTGCGGTGAAAATAAGCGGGCGCCGAACCGTTTCCAACGAAGGCGAAAATTCACCGATAAATATTCATCTTCAATAATTCTGCTTCACTTAGAACGCAGGAAAAACCTGCTTTCCGCTTCCTCGAATGGAAGCGAAGATTCGAGGAGTGGCTGCTTTAAAATGAAGCGATCATGATGCTCAGAAAACGCAGTTCTCTCCCTACATAGCCTCTTGCTCATGCACCGAACCCGCAAAAGTTTATTACCATAGTACTATGAGATTCTCATGGCTACCTTGCCGCTGTCTGCAGGAGGGTGCTGCTCCTAAATCCGGAAAATTTAGATCAAATTTCCCGCCATACCGTAGTTCCGCCTGAGGTTGCGATTTGTGTCCTTGAAAGCCAGAAGCTTCTAGTGAACAGTCAACCACAGAATAGCCTAGATGTTGCATACGATGGCGGAGCGCAACCGAGAGCCGCGATTATCGAAGGCATTCGCGCTGGGCGTTCGCCAGCTGGAATAATTCGATTCTTCGGGCTCCCGAGATGGACGCTTGCGATGTTGCGGCCAGATACAATACTGCTGAGGAGTCTGAGGAAGATTCTGCAAACCCAGCTAGGATAACCTTTACGCAGGAACGCGTGTCAAGAGCTGGGGCAGTCGCAGAAAAGGCTCATGCGCTGATTTTGGAGGACCTGGCAACCGTTGAGGAAATTGGCGTCAGTGTTGGCTGTCAGCGAGTGAACAATGCGGCGACTTGTGGAGGAGCACCTACGGTACAAGTCGTACACAGTAAATATGCGACAGATGCTGTGAGGCTATCTAGAACCAAACGTATTGCCCGCTGCCATCTGCTATTGAGCTCCTCAAAAAATGAAGCGGCGCGCCGAGTCAGATGCTTTTCTGGTGAAAAATGTTTACTGCTGAAGTGAAGGTCAAACGTAGAAATGATCGCTACCCCGCATACGATGCCGAGGACTTTCCGATTGCTGCTAAAACAAAATCTGTAGCAAGTGCTCACGTCTTACGAGGAGACCCTCCAAATTTGAGCTTTTGCGATACAATTCTTACAGGACGTGTGGGGATCCAAAACCATAGTTAGTTTTTTTTCGGAATGCTCTTCTGTGGTCGAAAAAAGTCGTGTGAAAACGTGAGCGCGAAGTTCACTACGACCTGACTTCCGCCCCCCCCCCCCCTCTCCACTGAATGTGGTGGGTTGGCGCCGTGGATGGTATTTTGTCGCTTCACAGGAATGTGGCCGTACGTTCGGTTCACCCATATTCTGGTGTTTCTGTATATTGCGATTTATCGTCAGTGAGACCCTTTATCCCCATTTCCAACACGTTCTTGAACAAAACCATGGCAACAAGTGTATTTTACGTTCAACGAGTTCCTTGAAAGTGGAAGGTGAGAATTTTTAATTTCCAGGTTAAGAAAACCAAAAACTGATGCCATATTCGTGATCAGCACCATAACCCCGATGCACAAATTTTGGGCGAAATTGGTGCTTCTGATCTCGCCACTCTCACTCGAGCCTGGGCCGGACTTTGCACCTCGGTCATCATTGTCAAACAAGGGCGTTCGGATTCATCAACGACTTACATAACTTAAAAAGAGAATTCACAGCGGAAAACTCAGATAACGCGGCTTATCGCTCACCATATCGCTTGATAAGCCGCGCTACCAGGGATTTCGGCTATATATTCTCTGTTAAATTGCTGCAATTCGATGATGAATTCGGCCCAAGGGGGTCATTGAGGTGCGAAGGCATTCGAAGTGGAAACCAAATGAATACGTTAAGCTGCGGGGGAGGGGTAAACAGAGAGTATAATGTCGTTCTGAGTTCGAGTGCGTCAGCTGGCCAAGATAGCACAGGTTTACTCGGCTAACGTTTCGGCCTTATCGCCTTCGTCGGAGCCTGGAAAGCCAGAAACGTGTAAATTATCCCACCAAGCACCATTTCAAATTGAGAAAACAAATTCAAGGACCGTGTGGACCAGAAAACGAACCATGCAACCGAGGCTAGAAGGCTCACTTAGAAGTGCAGAGAAGGACCCGTTGGAGTCGTCTACAGACCAAATGACTGGTAGGTGACCCAGAAGCCGTGCCGCGGCCTCTGACCTGAGGACTCTAGAGGTCAGAATCCACAGAGGTCAAGGAATGGGGCGAGTTCGTTAGCTATGGCCGGGCATTCATCCCTTCGTTTCAATTTAGGATTTTTGCTCTGTATCCAAAACGCCTCCAATGTTTTTCGTGCTGCTGTTTGTTTCTCTTGCGCCAGCATTCGCACTGCCACCTCAAACTCTGCATTATCATGCGCTTGCAGCCGATGAGATCCTAGAGGAGTTAAAGGGTTTGACCTTTTCAGACCATTGATGTGCTCCTTCATCCGCACGCATAGTGGACAACCCGTTTCCCCCACGTACGCCGTACCGCCTGCACGAAAATATGTAGATGGCCCCCGAGATCAAGCAGTCGCCCACTCGCCCATATGGGCAGATGACGCACCCAGGGGTGGGACAATATCGATCGTAAAACCGATTTCGGATGAACCGCCGCATAAGATTGGAGGGATGTATTTCTACTAACCTAACCGTATCACTGAGATCGTGACGACGCAAAGAGGCCCGGATAGACGCGCTTAGTGCGTCGTCTATGTATGGAAAACAGAACAGGATTTTGTCGTCGTTTTCCATAGTATTAGCTCTGCGGCCGGAGGATAGTATGCGCTCAGTTTGGCTGGTTGTGGGGTAGCCATTGCGCAATACATCTAGCCTTCTCCAGGGACTCTGCCTTTTCTTCGCTCCCAGAAGAAACCTTTTCCGCCCATTTAAACATGTTTCTTGTGACGCCCAGCTTCGTTTTTAGGGGATGTGCAGACCGGAAGTGGAAAATTATATTTTTATTACTGGATTTACGGAACCACTTCGTTCTATAGAAACCCCTCCTTAGTTGAACGTGAACATTCAGGAAAGGTAGCCAGTCCTCACTCGGCTTCTCTCAAGTGAACTGTATACTGTGAGCTTGTTTGTTCAGGATTTCAAAGCAAGCGTTCATTTCTTTCTGTGTGGAACAAACGACGAAACAGTCGTCTATGTACCGCACGTACATGACCGGACGCCGCTCTAGGACGGGTTGTTCTATCCTGCTCATGAAAGCAATGGCTGCCGTTGGCGCTAAACTTTGGCCCATAGCGAGTCCCCTAATTTGTTTATAATAGTTACCCGTCCACCTAAAGATGGAGCAACCTAGGCATTGCTTTAGCAGGTCCGTGAGGTTTTGTATTGAGAGACTGTAAGTGTTAATATCCGTGCGGTGCTCAGTAAGGAGCTCACATATCGCTTGCACTGCATCGTCATTTGAGACGTTGGTATACAGGGAGGTTACGTCAAACGACTCCGTGACATGATTACGTCTGAATCTAGTTTCCCGTAACTTGTCAAGAAACATATTTGTGTTAGTAAGATGGGCGGGGATAAATTGAAGCAATTGTGAGAGAATGAGGTTAAGGAACCAAGAAATCCTATCAGTAGGACCCCCTATGTTACTGATTATGGGACGAACTTTGAAATGGGAAGGATTGTTGGACAAAAGACCACTGGGCGAAAGTTTATGGGTCTTAACAAGTGTATAAAGAACCGGACAGACGGGAAGGTCGCACCTAAGGCGGGCAGTGACCGCCTTAGGAAGCGATGAGAGAGTATAATATTGGTGATCTACGGATCCCCTTCGATAGAGAGCCTTCGGGCTGTCTTGTTAAGAGGGATCTCTGGCCGCTTGTCGCAGGGTCACGTGGCGCGTTCTCGGGTGGTGGATAGGGGAATTAAACGCGAACCAAATGCGACCGTGTACTGCCCAGAGACGCAGGTGGGATGCAAGGGATGGACTCCTTGCCCCTGCTGTGTCGGGTCGACGCGTTCCTTGTGCGTGAGAGCGGCATGTTCATGCGCAGTGTGTGTGGATGTGTTCGCACCTGCGCGGATTGTAACCGTGTCGACCCAACCAAAAGCTTGCACTCGGTTGACTGGGAGTAAATGTAAGGCGATTCGAGGCCGCTTTAAGTCTCGTCCCGTCCCTTCGGGCAGTCTGGCTGGCTGCCCGGAGTTCTTCGCCTGCACGACAGAACCCGACTAGTTACCCCTGTGTACTCCAGTCAAAAACAGCAGCACTAAAGGGTCTCATTCCCCTGGCCCCGAAAGAGCCCCCATTTCTGCAGCGAAGGGCGAGTACGGAGAGGCTGCTAGAATCTCAGAGCCTAACCAGGCTCGCAAATTGAGACGGACTAGGACGACGATCTGTAGTTACAACCTCCGCACGCTCGCATTGGAAGCATCCTTCGAGGACCTGATGATGCAAGCCAGGAAGATCAAGTACGACGTCATCGGACTGACCGAGACGAGAGGACACCACCCCCTACACACCGCCTACAACTCCGCAGAAGAACTGTTCCTCGGAACATGCGACAGCAGGGGGATAGGCGGCGTTGGTGTCCTCGTCAACACACACATGGCCATGAACATCGATTCGTACGAGTCTCTGACAACCTGAATCGGACGACTGCGACCGAAGCGATGTGGCTCCGTGCCAGCTTTCACTGTATTCGTCGCGAGTGCTCCAACAACCGACTACGACGAAGAAGAGGTCGAAGCCTTCTACGTGGAGCTGGAGAATTTCTATAAGGAAGATCACACCTTCTACAAGGTGATCGTCGGCAACTTCAGGCAACATGGTAGGACCGCGAAGGTCGCCGGAAAAATTTCACATCGGAACCCAAGGTTTGGAGTAGGACGAGCAAGGCGAAAGGCTGTCTGAGTTTATCATGTCGACCAAGACCATACATGGAAACTCACAGTTCCAGAAGCCTCCCTCCCTACGATGGACCTGGAAATCTATCTCGTCCCGTCCCTTCGGGCAGTCTGGCTGGCTGCCCGGAGTTCTTCGCCTGCACGACAGAACCCGACTAGTTACCCCTGTGTACTCCAGTCAAAAACAGCAGCACTAAAGGGTCTCATTCCCCTGGCCCCGAAAGAGCCCCCATTTCTGCAGCGAAGGGCGAGTACGGAGAGGCTGCTAGAATCTCAGAGCCTAACCAGGCTCGCAAATTGAGACGGACTAGGACGACGATCTGTAGTTACAACCTCCGCACGCTCGCATTGGAAGCATCCTTCGAGGACCTGATGATGCAAGCCAGGAAGATCAAGTACGACGTCATCGGACTGACCGAGACGAGAGGACACCACCCCCTACACACCGCCTACAACTCCGCAGAAGAACTGTTCCTCGGAACATGCGACAGCAGGGGGATAGGCGGCGTTGGTGTCCTCGTCAACACACACATGGCCATGAACATCGATTCGTACGAGTCTCTGACAACCTGAATCGGACGACTGCGACCGAAGCGATGTGGCTCCGTGCCAGCTTTCACTGTATTCGTCGCGAGTGCTCCAACAACCGACTACGACGAAGAAGAGGTCGAAGCCTTCTACGTGGAGCTGGAGAATTTCTATAAGGAAGATCACACCTTCTACAAGGTGATCGTCGGCAACTTCAGGCAACATGGTAGGACCGCGAAGGTCGCCGGAAAAATTTCACATCGGAACCCAAGGTTTGGAGTAGGACGAGCAAGGCGAAAGGCTGTCTGAGTTTATCATGTCGACCAAGACCATACATGGAAACTCACAGTTCCAGAAGCCTCCCTCCCTACGATGGACCTGGAAATCTACCTGTGGCCAGTTCCACAACGAGATTGACCACATCATCTTCAACCGCAAGTATTGCCTGACCGATGTCTCCGTTGTCCCCAAGTTCTACACGGGATCGGACTACCGCCTCCTTCGCGCCAGGTTCCGCTTTTCGCGTCAAGGAGAGAAGGCCGTGAAGTTTAAGAAGAGGACTCCTAGAACGACCATCAATTGGGACATGTACATCTCTCTTGCCGGCGTTTGGTAAATGCTCTTATGGACAACATCGACGAGGAATACGACCGCTTCGTGCACCATTTCCGAGATAGTGCTAAGGGAGCCGAGAGCTTGAAGACCACCAAGAGACGCATGTCTCCGGAAACTTTAGAGCTGATACGCCAGCGTGGAGCAGCACGAGCGTTAGGCAACTACCAACTGACGTCCGAGCTTGCGAAGCTATGCAGAGCGGCGATAAAGGAGGATCTTAAGCAGAGAAGGGAGGAAGTGTTGGCTGATGCTGCAGAGGCAGGGTTGAGCATCCGCAATGCCCGCCGGAACTTCGCCAACTTCATGACCAAGATGACCGCTTTCCGACGTCCTGACGGAACCGTCACTTCTTCCAGAAGGACCATGGAGAAAATCATCCACGATTTCTACTCCGATCTCCTCGATAGCCACGTCCACCTGCCACCACGCCATCTTCCGTAGGATCGATACGCCGTCCCCTCTGTTCTCCCTTCCGAGATCCGACACGCCATCTCGTCGGTGAAGAAACGTACAGCACCTGTGTTCCCGACAGGATCAGATCCGAACACCTGAAGAACCTACCGCCAGCGCTCATCAACACCCTGGCGCGGCTCTTCACACGATACCTGTCGGAGTGCAAGGTTCCATCTCAGTGGAAGACCAGCAGGACCGTCTTGCTGTACAAGAGGGGAGACGTGCACGACATTGGCAACTGTCGCCCGATTTGCCTGCTGTCCGGTTTCCAAGCTGTTCACTCGAGTGATCCTGAATAGGATCAGCAGAACGCTGGAAGAAGGACACCCATGCGAGCAAGCAGGATTTCAGAGAAAATTCAGCACGTTCGACCACATGCACACCATTACGAAGCTCATCGAAGTGTCGCGAGAATTCAAGCCGCCGCTGTGCTTTACGTTCCTGAAGAAGGCATTCGACTCCGTCGAGACTGAAGCGGTCCTCGAAGCCCTGCTCACTCAGGGCGTTCCTACTTAGTACATCAGAGTCCTTCGAGAGCTGTACAGTGGATTCACGACCAAGATCTCTCCATTCTACAATGACGTCGTCATTGACGAGAGGAGAGGGGTTCGGCAAGGGGATACCATATCCCCGAAGCTCTTCAGCGCCACCCTCGAAAACGTCATGCGCGAACTAGAATGGGAAGACATGGGAGTGAAGGTCGACGGCCGGCAACTACATCATCTTCGCTTCGCTGACGACATCGTGCTCATAACACCGAGAACCAGCCAGGCGGAGCGAATGCTGGCCGGCTTCGATCGTGTATGTGGGAACGTTGGACTGCAGCTGAATCTTAGGAGGACGATGTTCATGAGAAACGGACAAGTTTCTGATGCCCCATCTCGCTCAACGGAACGTACATCTCCGAATGCTCCAGCTACGTGTATCTGGGTCGCGAAGTCAATATGGCCAACGACCTAGCGCCGGAGCTGAGCAGGAGGAAACGAGCGGCTTGGGGAGTATTTAAGAGCGTCGAAGAAGTCGCGAAGAAGACGAAGAATGTCCGACTCCGTGCCCCCCTATTCGACTCCACTGTTCTTCCTGCCCTAACATACGCCTCAGAGACCTGCGCTATACGAGAACAGGATGAACACGCGATCAGCGTCGCGCAGCGTGGAATCGAGAGGACGATGCTCGGAGTGACACGACTCACGCAAGTGAGAGAAAGAGTTCCGAGCTTCGCCGACGTTCGAAGATCCGAGACGCTGTCGCGTGGGCCAATTTGTCGAAAAATATGTGGGCCGGTCACGTAATGCGCTTCGCAGACACCCGCTGGACGAAGGCCGTCACCGACTGGATTCCGCGGGATGTCAAGACGCCCCCCAACGCGTTGGTCGGACTTCTTCGTGAAAGCCCTGCACGACCGCTATCACGCTCCTCGTGTCCCTCGAGTGCGGAGGATCCATTGGAGCACTCTGGCACGCGACAAGGACGTATGGAGGCGCTGCTGGCGCTCGCCCGAGCAGGTCGATGATCAACGGGATGACAGGTGATACAGGTGAATTACGTCCTTTTTGAGCGGGTGCTAGAAAGAAGCGTTGCAGTTGGTGAGCAGTATCAATATTTCGCTACATGTTTTTTTTTTGCAATTTCCATCATTGGTGAAGAAGGTTGGTCATCATTAGCCATTCTTGCCATTGGCTAGTGCTTTTTTGACTTGACTCCATTCATGTAAAGAATATAATATTATGTTGTCTTGAAAGCTCTCAGCGTTTTGAGTGCTTTACTTTGAGCTACCACAACTTTCTCAAATATTATCGAATTTAGTCGTAATAAGCACCGTTCGAATCAGTGAACTTTTACCAACGGGCCACCTGTCGACTTATTCCACCAGCGAAAAATTATGTGGTCGGGAATCGACAAAATCCACGAAAGCTGTTTTGGCTTGGTCCTGATCGGTGGAGGTTTTACCAGCGAGAAAGTTCTGAAAGTGTTTGAAAAGGTGGTAGTCTGTTGGAGAGGTCTGGAGAATATGGTGGGTAAGGTAGAACTTCAGCCCTTGATTCGTTCAGTTTTCGAACAGCGATTCGCGAAAAGTGTGGGCGGGCGTTCTCGTGCAAAAGAAGCGGGCCTCTTCTGTAGACCAATGCTGGTTGAAGTTGGCGCAATTTTCGGTGCATTTCGTCGATTCCCTTACAGTAAGAGAAAGCTGTGATCGTTTGGCCTGGTGCCAAAAAAGTTGTAATGGATCACACTGACCGCAGACCACCACACAGTGACCATTTCCTTTCTTTGGTGGATATTCGCCTTTGGAAAATGCCTAGGGTGTTCGTCGGCGTCCACCCACAATCCGTAACGTTTCCTGTTATCATACAGAATCCACTTTTCATTACAAGTGATGACTCTACTCAAAAACGGGTCAGTTTTGTTGCGTGCAAATAGAGAAGAACAAATATCGAAACGTGACATTTTTTGCGGCTCAATCGACTCGTGGGCACCCACTTTTCAAGCTTCTTCACATTCCCAAGGCGTTTCAAAGCATCGGCAACAGCAGTTTTACTGACGTCAAGCTCTTCCGCGATCCCGCGAACTGTTTGGGATTGTCCGCGAAGAAGACCGAATATCTAACGACGGACGTTACTGAGTGCAGCTCCATCAAGGTTAACGGCATCGAGCTTCCACGCACTGCGGTCATTAAGTACCTGGGATCAGCAGTTGCGTCTGACGGCAAACTGATGGTCGAAGTGAATTCACGCGTGAGTGCAGCTTGGTCCAAGTGGCGCTCGTTAACTGGCGTGCTCTGCGACAAGAATATACCAGAGCGCCTTAAGCCGAAGATCTACAGAGCAGTCATCCGGCCAGTAGCGATGTACGGCGCTGGGCCTGCGACCAAGGAAGCTGAAACGCGCATCAGCGTCATGGAGACGAAGATGCTGTGCTGGACGGCTGGAGTCACCCGCATGGACCGCATTCGAAACGATGTCATTCGGCAGAAGTTCGGTGTTGCGCCGATTGCTGACAAGATGCGCGAAGCGGGGAGCGGATCGAACTTACGCATGGTCATCGCTGCTGCGGCAGCCACCGTCGCGCAGTAATTAACCGCCACTGATCACTGTCTCCTGTGCGGGAGCCGCTGTCGCGAACGCGACAACTACTCTCCCGAACTTTGCAAGAGGTTCTGACTAGTTTTTGTCCAGCTATTCGGCCAAATACGATTCCTTTCGTCAGAAAAGGCCAATGGCTACCTTCTGCATCGCAAGGGGAACGGCCAGGCTACTGGATCATAGGCAAGGAAATATTATAGGATAGGAAGCTGAAGACTAGATCGCACGAATACCAGGGACCAATGTGTCGCACTTGGAAATGTTTTTGAAAATTGAGGCCAAGCTATTGAGGGAAACTTAAGGACACAAATTAAGGTGCTGCCGAATTGTTGTAAACGAGCATAAGAACGGTTGAAAAATAATCCGGAAGAAGCTAAATAAAGATGGTAGAACGGGTAGAAGCAAGGCAGCAGGACTACAAGGAGACCTAATGAGTGTACTCTTCGATCTCAAAGACTCGCAGGCCAGTAACATGTGCTGCAGCCTATCCCTCTCGTCTTTTTCACCACTCGTCTGCGCCAAAGACCTGGATGTCATCGCTGCTGCGGTGGAGGATATCGCACTGGCGGCGGGTCAAGGCAGGAAGTCGGCAGACGTAGCCCCGGACTTGCCGCGCTGCGGCATGGGTCGCCGCAATTAGCGATGACATTCGTAAGTTCCAGCGTCCGCAAGATAGGCCTTAACTTGGAGGTAATAGGAAAACGGCCTAGAAGGCGCTCAAAGCAGCGCTGTTCTGATACGTTACAAATGGACTTGAAGATTGTTGGTGTACACCCTGATCTAGTGCTGGATCGGGAACGGTGACGTTACGACACCAAAATAGCGGACCCCGCTACGAAGCGGGACAGACGCTGAGGAAGAAGATGATGATGACGGCGAAGGAGAGGAAGAACCTGGAAGTTAAAAATTGTCACCTTTCCACTTTCAAAGAGCTCGATAAACGTAAACGACATTTGCTACCATGTTTCTGTTCGAAAATGTACTGAAAATGTGGATAAAGGGTCTCACTGACGATAAATCTCAAAATTCAGAAACACCAGAATATGGTGGAATCGAACGTACGGCCACATCCCTGTGAAGCTAGAAAACACCATCCACTGCGCCAACCGACCACATTCGGTGGGGGGTGGCAGCAGGTCAGGTCGTGATGAACTTCGCGCTCATGTTTTGAAGTTTAGTTACGAGTTTTGCAAACTGTAGTGAAACCGTGGATGGCGACTGTAGCCCTATGAGGACATACGTCTTCCAGCAGGACGGCGCATGGCTCACAAGAGCCATTTATTCCAAAAGTGGCTGTTCGATAACTTGGACATGTTCTGGTCTGAATTCTGACCTCCGAACAACCCGAATTTGAATCCCCTGGACTATTATGTTTGGAGAGTAGTTGAGAGGGTTACTAACAAGACGAAGCACGCTAACATCACCTTTTCGTACCGCTATTGAGCAGCATTCACAAATATGGTCAGCGCTCTTTAAAGAGAGCGTACTATCGCTTCAGGCCAAGGATGGAGGCGGTCATTGCGGCTGACGGAGGCTTCAAACGCCGTACCCTGTACATCCTTTTGCCCTCGTGACGGGCCTTCAGGAGAATGTTTCTCGGACGATTGGGGTCATCGCCAGTGAGTAACTGACCGACATTGCAAATAATCCTTCATATCTGAAGCGGGAATTCACTAGAGAACTGTTTGCCTGGCTTGACCGAAAGTTCATTAGAATTTGACATCAACCTGCATCTCGATTCATTGTCATGTGCTCAGCAAAAAAAGGACTTTCATCCAATTGCTACACCAGATGGGATGCGATCGATTTGATATCAAGCCCATTTTCCATATGATTTCGGGACAATGCACGGGTGAAACAACATGCTAGCCGACAGCATGTCAGCCGAGCGTTAAAATAGAAGTGGAGGTAGTCGCGAAATATGCGTATTGTAGGTGCTCACACACGCGCCTTTTTGAGAACCTGCGTGCATGTAGGAGGAAACTACTCCTAGCATCGATACTCTTCGTCGGCGACATGGGCACTGTGGAGGAGCGGGCCCGGGTAAGCAACCGAGGAAAACTGAGGAAATGTTCGAAAAATTCTGGAGAACTTCGATATTCTCCGATTCGAGGTAGTTCTGTAATGATGTACGCCCAACATCTAAACAAGGAAATGATTCCACGGATTAGCTAGTCTTCTGAAGAATGATTCATGACGCCCATGGAAGGAAATTGTTGGTGAATTGACTGTGACTGAAAACATAAAAAACGAAAAAATAACTGAAAAAAAACAAAAATAAATAAATAATGGAAAAATAACTGAAAGAACTCGTTGGTGAAAAATTCAAGCACTCATTAAACTGTTTTGCCTTTATCTTCTTATGGGAAGTCATTATTTCGAATGAAGAAACCTGTACAGCAGTTAGAAACTAAGCGGCGAACTTCACCATGAACCCACAACACCTCCCTTCAACGGATAAATCCGTATTGTCGACTGAGGAACCTCTTTCATTCCTCTTTGGAAGGCCTAGCTGCTCCTGTTTCTTTCATGAGTACGTCCCCTATTTAGTTCGTGTGCTCATGAAAACTTAGACCAATCCTATGTAACCTCATGAGAAGTTGTTGCAATTTCTCCGCGAAGGACACCTCGTTGAACCTTCTTATCCTTGTAAGCCTAGTGGTCGCCTTTCGCGCCAGAACGTTCTTCATCGTAGTGCCCTCATATCTTCATTTTCAACGCTCCAGCCGCGATAAGCTCGCCTTCACCGCCCCGGGTAAAACTGGATCACACTCCCACCATTGATGTTCATCGCTATTCAGAAGAGGAAAGATCCAATGTTCTACGTTGTGGCTGGGCATGAGAACGTTGCACCTGGGGTGTGGTAGCACAGAAGCCGGAGGTGTCGCGTGCACCCCGAATCGAGGCTCTTGACTTAGACCTCGTCTAGAGCAACCGAGCCTTCGTCGCCCTGAGGTTTAATAGTTGGTACCGAAATTCTTTGGGAAGTGTGAAGCACTGACTTGTCCATCGGTTGGTCACCGCAAGACCATATTTTATGGGCCACTATGCGTTCCAATCGCCTTCAAATATTGCGCAGGAGTAGAATACTTGACGCATCTCACACGGTGGTTGACGGCACATTAATATCATATGCTTTGTGGTAAACGTTCCAGGTAATGACTCAGCTGGTCCAAAGAAGGTCAGTAAATTCTTCGATTTAAAAGAAACTAAAAACAAAGAAAAATGGAGAAGTTTGGAAATAAATCTAGTGAAGCCATAAACGGGCGCATGGTAGCACTTTCGGATGAGATGCCGGCTCTCGCCTGGTCTCCGAGTAGAGGTTGGTTCGCATACCGTCTGAGCAAGCCGAGGAAAAGCTCTGGGAATACAAAACACTGATTTGTCCGCCAACCCTGCACCGCGAATCTCAATATGGACCAAACACGCTCTCATAAAGGGATCTAAGGATCACCAAGGAATCTAACTCCGATCTTCGCACCAAATCTTTTAATACGACGGACACAGTTTCTCGCCTCACGCTCTGAAATCGCAAGCTTTCATTGCTGCGAAAGTTTTTTTTCGAATGCAGTCGGTCAAACTAGTGCTATTTCGATTAGCCTCTCGTTTCTATGAATTACTTGCTTTCCGATCTACATGGAAGTTTCAGTTTAATTGGTCAGCTTAAATGATCGCATAGTATTTGCAGTCCTCTTAGTTATGCTTTACCTAGTAAACCCTTTACACTGTTTTGCTAAAAAAATGTTTTGAAGTCGTTACAATACGAATAAATGTAGATCTCTCACGGGAGAAGCAATTGATTGAGAACACTATGCGGAGAGAAACAACGCCTTGAAGTTTAGGTGCTCACCATTGTCAATACCCTGGCAGGGAAACAAGGAAGATTGCATAAAAAATTCTAAATAACAGTAGTGTTTTTAGAATAAAAGCATCACGAACTCAGAGCGCATCATAAAACAGGGAATCAGGTCTGCCACAATGCTTACTGCTAGAGCAGGAGCAACGCAACGAGTACTACAACATCTGCGCCATTCAGACATATGTTAAAACGATAACCAAACGATGAAAAAGCTGGATGTTCTATTTTTATGTGCCCACTTTCAGGAGAAAATACAGACGATGCTTCATAAGGAAATGCTTCGAAAGTGACAACAACTTCGAATGAAGGCGCGCCGTTTTTCAGGAGAACATCAGTCAAGTTCGGACCGCCAAATACGCATGTTATAGGAAACGAACAGTGCTGGTAAATGAGCGTGGGCAATATCGTACCGAATCGCCCTTCTCCAAGGTCATTTTCTTAGATTCCGTCTCCTGTTCTCTTGTCTCCATGCACCGGGCTTCCTCCACTGCTGCTTGCTCTCCGCTGGCGTGTAGACTAAAAAGGAAAGGATGCAGTCAGGGTAAGATCGATTACACTGAGGAAAACCTTTCGAATCACTGCTAGCTGATTTCTGTGAACACTGCTTACGCCAATGTGAACACTCACTCGAAATCGGAGGTGCGGATACAGCTATGGACAAACTCGGGCTTGTCCGAACCCGGTGCGCGCGAATTTGATGAAAATCTTCCAGGAAGAGCGAATGTTTCGACGAAACACGAATCTTTTTTGCAGCCTCCACCTGAATGCACTGTACTAATTTCTTAATGCTAGGAGACAGAAAGGCACAACCACTGCGAAGTGCTGGGGAAGGAGAAGTCAGTGGGAAGCTCCTAAGGGGTGAACAGGCAAATGTCATTCGCTGTGACACAAACCACGGGAACGGTAGTCCAACGATCAGTACGGAAGGCGGCGAGTTGGTCAACAGAAGGAAAGAGCTGATTTTTGGAAGCCTCCCACCCACCCCTTCACGCAGCGTTACAGTGGCCTCGTCAGCGATGTGTCCCGATCCTGCAGAAAGGCGAGCAGAACCTGCTTCGTCGGCCGCTGTGTGATTACTCCTGCACCCGATTCAGAGGCAGAATTCTAAGCCCTCCAAAAAGGCCTCACTTACCGTCCAAGGAGGACCTCTAAGTACACATTGGAGTCGTAGGTGGAAGCATATCAGAAAGGAAAATGCACCTTGAGAGCAACAAGGATGGACTGAGAGACTGAATGGACAAGAAAGCGGCGATCGACTGAGCAAATGTGTGATCGAGACTCCCTCGCCTGGGAAGCACATGCGAGGTCGGTCAGTCGACTGTGGACAGAGCGCAGCGAGCACGACCTGGTGCTCGATAGCCAGAGCGCAGCGCAGAGCTCGGCTGACGCATGAACTAGCCAGCTCTCTTCGGCCCGGGGGTACGGCCGGGAAGAAGCGCAGTTCTGCTCCGGGTTTCCGCCGTCGACTGGGAGATAACCCATCAGTTACTCTCGAAACGGATTTCTTATGACCAACAGCAAGGAATTATCGCAACGGAGTGCTACGGTATGATAAATCCAGCAGAAACAGCAAATCGAAGAGTTTCCGGCCAAAGTCCCACCATCAGTGTAAAGGCGCGCTTTACTAAGGAGATTCATATGTTGTCGCATATCTGTGGTGTCGCCTTTTGTCGCTTTAAGTTCAACACCTTTCAGCTCCCACTGATGCAGAAAGCGCTGCTATAATAGCCAGAGTCGGCAGCTAATAAACGGGCATAGAGACGCCAACGGTAACATATTAAGTATTAAAGCTCACCGTTTGCAGTTTCGTAGAAGCTTGCATTTCTGTCAGCCCTTGCATTCGCAATCCGAGACGTCAGCCTCCGAGGTATGACAGATAGTGCTCTCGAGAATACCTAAAGAAGACTGACTTTTTGGTACCCTGTTCTTTTCATGGATTTATTTTTGCATTGCGCAGGTCTTCCACTGGACCTCTTTTAAATACCTCGCATGTCCCAGCGACTACCGAAACCTTGATATCGATTTTATAATCTCTCCTGAACGGCAATACTTGTGTCCCAGAAGGGAATTCCTCAACGTCTTTCACGATCATAGAAAATTCCCTCTACTCGTAGAGAAACTAATCCAATTTCAAATAATGCCCTGAAGCCAGAGCCCTTCGACTTCTTAATTATGTGAGCTAACTACAGAGGGGGCTCAAGGGATTGAGCAGTACACCGCCTTACTGCGGCAGTCTCATACACTCGGCAAGGCTGGATACATCTCCGCGAATCTTGTACATATGACTGTAGCTGCCTTGAATACAATTCGACCTGCACTGAATCCCTTATTGAACATCTGTAGATGGGAATGCTGCCCTTTTCCGCTGTCTTTCCCATTCATTTTCCAGTTTCATCTTGACCCTCGTGGTAATCATACAAGCGCAGGTTAATAGGTCCACACTCTGGGCTTTCTTTTTGCCGCAGCTTCTTTTTCTTAGCGACAATAGCAAGCGTCAGTAGGACCACTCCTCCTTACAAGGAAAGGTTCCCAAATCAAGGTGAGCTCTTGCGGTGCTATTTTTGCAGAATGTGGGGCCGTGTGAGTGGAGTCCAAAATTACAGTTAGCTTTTGCTGAACGCCTCTTTAGAGACCTGAAAAAGAGGTGTGAAGACGTGTGCACAACACTCGTCAGCCCCTATGACACCCCACGAGAAGTGCCACGGTGTCGCAGTCGATAGGAGTTCCGCCTCATAGAAGCAAAGCAAACTGGCGGGCTTTTGAGTTTGAGAACGCGTACCGCCATAATTTTTCCACATATTTGTTTTTGTTATTGCGCTTTCTCATGATCACAGTAGTCAATTTTAGACCATCAATGCTTACAACAGACCAAGGCTTTCTATTTGCGCCCCCGTATGTGCTAGTTTTTTTCGTGTGTGGCAGTTGGTTACGTCGATGTCCATACAGAACCTTTCTCTACACCCACGAAGAAGAAGTGTTCATTAACGCTTTTGTGAGACGCGCTTGTGTTTCACTTGTTTCATATTTTTGTACCATAGCCGTTGACTAAAAGGAAAGAGCGGTAAGACCTTTTATTTCAAGAGAAATGGTGTGGTGCAGACACGCATCGATGAAAAACTACCACATATGAAGGCGCAAATAAAGAGCCTTGGTTTGCTGTAAACATTGATGGTCTGAAATTGACTTCTGTAATCATGAGAAAGTGTAATAACAACAAATTAATATGCGCAAAAGTATTGGCAGTACGCGGACTCGAACTCAAAAGCCCACCGGTGTGCTTTTATGAGGCGGCACACGACTTACCGACTGCGACATCGGAGCACATTTCACGTGGTGTCATAGAGGTTGGTGGGTGTTGCGCACAAGTTTTCACTCCTCTTTTTCATGTCTTTAAAAACGTGCAGCAAAAACTAATTTTGGATCCGCTCACAAGGCTCTATACCCTGCCAAAATAGCATAGCAAAAGCTTACCTTGAATTGGGAACCTTTCCTTGTTAGCAAAAAGCGTTCAACGTGAAGGTTATATGAGTTCGAGGCTGGAATTCAAGAATCATCCGGCTTGCTTAGCATAGAAGAAATCAGTTGCCCTACCTTTCTACTACCGCTTCGCAACACATGGGAAGATGGAGGTATTTGCTTTCAATTACACCAAATTAAGTCTCCCCCATTAGAACAAGGTCTCCTCGAAAATAATGCATGTGTTCAGTTTTTCCTGTTTCCAAAGCGACGTATCTGTGATGAAAGCGGCGTATCTTATCGTGAGCCGAATGAAACTGGTTTTCGTCATAAACTCGACGTGCTCGAGAGGAGAAGGAGCAGCAAACCACCGGTCGATAACTATTCAAGGAATTTCGATAGAGTTTTGCGCTGAGAGGTACACATTGCTGTTTTGCTGCAATACAAGAGCCCTGCTAACAGTTGTCGCTTAGCCGGAAGACCGCAGCAGCGCCCAACTGTAAACTTGGGAACGATTCTGTTTCTCTTGAATGGAAGAATCGCAAATCAGACAAGCGGTCGTAACTGCGATGCACTCGGACCTCGTTCATGTCGCTCGCTATCAAACCGCCGAGTCTCACCGAATTTCCAGGCTCCGAAACCCAGCTCATTTGAGCGCTCTTCGTGCCACTAACTAGTCCTTGATCAACAATTTTTTCTTAACACCAGCAAGGCAATAGTCGCTACTATTCCAGTTCCGCAAACAAATCCTAGAAGATGGCCTCGTTTTAAATCAGCTTGAACAAGGTCAGGCTTCGCCCTTCTCTTCTTTTTCCCGATCCCGTTAGTTCACCTACATAGCACCTGGCGAGCGTCGGCCATTGGGCCAAATTCAGTGCTTGAGTCCGTCCTCCTCTTGTATACTGTCTGTATGGGTCCCAGGAGTACGCCGAAAATAGTTGAGGTGCTCTTTGAAGTAGAGCGCAAATAAGAACCTGCACCCCGGCTTGGTCTCTGAAGACGACCGAATGTCGGAACCAAGCATCAACAACAAAGCTCCACTCAGAGTCTAGTTCTGCTCGAATGACCTATTCGAATGATTGTCATTCGAACGCGAACGTTCGGTTTCGAATATTTAAAAAATCGCGTTTTTCTAATGTATTCGGATTATAATAATAATAATAAATAATAATAATATGTATTCGGATTCGAATATTCAGAAGAACCGCTTCTTTGAACACATATGCATATTCAAACTCGAATACTAAAAAGATCGTGCTTTTCGATTGTATTCAAATTTGGATATTGGCGTTTTTCGAATCTATTTCAATTCGAGTATTTAGAAAAACTGCTTCATTGAATATATTCAGATTTGAGCATTCGAAATTTGTGAGCATTGGGAAAAGAGCATCCTACAAAAGCCTCTGGATGATGTATGCCAACGTTCATTAAATTAGAGACTCCCTTCTCGAAAGAGAAGACGCGAGTCCTTCGCTCAAGCGATTTCCAAGTTTGTCGCTAAAGGCGTTGAACTTGAGGAGGTCTAGGAAATCACTGATCTTGGATTTTTGCTAAGGAAGGACCTCTCCATCCATGATAATTCACCATGCTCAAGATCTTCAGAGGTATTTCAACTACAGATCCTCAAGTCCTAGTGCTAGGCTATTTTAAAGTTATGTATGTATTTAGTAGGTTTCAGTGATGTTTCTCTATCATATTTTGCTATCCCCCTTGAGAAAGGCTAATGGTTGTGAATGCCAGCAAGAGATGCTGTTTTACTTTGCAAAACAGGCGTAATTTTTAACTAATACAACTGTTTTTCCACTAAATACTTTGGTTTCTCATCGGTGCCACAACTAAAGGAAATAAGTGCTGCGCAGGCTGAAAGGACAAGTGCAAAAGGCAAGTTTCTGTTTATTGTGCAGAGTCTAAGGCACTTAACGTACCCCTAGTATCATATCGTAGTACTTAATTTGTTGCTGCTATTTTCGTTGTTGATTAAAGATTTCATCGAGCTGACATGTTTCATTGAACAATGTTTTAGCACACCATAAGTGCATTCAATTAATAAAAAATCGGTCGCTCAAAAATCTGAAGACATAAAGCTATGAAGTGACCAGAAACTTAGGAAACCACGTTGTCTCCTGATTCAAAAAGGTTTCTGCTCTGGGACAGTCTCGGAAATTTACATGGTAGTAGGAAGGAAATTGCGGTCCGTGGCCGAAAATGCGCGTATACCCGTAAATTGCATCTTCGTGTCCAAGATGAGAAAGGTACGACTGATACTGATAGAGGGCTCATCGACAATTGACGATCGCGACGTAACTATTGCCATTGTTGCTGTATCTTACACTATAATGCAGGTTCTCGCCGGAGCGGTGACGACGATTACTATAGGAAGAACCTCTATCCCCCACGCAGTACGAAAGCGCGTTTCGACTCTGCCGAATCCTCAAGACCCAAGAGTGGAGGCACTGATAGCTCCGCATGCTTAGCAGCGGTTACCGGTCCGCTTGCGCGAGCTCACCACTCAGGGACGCGGCACGGCCAGTGTGCGTTGGGTGGCGCAGTAATCTAGGTCCTGCTTCCGGATTCCGGAACACGACGTCCACGGTTCGATTCTTGCACAGCGTTGGCTTTTTGCCTTTCGCCCACCCTAGAATCAAATTTCGATAGAGAAAAGGGATCTGCATGCCTTGTGGAGTTTGCTGTGGTATGGTGTTCTTACTAACCTTTTCCCTTCGTGGTTCGTTGCAAATGCCTCATCTGTGTAAAACACGGAGATTTGCGGAACTTTCGCACAAGCACATTGATGTTCAAGATCAAAGCGAGAACATGGGAGAACAACAAACAACGACAGGAACCTGTTCGACAAAAAAATGGAAAAAGTCGCTCAAACATTGCATACCGTAGGGAGGAGGAAATGTGTTAATGGGGATGTGCTGATCACAAACCTAACACCTGATTCCTAAAATGTCGACCGATTGCGGTAGGCCATGTTGGGCATGTGTTGGTAAAATGGTCAGGATAGTCGGTTTCGTCAAAAACTTGCCTAGATGGACTAGTTAAGGCAACGATCACGAACTTGAGTCCCGTATTTTCGGCTGGAATTCGGCTGAGTGAAGGTGGCGGGTCGGGATCACCGATTTATCTCGAACGTCTAGGTTCTAAATAGATGTTGTGCGAGCTGTCTAGAACAGTTTTTTGGAGTGCTGATTGCGAATGTATGTAAGGAGCGCTTTGGGTGCAACGGCACGCGGTGGTAGCAGCGGTGCAGCTACGCCTTACTGACTACTTCGTACTCCTACCTAACGCAATCTACCGTACTCCACCGTAATATCAAGAGCAGGCATTATCAGCACTCCAAACAAACATCACGGGTGCGAAATCGCTCACCCCTACAGCCTCCCATCCTTTCGTCAGCTATAATAAACGATAATCTGAAGTAATATTTGAGATAAGCACACCAAATAATCTCTCCAAAAAGAACTGGGTGGATATTTGTTACAAATTCTGAAATCGCGGAAGCGAAATAGTGCGATAAACCACTATCAGGGAGGGGGGTGGGGCAAAAGTAATGAGACAAATTGAAAAAATTCTTTATCTCTTTATAACTCAATTGCAACTCAACGATGCTGAGGAATGTGTATGCCATTAAAGTCAATGACTTGCTGCCACCGCTCAGCCAACTTGCTAATCCCATCCTCCAGAACTGCTTGAGCCTGGTGCTGATCAACTGCTCGATATGGTTGTCAAGGACTGCTTGGGTTCTTGTGTCCCTTCCGATCAGGAAGTCCCGTAGGCTCAAGAAGTGGTGGTATTCGCATTGAGAGATATCCGGCGAACACGGTGGGTGAAGCATGTGAACGTAGCCCAGCTGGGCAAGCTTATCCGTGGTCACTTTTGCCCGATGGGGTGCAGCGTTGTCGTTGTCGAAGAGGAGGACCTTCTTGAAGCGCTGAGACCGAATAGTCGCTTGTCAACCTCTACTATTTCGTTCACCAGGGCCTTGGAGTCCTTCGTCGTGCTTTTGGAAAACAGCTTCCAGTATACCGGGCGTATGGGCGCAAATCCAAAAGCTCAGAAGATGCTTCTCGCCGTGAACGTCTCGCCGAACGAAGGTCGGCAACAGGTCACCAGGCCTCACCCAGACTCGCTGCTTGGCAGGGTTAAGGTAGAAGACGTACTTCTCATCTTGCGTGAATATTGAGCCCAGGCTGCCCGGGGTTGGGAATTGGGCGAGATTTGCGCTACACAGCTCGACTCGTCAGAGTGGGGTTTCGGCACGAGACAAACTGGGGTTTTGCATGCTTCTGGAAAGGGCGGAAGTGGTAACTTCTCAGATGGGCTTCAGTAAGTAGCATACAAACATATAAATACGATAAACGCGAAACCAGACTTCAGCCACGGGATATATGGACACGCCATGGAGAGACTCATTACTTTTGCTTCCCCCCTCCCCCTCCCTAATACATGTGCAAATTATCAGGTAAGGTCAGTGCTGTAAGTCAGTACTGTAACAGTGTGGTCGCACAGTGACCTCGACTAGTGTACAAAAAGAACTGTTACCTTCAAAGACTTTCCATACTGCAATCGATGGTATTTTCTTACACACATTATGCACCTGCGTACATTTCTGCTGAAAGTCTTTCATAACTATTCCGTAAGTTTTTGCGTTTTACAGATTTGTGATATTGGTAATGAGTCACGAAGTGTCGACAAGAAAAGGGCCGGTAAAGACATCATACCCAAAGTTCGGGCAAATCTTCAAAGTATTTCAGCAGTACGCAAAACCTACATGAACGGAAATGATTTACAAACAAAAATTGCAGCAACTTTATTGAATCAACAACAACAGAATACAACACAAAAATTCACAACAAGTGCTGAAACTGCCTCCATTTGCTTCAGTACATTTTCGCAGTCGTTCTTGGAAATCGCTGACGATGGTCGCACACTGATCCGCTGTAGTCTCGTCGGAGGTCGCATCAACGCCGCTTTCAGATGCTCCACGGTGGCGTATCTTATAATCGTGGATTTGCCGGAATGCGCAGGTGCCCACTCTTGCTGAAGAGAAAGTCCAGTTTCGCAGAAATGGCACGTCGTCCACGGCTTCAGTACGTCGCGGGGGACATATTGCTGGTAGCTGGCGGCATTGATTTTGACGTTGTGCTCCATGAAGACCAGTGGCGTCACTCCGGTGGCACATATCCCAAGCCCACACCATCACCGAGGCTGGAAAATGACTGCGGCTGATGGCCTTGTGGCGGTCGTCTTCTGCGGACTTCTTGAGCAGCTGCCGGCGATTCCGAAGGTTGTGAACCGGCAGGACCGCGAAGATCTTCTCAGCGGATGAGTGTGCGACCATCGTCAGCGACTTCCCAAAGCGACTGCGAAAATGTATTGAAGCCAAGGTAGGCAATTTTGAGCACTTGTTGTGAACTTTTCTGTTGGTTCTGATGTTCAACAGATACTGATCTCATGAAGTTGCTAATTTTGTTTGTTAATCTAGTCCCTCACCAGTTGAGCACTATTTTTTGAGTTCATGTAATAGTGCTCTAGAAATTCAAACAAACGATGTTGTTGTTGACTTGAACTTGCGACAGTAAGCCCAAGGACAGTTGTACTGTCGGAGCTAGTTAGACTGGAAGAATCCGTCACATCGTTCACCTTCAGTGATTGCACTCCAGCGACCATTCCATAATGCGACACTGTTCTCGACACGCTGTTCTCCATCTGGAGACACCTTTAGAGCTCGAGTTGAGTTGCGAGCCTACCGACGCTGACGTCGAAGCCGCATATGTTCAAACGTGCAGGATTACGTCGTGTTTGTTGGCGAGTCCGGAAACGTAAGGGTGAATTTCTCTCTGGACTGTTTGCTCGAGCGCTCAACTTGCGAACGCTCGCAGCACAACCGGCGAATTGACGCCCGATTGGCAATACCTCGGCCGGTTCCGGCTTCCGTAACGAAGATGTTTGATAACTGACTCACCAAGAAGCGGTTAGCGTGACGTGCGCGAGCATCGTCGCCGCTTATTGCTCGCATCCAGTGTGTGGGTTGAATCACTGACTTCTTCTAGAGCTTAATGACGCTACAACAAGTGATAGTGATTCAACCAGAATCCTGAAATCATCGAGGAAGCTCTTGCGGGGAACCAAATCGTTGCGCTACCTGCGCACTATGGGACTTACGACTGAGTTGTCAGCTGATGTCCTTGATAACGTGTGCTTGGGAATAGTTCTTTCGAGGCTCTTCCTGCCATATGTGGACTCCTTTACGAAAAATTAACGATAAGGCAGACATTCAAAGTAAGCAAAAGTTGTGAAGCTGTGGCCTATGAGCCCATAAATTTTCGATAGCTCTTGAAAACTCATCACCGAAGGCAGATTGAAGCACTACATGAGGATTCTTTCTCGTAACATGATTGAACTTATGAACACAAACGAAATGGCCATCTCTCATTTTGTTGGTGGATGGCAACAGTTATGGAATGCTGATTTACGAAATGACGTTCTTTAGACAGCAATTACGTTGCGTGGCACAGAAGGTGCATAGAATAATCTAAGAATGCAAGCGAAAAGCGTGTTGATGAGAAGCGCCAACTGAAACTCCTACTGTTCAATCAAACCGCGATCCGACCCCCCAAGTCAAACAACATTTATCAAAGAAATCGATGGGAGTACAGGGCACGAATAGTACGGTTAGCAGCAGTCTAAAAGGACAGTGTTGCACCACAGTGGAAGCTGCGCATATGCAAAGAAACTTCGGCACCTGGAAATACCAAAATTGTCAGCGGAATTCAGTAGTCTTCGTACAAGGCCTAGGAATGACCTCTAACGAAATTGTGAACTCGCGATTACGGTTATCGAGAGCGCTGCTCCGATGGTTCGATTTATGTGGATTTTTGGAAGGATCCTTCAAAAGCTTTTCATTTTCTATTAGTGCACACATTCAGTGTCCCGCGAGGTCGTCTCTGCACTGATACAAAAATTGTTCAGCAATTTTCAAAAAGTCGTTCAGTGACCCAAACAAATAGCTATCATCACGGAGGTGATTTTATTTGTTTGAGTTAAGCCCACATGATACGGCTCCTGAATTGCTTGAGAACCTATGTTCCTACCGAATGACTGAATTCGTCCACTTCTGGTTTCAAATCTGGGTTCGTATTGCGACATTCATTGGCAATTAACACCAAGTGTGGATAACTCCAAGCATCCACCAGTTTGCAAGGAAGCGATTTTCTTCAAACCTCTCCATTCATATCCTATCTTACAGCACGCACCACCCCCCCCCCCAACGGAATCCTAGCCCAAGCGCTCTAGAAAGCGATCAAGGTTTTCAATCTATCGCAATATCGCTCTCTAATGATTAGATAATCTTTGAATGTTTCTGCCTTAAACCGGCAGGAGTTAAACCGGTAGGAGGACGCTGTTTGAATGCAACTGTAGACTTTTGCCCATAACGGACGATCGGTAGTGTTTATACGGTCGCAGCCAGAGGAAACATGCTTGTCGTGGAGCAGACAACGAATATCCAATGTTACAGCACCTGAGTAATGATGCTGTATGTTTTCGGGATGTCCTTGGGAGCCGACACGCCCTAGCAGGTCCCGGCAAGAGCGAAAAGTATGCTACAATATCGCTCACGTCGCACGGTCAAAACTGCGATTTGCGACGGAAAAATACCGTCGCAGGCCGTCGCATGCTCATAACTTCCTTTAGGTTTTTTGAAGAAAAGGTTGGCACCGTTCGACTTCCTTTTCGAGTTCTGCACAAACATGTGTACAGCTTCACCGGAACACCCATATTCTCGCCATTGGTAGCCCAAAAAGTGATTGGAGCAGGCTTTTGCGATTAGAGCAGCTCAAGCACAGCGCTCGTTGCCTGTGCTCTGTAATGCTAGAAATGCTCCGAGAGTGCGCTGTGCACGATGCATATCGAATTGAATCTATTAGTCAAGTCGGCGAACGCATGTCTACTGCGCTTCTATCTTCTCTTACTGGAAAATGTGAAATCCTCAAGACTATTTCGAATCGTTTGGAGAATGTTATCGTTTGAAGAAATTTTCAGCCGCCCTGTTCAGGAATTTTTCTAAGGCTGTCCAGCTAGCCTTTGTAGTGCGCCGTGAACAATGCATATAGAATCGTACCTTTCAATCGAGTGGGGGGGGGGGGACAACGGCTTGTAGAACGAGCGTTTGAAGAAATTTCTAGCCGCCCTACTCAGGAATTTCTCTAAGGTTGTCTAGCTAGTTTTTGGAGTGCGCCGTGAACAATGCAGATAGAATCGAACCTACCAATCGAGTAGGGCGACTGCTCGCAAATTCACACGCGGTCGAGTTCGTAGCGCAATATCTCTACCAAGTTCGAATCTTTTCGGCTGCAACTCTGTGTAGGCAGCCCAAGGTTCTTGACGTGCTCTAAGAACGGTGTAGCTGGTGAATGGACTAAGTTACAGCGCTGCGAAAATACAGGTGAGGCTTGTGTGACACATTTTTTCCGATTTCGGTGGAGCACCGCGGAAAGACGCAGCGAGCTAACAACCTTAAAATGCGTGAGCGAGCAGAACACTAAAACACTTTAGATGACTTGCTCACAGCTATCCATCTGCCTGAACTGCCTCAGCCCGATCTGCTATTTTAGAGCGGCGGACGGGAGCTGTAAAGCTTTTTCAGCCCTTGGTCCTCCATGTTTGCGTTTTCGACACTTGCAATGCCACCGTTCTGCTACGGTATCAATTTAGGCCAATTTCAGAAAAATCGGTTGTTTGACAACTTCGCATCGAGGGCGAAGTTGTCAAACAACCGATTTTTCTGAAACCGAGGCTGCTTGATGGATGATGACTACATCGGAAGTCGATACCATCGAATTGGGTCATACTTGATACCATTCGATGGAGCTTTTCGTGCTGAATTGAAAGGTGTTATTAACAGTAGGGAAAACTGTAATGTGAGGGAGTAAGAGCGAGGAGAACATCGACCGCTGTTGTGCTAAATTGCACGCGCGGGCGTGTGCTGAGACATTTTAGCTCATTCCTGCTTTGTTTTAGCGTGGTTTTTTAATGACTATGAAGATTGCGACGGAGCGTGTGGTTTGCCTTGCTGAGCGATAGGATTGAGGCTGCTTTGTTCGACGTCTGGCTGATCCGCAAAATCCGTCTTTGTCACCGGTCTCGTGACAGTCAGAGCATCGATGTTGACGGTAGTTGCAGTTGCAAACAAAGTGTATTGCTCCACTCAGCCAGCATGGCGTAGGAGGGAGCTTTGGAGAGCACTTGGAAAAGATGTCGCCCTTCTTGATGGATGGCTGTTTGTTGTTTCATATCGCCCTGTATGTGATTTCTTTGCGGCTTATACCCTTGTAGATCCATCCTTAATCATTTTCGTGCCGTGCTTCAAATTGAGGAGCCGTTGCATTCTTCCGTGAGTGTTTGAATCGTACATTTTAGGTCGGTTCGATCTTGTCAAGCAGCTTAAATCGGATAAATGCATCGTCGCTTGACTGGAGACCACAGACAAATATGAGACACTTGAAGTGGTTGTGAAAAAATTCAATTTGGACGGCCTCGAAAAGTTCAATTTGAACGGCATGGATCTCGTTGCTATTGACGGGTTGTACGGAAGGATCCACTCGTCTTCAGCAGACGTAATTTCTGTGGTAGCTCCCAGATGATCTGTGGAGCATTCTGTAGCTCTGGTATTCCTCGGCTTGCATTTTTTTCGAATAAACTCAGAATCAGAATATTCTTCAAGATCATCCACTACCATTTCTTCGCGAGCATCATACACAGAAATTCACTTTTTTGCTGAATAACGCTTTGGTACACGGCGGTAGATCAACCATCCTATGGTTGAACACAAAAAATATGCGTGTGCTAGACTGGCCAGTTGTTCACCGGACCTGAACCCAAATGAGAACATCTGGAAATCATTGTACGTCAAATATATGCCAACGGAAAGCAATTCAACACAATGTCGAGGAACTGCTCAGAGCGATTGGGGCAACGTGGAACCATTGGGACCGTGACACCTTGAAGAACTTGGCCGAAAGCGTGCCAAATAGAATTTTTTAACATATTTCCGGACATGTCAGTTATTAATTTGTAACTGATGATTATTGATTGTAATAAAATAGACGTGTTTCAGAGGTGGTCTTTTAAAACAGTGGAGAGCAAATTATTAATTACTCCTTCATCTTCATCTTCATCTTCATTGGGACATGTGGATCTATGCACATGCAACTGCGACCGACAAGAGTACATGGCGGTCGAGATTCCAAGACAACAAGCCTATGAAAAGAGTTTGAAACAACTACGAGACTACGCGTATAAAAAGCAACGAAGAAGAAACAACTAACAGAAAACTAAAGAAAAAAGGAAACAATGCTGTCAAGTGACCCTGCATCAGAGCAGAATGCGGGAAACTAAGAATAATTCAAAAACTTATTTATGATTGTTTTGAAAGCCGAAAGTTTAGAAGGAATCTGAAAACGCTTTAGTCCATGCAGAATTTTGTAAACCAGGACCAAATCAAACTTTCTACTTCTGAAGTCTAAAGTTTCAATCCCAAGTTGGGAGTTCCTTTCCGCGCTACTAGGAATGGTCCTGTAATTGAATCCTCCTGAACGCAGGAACATTTTCCTGGTATAACTGTTTTGCACCCTTTCCAGAAGTTTCTTAGATTTGGTTTTGTTAGGAGCAATTATAGGAGTGCCATATTCCAGCATAGGGCGCACATAAACTTTGTAGGCCCTAAGGAGAATTTGAAGATCGCTAGTAGAGAGACATCTGAATATATTGCACACTCTGCGCATGGCTTTTGCCGAAACCTCTTTGCAATGTTTTTCAAAATCAAGATTTTCGGTTACAAGAAAGCCCAAGTCCCACACTTCGTTTGCATGCGAAATTTGATGGTCGCCAATTAAATAATCAGTTTTCATGTTGTTTTTACCTATGTGCATAACCCTGATTTTGTCCTTGGCCAACGGAAGCTCCCATATCTGAGACCATTTGACAACATCTGAAATTGCTAGCTGGAGTTTCATGACATCTAGAGAAGAGCTGATCGTGCTATAAAGTTTGAGATCATCGGCGAAAACTTTACAAGCAATGCCGCGTTCGACAATCATGGCAGGTATACCTCTGGTATAGATGTTAAAGAGTATAGGTGATAACACCGACCCCTGTGGAACTTCACTCTTTGCACGTCTCGGAAGAGAAAGCTCCCCCATGAGATTGACTCTAAAAGTTCTATTAGCTAAAAACTCTTTAAGCCAAAGGACGATTTTTGGGTGCAAACCGACCAAGGCCAACTGTTCAATTAACTTACTATGCGGTACCTTATCAAATGCCTTCTGAAAATCAAAGTATACCACATCCACCCCTAGATTCCGGTCCAATGCATCGGTCCAATCATTGAGTGCCGCCAGCATTTGAGTAGTGGATCCCCCCCCCCCCGTCGAAACCCATGCTGTTCGGCGGGGATGATGGAGTATTGATCAAGGTGAGCAATGATGACATTTTTGAGCATTTTTTCGAATAACCTAGCAAAAATGGATATGATGCTCACCGGACGGTAATTTGTTGGGCAGGTGAGCGGCGGTTTTTTAGGTAAGGGAATTACATAAGCCTCTCTCCATTTCGATGGAACCTCGGCTCGCATCAAGTTTAAGTTAAAGATAATCTCCAACGGTCCTGCGATATCTTGGGCTACTGCTTTGATGAAGCACAGTGGAATTTCATCTGGGGTTATTGCATAAGACTTTGGCCACTTGTTCAAAAATTCCAAAATCTCATCTCTGTGGAACCAGAAAGAGTCCGACATCTGCGGAAAAGTAGAAGCAACTGAAGCAGATAGCGTCTGCTCAGAATCGGATGTTTGGAAGGTATTTTGATACACACTTTCAAATGCTTTTGCTAAGATCTCCGTTTTGTCCTCAGCAGTAAAGTGCGAAACACCATGGTCGTCCACTAAAGAAGGAAAAGAGTGCTTGGGATTGACTTTCATTCTCATCAACCTGAAGAAGCCATTAGGGTCGCCTGCTGATACAATCCTCTTCTCAAAAGATGCTGAAAATTTTTTCAGTTTTCTAGAAAATCTGTTAGACAAAACTTTGAAGTATTCCTTGTTCTTCTCGCAAGGGGAGCGGACTGCTCGTTTCCATCCCATCTCCCGACGGTTGGCTAATGATACCAAATATTTTGGCCATTTCGAATTATGCATCGGCTTCTTAGTCCACGGCACGAAAAGTGCGATACAGTGCTTAAGAACCGAGATCAGCAGTTCGTACATGGCATTAACAGAGCTTAAATTGGAAAGAGAGCCTAGCCAGTCGACGTTCCTCAAATAGCTTAGTAATGAAGGGTAATCTGCTTTACTAAAATTCTTAACCATACGGTATAGTGGTTGAATGAGGCTCCCTTTTATACAGAATTCAATAACTGAATGATCGCTGTTGCCAATGGGCGCTTTTACAACGACTTGTCTCACGAAAGAATGATCGTTCGTGAGGAATAAGTCCAAGATATTATCTCCTCTGGTACCTCTTGCAACTCGCTGAACCAAATTATGCGAAGCACACTTTCCAAAAATTCTGAGGACGCTGGACTATTGCCCTTCATTTGCTCCCAAAGAACGTCAGGATAGTTGAAGTCCCCAGCGAAACGCACGTGTAGTTGTCCGCTGACAGATCGCTCACAGTTTTCACTAGCTGCTGGTTTGCCGAGCTCGGACATGATGGTGATCGGTAGACTCCAATAGGCGCAGGGAGAGAGTGCCTAGATCTATGTCGCAGCACAAGATCTCACAGGCACCCGGAGCCGATTCGCAAAAAACGGTCTTCGGTTCAAAGGAGGACTTGATTAAGAAAAGCACTCCATCTCCTTTTCTCTTTGGCCTATCGCATTTAAAGACTTCGTACCTGTTGAAAATTGGGCCAATGATTGGTGAAGATCCACATCCTCTTTAAGCCAGGTCTCAGTTAGGATTACCACTCCATAGTCTACAGTGGCGAGGCGATACGACAAAGAGTTCGCGTTTTTCAGAATGGAGCGTATATTAGTTAGGCAACATAACACAGTTTTAGTTTTCCGAGGAAGACCTAGAAGTTTTCCGAGCTCTGACCCTGTGACTGAGAGTGATAAGAGGCATTAGTCGCAGTAAGAGATGCAATTCTATTGCTACGCCTAGAAAGCCGCTCTGCTTTTAGACGGTCCCGCTCTTCTTTAGAAAGAGAAGGACGGATAAATACACCGCGATAATCATTTGAATTCTTTAGATAACCTGCTCTGCTAAAAACTTTTTTGGCGAAAAATGGAGCAGGCAATATCACTTTCATGATTCTTCTGTTGCCTCGACCCATCCTGTAAATGGAAACAGGGTTACATTCAATATCGAGGAAGTCGAGTATTTGACGTACACAGCTGGAGTCATACGCAACTCGATGAAAGGGTATTGGAGAACGGTTCTCAATAACACCGCTGATAATGACCGAGCGAGATTGCTCAGTATCACATACACTATCGATAGGAGATTGCAGAGTCGATGGAGAAAAAATCTGTGACGATGAACAAAACGGAGGGAATGGTCTAGCCAAATCAATGTGGTCGGCAGGAGTGTTCGAAACCTGACTCGCACCTAGTGCATTCTTGAGATATTGATTCTCGGCTTTGAGATTCTTGATTTGCTCAGAGCGATCGTTACACAAATTCCAAATCATTTCCGAGCGCTTACGATCCTCAACGAGAAAGGAGATCACCGTCCTGAGATGCGTTGGGAGTGACAGGTCCTTGAGAAGGGCTTCGATATGATAGTCGAGATCGCACGTCGAACTTCCCTTGTCGGAATCGTTGACTCCTTGTTGGTTCTGAACAGTATCTGCAGCAGCAACTGTGCAAGCCATGATCATTCCTTGGTGGCAGATGACTAGGACCACGAAATCGGAGATATCGATTCAATAAGAGGCCACCGTGGCACCAAGAAAAATATCACCGGGAAAATAGACCTGCTAAGGTGGCGTTTGAAGAAATACTTCGTGTTAGTCGCACCACGCCACCTGATGCTCGCGATGAACTGAGTCGTGACAGCAAGAATAGGAAGTGCAGCGTAGAATTCGGGACTAGGCGAGTCCTTATTCGAATATTTTGTATCCAATAGAGGTTTCTCATTCATGAGTGGAAGCAGTGCCTTACCTTGAAATGTCGTAAAAGAGGCAAAATTTACAAAAGTAGGAGTGCAAAGTATGTAGATAGTTGTGTTCTGTTCTGTTCTGAGTTAGTTTACTCACTATCGAAGTTCCGTCAAACTTCTGCCACATGACTCGTCGCGGTATGGATTCGAACGCTAGGTCGATCCGTCGATACTATACTTGTGCTCGAATAATCGAATTCGAATAATTATTCGAATAATTTATTCGAATTCGATTTTCGATTATTTGATTACTTGAGTTTCACAAATTTGAATATTTATTGGAATTCGAGTTTCGCAAATTCGAGTAACTATTTGAATTCGTTTATTCGAGTTTGGCAAATTCGAATAATTATTCGTATTCGATTTTTCGAGGTTCGCAATTTCGAATAATTATTCGAATTCGGTTATTCGAGCTACGAAAATTCGAATAATGTTCGAATTTCGAATACGTGGTTGTTTCGAATGTGCCACAATGATGATTTTTGAAAGCGACGATTATCCCGGTGACGATTGTTTTCGATAGCACACTGTCGAGTTAATATCTCTTGATGGCAACCGTTACTGCAAAAACTAACTTAAGAGCGACCTCGATTGCTTTGGGACTGAAGCTCACAGTTTGCATATCTGACACGATTATATACCATTTTCAGTTGAAATTCAAAGTTTCAAATCATATTCAACGTTGTTACACGGGGAAGATTCTGGAAGAACGTTGAAATTTATTTCAAAAACATTGAATTTCGACTGAAAATGGTATATAACTACATGATTTGATTGGATGCCGATTCCTGTGAGATAATGAAATGAACAAATAGAGTGAACGCTTTTTTTCGTAAAAGCTTTTCACCTGGCGTAGATGTTTTGCACATGTATTTCTGTAGGAATTTTTTGCAGGATTTTTTTGTAGGAAAAAAGTTTCATGTCTTGCCATCTTAACGAGGGTTGCAAACGGTTCCTAGAAAATATTGAATATCTCCATTATTTGCTTTTTTCAAGAATTCGATTCTTTTGTTTCGTCTCTGGCCAATGTTGTCGTTGAATTTACTTTACCACACTTACTTGAACCTACACAATGCGCTTTTGAAGTGAGTAAATGATCAAACGAAATTGGCTAACATAGAAGTCGTATCGTCCTTATTAATGCACCACGGTACAAAATTATAGGTTCACCCCCGATTTCTCCATTAGTACTCAAAGGACCGCTGCCTCGGCTCATCGATGTTGGCGTCGTATTCCTCAATATAGAAAGCATTTATAGAAGAATTTTTAGCGGGTTATGTTATCAGTGCGGAATACCACGAAGATTTATTGAAAATTTAACGAATGGAGACCGGTGCAAAATATAAGTTCGCTTCATCAAAAACCTGATTAATCACAAAAGTGCCAACAGGCAAAGTAAGATTGGTGCTTTGTCACATCACCTTTGTTGCAACCATATCGAAAATTCTCTTTCGCATACTACTGATTAGTTTATCAATAACAGTTCGCTCAAAATTGGCTCATGCATGAAGTATGGCATCTTCAGATCAGAAACCGAAGTATAAGTGGTTCCATTTTTGTACACTTTGTGTACAAGAATGCCCCACAAGTTCTCTATCGGGCTGAGATCTAGAGGACAACTGGGCCACTGCAAAAGCTGAAGTGTACTGGAGTTTAGCCAACCTCTTATAAACCCTTATGGAAAAGGTACAGAGTAACTACACTCGCAAGGTTCTTATTCGCATTGGCGGGTTCCATTACTCTGAGATACCTATGAATCGATAAGAAAAAAATACCTGGGTCACTTTTCATCCTACACGAGAAGAACTTCCGAGACGAACGAGACAAGTCCGCATCCAGAAAACGCAGCCCACCTTCCACCGTCGAAGTTGCGCCTAGATGATACTCGACCTCTTTTTTCAGATCTCTACAGTAGTGTAAAGGAAGTGGAATCTTGATGGGCCCGACATGTTTTAGAAGATCTCGTAGGCATAACGTTATTTTCCAACACGGTAATGCATCCATTCACGTATCGCAGTCAACTACAGGTTGGCTTAACTCCAACAGAATTCAACCTTTGAAGTGGCCTAGTTGTTCTTCAGACCTCAATCAAACCTCAACCCGAAAACTAGGAAGCTTGTGGGACATTCCTGTACACAAAGTGTACAAAAATGGAACCACTTACACTTCGGTCTCTTGTCCGAAGAACACTATATTTGATGTATGGACCAATGTTATGCAAACTGTTATTGATAATCTAATTAGAAGTATGCCAAATAGAATTTTCGATATTGTTTACAACAGAGGTGATGTGATGAAGTACTAATCTTACCTTGTTTGTAGGTAATTTTGTGATTAATCAGGTTTTCTATGAAGCGAACTTATATTTTGCACCGGTCTCCATTTGTTATATTTTCAGTCAAACTTCGCGGTGTCCTGCACTGATAAGATAAACTGCTTAGAATTCTTCTATAGAAGTTTTCGATAGGTGGTAACATTACTGGGACTCGGCAGAGGGTTCTTCGGGTACTAATGGACAAATCGGAGTGAACCTTTTTTTCACCGAGGTGTATTAAGTTATAATGAAGTTTATTCGACTATTCGATTTTTTCGCATATTCGATCATTCGGAAATTCGAATAATCAATAAATATGGTTATTCGACTATTCGGAAATTCGAATAATCAAAAAATTGGGTTACTCGATTATTCGGAAATTCGAATAACCAAAAAATGGGGTTATTCGATTTTTCGGAAATTCGAATAAACGAAAAAATGAGACTATTCGATTATTCGGAAATTCAAATAACTGAAAAATGGTGTTATTCGATTATTCGCTCATTCGAATTTTCGAAAAATGGGGTTATTCGATTATTCGGAAATTCGAATAACCGAAAAATGGGGTTATTCGATTATTCGTTTATTCGAAAAATTTTAAAAAAGCACAAGTATAGTCGATACCAATCCCGTGCCATGATGACCTGCGAACCTGTGATTGGTCGCGTTAGCGGGTGGGTTCCGCCCAGCAGCCGGGAACCCGCCAGGACGGTCTGCTGCTGTCTCGACCGAGAGCCGTCGAGTCTCTCCTATCGCCTTCGCCTCACCGACCGCCTCAACGTCCGCCCATACGTCCGCCTTGCCGCCTCGCGCCCAGGACTGCCACCAACCAAGGTAAGGGACGACACCTAGGCTCATCCAAGCCTTTACATAGGGGCCGAACGTCTCGAGTTCGGTGACAGGTAAGTGTAAAGGACTGGCGAGAGCCGAGGGGAGTACTCCTCGGCTATAGGTAAGTGTGCAGTAGGGAACCAGGGAATCCCTGAGTTTCCGAAATGCACATATCGGACCGAAGGGCCGCCGGCTCGAAAAGCTGCTAGATAGAGCAGCCCCCTCAGTGACCACTCAGAAGTAGGCTGAAGGACAGAGGCACACGCTTTTTCTTAGGGCAACGCTGCGCAATTTTTTTTTGCGCTGTAGCGGATAGCTACTTTGTGCCCTGCTGCAACACCAACAGAGAAGGGAGTGTCAGCATAGCCGTGGGACGAAGTCACAAGGCAGGAGGAACTGGCATTATCCTCGACACAGCGAATCCCACTGATCCTGAAACAGGCTGTTGCAGTCACAATGTCACACGGCATAGAAAGAGAAATCCACCGCATCATCGAGGAAGATGAGCAAGAGCAGAGCAGAATGGCGAGGCTGCAGCAAGAGCTGGCACAGCTGAGACAGCAAGTGCAGGCCATGGCTCAACAGAATGCGTTGCAGGTAGAACTTGCGACTACTGCGATCACTGCTCACGTGTCGAAACTAACTCAGTCGCAAGAGCAAGAGGCAGACGCGCTTAGGGAGAGCGAACCTTCTACGCCAGAAAGGGCAATACAGGAGTGGGACAAACTTCTTGAGCCAGGGTGCGAAGCGATACTTAGCGTATTACCTGTCCTTAGCGGAGCGCACCCCTCAATGTTGAACGCATGGTTAAAGATGCGAACAGGAAACACCATGAGGAGCTGAGCGCAGTTTTTGGTCAAGCGACACACGACGACTGTTGTATGCGTGCATTGTCGAAACTGCTGAACGTCGAATCGACGAACCACTGGTGGCCTCAGTAAAATCAGTGGTTGACGGGACCCAAAAGGGAGCTATGCAGGAAGCGGATAACCGTCGGAAAGGCATTTTGCCAAGACGAAATCATTAGTTTTCGACAATACACCGGAGATAAAGGAGGAGAAATTTCAACTTCCGTCCACATACGCCGAAACACAAATGGGGACGAACCAAGCTAGTGGGCAGATTGACCACTTTCGCAGGCCAACAACATCACTGTAGACTCCACGCTGCCGCCGGTAGCCAATGGAACGGCAAGAGCTACGGATGATGGGTCCATGGTCACACAACGCCCAGTGCTGGACAATAGAAGTCGTCCTCACAATCTGTGGTTTGAGAGCAACGTCTCGTCAAAGAGGCCACAGCACACCCTGGTGACGCGCCCGATGCCCGTGGAAAACCACCAAAGAGGAAGGCCTCCTGTTCTAAGCGAAGCTAGCTCTCGCATGGAAGACAGTGTAGGGGTTACCTTAGCGGCTATGGCGCTTCCGGAGGACAAAAACTTTTGTCACACTGAGGGAAAAGGTTTTTCCACATTTCTAACATCCTTCTTCATGAAGTATGGAAGAATTGGACTGAAGGATGACATACTGATCCACCTAATGAGCGAAAAGTTGGAGGGTCACACAAAGGCGGCTCTGCAGACGTGCAGAAGGAGGTACGGCAAGTGGTTTGCGGACTTTGTAGCAGCACTCACGGCAAAGTTCTTGGAGAACACGTCTGCCAATCGAATGGAATCGCACCTGAAGCTGAAGCACTTTAGGATGAAGAGCTCGGTTTCCGAATATGGCGTGCAACTGGAAAGCCTTACGAGGTCTGCTAACCCAGATGCCGCTGAAGCGAACTATCTATGATGTGAGCAAGTGAGCTCATATCTCAGCTCACGGAATGGCCCGAATATTGCCAACTATTCGCCACGATGGAAGCTGCAGTACCACACGAAGCCTATGAAAAGCTCAAGAGTCTCGCGCAAGGGGTCGAGAGAAGCAAGAAGGTAGCTTCGACTGTGCGCTCAGCAGCCGAGAATAATGCACCTGAAAGGCACAGAACGCCGCAGTACTCATTTCATGGTCGTGGAACCAAAAACGAGCGTGTGCAAAGTGGAACCGCCTCGGCGAAAGGTGCAAATGGGAGCGAGCTGGCGAAGGACTCACTAGGTACGGTGTCCACTTCGACGTCAGATAACATGCAGCCGATACGAGCATGTTGGAATTGTGGCAAATCTGGGCATTTCCAGAGTGGCTGTGTGAAAAAACAACGCCAAGGTGTGCAGCAACAAGATGGCACTGTTCTGACTCACAAAAGCCAGCAACCACTGAACAGGGAAAGCAAAGGTTCAAAACTGTTTTAGAGAACTGGTAGTGTCATGCACTTGGAACAGTTTGGCATAGAAGCGAAATGTTCGGAGCAGAGACCACATGTGAAATGCAACTTCTGGGACGCAACCATGAACCCTTGGTCGACACGGGGTCTCAAGTGAGCATCCTGTTGCTTGACCTCCTCGTCGCAGCATCGAAGTCGGAGTTTGACAATGATGCAGATGTAGAGGAGGTAAAAGTCGACAGGAGCACAAGTATATACGATGCCTCAGAACGTATGATGTCTTTCAAGGGAGCACTGAGACTCAGCTTAGGCCTGAAGGGCAAACCTCCACGCCGTGTGGTGTTCTTTGTAAGGAAGAAAGGTGACAATACGATTGTACTGGGTACAAATATCCTACAGAGGATTGGAATTCAAGTGTCCCCAACCACGAAGCAAAGGCCGTGGACGAGAACTATGGGCACACAGTTAGGTGAGAAAGGTGCACCTAGGCGCGAGCAGATGAAAGGACCTACCAAGTCCAGCTGCAAGGCTAATAAGCCCGTTCATACTGTCGATACGGTTGAAAGAGGTTCTCGATCCTTCGTCCACAGGAGACGTGCACCTAGAGTGGATCAGGCAACGCAAAATGCAGTGGTAGCAAGCGTTGAACCAGCCGGAAGGAGTACTATAGGTACAAAAAACCAGTATCAACCCGGAAGTGTGCGGGAGGATGAACCTCGCGAATCCAGTCGTAAGCCCAGTAAGGCTGTTAAATCACAAAGGAAGGTTGACTCGGCTGCTCGACTCCTCGGTCAAAAGAAATGTGCACCAAATGCAGTAAAAAGTTAGCGAAATGCGACAGCTGCGAACCGTAAAGAAGCTAAAAAAAGTAGCTTCTCCTAAAGAAGTCTTGGTCGAATCGACGAAAAGAGCAGAATGGCTACAAGAGCTCAGAGTGGACACTACATACGGTTGAATAACTGACCCGTTGGAGCGCGAAGACATCGCAGAAGAGGTAAGTTTTCCCAACTATGCGAGAATGCTCAATGTGGCAGATTTCGCACTGAAGGAAGGATACCTGTGTTTCCTGGATAAAGTGCTCGTACGGAGAGTGGTACCGCCTTCATATCGAAGAAATTCTTCGACGACGCTCACTCAGCATCACATTTTGGATCTAAAAAGGTGTACCGAGTAGTATTCGAAAAAGCGTTTTGGGAAAACATGTCTCGTGATATAAGACTGTGGAGTGACGAGTGCAAGACCTGCAGTATGTCCAGATCTCAGTCGGAAACAGCCATACATGACATACGAGACTTGCTTTACGCACCATGTAGTCAACTAACGTAGATAACGAATCGATTACTACAACTAGGTGTATCGCTAAGTGGGGTAGACCCAGAAAAATAGATGTTCGGATATCTACTTGTTTCGTCAAGGAGCCGCAGTCGGATCCCCAATCGTCTGCCGATGTTCCTGCCACCGAGAAGCGGAACACAAGACGCCATGGCACCGACGCATACTACGTCAAGGACGTAAAGAAAAAGCGCCTCGAGCAGTCGCATGTGGTGAAGCAGACGGGAGCCCTCAGGGCAAACGTTAAAGACGTCGGGGCAGTCTTCCCCTAGAAGGAGCCTATAAAGTATGTAAATTGTTGTGTTGTGTTGCGTTCTGTTCTGAGTTAGTTTACTCACTATCGAAATCCCGTCAAACTGCTGCTACATGACTCGTCGTTGTATGGGTTCGAACGGTAGGTTGACCGATACCAATCCCGCCATGATGACCTGCGACCCTGTGATTGGTCGCCTGTAGCGAGTGGGCTACGCCCAGCAGCCGGGAACCCGCCAGGACAATCTGCTGCTATCTTGACCGAGAGCGGTCGAGTGTCTCCTGTCGCCTTCGCCTCACCGAGCCTTTACAGGGGTAGCCTTATACTTTTAAAATGCACTGTATAAGCTACATGAATCAAAATGAAACAGGAAGAATAATGATATAAAGGTCTAAATTTGATTAAAATCACTCTAATCATTCTAGCGGAGGAATCATCAGCGTTTTAGATTACCTCACTGCGAAAATGACCTTTAGCTAGGGCTCATTCCTTCCACGTTCAGTCTAATTTAAATATTGTTTTAACCTTTTAGAACGGATAGAAAACGTTTAACAGTGCTTGGTGTAAGCGCCAGCAAGCTCATAAAAGCTACAATAGCAAGGAACACACCAGGAAAAGGTATCACGTGTGTCTGAACGTCGGGCCCAAAGTATGCGTGCCCATCCGTCGTCAACATGTGAAGAACGTTTTCAACAAAGGATCGCCGACTGTAGCGGAGATCCTCTTCGCCTTCTTGGTACTACGGAGATGTAGGAATGGACGGTGATTGAACTTTTTGACAGATCGGGAACATCTGTCAACGGTAACTGTGTTAGAGTACCAATGGACTTGTGCAACAATCAGCCGCCCTTTCTTGAGCATGTGCAGCGCATTTCGGCTGACGACGAAAGGACAGTCATTCTCTACTTGTGGACTGTTGCAATCATACCCTGCTCATAATGGCTGCTGCTTTATTTATGTCACTAGTTTGGAAGCTTCATACACCATCTAGTAAAGGATCCTGCCAAAAATGTGCAGGAAAATACGAAGTATAAGGAGGACAACTGATGAAAAACTGTTAGTGAACACGCAATGGGAGCCTGGAGTAAAAAAAAAACAATACGCCTACGAAAAGTTGGGAAGGAGATAAATATCAAAAAAGGATAAGCATTGATATGCGAAAATTCGGTAAGGCCCGCAATACAACACCTAGTCTCTCGCTTATAAAGGAGCGTCTCTCACCTCTGAGGCACCAATCCGCTTGCTGCCTCACTTAAATTGTCGTCTTTCGTCGCCTTAAATCCACACACTTGGCACATAGAACATGACTGCTTGCCTTCATAGTAAACTTTGAGAATCCCTAGCTTCTTGCGTTCCCGGACATTGTCAGCAGGAAACTAATATAAACAATGGTTGGGATCCTACCTGGGGCCAGAATTTTGACCAACAAAACATCGTTGAGAGAGCTTAAGGAAACAGCCATTAGAGGCTTAAGGAAAATGAACTGCAAAAAGAACACGCATTTTCTACTGTTTGGATGGTGGGGATTCACGCACTGGTACTTGTTTTCGCCATTTAAGACCCTTCATAGATAGACTCTGAACTGGAAGTATAATTTCTGTCCTCTGATCACATTTTGCCCATTTTCCAGAAAACAGAAAAGAGAAAAGCAGAAATCCCTACCATCCTTGGTGTTGATCTTAGCTTGAGAGAGTGCATACCGGCGCATTTCTGGATCACAGCTGGTAAACACCTGGTCAACTGCAATGAGTGCCTATCAGTAACTCATGAACTGGCACCATGCGTTGAACTTTACGGGTTCTCACCTCTTTGATGTTCACTCAGTTAATTAAATCGGGTTGGCTCACGGGCATGCTCACTCACTTACCTTCATGTCCAACATCGAATGACTTGATAAAATGAATCTCAACAATAGAAGTTTCTACACAATTACTACTCGATATATACATAAGGCACTGGATGACATGAATCTAAAACGGATAATTAACAACCCAAAGGTTAAGCTAATGATAAATACTGAAACCTCTACAAGATGTAATGTAGTGTACACATACAGCAACTCATTTTCACAGTATACTTGTAACCATAACACCACACTTAAGAGTCTTACCATGAAGAGAGTAAAAAAAATCTTGAAAGGGCTTGTATACGCACAGCTCAGGAATACAAAAAATGCATTGATAAAGAAGTAAACATGTTACCACATGTTACTTAAATCACATCCAAGACGAAGGGCTGAACACTATAATGTCTAAAGGAACCAAATTTCGATCTCCACACATTTCCAATAGAACAGTGTTGACTGGACTTGGACTGTAGGAACAATAACGACGCTAGTTAATAAAATGAGAAGTATATATAAGCTATAAGGTTGATCGCATTTACTATCATCTTACTGAATTGTTCTATAAAAGATTATGGACACTAATAGAGATAACGATTTAAAAACCGGAAAACAGGCTTTTACATTTGATGAAGAATATCTTGAATAATACTTTTCGATTCACTTGGTCTTGATAGACCTTATTCTCCCCTATGTCCACATGCCTGCAACACAATTTAGAATCCAATTGCCCAAATATTACTTAGTTAGTCACTCCTGTAAGATACAACAAACAGCTCTCTATTGTATAAGGCCATAGGATGTGATAGACGAATACAGAATAAAAACTTTGACGATTGCCATATAAAATAATAGGCAGGTTTGCTTACCGCTTTCCTTATATAGGCCTTTTTGATGGCCCGGTTCCACTACCGCATATGTACTCAGGTTCTCATACACATTCCAACCAGGACCGCCTACCTATAACAAAAATAGTACTATTTGCCGTAAATAATCCTTTTCTTTCTGTAGTTTCTTTTACGTTTACATTGCTCATACGCATACTATAACCCTACTTTACCTCTATCCCTTTATTACTCACCACTTTTCTCACCATATTGCTTTATAAACACCTTATCCCTTCTTTTACCTCTCTCTCTTATATTCCTCAAATATACCTTAATAGGAGGGCCATACCTTCTTTGTATGAAAATAGCTCTTTTGATGGGGTTTATAAAAGTGTTAGTGGGTACCAGGGGGAGGGGGCGTGCACGTGCCATTAAAGTCTTCATACCTCAACCATCTTCTTTATAAATTCATTTATTATAGGTTACCGCTACTTTGCAGCAGTCCTGCCAAAAGCCTCTTCCCACTGTCTATGGGTTAGACCCTCCATAGAATTTTATCGTGGTCTACCAACAACTTCAACTCTCTTAACGGCTCAAACTACTGCTCTTTTAATAAATTCTTTAAAAGTAAGGTTAACATCATACCTACCCTTCTTGACTTTGGTAATGATCATAGTATGCGTATGTGTCCCGTCATTGTATCGTCTCATGGAGTGGAAAAGTTGGCGGAGGCCGGCACATATGTGTTGTACAAAATGTAGTATTTTCAAGATTACTAGCAAAGATAGCTTCATTTTAAGTAATACTACTAAACTTAAAATATTTACTAATGTTTCAAGTAATAGTGATTGTAGAAGTAAACATTTGGGTTATTGTATAACATGTAAACTCTGTAATGCACAATACGTAGGATTACCAAATAGATCTCTTAAAGAAAGGATAAAAGAACACCTATAGCACATTAACAAATTCGATGGGAAAATTATTTATATGAACAATTGGTACTAGTGTACTTTTTGTACCGCACTAAATCTTGTTCAAAATAGGCCCACTAGGGGTAATCTACCATGGGAAGAACGAATATCGTAGTCGTTTTTTGCGGAAATGCCTTATAAGCGCGTTATATTAAGTTGAAATCGCCCAGGGCCTTGCGAAATAGCGCGCGCTGGTAAGAGACGGAGAGTGTGCGCCTCCTACCGATGCGCACTATTTCGCCGCCTCTAGCCTGCAGCAGAGGTTAGCCAGAGCATAAGCCTTGAAATCTCGAAAAGCCTTGAAAGCTCTGTTCTGTGCTCTCCTCCGCTGACGCGGCAGGGGAAGGGACTCCGGGGTGTGAGCTCACTAGCGCACCCGTGTTAAAAATTTCTTTCATCCTGGAGTTCCCTCCCTTGCCCAGTACGGAAGCAAATAAGACGCGGATCTTTAATCGAAACGAGGAGATAAGACTGCATTCACATTCGCGCTGTGTAGCTAGTCGTCACGGCGTGCCCATTCCCCCCTCGGAGGCGGCCGCGAGTGCGTGCTGGTAGGGGCGGAGACTCTGCGTCTCTTACCAGCGCGCGCTATTTCACAAGGCCTTGAGCAATTCTAACTTAATATAACACGCTTATAAGGCATTTCCGCAAAAAACGACTATGATATTCGTTCTTCCCATGGCAGATTACCCCTAGTAGACCTAGTTTGAATAAGATTTATTTAGTGCGGTACAAAAAGTACACTAGTGCCGATCATTTTAATGGCACTTGTAGAAATCACATTGCTGTCACAGTTGTAGACAATGTTGAAGAAAATACTGATAAGAATATATTGGACTCAAAAGAACTTTTCTGGATAAAACTTCTTAACACTGCATATCAATTTGGACTCAATGATAACATTACAGGTTTTGGAAATATCTCTAACCTTAGAAATCCTTTTCAGCATAACAATAAACATCCTTACTACAGCGTTTCTGTTGTTAGGAAAGATTGGTTCCGTGGCAGGAAAAAACATAGTAAAAATAACAAAGATCTTGACATTAATCGATTGATTTAAGACATTACTGAGTTTAATAGTACTATGACCTTTATAAATATGTCAGGTCATTAGGAAAAAAAGGGTATTAATAAACTAATTGCCTTGTGCTATGATAATTCATTTACTTGTAGAATGAATACTAAGAACAAATGTAAATTAATTTGTATTCTGTGCAATCAACATTTTAAGGACTACAAGGTATCTCATTGTGGCGTATGCCAAGTCAGGGGCGACGGGGCCCGTCAGAGGACCGGCGTTACCTGCGGGCCACGGACGGTAGACGAGGCGACGAAGGCTGGAGGAGCCGAGCATAACGACTGATGGACACTCCAATACGATGGCAGCTCTTCGCCGTCCTAAGTTGGACGATTCTAGTGACCTCGGAATAAAGCGTTGTCCTCCTCGACGACGGCAGACAGCGGAGACCAGGAGACGATCGCTCAGCGGGAGCGGCGAGCCGACGACTGACTGGTGGCCCGGCTAGAGCGCTCAGAGGCACGCTCGCCTGCGTCTCTGGCCGTTTCCAGAAGCTTCCCTGCACGGGTGGAGCGTTGGCGCAGGTTTCGACGTGTCGATCGACGCGTTTTGACCTGTTGACCCCCGCGACTACCGTAGTCGTACAGAAGTCACGACAATGGGGACCGCGACGAAAAAGGTGACCCACTAGGTAGTTGTGGCCCTGCTGCTTACCTTCTAAGAAACATACATGTTAAGTGTCGAAGAAGACCACTTGGTTGACTTTGAGCGACAGCGTTGCGGGTGATGCTACCCTGCGTGCGCCGCACGGTGCGACAGGTGCGGTCTAAGGTCGAGGTAAGCCTGACAAGACATTTGAGAGCAAATGGGATTTTCTACGAGTTAAAAATACATGATAAATGAGTGAGTAACTAACTAAGTGAAAACATGACAAAAACAGAACAAAAGAATGACCAATTTAAAGCTTCAGGAGTATGATGGGGAGATCTATAACTATACCGGTAGGGTGAGGTGACGGGTTAAGTGAGGTGAAGTGGGTAAGTGATGAAAGAAGTGAAGTGGATATTGAAGGTTACGATGGACAACTACTATGGACGAACTACGATGGCATGAGCTGAAGGTGAGTTGACGAGGTGATGATGATGTTGGTGACGTTATAAGCGTTATGTACAGCTATACACAGGTTGGCGACTCAAACGGCAGAAACGAACGGCGGCTCGACAGGCGTTAAGGCTGGAGCGGCACGAACGACGGGCACACGGCGCGATCAAGACACCAGACCTGAAATGACCGGAAATGAAAAGAACATATTGGTTGATATTGTGATAATAAAGGGTGTATATGTGGAAGTAATAGATATAAGGATTATGAAAGGAATAAAATGTGATAGCAATACAAGAAAGGAAGGAAAGAAGAAGAATGTAAAGAAAAAGCGAATTTAAAAGAGTTACCATTTTAATCCACGGGGTTTGTCGAGTTAAGGTCGAGGATCTCCATGTGGGGTTCGAGTAGTGCGTCGGACTCTTCCTTAAGGCGGCGAGCGATGAACGCGTTGCGGTGTGCCCTACTCATGTGGCTCAGCCAGCGCTCGTTGCTGAAATCGCGGATGATTTGGCGATTGTGCGTGCAGAAGGCGATGTGTTGGCCGTCCAGACCGCATTCCAGACACTTTTCGGCCGGCTGTTCGCACTCATGGTCTAAGTGTTGTTCGCCGCGCGAGAAGCGCATTCCTCATATGTATGTGGATGCGATCGTTGATGCGCGGTACATTCGGGCAGGATGAAGAGTAGTGGTTCTCACGACAGAACCAACATCCTAAGCCAGGAGGCGGTGTGGACTGGACAAGGGGTGTTGGGTCATACATAGACTGGCGAACAGGGGGTGGTTGTGCGGCTGGACTGCGTGCGCGCTCCCTAAGGGGTGGTGTGGCTGGCCGTGGCGGCCATGGTGTTTGCGCGTTCTGCGCCGGCCTGGCGAAGAGTTGCGGCACTTGCAGCCGACGGGGCTGGTGGTCAGCAGGCGCTAAGGATGCCTGCTGAACTGGAGCTAGCGTTGGAGGGGCTGCCTGCGGTCGGGTCTCATGCCGACTGGTGTGGTTCCACCAGAGGCCCTCCCTGCCAGCCGAGGTACCTGGAGAGGGTGGCTGCCTTAAGGGCAGAGGATGCAGCGGCGGAGACGGCGGACACATCCTCACGATGGGATGGTCAGGCTCGTCGCGTTGAACAGGCTGCGGAGGCGCAGTCTGTGTGCTGGCCTGTTTTGGCGGAATAGGCCTCCAGAAGGAGCACGGTGGAATTTGCTACAGATAGTGTGAGTGTATGGGCAGCACGTACTGCGATGAACCGGGTTGGAAGTGGTTCAACTGTCCGCAGCTGCTCTTCCATGGACAGACCTTTTAAGGGCCAGAAAGACGACTCCGTTGTGGTTGACGTGGCGGAGACTGCCCTCTCATCGGCTGTGGCCGCCTGAAGAGCGGGCTAGAAGGTCGCCAACGGCTGCGAAACATCTCAGGTGTGACGGCTGAAGACGATCGCTGCGGCTGCTGGGCAGACGTGCTGGGAGGCTGTTGCGCAGGCTGTGACAAATGAGAGTGCAAGCGAGCTGATGAGGATGAGGTGGCGATGTTGGCTAGGCGGCGACTCGCCTTAAGAAGGCGAGTATGAGTGGATGTGCCCGTGGAGGGCGATAGGCAAAAAGAGAGGGTTGAGATGAGGAGATGAGAGAGGAGGAGGAGTAGGAGTAGGAGAACAAGATGGAGAGTGAGTCGGTATGTCTACGAGAGGAGGAGGAAAATGGAATATAGTGAGCCCACGAGAAGAACGAGAAGGACGATGAGAAAAGTGTGAGGGCTTTTTAGGAAAAGTGCGAGGGCGACCGAAATGTTGAGGAGGACCGGTGCGGTTAGGAAAGAGAGGATGAGGACGTAGAATGGGAGAGATGTTGAGAGTGGTAGGTGAGGGCTGAGAAGAAGAAGGTAAAAAAATAGAGAACAATGAAATTAGGAAGAATGAGAGAAGAATAGTGACAAAGTAGAAGTATGAAGGTTTAATTAAAGCTTACTTGGATTATAAATTATTAAAGTGAATAAAAACAGAATAAAGGTGTAGCTTTCTAAGAGAAACTGAGCAAACAAAGTGGCTTGATTTCGCCTTAGAAAACGAACATTTCAAAAAATGAGAGTATGAAAAGTAAATAATGTGATTATATAATAAGTGTAAAAGAGTATAATACGATAAAGATATGATATGAGATAAGTTTTATGAAAATGGGAATTGGTGTTGGCCGTGTGAAATGGAATGCACAAATTACGAAAAGAGAGATGCCTTAAGGGCAAATAAACTTAAAGGGATAAGGTTTATAGAAAATAAGTAGCGAAAAAGAGATAAGTATATGTGGCCGTGATGTCCTAAGACACCATTGGCTACTTAAATTAGCTTGGAAATGAAACAATTTAAAAGATAAATGATTTTGCTGCAAAGTGAAAGTTATAAGAAAGAAAAAATATGGTGTGAAACAAAATTTGGCGACGTGTGATTATTTTAGTGGCGAGTCCTTAAGAAAAATGAGGATGAGAAAGGATGGACTCGCTAAGCGAGCAGGAAATAAGAGCGTGCGAGAGTGAGAGAATGAAGAGTCGAAGTAAGGACACAAAAATGAGCGAGGAATAGGCTGTGAAAGCCTAAGTGGAAAAAAGGCATACACAAAATAAAAGGGAAATTGAACAAAGTGTATAAAAAATCCTAATGTAATAGTCGCGTGCGCCTTAACGGTGCATCTTGAGAAGGCATACAAAACTTTAGCGCAATCACACGTCATAGTGTTTTTCGTTTTTGCTTAAGCCTAGAGCGGCTGTTATAGAAGATAGAAGCTGTTAGGAGGATGTTTAGTTGCGACCAAAACTCTTGCGCCAGGCGGGACTCGAACCCGCATCTTCTGCTTTCCGGGCAGCGATGTTCGCCTTACACCACCAGCGCTGTTTGATCGAACAGAACATCCACGATATCTTCCTAGCAATCTCGCCTATCAGCACTCACCCGTGATATCGGGATGAGCCGGCCGCTGATATCAGCATGGAACCGGTTAAGCTGAAGGCCTTCGTAGAAATGATGTTTTTCGTTTTCGATATCACGATATCCCGATATCACGGGTGAGTGTTGATAGGCGAGATTGCTAGGAAGATATCGTGGATGTTCTGTTCGATTAAACAGCGCTGGTGGTGTAAGGCGAACATCGCTGCCCGGAAAGCAGAAGATGCGGGTTCGAGTCCCGCCTGGCGCAAGAGTTTTGGTCGCAACTAAACATCCTCCTAACACGTCATAGTGTTTAAGAATATGAACTTACCTGTAGTGAGTCGGCAGCGTACTCCGCGGATGTCTCGAGTGGTCCAGGCGACGTGTTGAATAAAGGACCAGAATAAAGGTGAAAAGTCCAGATGATGTCGATGAGTAAGCGATGATGCCCAGTAGACATAGGATCCGAATCATGCATTTTGGGATATCCGACCGGATTTATCCGGTTTCGGATTATCCTAGATCCGGCTCGGCCGAAAATTGCCCTCATCTGAATCATCCGAAGATCCTGGGTTTTGAAAAACGCAAGGATTCGGATAAAATCGGATAAAAATCGGATAATAGGAGGTTAGCGCGCCTTGCTGGCAAACTCTGCGCCATTGATAACCTGCCTTTTCCGGGCAGATTTACAATCATTTGGCGGGAATTCTCTCACAAGGGAAGGGTAAGGTGATAGCGTATGTCTGAACGGGGAGGGGGAGTCATCCTATTAAATAGGAATAATCTCCACCCCTCAATTAGCGTGAAACGTGTTTCATTTTTGCGAAGTCGTTAAACCCGGGGAGTAGGGAATCCTTGACGTTACAGTGGAATCGGCGCCTCACGAGTTCGGAGATCTTGTACGCCCGTGATGCCCCTGAGGGCAAGCAGCTCGGAGCGCAGTGGGTGGTGACGTTGCTTCATGGGAGGAACGTCGAGGGTTCGATCCTCATGCGCTGCTGCATTCCTGCTTTTCAACTGATTGGCTGAGATTTGAGGGATTCTGACATCTATACCATTTTCAGATGTTTTCTGCGCATTTTCCAGCTAAATGCTGTGGTACTCAACATGATGATGTATAAATATTAAACACCAGTGGTTACAACGTGCATAAAGCAGCACAGGACACAATACGGGCAGCGTATAAATGCTACAGGCTCCTCTCAGTCTGTTTCTATACATCGGCCAATGACCTCGGGTAAAACCATCCTGCTCGGATTTTCAAAGGAGAACATGATGTGACGTCACATGTGGTTAAAACAAGAAGGTCTGTGGATCCCGCAAATTGACCTAAACGGCATCGATACACTCTTTCTCTCATCTTTGACTGTCATCTGGAAATCAGAGGTCTGCTGAAGGTTTTTTAATCCTAACACCAACAATGTCGCCGATGCTCGAGTGGTGATCCACTTGCTCACGCTGAAGTGTGGTCCACCTTTAGATAAGGAGCCTTCAAGGGAATGACACCAACCTGACCAAACGGATGGTCAGCATACTGAAGGACTTTGAAGGACGTCAACTTGAATTTAACGAAGACGAACGGCTGGAAGTGGTCGAAAAGCAAGAAGGTTGGGATCCGCAAGATGAACTGATAGACGTGGAAAGGGTGGCAAGCAGTGGGCGAATGAGAACGTTTTCGGGTGGAACTCTTGTTTCGGAGGAAAGGGAACGTCTTCGATTGGATTTCGCCTATGGAGCCGATCTCATTTGTCCATATATGGAAGCAAACTGTGAGGAGCCAGCAGCCTTTATGCGCTGCCCGTATTGTGACCAGTGCTTATGTTTCATGCACTTTGTGTGTGTATCACTGATGTTAAACGTTTATACACCGTTATGTTGAACAGCCTTCCCATTGCGTTTTGGTTAAAAAACCGGTAAACAACAAGGCAACAAAGTTGCTCTCCACGGCATACATCTGGAAACACTGCGCAGCAAACATCTAAAATGGTATAGATGTCAGAATCTCTCAAATCAACCAATCAGATGAAATGCAAAGATGCAACAGCGCAAAAAAGTCTGACCCTCGGCCTCCCTTTCATGGAGCAACGTCGCTATCGTCCGCGCTACGAGCCGCTTCTCGCCAGCAGCATCGCGGGCGTACAAGACCCCCGAACTTGTGAGGCGCCGACTCCACTATAAGTTCAAGGATTCCCTACTTTTCGGGTTTATCGACTTGGCAAAAAAGAAGCACATTTTTATACTGATTGAGGAATGGGAATTATTCCTATGTGACTCGCTGCCTCCGTTCAGACACGCTTCAGACCCTTCCCTTTTCAGAGCACGAGAAATTTCTTGCGACGTTTCATGATCGTTTCATTATTGTCCTTTAAAAGACTTCGCTGTGCATTGCCAACTCACTATTGAGTGGGTATAGGCTCTTTGGGGTCTTATTGCTGTTTGTTCTTTGCTTTGGAAGCGCAAAGTAGCTCTGGGGAGGACTTCCCTCGTAAAGCAGCCAAGTACGACATCTTTTACGTAGCACTGGTGTATTCCACTCCATTGGTGAACTGAGCTAGGCCAGCTGATGTAATTGGGCATTCATTTGCCTTGCTACCAGGGCATATAACCACTTAATTCAAGGTGAGGTGCTCCAAGCTGCTTTGCGCGCTTGTGACCTCTATTGGTCAATGAAATAAACGCGGAGCTACTGATGTGTTTTTAAGAGGTTGTGTGCCTCTATTATATCACCTATCCGGTTGTATCCGAACCGGATACCCGAAATCCGGTTCGCGTTATCTGAGTCAACCGAAAATCCTCGGTGTTCGAAATTGCCCTCATCTGAATCATACGAAGATACGGAGTTTGAAAAAATGGCCTATCCGAATTATCCGATTATCCGGAAAATCGGTGTCGGATCCAATGTCTAATGCCCAGTCTGGACTAGGAACAGTCGAGATATGATTCGCAGGCAGTCCAAAGCTTCGTTGTACGGTAATTCGCGTTAGGACCAGCCTCTTACGTCGACTTGCACAAAGCGCGTGTTAGCGCCCTTGCGCAACGGCCGAGTCGACCTGGAGCCGGAAACGGACTCAAGGGGTCAGCTTGCGATGGCATGCGCCATCGGACGGCTCGCTAAAGGCCCATCCAGACTTCTGCGGTGTTGCCGCTGCCCTATCATTCATCATAGGGCAGGGGGCAGAGCTCGCCGCCAGCGGCGAGCCCAGCGGCGCCTTCCAGCGGCGGGGGCCTTAGGCCGGGGGCATACTTCCATCGCCGCGATGCCATCGCGGCGCTCAGTTAATGGCCATTCCGCCGCACGCGGCCGAATAGTCAAAGAAAACCTCGCCGCGGCCGCCGCAACAGTGGCGGTCGGCATGCGCGATGGCTTCCCGCGCCCATCGCGGGCATGGCATACTTTTTCGCGCCGCGCGCGGTGTTTAGCGTTGATCCTGGACGGATCGCCGTCGCGCTCCCTTGCAGAGCGATGGGCGATGCGACGAGCACAGAGAAATTCAAATTGTTTCGCGTCGCTCTGCAAAACTCATCGCCGCGATTGAATCGCGGCGACGGGAAGTATGCACGAGGCCTTAAAGCCTATGGTATACTCCCGCGTCGCTCCAGCGACGGGTGCGGGGCAACTGTCAACGGCGCAGTGCGGCGCGGTTGTCAGTTGACGCGCCATCGCTCCCGCGAGGCGTCGCAGAGGGATGTTATACCTCCGCGTCGCGGGAGTGAAACATACTCCCGTGCAATGGCCGTCGCAGCCCGTCGCTGACGAGCTGCGATGGTCGCGGAGGGGGAGCGCTTGTCGTGCCCTATTCTATACACCTTCGCTCACTTATTTCGACACTACCTTGGTTCGTGACCATACCACAGCAATTTCAACACACGTCTGGTGATGACGGGTGGTCATGTAATGTCTCTGTTGCTCTCCTCGTAGGGTTTTCGTCATGGCCTGTCTCATTTTGGTTTTTTTTCGACGGCTTGAACGGCTGGTTTTTTGAGAAGATATTTTTCTAGGCCGTTTTTTCTCACTTCTGTGCGTTCCTCGCATGTTTTCGCCTCTGAGCTTCCTCGTCGGCACCGAAATCTACATTTATGTGCCGGACAAGTCATAGGGAGGTTCTATTGACATGTCCGGCACAGAAATGTTCCAATTGAACAGCTAGTTTTTTGAGGAGATTGCTGAAAAAATTGCTGGCGAAAAGACGAGAAAGGAAAGACTCGTAGATTGAGTGTCCGACGGCGATTAGGGCATTTGATTCTTTTTTCTATACCTCCCGCTCCCCCGCTGCATTTGTCTGAACATTCCTGCAGCACGATGCTCTCAGTTAGTCTAACTGGGCTCTTGAGCGAATTCACGACAGAACTCACCGTGGGTGTGATGGACAAAGCACGATTTCGTCCCTGCACTGAATCAGCTGATTCGCTAAAATTCTGCAAAGGTCTCCGTCTGCAGAACTGCGTGAAGTATGTCAGCCTCAGCGATGGCGACGTCGCGTCGCTTTGCACTCCCGTGTCGCTGCAGCGGACGGGAGTATACCATATGCCTAAGAGGGGCGTCGACCGCGTGATAAGCGCGGGACGTGGAGCCGATCCGAGCCAGGCGCGATGCTGTCAGCACGAGTAGTTAAGTGCGCATAATCGCTGCGAAGCGTTTGAAGCGGTGATCCAAGACGTGAAAAGCACGTCTTAGGATAGAGCTGCTTAGCTAATAGAGCCTAGGTGGTAGTGTTAAGCCTAAGGATGGTATTTAGGCACCTGAAAGGTATAGTTGAAGATGATATCCTTAGTCAGTGACGCTTGTATGCAGGAATAATAGCTAAGGAAAGTTCGGCGCATAGGTTGTAACAGCGCGAATTTGTAACAGCGCGGATACAAGTGCGAAATGGGTCGAGTTAGGCACTTTCCGCTTGCCGTACGGACTTCTACAGCCCGAATCGCTCCGCCCTTGCCTGAAAGAAGTGAAATGACGATACCGCAGTTTAATTGTCCTCGTGGCGATTTGTTGTCCGCAATCAGAACGGCATCTCCGAGCTGTGGAGGGAGTGCAGCAGATCTTGGTTGTTTTGTGCGAGCTTGGTGTCGTTCTCGCAGGGCTGCAAGCTAGTCGGAGTGCCATAGTTCCCAGAAGTGATCTAAAACAGACGAACTCTCCTTGTGCCACTGGGATAGATTATATGAAGCATCGTAAATGTCGTCTATCTGAGACGGTAAGGGTGGTATTTGTAATTCCGCTTGAGGACTTAGAAAGTCGATAGGTCTTAAGATATGGGTAAACGTTTCCCGCTCCCTGTAAAGTGTTATAGGGGGCAGCAACTTAGCGTGGCTTCGATTTCTACGACAACCGTTTGGAGCTGATTTAGCGGCAAAATAGTACGACCAATGGACTTTTTGCAGGCGGACTTGAATAGACCAACTAAACGCTCGTAAAAGCCACCTTTCCATGGCGACAGCGGGGTAATAAACTTCCAGGTGATCTTCTGCGTGGAGCAGAAACTGGAGATGTTGTGTCATGAGGTGGGAGAGTAAATGAGCGATGCGATAGCGGTTTCTGCGCTACGGAACGTAGTGGAGTTGTCGCTGTAAACGATACTTGGCGCTCCTCTACGAACCGGCGAAAGGCTAAGAGAAATTATTGTGCGTTGAAATCGAGTACGACCTCAAGATGGACTGCGCGTGTGGCCGTGCATGTTACCAAGCAGATCCACACTTTGCCGGAAGCAGTACCAGTGCACGCGTGGGGACCGATATAATCGAGTCCAATGTTTTGGAAAGGTCTTGCGCGTTGGGTCCTCTCCGGAGGGAGAGGAGGCACATGAGGGTACCGGTAAGGTCTGCCGTTGTTTTTACGGCAAGTAACGCAGGTACGCAAGGTCTTAGCGACACAATCCCGTATAGATGAAATATAGAAACGGATACGCAAGTTGGCGATGGTGTGGTAAATGCCAGAATGATGATTTTTAAGGAGGTAATGCAGCACTAAGAGGTGCGCTAGCCGATGTTGTGGCAATATTAAGACTGAGCCGTTTCAAGAGGCCCGGTCCGGTACGGACAGCGAATAAGATTGTCGGGTGCTCGTCTGGCATTAAAATTCGCGAGCTGTAAGCGGTGTAGCGTGTAGCTGTTGTTCACCTTCGCGATAATGCGCTAAGATGAGCTGTTTTTCTGCTGCTTTGACGTCGACCGGCTGTACCCTAACCGAATGGGTGAGCGAAACTACTAAGGACAATTTTGCCTGCATTGTTGAATAGAGATATGGTGGAAGCCGATGTGCCTTTTGTGATTGAATTAACGCTGGAATACCCTAACTGCGCATCGACCTTGTCCTGAGGAAGGAGTTTGAAGTCGATATTGGCATGTGGCCACTGCTCCTGGGAAGCAGTTAAAAAGGATGGACCGCTCCAACACATGTGGTTGTGGGCTTCCTTCGTGGCAAGGCCGCGAGTAGCACAGTCTGCCGGATTGTCCTCGGGAGCGACATAATAGTAGTGGACTGAGATGTTCTGAGCCGCTAGCGCAGTGACAGCGTGACAAATAGCAGTTACACGGTTGTGTACGAACACTTTGAGGGTTTTGGTGGTATGTACCCAGTGTAACGCGATAAGCGAATCCGAAAAGATGTGAACCGCGGATATTGGAAGACCAAGCTGCCCAACGAGATATTGTGCTAGGTCAACGTTTATGAGAGCGGTCAACAGTTCCGAGCGCTGAACGGTGAGCTGTTTGATGGTATTGAGACGCGATTTGGCCATTAACAACGTGGAAAACGGGTATGTTGAGCTGCGGCAGAGTAGATATGCGCAGCACGCGTATAGGCGTTTAGGGGCGTCTCCGAACGCGCAAAGCTCGTACGTGTTGGCGTTGCTATGCGCTGGGATGATGTGTTGCGGCAATGGAGGAACAGGAACGCGGAGGTTTGCAAGAAGTTGTGTCCACTGCTGCTGTTGCGCCTGCGTTAATGGCGTGTTCCAGCCGAGATCTTCGGCCCACAAGTCTTGGGTGTAGACTTATGGTGCCAGAAAAGGAGCTAGGAACCCTAAAGGATCGTACGCTGACGCCAAGGCGCGCAATGCAGTGCGCTTGCTGGCCTGAAACAATTGTGCCGAAGCGAGTATGGCTTAGGACCATGCCCGATAGCAGACAGATTGGAGACTCTGGGGAGATGACATCCCAGTAATGGTCGATCCGGATAAGAATATCAGGAACGACAGAGGCGTTTTGGCACAGCGGTGCAGTAAAGCCGTGATCGTGTATGAAGTCGAGGTCTTCTTGTGGAAGACATGGCGGTTGTTGTGCCAGAGTGATGACTTCCTTGGTAGTCAGTTCCACAATAGGCCTTGTCGAGCGAGTCGACAAGGATAATTTCTGTAACGCCAGAAAGTTCAGAGGTGGTTTCGCCACCAAAGATGAGTTTATTGTCAAGTTTATTGTCAGTGATTTTGAGGCCTAAACGTCGAGCTGAACTTGCTAAAATAAAACTATTTTGAGTGCCTGAGTCGACGAGTAAAATAACATCCTCGAAACGAGCGATCTTATGGCTATAGGTTTTGGCTTTGGTAAGCATTAAAGAAGCTGGATTATACTTGTTAATTGAAAGAATGTTGTTGGAATTAAAAATTGTAGAACCTCTTCCGCCACAGCTTTAAAGCAAAAGATCGGAAGAATGATACTGAGAAGGATAAGGAGACGGGCTAAGACGTACTGGCGATTTTGAACGTTCCCTGACGGGAGAACGGAACGAAACGCGCGATGGAGAGCGCGAACGAAAGTCTCTGCGACGACGACGGAACTTGTTGAATCTGTTCCGACTAACGATAAGTGATGTTGACCTTGACTCACCACTGCTTGAGCGGTAGCATCGTGAATGACGGTGATCGCGTGATGAACTTCGCGATGAGTACCTCGCTGGTGATCGATGTCGGTAAAGGGCTCCGCACATTTCTGCGGCGTTGCCGCAGCCCTATCCTTCAACATGGGGCAAGGACGCAGAGGCCGCCGGCAACGGCAGCCGGCGCCGTCCCGCACCCGCACACCTTTGCGGCATTGCCGCATCGACGGCAACAATGATTTCAATCATTGTTGCCGTCGGTGCGGCAATGCCGCAGGCAGAGACTCTGCGCTCTAGCCGATCGCGACGGGGAACAGGATGTGGAAACACATGCGTCCTTTAAGTTAGGAGATCGATTATGGCTATCAGATTATTTCTCGACGATCGGGCGACGTCTGGGTTGATTTCTTTCGTTCTTGTGTTGGATTTAGCTGTTTCGCTTGTTTAGTATCCTTTTTCTAAGTTTTGGTGTTTGACTTCCTCATTGGGTTCGGTGTTGTTCCATGAAGAATGCTAGATTGCTAGAATTATGTTTGAAGAAAGGCGTGCTCTGTGAAAAGAATCTTCTTCGCCTCGATTTCTACTTCTTCATTGAAGGCCTGACGACTTCGCTCAGTTTTCACAATACAACGTGATTCTCTATGCATAAATACGTTAAAGACAAACGCCTAGAGTGTGCTACTCAGTTGTATGCGCTTTCACTTTAGGCCCCATAATGTGTTTAACGGTTTCGTCGGTTCTATCCAAACCCGATATCTGTGTATGCCGGTGTCTGTATGAGGTCGTTCATTACTGCACATCTGCTCAATCAGTGCCTTGTAGATGTGCTGATAGTTGTTTCTGGATACCAAGGTGTTTCGCGGAGGTAGAGTTGGTGTTCCAGTGCAAGAATAGCATTTTGGAAAGACTGGGAAGCAATAGCCAGTGCGGTCTGTCCAACAATCGCGCCCCAGACCACCAGATCCCCGGTCGCTCCTGCTTTTAGGAGACCTCGATGGCCACTACTTTACGTGAAACGCGTATGTATCTGCCGTACCTCATGGATGTATGTAAACGTATAACATGCATTACGAGAACGTATATACGCACGACGACGAGAGATAAAGCCTTCTCCCCCCCCCCCCGTTCTATGTGGTGAAACTTCAAAGCGAAAGTTTCGGCGGAGTATATTGGAGGAGAAAACTGACTTCTCCATCGAATAGCAAGATGGTCAGATATGCTTTCACTTTTCCTCGGAAATCCATGGAGGTAGAACGCGTGCCGCTTCTTGAAGAAAAATCTGAAAACAAGGAGGCAAAATCTTTGGGAGAGCTGACGTTGCCGGAGAGCTGATGACGATGGAGATTCTCAGCTGAGTTCTTCATTCGGGCGCGCGTCTCTCATCGGAGCGCGCTTTTCTTCTATGCGAGTAGGTCCCGACTGGAGTTCGCTGCGACGGCCTTGCCGCAGCACGGCGCCGTCGCAGTGGGGAGGAGCGCTGCAACTTGAAGGCTCCGCCCCACTTTTGCCGGCTGCCGGCTGCGGCAACGCCGCAGAAGTGTGCGGAGCCCTTAACGGTTGCGGCTGCGCCGTTCTTGGTTTCATGATATCGGTCTCTGGCGGAAGCGCTGTTAGATCTGTTTCGATGCTTCGCTACTCTGCACAGGAGACGATTGTGGTCTCCTCCGCAAAGGCGGCAAGCTGGATAAGCACAAGAGGTAGCTGAATGACCAGCATGAAGGCACTTCTAGCAGAGATCGTGCATGCGCACGATATTACGGCGAACTCGATATGAGGCATCTGAATAGCAACGTATCGAGTTATGATTGTCAGATCTACAGGAGCAACAGCGATTTGTGTGTTCATTGTTTGGTGTTGGGGATCGCGATGCGCTGCGCGTAGCCTGTGACATATTAACTACAAAATGACGATCCAGTGTTGTCGAGTTTTCTCACCTCTCCTGAGATATGATGATGTGGTCAAGTTTGCGCATAATTTGATCTATGTCGAATTGTGAGTTGCTTTGATATTCGAGCTCGTGCAACTTTGCGCGGATTGCGTCCGGAAACTTGCTCTTGACTAAGCCAAGGAGCGGCAGTACGGTAGGAAAGTCTTCGAACCTACGAAGACCGTGAATTATAGCCATGAGGCGAGACCAGGTTCGACGAAGTTCTGGACCCGTGTTTCGTGCTTGAAGAAGCTGTTGGAGCTGCACGGGATGCACGCGTCGTATGAGGACAATCGTACCGCCTTTAAGAGCTCTCACCAACTCAAAGTAGTTATTGTCACGGGATCTACATCGTCAAGCACCATTAAGGCGTCGCCAGTTAATAAGCTTTGCAGCTGTAAGTACTTTTCCAACGGTGGAATGTTGAGATTGTTATGAACGGGCAATTGAAACGCGCCCCAGAAGGGTTGAAACTTAGTAATGTCGCCATCAAATTGCTGAAGCTTATATATGCTGAGCTGAATGGTGGTACAGTATGGCAGCTGCGGCGTTGGAATGATTGTATGGAGCGTTGGAGCTAAGCGGAAGCTGCGCTTGTTTAGGCGACTGAGGGGCGGTAACAACTTGCTGTCGGCTCGTGTGCGAGGCAGTGGTCTCGAGAGAAGCTGAAGCCTCTGTGCTAGTGTTGGAACTCTGCGTCGCTTCAGAAAGCTGCGCTAAGCGATAACGCTCGACCAGCAACTGCACTTCATCAAGGCTATGATTCAGCGGGCTAAGAATTGGCTCTGCGTCCACCACTGCGTCGTTCACGGGCGTTTCCTGCATGTAATTTTCATATTCAGCATTGTCTGCCTCTGGATTAGCAGGCTCTTCGACCGTAGCTAGGAACATTTGACGTCGCTCTTGCACTGTGCGGATGGCAGATATTAAGTCAATAGCCGCCTGGATGTTAAGAAGGCGTGCGTTGAAGATTTGGGGTTGGTTGCTTTCGCTTGCATCTGCAGGTGTTATAAGAGATGCATGAATTTTACCTTTAGCAACTGCTATAGTCGTAACTGCCTTGGTTAGATTCGCCTTGCAGGTCGTGATTAATGCCATTGCTTGCGTGGGTGAGTTGAACGTTAGTGACAGGAGGTGGTACTGTCGATACCCGAGTATAAAAACAAGTAAACTAAGAGCGGACTACCCTGAGGGAGGACTCTGGCCAGGAGCCTCCCCATCTGAAAGCACGGTCATACGAAACGAATGATACGTAAATGCACGACTGCAAGTTGTGACATGTGTGTAAACATGGAAGATAGATGATGTTTAATATGAATTATGAGGGCTTAGGAAATGGGTGTGTAAGCGAAAAGATAAGATTGTTGAGCAGCGTGAGCTCAACGGCACGACGCCTTATAGATAATGCCAAGGAACCAAGAGAAGCTACACTCGGGCCACACCTTACAGCCAATGCCCGCGCGGCTGTATGGGGTCACGTACCAGACAGTTGCCAGCTAATGTATCGCTCTAATGCTACTGGCCCACTGTAAACCTGCGTCTCTGGGGCTTCCCAGTGATGACGCCCCTTAACAGCTTCTTTGACACTGTGACTTAGTCCTTGAGGGGTTTCCTAGCAGCTTTTGGCTGCTTTCTACTCCTTCTTTGCTCGAGCCGTAGCACTTGTGCCTCGACCCATAGCGGCTGTCCCTGTGCCGCCTCGTGCCACGTGCCGTGTCCTCTTACCTGCCAGGTTGCACAGGTAAGAGGACACGGCTACAAGAAGTGAGAAAGGCAATACCCGGGTTATAGCGTACGTCGCACACAACAGCGGCACCTGAGCAGCCAATCTGGCTTTACACTTGCACCTTGCGCGTTTTAAGACCAGTTCTGTAGCTTGCGAGCGAAGAGAAGGTCCGATCACAAAGGCTCCCATGGGTTTCCCCACGAAGAACCTCGGTCCGATGCACCATGTCGTGACGCGGGTGGTCGCTCCCCGTCGAAGCATCGGCGGAGAGGAGGAAGGCCACTCACGCCCCGGCTTGGAGCCCTCCTAGATCCGAGGCTCGCTTAGGGTGTCACCCTAAGAAAACGCGGTGTTGTTGCTCATAGGCCCTATGCGGATCTATTGTGCCGCAATGTTAAGGCTTGATCCTAATCCAACACACTTCCATGAAACACCTTGCAACGAGCACAGGACTCGACACTCGCCCCAGGGGTACCCCCTTCGGTCGAAGCGCCTCTCGACCTCAGGCAGTCCCCTGGATTTAGACTGGCTCGCACTCTTCAATATATCCAACCGACACGAGCTTGACAGACCATAATAAATAGGTAGCAATTATAGACTATATAAGTTTATGAAAGACTAACTATTTACGATACAATATACTAAATCTACCAAGAGATTCTACGGGTTAACGGAAGGCCGCACCCAACCTATCAGGGCCTATCAAAGCCGACAATCCGCCGCCCATGGCCTGCCCCGCCCCTGTGGCGTATGTCAAGTCAGGGACGACGGGCCCCGTCGGAGGGCCGGCGTTACCTGCGGGTCACGGACGGTAGACGAGACGACGAAGGCTGGAGGAGTCGAGTATGACGACTGGTGGGCACTCCAATACGATGGCAGCTCTTCGTCGCCCTAAGTTGGACGATTCCAGTGACCTCGGAATAAGGCATTGCCCTCCTCGACGACACCAGACGACGGCGACCAGGAGACGACCGCTCAGCGGGAGCGGCGAGCCGACGACTGACTGGTAGCCCGCTTCTTGAAGCTTCCCTGCGCGGGTGACGCGTTGGCGCAGGCTTCGACGTGTCGATCGACGCGTTTTCACCTGTTGACCCCCGCGACGACCGTACAGTCGTACGGAAGTCACGACAAGTCTTGAGAGAACCAATAGAGCTCCGCTCAAGCGATGGATAATATCAAGCGATATTGATTGTCAAGGAAAATTTTAGTATAACTTTATTTGAAGTTTCAATTTAGTTCCCAATGAGAGAACATAAATCAAATAAACGTTGCGTTAAACTTTTTGAGTGCATGGCGGCATCCAGTCTTTCGGTGCAGGTTTTTTCTCAAAAAATAAATAAATATACTAACCATCTTGAGGACTCTGTAGTTTAACCTGTAAAAAGCTCGTCTCGATTTGGAAGACGTTAAATTTGGATGGCGGCTCTTCTTTCTCGGCGCAGCCGTGTTCGGTCGCGTCCTGTCCAGTGTCAATCTTCCGGCCGAAAGATTTAGGCGAAGGGCGGCCGTTGGCAACATGCCCAGTGACGCACGCGACGCAGCCGCTTGCACTCCACTTTGGCGGCGGAGCGCGGAAGCCGTGCGATTTCTGCCTCTTATACGCCCGCGATGACATCTTCGCCAATCAGCTCATGGTGCAGTGGGTAGAGCGCCTCGCGGTGATGACGGAGGTCAGGGGCTCGGTTCCTCTGCATGTCGATGTTTTTGCATTTCAACTGACTGGACGAGATCTCAGGAGTTTAACGTCTACTCAATTTTCAGACGTTTTCTGCCCATTTTTTCAGCTGTAACGGTCTTGCAGAACCCAGCTGCGAGCTCCCCCTGAGCGACGAAAGCAGGTTCCACACGAGCAGCCTGGATGGCACCCTCCCCGGAGTCCCTTCCCTAGCCTGGTCCTGCGCTCGAAGAGCGCAGAACCCAGCTGCAGACTCCCCCTGAGCGACGAAAGCAGGTTCCACACGAGCAGCTTGGATGGCACCCACCCCGGAATCCCTTCCCTAGCCTGGTCCTGCGCTCGAAGAGCGCAGAACACAGCTGCGGACTCCCCCCTGAGCGACGAAAGAACTCAACAGCAATGGATTTCGCGCTCCATCGCGAACGCATGCGGAGCCGCCGCGCTGCTGGCAAATTGCCAACAGCCGCCCTTCGCCCAACTAATGCGGCCGACTCTTCCACCGCCGCTGCAGGGAATGCATCTCTTCTCCTGCGATTTTGTTTGCTTTTTCTTTGTCTGGTGCCTTTTCTAACTATATTTCGTTGGTGTCCTCTTTCTTTCCGTAGATTTGCACCATCTTCTTACTAGAATCTTTAATTGCAGGAAATGAAATGGCAATGTGCGGAGCTTGAAGGCACCGATATCGACGAGCAACCAGGAGATTTGTTTTTTCTTTTCAAGTTGTGTTAAAATTTTGCATGAGACTTCGTCTTTTTTTAAGTTTATTGTATATAGTTTATTGCATATTGTATTGTATCGATTCTTATTATAGAGATGCTTTAGGGAGCGATGCCGCTCGGGGGGGGGGGTGGGAGGTGAGGCTCCAGGACGTAACTCCAACGCGACGGGATGAAAAAGGAAGCAGTAAAACGCCTCTGCTTCTGCTTGTAGATTGGAAAACACGAAGGTCCCTAGTGTTTGCCAAAGGGGTGCTTGTCAATGGTACTACACGTAAACTACGAACGAACGTGAGTAGGTGACGGTCAATTGTTGCGCAAAGTTAAAATTAGGGGAGAAGCTACGGAATAGAGCGCTAATCCCTCCCCCCCCCCCCCAGTAGAAACTTACCAGCATTTGCCACCGAAACTTCTAGTTAGTAATCCCTTCCCAGTTCTTTTTTCGAAATTCCCTCCCCAGATCCTTGACCGCTTTCCCTCACTCATTTGAAATATTAGGTTGTAACGAATTAAATGGCACTGGCTCGCGCCATTTTTTGGCCCGTCTTTACGCGTTTGATCAAGAACAAACCGTAACATGTGGCACATCGTTTAGAAGCGCAAACTTTGCTCTACCGGCGAGTACTAAATTTTCTATGTAAAAGTGGGAAAACTTTAGAGTTTTATTGACTTTTTTGCAGATGGACAAAAGGGTAATCGGAGGCATTTACTTGTATGAATTCAAGCTGGGCACTACTGTTAAGGAGGCGGACGAGAAGATTAACGCCGCATTCGGTCAAGGATGTTCCACAATTCGGACGGCGTATCGTTGGTATCAGAAGTTCCGGAATGGAGATGAGAGCTTGGAAGAACATGAAGGTCGTGGGAGGCATAGTGATGTTGATGAGGACAAGCTGAGAGATGTGGTAGAGGAGGATCCACACAAAGGTACCAGGGAGATAGCGAAGGTTCTTGGCGTCAGTCACAACACAGCTGTCCGGCATCTGAAGGAAATTGGAAAGACCAAAAAGCTGGAAAGATGGGTGCCTCACGAGTCTGAGGAGCAAAGAAACCGACAATATGAGATCTCGTTTGCACTGCTTTTACGGAACGAAACGGACCCATTCCTTGATCGCATCGTAGCCTGTGACGAGAAATGGATAATGTACGACAACAGGCGACGATCGGCACAGTGGGTGGACAGCGATGAGAGCCCCAAGGTTTTTGCGAAGCCGGAATCGCACCAAAAGAAAGTAATGGTGACAGTATGGTGGTGTTCGCTGGGAATTATTCACCACAGCTTCCTCCCTCCCGGTGAATCATTACGGCAGAGAAGTACTGCATTGAAATTGAAGAAATGATGAAAAAGTTGAAGGATATCCGGCCGGCCTTGGTAAACAGAATGCGAGTTCTCTTCTGCACGACCGTGCTCGCCCCCATGTAGCACGAATGACGTTGCAGAAATTGAATGAGCTGAGCATTGAAACTCTACCACATCCTCCGTTTTCTCCCGACCTCTCCCCAACAGACTACCATTTCTTCAAGCATCTTGGCGACTTCTTGGTAGGAAAAATTTTCAAATACCAACAGGATGCCGAAAGTGCCTTCGAAGATTTCGTCAATTCCAGAACTTCTGATTTTTATGCTACTGGGATAAAAAAAAGATTGTGTCACGTTGGCAAAGATGTGTAGAGTCAGAAGGTTTTATTTCGATTAATAAGCTTGCCTACAGGCCGAGATATTAACTGTTTAAATTTACCGTGGTTCAGTGCCATTTATTTCGTTACAACCTAATAGATTGAGTCTCATTCCGCCTGCAATTTGATAAATACCACCCCCACTTCCCTACCAGGCGACATGCGACATCAGACTTGCCTCATCCTTATCTTATGTCTCTTTCCTTCTTCTGCGCGATCGACGTCGCCGGCCACACTTTCGCACTCTATCGCTAGTCAATATCCGTCAGCAGTCGGACCGCGGAAGCAGTCGGACCGCGACAACTCGTTCAATTTGGTCGCGCGCCGCCAGGGGGGTTCGCGCGGCGTTGGAGTTACGTCTGCCCCCGGGGAGGTGAGGGGTGGTCCCCTAGAATTGGAATAGTGCTAAACAATGCAAAATGAGGTTAAAAAGAGATATCAGGCGGATCACCCCCCCCCCCACACACACACCATCCAACGACCTCTAATCGTAAAACTTCTATGATATCCGACGTTTTTAATGACTAAACCTTCGCCGACATATGCAGTGTTCATTTCAGGTCAAAACATTCGTGATGGTCATGGTCGAGTTTCAGATTGTATCCTCGTGTCCCGAAAATCGTGTCGACATTCGGAGAAGATAGAAAACATCATCAAAGAGGTACGTCTTTGACTTTGTTTCCATTTATATTATTTGCAATTTTCACGTGAAATTTGCTTTATGCTCTGATCATAAATGCCTAGTGTTTGTCCTGGGCGTTGATGAATCGTTGCCGCCTTCTTGATTAGGGACAAACAGCCGGCACAAGAAAATTCGGCGCTGTGATACTTGGGGTGTCACCATGGCATAGCAGGCCGCAAAGGCGTGCTACGTAGCTATATGAGGCCATTGTTAATGGACTGTTATGTCTTTCTTATGATCAGTGATGTATTGAGTACCAGACGGTTCAACGGCCTGCCGGCCGCCGAACGTCTGGTTGGGGCTTCGCCCGAAACCCGGAGAATAGAACACCCCAAACGTCTTTTTCTTCTCTTTAGACCTTCTCTCATCCATTACAGTAAAAGACTGATTTTGCTATATAGAATGGTATAGCGGAATAGGGCAAAACAGGTCCATCACCTTCACTGGACCCCCCTTAACTGGTCCCTTATCACTGGTTCCCCTTTATTGTCAGCCCTTTTCCGGTTCACCCTTCCCTGGTTCCCCCTTCCCCTTCGTCGGTCCCTACTACTGCTCTCACCTTCACTGGATCTCCCTTTACTGGTCCCCTCTTCGCTGGTAATCCTCTCCTTCACCGATCCCCATTACTGGACCCACTCTCACTGGTCCCCCTTTTATTCATCAACCCTTTTCCACCCCCCCCCCCCGTTCACTGGACCCCTTCCCCCCATTCACCGATCCCCATTACTGGTACCTTCCTCACCGGTTCCCCCTTCATCTGGTTCCCTCTTTCACTGGTCAACCTTCTATCGGTGTCCCCTTCACTGGACCCCTCCCCAACTCACCGGTCCCCATTACTGGTCCCTTCCTCATCGGTCCCCCGTCACCTGGTCCCCTCTTCACCGGTCCCTTCCTTACCGGTCCCCTCTTCACTGGACCCCTTCCCTCCTTCACCGGTCCCCCCTTCACTGGACCCCTTCCCCTCCTTCACCGGTTCCCGCTTCACCGGATCCCCCCCCCCTTACCGGTCCCCATTGCTGGTCCCACCTTCATTGGTTCCTCCTTTACTGGTCAACCCTTTACCGGTCCCCCTTACTGGTTCCAGCTTCACTGGTAACACGTCGTCTGAATCTGGAACCCTCGCGCGACATCTCAACCCGAACGTCCTTGGTCCATGAGTAGGAAGAACACCAAGCTGGGCCTCCTTCGCTAATAAAAATTCTGTTATGGAAACAACTATGATAAGTGAACGATTCCACCTGCGCATTAAAGAGGAATTTCTATGTCGTAATGCAAATTCTCGAATAGACGCCTTCGTGGATTTACTAATAAAAGTAGTAGAGGATATTTCGGAATCCGTAGAGGTAAAGGTAGGTTATTTATGGTAACGGGATCCAAGAAAACTTATTGCTTATTAATCTTTCTTAGTAACGCCGTCGTCTAGTAAGCTGTACTTATCGTCTTCGTGGAACGCATAAGCGTCATCGCGCCGCAGTACAAGTTCATGGTGGGAAACCGGGCATGATAATGCGAGTGAATGAGTCGACTTGGACTGTGAAAAATATGTAAGAAACAGGAGTCTATCAAGTTTCTAAGGAGGGGGCATGCTCATGCAACCATTAGGTATGCGGCTTAAGTATGCAAAGTTGTTAAAAACGAAATTACAGACCGACAACTTAATTTTAGAGGAACGCACGCTGCATAGTGTGTGGCGTCAGTGCGCCTACGTGGACTTGCACTTGTCAGGACAATCGTATAGGCATCAGATGCAGTCACAGACACGCCGTAAATATGCTGACAGAGGAGTCATCGCTCACGGAACGCTTAGTTTCTCGTTCTGATAAAGCCGGCTTTGTGAAAGCAATGGCAAATTACGAAGGGAATGTCGTGGAACCAGCCCAAGAGCGTTATCAGAAATTGGAAAGCATAAAAAGTGTGTGGTTTACTATGTTAATTATTTCTTGTATTACTGAAATGTTCTATTAAAAATCTCTATTGTTCTATTTCTGTAATAGAAGCAGCAGCAGTTTCGATAGCCAAGGAGGACATCGAAAATGCAAAGGAATGCTTGGGATCGATAAACTCTTACATGAGACTTGCTTCAAAAGCTGCGCAATCTCATGTCAGTACTCCTTCGGTGTCTAGACCGGAAATAAGGAGGGACCGAAGGAAGTCGCAACTCTCAAAATATCGCTGCACCATGTGAGTTCTCTAACTTTTTTTGTGTTCATGGTCCTTGTGTTTCTTTGTCATAAAGATTTTTTGTAAAATATACTGTTTTAGCGTGGGAAATTCAAGAAGCAGCGAGCGCCGATCAAGGATTTACACAAAGAAGTTCAGGAGATGCTTGGTTTTTGAGGATCTGATGAAGAATGAGAAATATTGCCCTACATTTACTGATCAGTCGTCTTGTATGAAGTAGTAAAGTTCCGCGCCTGGTTCTGCGCTCGAAGAGCCCAGAACGCAGCCGCGGACTTCCCCTGAGCGACGGTAGCAGTTTTCGCACGAGCAGCTTGGATGCGCCACAAACTTGAGTCACTTCCCTAACCTGGTTCTGGGCTCGAAGAGCGTAGAACCCAGCCGCGGACTCCCCCTCAGCGCGCAGGGCTAAGAAGGAAGATTTCGCGCTGGGTCGCAAAGATGCGATGGATGTCAATTCCTTAGCCCAAATATTGCGGCAAGTGCGCGCGTGCGAGAGCGCTCGCGGCTTGGCGGAGAAAGGATAAGCGCGATCTTAAATTTGATTTCAAAGTTCATAGGGCAGCTTGGAAGAGCGTCCAATTTGGTTTGAAAACTGCCCAATTTGATTTAGAATGTGTCTATCAAGGATGATGAATAAATCAAAACATCTGCTCTGATATAAACTCATATCATCCAAGCGGTATATAAACACGAAGGATGAGGGTGTCTCAATTTCTTCCTCTCCCGGACAACTTCAATAAAGCTAAGAAAGGGCGTCTGTTATCCAGCACACAAATTGACGACCACGGACACTGAAGAAGAACTAGAAATCGTCTGCTCCGCATCAAGATAAACATCCGTACGTTTGTTACCATTTCATTACAGGATCCATACCTATAAGGAAAGCTCCAGCTACCATACCAAACCCCTCCAGCTTCGACACTCAACTGCAGAGTCCTATCACGCCGACACCTCTCCAACCTCCCCTAGCAGCACTTCCAAATCAGATGTACAACTTTGTCGACGCTTCTCTACTGAGCAAAATCGATCTGCCATGTCTCGATGGATCCCTTTTGGAGTTACAAGAATTCTGGGAACGCTTCTCAACGCTCATATGAGACTAAGCGTTCATCGACAAGTTCTCACTGCTAAAATCGACACTCAGAGCACGAGCCCTCCAATCAATTCACGGTCTCCCAATTACTTCAGAAAACTACCAAATCGTAACGGATATTCTTAAGACACATTTCGAGGACAAAGTGACAACACGTCATCTTCTTTACACGAAACTCGCGAACCTGCCGTCATGCGATCAAGCCGGAAAACAGCTCGTACCACTATATAACCAGATGTTTGCTTTGATTCGACAATTTAGCTCCTATGAAGACGACAGCAAGGAGTACGGTTTAGGAGCCATCCTGCTTAACAAACTACCATGTCACATTCAAAGTCAAATATACGACAAAACAGGGAACCGATTCAACCTCACACCATCTGCCCTCATTCAACTGCTGACTGACATAGTGAGAAAGGAGACAACGCTTCATGAAATGGAATTCCACAAAGAAAGCTACGATGAAAGGCAAACCTTCCTCTCATCCTCCAACTCAAACACTTTTCCCCGAGAACGCTAGTCAGCAAAAACAATCGCTCAACAACATCGACCAACTGCCCCTTCTGCAGTCAAGATGGACACACATCATTCTCCTGTCCCATTTATCCAACACCCACCTCCAGAATAGAAGTCGTCAAGAAAACTCGTCAATGCTACAACTGTCTTTCCCATATCCACGCAACTTGGCAATGTTCTTCAGAGAAGATGTATTCCATCTGCTCCAAACGCCATCACTCATCGCTTTGTCTCAAGCAGCGAGACCTTCCAAGCAACCCACCACTCCAAATCCCAAAAAAACTCTCAAGCTATCCACGAATCTCACTGCAACCAGAGCGGTCTGCACTATGGAAGTCCAGAAATCCCTCAAGTGAACCCTCAATACCACTCGGCCAACTCTTCAAACGAAACAAGTACAACATTGGAAACGTCCAATTCTCTCAACCCCATCGTTGAAGTCCCTCGACCAGAAAACCCTTTTTTATGTGTGCTGAGGTAAAACTTTTCAATCCCACCGATGGTATCAAGGAAATTCGAACAACCGCTCATCTCGATACCGGCGCATCACAAACGTACATTAGAAATGAACTCGCAGAGCAACTTCACTTCTCAGCTAACAAAAATCAATATGCATACATTCGCCAACAAAGATCCTATATTAGTTCCAGCCACCGAGCAAGCCATCGGGATCTACTGTGTAGATAGCTCTGACACTATTCTCCACCCCACCTCACAAACCAACTAACATACGCCTCTGTCGCAAAGAAGCAGGACCGAGAACGTCATCACAACCGAACACGTCACGCTCAGGCTCCTAGTCGGCATAGATTACTTCTGGGACTTAGTATACAATGATGATTTCAACATTTCACAGCTACCAAACGTATATCGCCTCCTGAACACGCGGATCGGCAGCGGCGGATAAATCCTTTCGCCATGATCAAGAAAATAGGGTTCTTTTCAATGAGCCCAACACGGCTGCAAATCCAGCTAATCACACAAACTTGTAGACCTCGTCGAGAGGTTTTGGTCAAATGAATCCATCGGCATAGTGGACAACCCTAACGAACACTACGAAGAAAGGTGCCTAGCGGAATTCACCAACTCGATCACCTACGATGAAAGGGAGCAACGATACTCCGTGAAACTGCCTTTTAAGACAACTCCTTCAGAACTACCATCTAATCGAGATCTTGCTTTCTCAAGATTTGTTTCGAATGTAAGGGATGCTGCAAAGAAATCCCACATATATGGAGAAGTATCACGAAATTTTTGAAGATCAGCTGAAAAAAAAGGATTATAGAACCAGTCATGAATGAAGAAGAATCTCCTGCTCAAGTACACTATCTTGCCCATCATGGTGTCATTTCGGAGTCGAGGAAACACTCAAAAGTCCGATGCGTCTTTGACGGCTTTGCGAAGAAAAAGGGTCTTCCAAGCCTCAACGTTCTACCTCATAAAGGACTAACCTTCTTCCCGACCTACTTAGTGTACGTATCCGAACCATGCCCATTCTCATCTCTGCAGATATTGAAAAGACTTTTCAATATCAATATGAAAATGGTTAAACTACATGAAGAAAGTCGCGATTTCACACGATTTTTTTTTTGGCTTCGAGATACGAAAAAGGGAGTGGATCGGAACAACGTCGTCATCTACAGATTTCGAAGAGTTCGCTTCGAGCTGATAAGTTCCCCCTTTTTATTAGCCGGAACTATTCACTATCACCTTTCCAACGCCAACACTCCGCTATCGCAGAAGTCCTACAGAACACCTATGTAGATAATGTCTTCTACGGAGAAAGTTCCCCTGAAGAAGGGCAGCATTTCTACAAGCAAACAAAACAGCTGTTCAAAAAGGCAGGTATGAATCTCACGGACTACATGAACAACAACAATAAACTCAACCAATTCATCAAGAAGGAAGAAGAAAGCGAGGTGGAAGAAAATGCAAAGATCCTTGGATTATGCTGGAACACCAGAACGAATAAACTGGCGCTAAAGCTTCTTCAAGTAACTCACTGCGAATCCATCGTATGGACCAAGAGAAAGGTTCTGCAAAAGGTTGCAAGTGTTCATGATCCGTTCGGATGGGTTACGCCAGTCACCTTGGCAGGCAAAATGTTCATTCAGAAGTTATGGACGGCAAAAATCACCTGGGATGAAGTTCTGCCTGAACATTGTCATGAAGAATGGATAACAATTGCCAACTCATGGACAACTTCGTCGATCAAGTTCCCTTGCCTATTCCTTTCTATGGAGAATAGTGATAAGGTATATGAGATTCACATATTCTCCGATGCCTCTCAGGGAGCTTACGCTGGGGTCTCCTACTTCGTGGAGATTACAGGGTGCGTAAAAAGTATTGACGCAGTAAATGGCGGTTGTGGAAATAGTATTGCGCAGTATGTTTTAAATATTCACTTGAGCAATATGGAAAATGATCTTGCAAACACGACAGGATAAGTCGTAATTGACATCGGCTCCTTTACTGTGAATACAGGAGCGAAAACGACGGAGAAATTCATGAGCACGCGCCGCTAGTACTCGCTTGGATTTCGTCCCGTGCTTTTAACTGGGTAGCCTTCTGCGACTGGCCACTTCTGCTGAACGTAGCCCAGACCTCATTCTCCAAAATCACCTAAAAAGAGCAATCCAGCGGATTCGTGTTTAAGCTGTGCTCGTCTGAGAAGCTGTCCACACCTGCGCGCGTTATCTGTTTGCCGTTATCGGACAGAGAGTGATAATTTTGGATTTAACGTTATCGTGCTTGAACATCTTGTAATCATCATCTGTTATGACAGAGCCGTGGCTGACGACGTTTGGGTTGCTGACCTCTTTCCTCACCAACCGTTTCGAACAGCGCCAAATTCTCTTGTTAAGGAAGGATTCAGCTGTCTGGGTAACAGACAAAAAGGGCCACTGTAGCGAAGATGGTCATGTTTCATCAGTTTTTTTTCGTGAGTGTTTTTGAGCACAATACAGACAACAAAAATAACACACAAAACCCTAGGGGGTAGAAACAGAAAGCTGGAGCTGAAACAAAATGTAGGTGCGTCAATACTTTTTACGCACCCTGTAATGGCAAGCAACCAACTCGAACATCGCTTCTTGTCTCGAAATCTCGACTTGCTCCGGCGAAACCATCATCATCATTTTCATTAGCGTCTGTCCGCTTGGTGGCGGTGTCCGCTCTTCTGGGCCGGTATGCATATCTCGCTCGGGGCCTCCCGTCGGGGAATAATTAAAAGGTCGGCGGAATCCCGCGATGTACACCTCCGGGGAGATACCGTATTCCCCAGCCCCTCGGGGTCGGGACGCCACCTACTCCGACGTAAGGGGAATGCTGCGGACAGCGTAGGAAAACATATGATTCGCGCAGAATTTTGCCGGTGAAGTGAGAAAAAGAGGTAGTTGGGTGTATTTTTCTTAAACTCAGAGCTTGATTTTCATTATTCTCACTTTATTGAGCACCACTGAAATGTTCATTTCAGAGAGGAATATTTGCTGCCTGAGTTCTCGATTTTTCTAGGTTTTAAAAGCATTATTTGTTATTGTATTGCAAAACCAATTCATCATGACAAATTATGTTCATCACGCAGTAGGGAACAGTGAAGTGGCCCATTGTATTGCGCTGCCGGGTACATTTAACTAAGCGATTATGTGCTCTCAACATATAACTTTTCTAGTCAGACTATTTGGTATAAAGCTGAATAGGATTATGATATGAAATTTCTTCGAACAAATCAGGGAAGACGAGTTTAATGAAGTTTGTGTTCAGAAATGAGAGCGTCTAAAAGCAGTCCTGCATAAAAGGAGACAGAGCTTTCACGAATTTCCGAAAAATCTAACTTTTCACATTTGCTCATGTCAAATTATATTTTCTTTAACACGAAACAGCAGACTGAGTAGCTTGCGGCACTATTCCTTATAAAATAAAAAACAAATAAACGGTTAAACTAAAACTCGCAAACAGACAAACACGCGAATAGTTAAACACAAGTAAAACAGCATGTTATTAGAAAATAAAAAATACTCTTAACGCTACAACCTAATTCCCAGCCCATTGTGCCTCCCTAACCTCCTTTACTCCCTTTTTTCTTCAAACGCGCATGAATGCGCGACAGCGAGTAGCTGACATTTTCGCCGAGAAATGCAAAACCTAATCCATGCCTACATACTACGCATATCACATACGGCTCGGAAGTTCCCCGACCGTGGTGGGAGACATATGCATCGCGGGTTGGGGGCCCCAAACCTGCTGGGTACGACCTGTTGGGGCGCCCCGAGTGGGGCACCCCGCCGTCCCGAGATATGCATACGGGCCCTGGTGTGGTGACGCCAATTCTCCCGATCAAATGCTTGATCAGGGTTCACACCAGCCATCTTTAAGTCCAAATGCAATGTATCTAGCCAACGTTGCTTCGGCGTCCCCTGGGCCGCTTTCCAGGGACTTCAAGGTTCAGGCCTATCTTCCGGACGATGTCGTCATTAGCGCGAAGGACTGGCCGTACCATCGAAGACGAGCTTCGCGCAGCTTGTCGGCTATCGGGGCGACACCGAATCTTTGTCGTATGGCGTCGTTGCGAACGCGGTCCAAACGCGTAACTCCAGCCGTTCACCGTAGCATTTTCGTCTCAATTACGCTGAGGCGGCTTTCAATTTCCTTCGTCACGGGCCAGCACTCAGCACCGTACGTCGCAACTGGGCGAACGACTGTTCTATAAAACTTCGATTTAACCCATTGACGACCGCGCGGGCCATTTTCGACCCGCAGTTTTTCTGTCGCGTGGGACCGCGCGGGCCGATTTTGGCCCGCGGATATAAAACTGTTCGTTACGGCCTACTTCTCGCTTTTGCCGTAGTTTACGAGTAATCATTAGATATTTTGGATCCTAACAATGCTACTGTGCTGTGGTCCGGCAGTTATTTACTTCTAAGCACTGATAAAATCAAATAATAAGCACCACACACTATTCAAGCTGCACAAAGATCGGCACTATTCACAAACAGCTGCTCACATCTTGTAAAAATAGTCATGCAGAGAATAACTAGTCATATTTCTTGTGAAAATTTTGAAAACAGTTTAGACAAAAATAAGTCAAACACCTGCTACAACATGTAGTCACCTTATTTGCACGATTCGCGGCAAACGTGCGTCCTTTTTCTTCGTAGGCCTTCTTACAAGAGCAAGTTCATCTTCTAAGTTTTGCTTCAAACCTGTTCCGGCCTTCTCCAATATGAGAGGGAGCTTTTGGAGAGGGAGCTTCATTCGGAATATCGTGAATTAGTGTTTTCACGAGATTGCAGCGTCCGCACGGTCCCAGCGCGCGGTCCCACGCGGCACACACGCGATTTTCCGCGCGGTCGTCAATGGGTTAAGGTGCTCAGGTACTATCCTGTCGCAAAGCACCCCAGTCAATGAGCGCCATTCGGACCAGGCTACACTCACACGCGCGTTCACCTCCAACTTTAGGCTGCCATCGGATGTGATCGCTGATCCGAGATACTTGAAAGATACAACTCGTGAGAGCTCAGTACCACTGATCTTAATAGATCCGTGCTCATCCACATCCGTCGTCAACAACTCCGTCTTTTTAATGTTTACCTTGAGTCCGAACAATGCCAAGCGACCGCGCCACGCATGCCTGTAGTTCGAGTTCGGTTTTGTCTTCACATGCAAGCATGACGTAGTCAGCATAGAGCAGCGTCCAAGGTGCCGCCATCTGGAGATCTCGTGAGATCGCATCCATCACGACCACGAAGAACAGTGGGGATAGCGCAGATCTCTGGAGCACCCCTACAAAGATGGGAAATTCCATCAAGGTGCCCGCTGGCGCTCGCACTCGACTCCTTGGGCAAGAGTACAGAATGCGCACCCACTCAATACGCATTTTGCCTTCAGGGATACCATGTTCCAGCAACGCGTACCATATAACTTCTCGCGGAACGCGGTCGAAGGCCTTTTCCAAGTCCAGGAAGGCAAAATGCACCGGTTTCTGTTTCTCGCGGTGCTTCTCTAGCAGAAGACGTACGGCGTGAATGGCATCAACGGTGACAGCCAGAGACGAAACCACACTGATTCGTGGAAAGCTGGACGACATCCCGGATACGTTGATTGCCAATTCGCTCAAAGACTTTCATGGTGTGCGAAAGAAGGCGAATTGGTCGGTAACTAGCGCAGTCCGCAGGACTGCCCTTCTTCTTCGCGATGGTCGTGCTTTGCTGTCAGCTCTCGAGCACATTCTTCTCAGCAACAACCTGATTGAAAAACTCTGTCAGCCAGTCAGCAGGGCACCAGCCCTTCGACTTCCACAGGTCGGCTGGCAGGTCGTCGGGACCAGTGGCTTTGCCTGACTTCATCTTCCTCAGGGCTGCTTCGGTTTCACTCACTGTGGTCTTCTGAACGGGAACGTATACAGGAGATGCAAAAGGAAATCCAGAAAGGGCAAATTTAACATTCGACATCTCCTCGAGGTAGTCGTGCATCGCTTCACAGCCCTCTTACGATCCATCAGAAGGTGTCCGTTCTCGTCGTTAATGCCAAAGAACTTCTCGATGTATCTGCTTGGCGACAGCGAGCTTTGGCGAGTCGGTAGAGATAACGCTCACCATCGCGCGTTTCCAGTTTTTTGCTGACTCCAGCGTAGTATGCGGCTTTAGCAGCAGCCACTGCCTTCTTTTCCGCTTTTTTCGCTTCTCGATAATTCCGCCAATTTTGAACTGTTTTATCACCGACAAATACGTGATAGTGCCGTTTCTTTTCTCGGACTTTTTCTTTGACATCGTCTGCCCACAGCCACTCGTTTGTCGAACCAGCGTTGTTCAGGCCTCGTTGTGCCAAGTTGAAGCCCGAGTTCTCGCATCGTAACATCCTTCCAGGGGCCGGATTCATGAACGCGGTGGGAGGTTAATTCTACCCCCACT
>OX377201.1:65581613-65620911 GCA_947396885.1 Heligmosomoides polygyrus polygyrus | reverse complement strand
GTAAATGGGCTTACATGACTAATGATGGGTGCCATCCACCACAATAGCCTCCATAGACAACATATGCCAAGGAAGGCTAAGGTGGCGGACGGGCATAGTCCACCCACGCAAATCGTAAATTACGATTTGCGTGGTGGACTACGCTCATGGTGGCCCAAGCCGACCCACAATGCCACTAAAGGAAGCAATTCACTTAAAAATAAGTGGCATTGTGAGCCGCCATGGTCCAAAGAGCCCCAAAAATCATGGAATGCAAACCTAATCGAGAAAAACAAAAGGTAAAACAACTCACCGAAGTGCGGCAAAAGACATGCGTATGGCGATGGCAACTAGGCGCATCTGCCAGGCATTGAATTTGCGGATGGCGGCGAGCTCAGAGCTGGCTAAGGGCCAGCGGAGACATGTATTGGGTCAGAAGTTGGCCGCGGAGCAAAACCCTCGCCTTGGAGGTAAATATTCCCCGACGCGCAGACGGGGTAGCATTTACCTCGACACTTACCTCGTTTTTCCCGCCGCGCGTTCATGAATCGTGCGTAAGTGGGGAGAGGGTGTAAATTTTGCACTTACTCGCCGGTAGATCATTCATGAATCCGGGCCCAGGTTTCGTCGACAGTTGTTACCGTCGGCAACAGAATGCGAGAAATAACTGCCGTTTCCTTCTCTTTCAGTCGCCACCATTTGATTCTAGCCGACCCGCATCGGTCGACATATTTACACCTCGAAGGAGTGATCTTCAACGAGCAAATCAGTGGACGGTGTTGCGTGGCAACCGTCTCATACGGCACGGTCTTCGCGTCTGTGACAAGCCCTTGGTCGCGACACCTAACAAGGACATAGTCAATCTGCGTCTTAGCGTTCCCGCTATAAAACGAGATGAGGTGGGAGTCACGCTTTCTAAATTTGGTATTCACGATGATGAGGTCATGTGAGTCTGCATACTCAAGTATACGCTCACCATCGGCGTTGCGCGACCCATAGCCAAAACCACCATGACAGCTGTAGCCGTCTTTCGTTGCTCTGACGTGACCATTAAGGTCACCTGCCACAACAATCATATCTTCTGACGGCATTCCGCTGTCTTCTCATCAATCAGGGACCAGAACTCGTCCTTGGTTTGCTCGGAACAGCCAGACTGCGGAGCATATGCAGAAAAGAAATGACATCGTCGCTGTTCTACGGCGACAAAATCTTCATCAGGCGGCCATAGAAACGTTCTACGCTTGCAATCGCGTCACGGAAACGTTCGGAGACGATCATACCAATACCACTGGTGGTACTGGGGCCACCGCACAAAACGGCCTTGAAGCCTCGTCCTGCGTCCCTTGACTTGCAGCAGGACCACCTCGTCTCCTGCACCGCACAGAAATCAACTCTTCTGCGCTCCAGTGCTTCAACCAACTCGCACGAGCGGTCCGTCAACGTACCCACATTCAGCGTAGCCACGCGGGTCCTGCTTACGTTGAGGGACTTTCGGACTAGCTCAGTTGCCGCGATGCTGTCCTCGCATCAGGGACCCTCGCACACTTTTCACACTCGCCGGGCTTTGTGAGTGCGCATCGGCTCCTGCGGACGCCGTAGCACTATCTCGGAATCTCTTAAGCGTCATCATCCATGTGATGTGACATGGGTGTTCGTAGGTCGGCCTGTCACAAAGGCCTGTCGCCTGCAATCGAATGTCCGCGATTAGCTTAGCTCCCAGAGGGAGCAGTTTTCAGTGGCACTACGTGGAGGAACGGACATCGCCACCTTTCTCCGGCGAAACCAACAATGACAATTCCAAAACTTGAACTGGCAGCGGTAGTCATCGGTGCCAAACTTCTACATTACCTCCGAGAAGAACTAGGAATCCAGTTTAGTGACAGTTTATATGGTAAGGTAGCCCTCTCGTGGATTAAATCTGAAAAGAATCTTCCTGTATTTATACGAAACCGCGTCCGCACTATCAAGAGACTAGTTCCTGAGGCCATCATACTGTACGTTCTTGGAACACTGAACCCAGCCGATATAGCTAGCCGAGGATGCACAATCGAGCAACTTAAGCAGCATAAGTGGTGGTGGGATGGACCAGAAATCCTCCTTCAAGAAGAGAATGAGTGGCCACAGGATAACGAGATAAACCAACAAATCCAGCTAGGGAATTTTATTACAACTCCTGAGCAGCGACCTGAGTTTCTTTCAGTCATACAGAGCGAAAGATTCAGCTCCTGGAATCGAATCGTCAAAACGATGGAATATACTCTATTGTTCACCTCCCCCCTATCCGCAAAGGCTTCCGCCATCTTTGGAACTACGAAGATCCAACTACGATCAAGAGCTGAAGTAATCCTTTTTCGCATCGCCCAACTCGGAATCCAGCCAATCCCGATCTGTGTAATCAGTTCGGCATGTTCAAATGTCAACAATCTAATCTGCATCGTGTTCGTACAAGGATTACCAATTCAGCACTACCGGAAGAAACCATCAATCCTGTTTTTCTACCTCGAGAAAACTTCATCAGTGCTCTCTTCATACAACATGTTCACCAGAAAAAGATCACTGCGGAACAGAACAGACTTTAATTGAGCTCCGTAAGTCCGTATGGATTCCTAAAGGAAGGACTACGGTGAAGCGCACTATCAACAAATTATGCTTCCTTTGTAAGAAACTAAAAGCACGACCATTCATGCTCCCAGACTTCCCGACCCATTCAACCGTCGGCGTCAACAAACTCAGCTACCGGTTTGAAAATACCGGCATGGACGTCACGTTACCACTTGGATACAGAAATGATGTAGACAACATTCAGAAATACTGGATAATACTTTGGAGTTGTTTGAACTGTCGCGGATTACTACGGATATCCTTCAAAGCCTTTCATCCAAGACGTTTCTTGAAAGCCTTCGTCGTTTCATCGCTAACAACGGATGTCCGAAGCTGATCATATGTGACAACGCTCCAACATTCAAAGCCTTTTCGCACGCCCAAATGGAAGAAATCGCTACAATGGATCAATACGACGTTTTGGACTATTGTGCACAACAAAGGATTCATTTCAAGTTCATCCCAGCTTTCAGCCCGTGGCAGGGCGGATTCTACGAACGAATGATAGGAATTTTCAAATCATCGTTGAAACACGCTGTGAATAACAGGATGCTACATCTAGACCACCTACGTACTTTAACAAAAGAGTCGGAGGCCATATGTAACTCAAGACCCTTTACCTAAGTAGGCGAACAGCTCGACTTCATTCCGCTCCGTCCCATCGATTTCATTCGACCATTCTCACGATTATCAACACTACGTTTTCTTAACGATGATGTTGAATGGAAATCCAGATACAGAAAAAGGGAAAGCCTGATCAAAGAATGGAGACAGAGCCTTCAACTCCTCGATTCCTTCTGGAATAGATGGTCGTACGAATATCTAACAAGTTTGCAAGAATCTCACCAAGTGTCCCACTCACACCCAAGAATTCACTTGCATTACTCTCCACGTTTTGGCAACGTTGTACTGATCCGAGAGGATAACAAGGAAAGAGGAACATGGAAGATGGGACAAATTTGTGGATCCTCACATAACTATCAACGATCAATTCAAATACGACTTCCTTCTCGAAAAGTTATTACAGGACCAATCAACTTGGTGTTCAACCTGGAAATCAATCGTGCGTTGGAATTCCAGCCTAAATCGTATTGCGCGTCGATTGTAATAAATTTGTTGTTCTCCCGTTTGTTATACAAATGAAATGAGCCTTTCTCATCCTCTTGCCGTGGGAGTATCATGGATGATCAACAAATCAAAACATCTGCTCTGATATAACTCGTATCATCCAAGCAGTGTATAAACACGAAGGATGAGGGTGTCTCAATTTCTTCCGCTCCCGGACATCTTCAATAAAGCTAAGAAAAGGCGTCTGTTATCCAGCACAGTGTCCATTTCTAAGTGAAAATCATGCAACACCCACCCCGGAAAGTGCCCGATCGAAACGCCCGCCATCATATGATGTTATTAATGTGTAGGGAACTTGTTGAAGAAGGACACACTAGCAAAAACGCGCAAAGCAGAAGGAAACTTCCATCACAGGTCATGAGGTGTGAGCCGTGCCGCGGCGCAGACTTCTTCCGCAACGCTTCACTTGCTCTCTGAGCCCGGCAACGGCGGCTCGTCATAGCCGTGGTGACGTCTTGCGAAACCTCATCAAGTGGTTTCGCAAGACGGTGATGGTCACTCACTTGATGAGGTCGTAAACAAACAAGTCGTGGTCGTAAACACCTCGTGGTAATAAACACCACCGGCACAGTGGCGACCTGCCACGCTGGCGGCGACTATACGACGAACGGCTGGGTATAGGGTCAATTGTTACCACTCACTGGAACTGTCACCAGTCTCCGGGAATGTCACCAGTCACTGGGAATGTCACCAGTCAATGGGAATGTCAGCAGTCAGTAACTCATGCCTCTCTGCTTTATATAATAGGATGCTTTCTCATTATTACTGGAAGGATGCTTTCTCATTATTACTGGAGTCAATTTTAGACTATCAATGTTTACAGCAAACCAGGGCTGTCTGTTTGCGCCTTCATATGTGCTAGTTTTTCAACTATTCATATCTACACCATATCATTTTTCTGGAAATAAAAAGTTTTATATATTATTAAATTAAGTGTTATATTTCCGTTTTAGTCAACAGATACAGTCTTGCCTCTGCACTCGCAGTGAGCTTTGGTGCTACCATCTACTTCCGCTTCGCTGTAAGTTCTACTTTCCACTTACAATGGCAAGCACTCTAACCCAATCCGTCGTGACTGGCGTGGGTCGAACGCCAAGAAACTCAGCGGTCGACTTTTCCATATGTACCTTCAACGTGCAAAAGGGTAGCGACTTGCGGACTTTGAAGCAGCAGTGGAAAAGGTGAAATTTGACGTGATCGGCATATCAGAAACGAAAATGTCCGGAAGAGGCGAACTAAGGCTCCAGAGCGGATATACCCTGTTTTGCAGTGCACCTTTGGGCAGCAGAACAAACAGCGGAGTAGGAATTTACATCCGATCGTCATTGAACCGACAAAGCAGGTGCTTCTTCCATAGTGAACGCATCATCGAAGTGATTATAAGAATAAAGGCCAAGAAATCATTGCGTATCATCCACGTGCACGCACCTCATTCGAGCCATGACGACGAGGAGTACGAAAACTTCCTAGATGATCTAAGCAAAATTATTGACTTACGCAGAAGATCACACCTTGTAATCATTGGCGACTTAAGTGCCACTCCTGGAGCACGCCAACATCAGGAGCGGTTTTTAGGTGTGAACGCTGCAAACCCTCGAAATTCACAGCAAATTGGCTGAATTCTGCGAAGAGCAACGCCTGTTTATTGCAAACACGTTCTTTCAAAAGAGAGTAGCTACACGTTGGACATGGTAGAGCAGCGCCCTCGGACTTAAGAAAGAAATAGACTATGTTCTCGTGCTCAACATTCGCGAAGTGAAAGATGTCAAAGTCCTTGCTTCTGTTAATGCAGGTAGTGATCACAGACTTCTTCGCTGCACCATGATACTTCGGCAGACCAAAAGAATTGCACAACCGTACCGCGGCACACGAATCTTGGACAGGTTCATGCTTTGCCTCCACGCTCAACAGCTAATGGATACAATTCCAGCATGCAGCGAAGTCAGTGAAGGCTATCGTAAGCTAACCACCGCCACCAACAAAGCCACACGGTACAAGTCCTTGTCTCCACGAACTTCGCACCGTACTAGGCAATTATTACAACATCGCAGAAAACTGCGTTACGGACAAGAGTCACCTTCCCAATTGATAAAATATACTGAAGTGTGCAAACTTGTCAGAAAATCGCTCCACGAGCGCCACATTGCTATACTGTGAAAAGCTGTTAGAACTGATCGGCTCCGTATTGCACAACGTGAAGGAGCCTATATCCGGCGCTCCTTGACCATTCTTCACTGAGACCCCAGGAACCCTCCTACCAGCTGCGACCCACGTGCCGAAACTGTAGAAGCAATTCGATCATTCTACAACGACCTCTACCGATCTCACCGTGGCCCACGACCCCTCCCGCCGGTCCCATTAACCTCCACTTTCTTCCTAGGGAAGTTAAGGATACACTGAAGAGCAGCAAAGCACGTTCCTCTCCCGGCTCTGATAAAGTACAGCCGACTGCACTACGCCCTCTCTCGAGCATGCTCTGCAGTCGTCTGTGCCACTCCCTCAACTCCATCCGCTCCACGAAAAACGGCCAAGAGGATTAGCCTTCTCCGATACCATCCTATTCTATAAAAAAGGAGACGCATTAGATGTTGCGAATTATTTCACTACTATCAGCGATATACAAAATTATGACAAAAGTTCCCAATGAACGACTGAGAAAGATTGTCAATGACTGCAACATCCTTCCTGAAGAGCAAACTGGATTTCGAAGAAATTTCTCCACAGTTCACCAGATCCACACTTTGAACGTCCTGCAAGAGAAGGCTTAGGAGTTCAACATGAAATCTTGCGCAGTGTTCATATATTTTAAAAAAGCCTTTGATACTATCGAACTACCAGCAGTGTGGGAGGCTTTGAAAAACTTTAAAATCGAGGATTACCTGGTTAGAGCTATTCAACTGCTTTGTGCAAACGGAAGTGCTGCTGTGAATGTGGGATTAAGTTATGTTGAGCTAAACATTCAAAAAGGCATTCGACAAGGAGATTCTCTTTCACCGCTGCTTTTCGTGTTAACACTTCAACATGCTGGATACAGTCAACTGGCGAAATAGAGGTTTCCGAATGAATGGCAAGAAACTATGATCTAGCAGAGATGTCAGGTCGAGTCGGATTAGAAATGAACAAGTGGATGAACCTTGGTTGACCAACAAACGAGACGGAAGGGGATGTAATACAAATTAACGGAGAAATTATAAAAGGCGTCAACTAATTTATTTACCTTGGACAGCTCTTGTCCAACCCACGCAACCCCCTAAAAGAGATTCAGAGAAGGATTTAAGCACGAAGAGAAGTCTGTTTTAAATATTGACTGCTTCTTCGCTCTAAGGCCGTCGAAGTCTAGCTGGAAAAGAAGCTCATTAGTTCTTGCGTGCTCCCTGCTATTCTATACGGTTGCGAAACGTGGTCATGGTCAAAAGAAATTGCTACAAGGCTACGAGCCACACAACCAAGACTTGGAAGATCATTCTTGATGTTCGTTTGGGCGATAAAATACGGTCAAGAGTTATTCGTCACAGATCAGGACTCAAGGATTGGATTCACCATGCGCTCAAAAGGAAGTGCAGTTCGCAAGCTTTCTAAGCTCTGTAGAAACGAACCTTCATGGGCACGCATTGCAGCTGATTGGATTCCTGATAAAAAACGAAGTAAACGAAGACCAAGAACAAGATGGCTAGACGACATCGCAAGATACAAAGGAACAAAAACAAAAGAAGCCATAAGAAACTGGACCGCTGTGATTGAAGGGAATCCGAGCAGGAACGCTGAACTCTTCGCAAAAGAACCACGTAGATACTTGCTTGTGCCGTTGCGATAAAAGAGATGTAAAATGAATCAATAAATAGTCAGCAGATATGGTACAAAACTTTAAAACAAGTAAAATACAAGCGTTTGTCACACCAGCAGCATCTTACATGAACGACGGCAGTGATGAGATAGAATGGGTAAGCAGTTCAAACTACGACACGTGCGAAGCGTGGGCACATATTTCGGGTTGTTCAGACACCTTAGGAGACACCAATACTACGGTCCTTTTGTGAAGATAAACTGTGGCGTCTCGTTGATAATACGTGTACATAAACAAAAATTCGCTCACTGTATTCGTTATTGGTGTACCTGTTAATTCTTTGTTGCTTATTTAGCACGGCACACTTTATTTAACCCCGTGGAAGTGCCATCTAATTGTGCATTGCTCGAATCCATGACAAACGCTTCTCGCCTCTCGTGAAGCAGCACAAAAAGTTCGTCTTATTAGTTGTGAATGGTAAAGTCGATGTGATAGAATTAATAATATCTATACCATTTTCACGTCGAACTGGACACTTTTCAAATCAAATTGGACACTCTTCTATGCTAGCCTAAGACTTTTGATATCAAAGCAAGCTCTTTCAAATTGAGATGAACTTCTTCTTCGTTGAACTAAGGAAGGTTAGAATAATTTTTTTGTTGAAGGAAAATTTTAATATGATTTCTTTGAACTTTTAATCCACTTACCCAGTAAGTGAACACTTTGTTTAAAATTTTGTAAAATTCTCATTTTTTGTGGAAAAAATAAAGGATTATAGTTTGTCTTAAAGAATAGGAGAGCGGCAATTCTTCTGTGCCAAAAAAGAGATTCCGCCATCGCCCAAGACGTCGTGATTTTTATTCGACTGATAGCAACATTTCGGTTTGCATGGGGTTTCACACTAACAAACGATGCAACATAAGCAATTGTAAACAACGCATATATTCCCACCTTGCGGCATGTAAGCAGCATTTACCCTATAAATCAAATAAACATCGCTACGACCTTCTCGAGTGCATGGATTGCTACATTGTTGCGCTTCAAAACAAAATTCAAATTATTATTTTTCTCAAAAATGAAAATCCGAAATCTGTGCATGTCGGTGTCGGCATGAGGCGGTTCATCACTGCACATCAGCTCAATCAGTGCCTTGTAGATTTGCTGATAGTTGTTTCTGGATACCAAGGTGTTTCACGGAAGTAGAGTTGGTGTTCCAGCGCAAGAATAGCGTTTTACTGTGGAAACTATGGGAAGTAATGGCCAGCGCCAGTCTGTCCAACACTCGCGCCCCAATGAGGATCGCGCGCCCCAATCCACCGATTCCCCGGGCGCTCCTGCTTTTAGGAGACCTCGTAGGTAAAGGGTTTACTTCGTGCGGGGGATGTCGGGGGTTCGGTTCCCAGGCGCCGCGGCGTTTTTGCACTTCAGCTGAGATCTGGGAGGTTTCGACGTCTATACGACATTTCGCGTTTTTTGCGCATTGTTTCAGCCGTATGCGCTTCGCCGCTCGAAGAGCGCAGAATACAGATGCGGACTCCCCCTGAGCAACGAAAGCAGTTTCCATACGAGCAGCTTGTATGGCACACACCCTGGAGTCCTTTCTCTAGCCTTGCTCTGCGCTCGAAGAGCGCAGAACCCAGCCGCGAACTCCCCCTGAGCGAAGAAAGCAGTCTCCACACGAGCAGCTTGTATGGCACACACCCTGGAGTCCCTTCCCTAGCCTTGCCCTGCGCTCGAAGAGCGCAGAACCCAGCCGCGAACTCCCCCTGAGGGAAGAAAGCAGCCTCCTTACGAGCAGCTTGTATGCCACACCACGGAGTCCTTTCCCTAGCCTTGTTCTGCGATTGCACAATGGACGTCTCACCCGACGCCTAAGGTTACGGTGAGCCGGTCCTGATATCCGCCGTTTATAATCCACAGGATTATAAATGGCGGATAGCGCAGAGCGAGCCAGGCTAGGGAAGGGACTCCAGGGTGTGTAGCTGCTCATATGGAGACTGCTTTCTTCGCTCAGGGGAGTTCGCGGATGGGTTCTGCGTTCGAATCGCCCAAGGCCTTGCGAAATAGCGCACGCAGGTAAGAGACGCAGAGACTCTGGCCCCTATCAGCACGCATTCGCGGTCGTCTCCGAGGGGGGAGGGAGTTGCCACAGCCGTGGCGTGCAGGCGTGGCGACTAGATACACACAGCGAATGTAGACGCAGTCCTATCTCCTTGTTTCGATTACAGATTCGGGTCTTATTTTCTTCCGAATTGGGCAAGGGAGGGAACCGTAGGATGAAGGAAATTTCAACAGGGGCTAGTGGGCCCACACCCCGATGTTCCTTCCCCTGCCCGATTCTGTGCTCTCCTTGTAAGAGGAGGAGAGCACAGAACAGCTTTCAATGCTTTCCGAGATTTCAAGGCTTCTGCCCTGGCTAAGCTCTGCTGCAGACTAAAGACGCCGAAATAGTGCGCATCGGTAGGAGGCGCGCACTCTGCGTCTCTTGCCCCTTATTTCGCAAGGCCTTGGGCGATTCGGGGTCCGGACGTTAGGTACCCATTAGATACCTCGACAGGGCGCGCCTCTCTGAATGCCCCGCCCACACGGACGAGTTGTCATGGGCTGGCGCTGCGACCAATTAACCAGCCATCAGCTGTTATGATCGATGGGATTGATGGGAGCTCATTCTGCGCTATATTTTTTCTGACTTTCCCATTTTCATCGTTCGCTTTGTAGTCACTTGCTACTTCATGGAGGTTTCCTTGTGCTTCTGGCTACAAGGACCCTTCTTGATAAGCAAGATGGTACAATGCCTTCGAATGGGTACTCAGGTCAGAGTGGAGTGATTACTAGAGTTACATGTAAGTTGGCCTACTCGTTTTTATTGCCGTCTGGGATTTATGTCTTTTTGTTTGTTTTAACTTTATCAAATTTCAATATTTTTCATGAAGTTACCACCTTATCCATTTTAATCCTTCACGTCTCAAGTGAAACTACGATATTTTTCTAAGAAGCAGTGCCATAGTGTCTTCCTAAACTCGAAGCCCTGTCCTGAATACAGCAATCTAAGATATCCATCTATAACCATAATTTAGATGTGAATGTGCTCAAGGTTCTTATTTTAAAAGTTCTTGGACATACTCATGTTTTAATGTTTCGATGAAGTGAACCCCCCGCCCTAGGTTTGCACCCAGTGCCATATTGTTCCCTCATTTCCACGTTGGTCCCTTGTATTGGAATAATTGCTTTCTGGTCCGCTGAGCTCGCTGGATGCCGTAACCCGTTGCGCTTCTCGCACCTTTTATGGTCTTTCGCACCTACAAGAGCTGCCCTAAAGAGATGCTTTAGGCGTTCTTTGCCTGACATAGGAGGCGCGATATGCTTGGGATCAAAGTACAAAACTTCGATGGAGAAGCCAAAAGTGTTAGAGGTCTATAAGTAGATCAACTATTCGACCGTTAATCACGGATGATTATTGTGTTCTAATTACTTTTAAGCTACGGCTTTATAATTGGCACAAGACGTCCTGATTAGGGTACCACGTTTTCATACCACTACTGTAATAACATCGTCGCGGGACCGGTACACATATTTAGATCACTGCTGGCATCATGTAAGCTTTACGGTAATCAATAATGGGGCAACGAAACTACGGAGTGGGAAATATATTGTTTGAGACCATCCTTAATGGAACATTTTAAAAACCCCGACACAAATTGCATGACGTCTGTGATAGCTCTTTTGAATCCTGCCACAAATTGCATGACATCTTCGGCACGTCTTCTGAACCCCTACTCCGATTCCCAAAGAGCCTTCATTTTCGGACCTGGGAAATTACCGGCCTGTCAGCATAACATTGGTTTTCGCGAGAGCTTTTGAAAAAATTGTTAAGAAACACATGCTGCAACACATCTTAGATAATAACATAATTTCTAAAGATCAATTTGAATTTCTGAAACAGCGTTCGGTGGAAACAACAGTTCTCAGCTCAATCAATGACTGGACTCTGGCTTTAGAAAGAAAAAACCGTGTTGATGTAGTCCACTTCGACTTTTCCAAGGCCTTCGACAAAGTTTCTGCAGAAAAATTATTGTTCAAGTTGAAAGCAATTGGAATTCATCCTATGATTGTACACTGAATGAAGAGCTTCCTTATAGATAGGACATATCAGGTGGAAGTAGGAGATAGCTACTCCTCGGTTTATTCGGCAACTAGTGGAGTGCCACAAGGAGTTGTGTCTCCACTCCTATCCTTTATATACACCTATGATATTCGCGACTCTGTCTCTATGTTTGGTGTTACGTGCAAAATGTACGCTGATAACGTGAAGATTTATAAAGAAGTCGACAATCCTGTTAGCTCTTCTGAAGTTCAGGATACTATCGATTTTATTGCAAAGTGGGCTGAAGACTGGGACCTTCCTCTTGCTATCGCCAAATCGCAGTGTAATACAATCAAAACGGCGAAACTATTCTCTATCCTATAGACTTAATGGCATGGTTTTGAAACAGGTCACGATGTTAGAGATTTAGGCTTCCTTCAGGAGTGATTTATGTTTTGACCTCCACTACAATACACTTGTAAAAAGCAAACTTACCTACAACTTTTTCAAAGTGCTAGAAACAAATGATCCTCTAGCCCTCTTGCGTGCCTACAAATGCTACATCAGACCTATTATAGAGTTCGGTACCTCAATTTTCAATCCATGTCACAAGAAAGACATCGATCTCCTCGAAAGCGTTAGAATAACTACACGCGAAAGTTGATCATGAGATGCTATAAAGTGGGATATGGAGATATTCCCAACGGCTCTGAGCGGGTGAAGCTACTTGGAATATCTAGTTTACGTAACAGAAGATACAAAACAGACCTAATCACGTTATTTAAACTCCTCACAGCGAAACTTTCCCTTGATCCAATTGTATTTTTCGGAGGACCACTTAGGAGAAACGTAAGAGGTAGACTTCGATTATATGTCAAGGTTGCAAGGTCACGGGTCAGGTCTCACTTTCTCACCTACCGGTGTCTTAGGGAGTTAAACCTATTTATCGGTGAACATGAAAATTTTGTTGGTATGTCTGTGCCTCACTTCAAACATCTGCTTGCCCGAAGTAGGCTAACCTAGCTTGTTTCCTTTTTTGCACTGTGCTCTGTTTAATACCGCTTTTTGAATTATATTCTGCTTAATACCGCTTTTGAGTTGTGATCTACTTAATACTGCTTGATCATGTTGCTTTATGATGCGTAAAGTGTTATGCGTGTAATTCTCCTGCAATTCACGCCCCTTACTCCTCTTATAAATAAATAAATAAATAAATATTTTTTCTGCTGCGAGATTGTTTTACAGTACTCGCCAGGTGCTACTCCGCTGTAGCCCAAGTCTGGAATCGCGATACAGTCCCATTTTCTCCGGTTGTCAACCTTGTGTCTGTCCTCCCGAAAACGCGATTGTGCCTCCACTGGTTACTGGCGTCGTGACTTCGGTACAATCCTCTTCTGGTCGACAATTGTGGTCCTCTTCTTCCACTACCCCCAACTTCTCCACTTCGTCGATTTTCAGCTGTTGCAGTTCGAAATCCTGTAGGACACTTGCTATCCTTTCCGCCAGCTTCATCTCGTCTCTCGAAGGGAGAGCATCCAGTGAAGACCAACACTTCAGTATAGTAGGTGAATAATTACACGAGAGTTAGCAGACATAGACGCTTACTATGACCACGTGTTCACTGTGGTGGCACTCACTCACCGACAATAAGAACCATTGATTGGCGTGAAAGCTTCATGTATCATCGTATTTTGCATACTTGGGACATTCACGAGATGTCGACAAGGAATACATAGCGAAAATATCAACAAACTCCAAAAAACTCCAAATATGGAAATCTCTGTGGAAATCCGATACCATGGTAAAAGTGCAGAAACGCGGTATAGCACGGAAACCGAACTCGTGACGTCAAGCCGCACCTCTACCACTGCGCCACCGAGGCCACGATGTATGCTCAAACCGGCGGGCCCTTAACCGTTCCACCCTCTTACTCGTTTGCCCCGAGGGTTCGGCAAAAACAGAACATGTTCCGTCCCTGTTTGGAGGACGGAGACTCTTCGTGTAGCACTCGCTCTTGCCGATCCGGCGAACCGTTGAGCCAGCTCCCTTGTCGGCGACGGACGCTGCCCACCCTCCACGTCCCTGCCGGCCTCCGGTACTCCACCGGTACTGCGTGACGGGCTCCGCACTCCAGCACCGCGGGCCCCGATCACCGCCCCATCGATCGCCGCCGGCTGATCGCGCCGCGTGCGGGCCGTCTGGCGCCGGGGCGGCGGCGCCCTGCGTCCCTGCCCGCCCGGCCGTCGGCGCTCCGCCGGCGGCACTCGCGGCGACTTCTCCGCCAGTCGGTGCTCGGGATCCGCGCATGAATGCCCGCCAGCAGGAGTACCGTCTGGTTCGTTCGCTTCCGCCCGCCGTCGGCCCGCTCCCACGGGCGTCAGAAGGCCTGCCTCCAACGCACCGCTGTTTCAGAGTCTCGAGCTTCGGCAGGTGAACGACGCGGTCTCCTGCATCTTCCACTCGCTTCTGGCCCACAGAAGCGTCGCTAAGGTACGCACATTTGGCCGAAATCCTCTCGACCCACGGCGCTTCTCTGCAGCCATGTGTGCTGCCCAAATATTTGTGTAATAACAGGCCTAACAGGATTCAGAAACACGGCCTTCTTTTGACTGTACCGTCGGGTACCAGTATTGCCAAGGAGGGCCTCTTGACGGCAAACAGGATGCCGTTGCGATTAGTTCAGTCGGAAAGTACTTACGAGCACTTGCCGCAGCGGTAAACGTCTCGGGGGAGGGTAGGTCGCCATGAAATCCAGCCCTGTGGTCATTCCGTTCTGTAGCGCACAGGATTAAAAATTCTACTCAGCACTGGTGTGTCCTACCCCAGTGGTGGCCTGAGGTTTGGTGTAATTTGGCATTCAAGTTCGTTCCTACCAACGCGGATAACCACTCATTGTCAGTACAATGTGACCGCTCCCCCGAGCTTCCGGCTCGTTGCAAACGGCCACAAGCACGAATTTCCTTTTTCAGTTCCAATACAAGGGCGACTCGAACTACTCGCTGGGATCGCTCGGCATCAAGGAGGTCGAATGCGAGAATATCGATCTGACCTACGTGAGTGCTGTTCCAGCCTTCTTCGCTACCCTTATTCGCCTCTCCCTCATCTATTCCCATACCGTGTCATGGTCTTCCGACGAAGGGCACCGGATGTCCGCCAAGTTGGCCGGGAGTGTCCCGGGGGGGGGGGGGGGGGCACCCGGCGAGAGGGCGCACCTCGCCGCTGTCAGCTGATCGCGCTGCTGCCCGCGCCGCCGCCGCCGCGTGAGTGGCACGTGTGTGCCGAAGGTCGGGCGCACTCCCGACAGACGCGCCTCGCGACCTTCGCAGCCCTCGGGGGCGCTCAGTGCTGTGACAGGAAGAAGCGAGCGAGGAGGACGGCCCTCTCGCAGCCCCGGGTTGTGTCGTGTCCTCTTAGAGGCGGCCGGTTGCGGGACGTTTGACATTTAGCCGTATTGCATGCGCAGGCACATGTGTAGACGAACACGGGACACGTGGGAACAAAACCGAGATAGGCCAAGTGCATGGCATGTATAACGGATTGAGAAGGACTGAGCAACTAGCGTTTCCCGTGCAGGTGGCGGCGTTGCCGGAGAACTGGTCCGCTTGGCATAGTGCCGAGGCGGCGCGCGGTTTTTCGTCGTGTCGTCTCGTGCACTCCACGCCTCCCTGCTCGCCACACCCCGGAGTCCCTTCCCTAGCCCAATCTGGAGACTCACTCTGCTCGTCTGACTCTCGCCGCTCGCGCGTGACGGAACTTTTCGGGGACCAGTTCACATGTAATCCCCAGCGCCAGTCTGTCCAACACTCGCGCCCCAATGAGGATCGCGCGCCCCAATCCACCGATTCCCCGGGCGCTCCTGCCTTTAGGAGACCTCCCATATGCATGGCCTCTTCATGCTTGACACAGCGGCGACTGCGCGCGTTTCTGAACTTCTTGATCCAGAGAACGGGCCCCCTAGATGTCTACCGCCACCTGAGGCCATTACTTCCCATAGTTTCCACAGTAAAACGCTATTCTTGCGCTGGAACACCAACTCTACTTCCGTGAAACACCTTGGTATCCAGAAACAACTATCAGCAAATCTACAAGGCACTGATTGAGCTGATGTTCAGTGATGAACCACCTCATGCCGACACCGACATGCACAGATTTGGGATTTTCATTTTTGAGAAAAATAATGAATTGAATTTTGTTTTGAAGCGCAACAATGTAGTAATCCATGCACTCGAGAAGGTCGTAGCGATGTTTATTTGATTCATAGGGTAAATGCTGCTTACATGCCGCAAAGTGGGAATATATGCGTTGTTTACAATTGCTTATGTTGCTCGTTTGTTAGTGTGAAACCCCATGCAAACCGAAATGTTGCTATCAGTCGAATAAAAATCACGACGTCTTGGGCGAGGGCATGGCGCAATCTCTTTTTTTGGCACAGAAGAATTGCCGCTCTCCTATTCTTTAAGACAAACTATAATCCTTTATTTTTTCCACAAAAAAAATGAGAATTTTGCAAAATTTTAAACAAAGTGTTCACTTACTGGGTAAGTGGATTAAAAGTTCAAAGAAATCATATTAAAATTTTCCTTCAAAAAAAAATTATTCTAACCTTCCTTAGTTCAATGAAGAAGAAGTTCATCTCAATTTGAAAGAGCTCGCTTTGATTTCAAAAGTCTTAGGCTAGCATAGAAGAGTGTCCAATTTGATTTGAAAAGTGTCCAGTTCGACGTGAAAATGGTATAGATATTATTAATTCTATCACATCGACTTTACCATTCACAACTAATAAAACGAACTTTTTGTGCTGCTTCACGAGAGGCGAGAAGCGTTTGTCATGGATTCGAGCAATGCACAATTAGATGGCACTTCCACGGGGTTAAATAAAGTGTGCCGCGCTAAATAAGCAACAAAGAATTAACAGGTACACCAATAACGAATACAGTGAGCGAATTTTTATTTATGTACACATATTATCAACGAAACGCCACAGTTTATCTTCACAAAAGGACCGTAGTATTGGTGTCTCCTAAGGTGTCTGAACAACCCGAAATATGTGCCCACGCTTCGCACGTGTCGTAGTTTGAACTGCTTACCCATTCTATCTCATCACTGCCGTCGTTCATTGGAGCCCGCTTTCCCCATACAAATCATGTTTAAAGAAAGGCGTGCTCCGTGGAAAGAATCTTCTTCACCTGTGTGCACGAAAAAGAGTGAACTAGCCCAGCCAGACAAACGAAGTTCTCATCCTTCTCAGAGTGTACTGCTCAGAAGTATGACAATATGTTCCACGGTTTCGTCGATTCTCTCCAACCCGAAATCTGTGCATGTCGGTGTCTGCATGAGGTCGTTCATCACTGCACATCTGCTCAATCAGTGCCTTGTAGGTTTGCTGATAGTTGTTTCTGGATACCAAGGTGTTTCACAGAAGTAGAGTTGGTGTTCCAGCGCAAGAATAGCGTTTTACTGTGGAAACTATGGGAAGCAATGGCCAGCGCCAGTCTGTCCAACACTCGCGCCCCAATGAGGATCGCGCGCCCCAGTCCACCGATTCCCCGGGCGCTCCTGCTTTTAGGAGACCTCTGCATATTGCAGATTCTTTGTTCTCCGTATGAATTCCCTTACGGCTCCCTTCTTGTTCGTTCCCCGTCTTGGTCCCGCCTCCAGGTAGATCCTTCTCCCCCCCCCCCCCTCGGGGTCCTCCCTACTACTCTACCCCAATTAAGTAGGCCTGCCCCGCTCACGACACGACGACGGCGAGCGAACGCCCATTGTGTGACATCGGTGTCACATCTTCCAAATCCGGTCTCTTTTAATGATAATGGATCCCTTTGTTGATCCTCCTTACTGTCCCCCTCCCCTGATTAGTAGATCCCTAATGATCTCTACATATTGCCTAAATTCTTCTTGGTGCCACCTCCTGGCCTGCTTCCTTGTTCCCCCATCGGTCATCCCGATACTCCTCCTGGTCGCTGCCTCCTGATCGCTGTCGGTTCTCCACCCTCAAAGTCCCCTTCTACCCTTACCCCTTTAGTAGTCTTCTCATGCTAATGGCAGGAAGTCGGCTTCTGAATCTGGACGTTCAGAAACGTGCGTAGATGCTGTTGTGTTAAGCAGTATGCGCTTCCCCTTCTGCAGCAACATCCCACGTTCAATAGCAAATTTTGCCCGCGCTGTAGATGATGAGGTGTACCTCATTCAGGTTAGATAATCGACCGCACTCGCTGTGGATGATGCGGCGTACCTCACTTCGGTTAGATCACTCCACGGACAAACTCTTTTATATATAGGTGGTGATAGTTCTTCAGTCTAACATTGAGTTTTTACATCATGTTGCAAGCTCACTGGTTCACCGTACGCGTATTTATAAGAGCTACTACGGCATTATCTCCATGCTGGTTAGTAACATTCCCGTCGTGGACCAACGTCACCGTACCAGTGGATGGATTTGTGCAAAGCTCGCACGGTCTCGCAACGCCTGTATACGGTACACCAAAATTCGTCCACTTCCGCGGGAAACTCGTCGATACTTCAGTAAGTTTAGTCGCGAATAGCCAGATCTGTACCCTGAGGTGGACTGGTATGCTTACGAAAGGAAGCACTCGCTTGATTCACGCGCTTAGCTCGTAATGCGAAAATGAAGGCAGAAAATAGTAACGAAATTAAAAGAATGTGTTACGGAAGAGTAAACGGAATGTGGAACTCGAGTGTTGGGTATCCGCCACTGGGATAGTTTAAACACATCATCCTATGCTTAGAGTGAGTTCAAGCAGCATTTGTAGTTCCACTGTGCAAGTGGCGCGACTGTTTTCCTCCAACTTGTCGTAGATAATGACTGCTATCATGCTTCTACTGTTTTTCCTTTTTTATTACCGCTTCCTTTAGGTTTGATTACTATTATTTTTTTAGAAGCGTGTGACGCAGCTAGAGAGTAGAAAACTACGCCACGTGCAGCAGTTACTGTTCAGCTCATGTCTTTGTGTAGTTAAACACATAATTGGTTTACCTCTAATTGTGGTGTTTTCGTTCATTTCCTCTCCATAGGCGTGTAGGTAGACGCAAGGCTGTAGGCAGGTCGTCAACTGTTGCCGCTGGTTGTATCTGCGTTGCCCAACATTGGTTGCTAAAGTAAATCGGCCGTACACTCATGTGATTATCCTGAACTCGGCTTGTACCGTAACCGAGTGTATCCCTCTTTTGTGAGCGTATGCACCTTTTCGTGGTCTACTGACGACCCCAACCTTTTGCAAGGCTCTGCAAGGTGCTCGACGCTCGATTGGTTGTCATTTCTATTTGCTATTTGCTTCAAATATTCTCACTAGTTGATTCTTCATCATGATCCCTTCAGGTAAAAATCAACAGTGATGAGCTATCGAATCAACTGGATAAGGAGATTCGGCCGTTCCTCAACGAGCTCGACAGCACCGTGAGAGAATCAATTCCGCGAAGACATACTCCTCTCAGTAGTCCTACTCTCACTGAAACTGCAGGTGTGCTTGGTCGGCTTCTCGATGTACAGTGTCAACTCACAATGATAGTCTTCTTACACATTGCCTTGGTACAAAGCGTGTTAGGCATGGAGGGATGCACTGTTATAATGACGTACTTTTCTTAATTTTTCCTTACTATATGGTTTCACAATTGAACCGAATTCTAGCACTGGGCCGAATTGGACCAGGCCAACATCCCTTCGTATGTTGAGCTGTGCATTAAAGGAAATCCCCATTAAGAGGGAGTACCCCCCCCCCCCCCCCGCCCCCTAGCCCGCACAGCGCCTAATTTATTTATATCCTTTATTCAGCAGTGAACTGACCACAAATTAGCGTATTAATTTCAAAAGGGCAGGTCGTCGGTAAAATGTCCTCCATCCCCCCCCCCCCTCTCTCCACCTTACCCCATAGGCCGGGGATGAAGATTAGTAGAATCTGCGCTGGACACGTTTTTATGCACATCCTGCGTCAGATCAACTTCCTCCCTCCTCCCCCCCCCCTTCATTTTCGACTACACCACCACAGACTCCCGTATGTAATCCTGTCCATGCGTCCGCGCGAAATCAGAGCAGCCGAGGGAGCGGGCACACTTAATTCACGCGCGAGTCGCTGTGCCCAATTTTACTCTTCTTTTTGAATCTGTATTGCTAATTTCATTAATCAGCATATTTCTCATGCAGAATTCATCGGTATAAGGCCTACTGATCATTGATGTTGTTCCAGTTCCTTTGCTTGGAGCGCAGATCAGTCTGGAATTTTTTCAACGTCGACCGCGCCCCTGGCCTTTACCGGTTGAAGCTGTTGCATGGGAGCGATGGGTTCTATTGCTGGACATATTTAAGGCCAATTCTTATGGTGAGTACTGGTTGAACCCCTGCGCTTATCTTTCACCTCTCGTGAGGTTTATGAATGTTCTCACTTACGTCTTTATTATTTTCACACTTTTCTTTCATGCGCATTTTTATCGCTAGTCGTAGCTTTAATCGGCAAAAAAGCGTTTGCAGGTAGCTCGACCCATGTCAAAATCATTGCATGTCATCGCGGTTCGCTGTTGAAGCCTTGGAGGTCCTCTGGGGCCATATGCTCGTCTATCCCGAGCCTCCCCGATGGGGATTGGGACTGATTGGATATGTTGATTGATTGGACTGGGCCCCCAACGGGGTGACGCGAGCATACGTCCCCTGCTCGGTGGTTCCCAGGGGGTGCGTTGATACTCAAACTTGGGTGATTAAACCTTCATCTCAATGATTTTGCATTTAAAAGCGAACTAGTAATGGGATACAGAGATGGCCAAAGTATGTCGGACGGCCAAAAGATATTTGACAGGCAAGTCATTTTGGACAGGCAAAAGAACTTGGACAATCAAGTTATCGGACAGACTAAAATTAAAACAGCAGGAAAGGTTGGCATTGTTTACGCTACTGTGAGGGGCGGACGGGATGTGTTACGTGATCAACATAGAAATCTGGGAGCGGCGCCAAGAACTTCAATACGGCCTGTTTATTGAACAATCGGGCACTATTGTACTTTCACAACTCCACGGGTCGAGGAGAGGTCGAAAAAATTTCGCCCAAACTTCGGCTTGGGGGGGGGGGTATTTGGGGTGCTGATCACGAGTATGACATCGGTTTACCGTTTTACGCTGGAGTACGGTAGGTTGACCATGACCTTCGCAGCCTTAGTCACCCGTACCTACCGTAGCCTACCGTACTCCAGCGTAAAACGAGAAACGGATGTCAGATTCGTGATCAGCACCTTAAATAACCCCCTAGACGAAGTTTGGGCGAAAATTTTTTTCGACCTCTCCTTGACCCGTGGAGTTGTGAAAATACAATAGAGCCAACAATCGCTATACGTATGTAGAATTTATGTCACTTGCTTGTGATGTAAGGTTCAGCAACGGCCTGTTTCAATTGGCATCGACATTTCACTATGAGATCACAAAATTGAGAAAATTCGGTCCTAAGCGGACTGGTGAACGCTGCACACCGGCAAGGTATCTTAAAACGGGACGGGTAGGTTAGATCAGCCAAACCGCGGAGTTCCTTCTCTTGCCTTGCTCTGTGCTCTCCTCCGCTGACGCGTACCGAAAATTGCATATATGGAGTTACACTGGTTCAGAATCGAGTAGTTTTCGACAACTGGCCTCAGTAGTGTAAAGCGACTTTTGTGATTAGATTTTGCTTTTCCACTTCACTTTTTTACCTTTTTACCACATTGATGGTATCTTCTTCTACTTACCTTCGTCTTACTTGGTCAGAGGGATTGTTGTAGACGATTTTAGACAACTCGTTCTTCGGGCGCCTATGCTCTCCCCTGTTTTTGCCGTGATGATATCATTGGGATAACAATGCAGATTATAGCAATAATGCAAACAACAATAATTTTACGGATAACAAACAGATTACAATGTTTTCATGCATTTATTGTTCCTATACTCATTTGCCACGTGACTAACCTAAATGCAAGTTGGCATTATTGTACTTTCACGACCCCAGAGCTCAAGAAGAGTTCGAAAAAGTTTTCGCCTAAGTTGCAGTGAAGGGAGTTATTTGGTGTGCTGATAACTGATCTGATATCTGTTTTTGAAATTTCGACCGATTGCCTTTTATGGGTAAGGCTGCCGCGGTCATGTTCATCGATTTCACCCAAACTTCGTCTACCTTTGCTATTTGAGGCGCTGACCACGAATCTGACATTCGTTTCTAGTATTACGGCAGAAGACGGTAGATCACGGTAGGTGCAGGTGAACAAAGCTGTCAGGGGTCATGACTACTAATACCGTCCATACTTTCCGCCTCATTACAGATATTTGCCGAATTTTCAAAAATAGATATCACATTTGTAATCAGCAACTCAGATAACCCGCCGACGAAGTTGGGCGAAATCGGTGGTCATGACTCCCTCACTCGCACCTATCGTTATCTGCCGTAATCGACCGAAATTTTGAAAGCGGATATCGGATTCGTGCTCAGCACCACAAATAACATCTTTAGGGGAAGCTTAGATCGACCTCTTCTCAACCTTTGCAGTCGGGAATGTACAACAGTGCCGCGAGTTGCTCTTTATCTTGCAGGTGCCATGATTCACATTTAAGGTGAGAAAACACTTTGGTGGTCGAACGGTTCTCTTTATCTCGAAGTTTTGCTGTACATGTGGTGTCCGCAGGCGCCGGATTAGGATCCTATGTGCAGACATGCCCTTCACCAGAATCTAGAACAGCAATAGACTTTACATTAGACACTGCGAGAGGTGCTCTACAAGAAGTCACTAATCTGCTCGGCAGATACTTCTAGCTTTGCAGACTTTAAGCTAGAGATCGAGTAACCGTGGACTGGAGGGGAATTCAAAGCTACGCTTTAAACTGGATTGTGGAATTCCGCTACGCGGTTCATACACACTTTTTGAGAGGCGGTTGGCTGGTTCTCGCCAGGATCAGATGGTATATGTTGTGTATTTCAGGGAAATTTCACTACGTAAGCTTACCTCGAAGGTTATGCTACTCGTACAATAAAGCGCATGTAATGGCAACTAAGTAATAAGATTATTGGTCAACATACAACATAAGCACATTAGCAACAACTTCCAAAAGAGAGCACCAACGAAATGTAAAAATGATGTTCGAGAAAAAAGCATTAACAAAACATTGCGAATTTTGCCGGCGGTCTTTTGTATAGCGCTAACAGCTTTCGAAAAAGATTGATTAGCTCTATGAGAACATTACTGCAATTCTTTTTTCATCCTGAATTTTGTCAACTTTTAGGTCGTTAAAGTGAAGAGTGGCCATCGCCGACAGTTCCTTATCTCCGCTTAGGTTTAGAATTCTTTGCGCAGTTTTTTAATAACATTTGGAATACAATGTACTGTACTACAAGAATACGTGTTGGTCCTATTTGCTCATTTGTCCTTTATTAATATTTAGGTAATCAAATTGGGACGTCCGAAGGAGAAGATTTATTTTTAGCGACGGCTGCTGCTCTGTGGTAGGACTTTTTTGCTCGGTGTTATATGTCGGTCGAAAGAAATGTCTTGCTCTATAAGAATTTCTGTTGCGTTGTCGAGTATCAACAAAATGCAAAAAGAGAGAAATCATCTTCACCAGCAACTCCTCCTTGTTCAGTCTGCCTTCCTCAGTTTTATATGACACTTGAAAGTCGATGCCTTGTTTTACCGGAATATATGATTTGTTCTTCTGCCATTTAAATTTTTGTTAAGTTTCAGGTCATCAAAATGGTGTGCCAGGCCGACAAGGATGAGCTTCTCCGGCACCTCCTCGTTTGTCGCTTGCTGATCAAAGTTAAGCCATTCTTTCGGTGGTTCACGATGACATTCATTCATACAAACACCATTTTTCATCGCCAGTTACAATTCTGTGCAAAAATCGTTGAATATGTCTGTGTGATGAATGAACACGGGCAAGCAGGCCGGCAGCAACCGTTGCTCTCTGATCCCTGACATAGTCAACGATTTTTGTACAGAATTGTAACGGGCGATGAAAAATGGTGTTTGTATGAATGCATGTCAGCGTGAACCACCGTAAAGAATGGCTTAACTTTGATCAGCAAGCGACAAGCAAAGAGAAGGTGCCGTAGAAGCTCATCCTTGCCGGCCTGGCACACCATTTTGATGACCTGAAACTTAGCAAAAATTTAAATGGCCGAAGAACAAATCATATATTCTGGTAGAGCAAGACATCCACTTTTAGGTGTCATATAAAACCGAGGAAGACAGACTGAACAAGGAGGAGTTGCTGGTGAAGATGATTTTTCTCTTTTTGGCATTTTGTTGATATTCGACAACACAACAGAAATTCTTATAGAGCAAGACATTTCTTTCGACCGACATATAACACCGAGCAAAAAAGTCCTACCACAGAGCAGGAGCTGTCGGTAAAAATAAATCTTCTCCTTCGCGTCCCAATTTGACTACCTAAATATCAATAAAGGACAAATGAGCAAATAGGACCAACACGTATTCTTGTAGTACAGGACATTGTATTCCAAATGTTATTAAAAAAAACTGCGCAAAGAATTCTAAACCTAAGCGAAGAGAAGGAACTGTCGGCGATGGCCACTTTTCACTTTTCACTTTAACGACCTAAAAATTGAGAAAATTCAGGATGAAAAAAGAATTGCAATACATGCTCTCATAGAGTAAATCAATCTCTTTCGAAAGCTGTATAGCGCTTGCAAGAGACCGCCGGCGAAATTCGCAATGAATTGTTGAATAAAACGGAGGGGTCTTATGGCCAACCTAATATTAAGCTCTTCCTTTGTGTCCCAATAGCCATTAGACCCTTCCATTCTCCGTTAAAACTTAGAAATCTTCCATACTTCAGTTCATCCTTCTGTGTTAGCAATTCTTCGTTATACGTCTACAAAACACTGGTCAGCGAAAGGACAGGGACAGACGATAATTTCGCTCTCTCTTACGTATATTTTTGCCTAACCTATAATTTCACAACGTTTCAAAAAGTGCGGTTATTCTAAGGCATGGTATTGCTCAGTTCTTACGGTAAATCTTTCGAATCAGAGATTTACTTGCTTTTGTTAAACAAGTTATCTCTTACTACAGCTATACCCACTAAATATGTAAGTAATCTTGTGCAATGCGGCTTGGATGCCTCTCATCCTGCATTTCAAACATCAGCAACATTACCATCTATTCATTTACGTGATAAGGGCTTTCGGATATCCGATTCGGATGTCCCGATAAGAATCTTTCAAAAATCCGATACCGCGAGGTCGCCCTTTTCCGAATCATCCAAAAAATCCGGGGTCTGTGAAATTAGTGCTATCCGAATCATCCAATTATCCGAAGATTTTCGATAGGATCCACTGTGTTGGATGAATCATTTTCGGATATCCCACTCCTAATCATCCAAAAGTTCGGGGTCCTCGAAATTAGCGTTATCCGAATCCGAATACAATTATCCGATGTATGCTTTGCAGTCAAGTCTGCAATTTCTTACTCGCTAAGCGTGAGAAGACTTACGTTGCCTGTTGCTGACTTCTCAAAGGTCTGGATAAAAGGTCCAGTAGCTCAAGAAGACTTCAGTTTCTTCATGTAGATGTAGCAGCTCCGCCGCAGAAAAGCCATCAACGGATGTTTAATAATTATATTAAACTGAGTTTTTCATAATTCATGTTTCATCATATGTTTTCCAATGGAGCACGCAGCTGGGAAGGGCGTGGCCTTTCATGTGTATCTCGGTTCAAGATTTAAGGTTGGGGTACAACCCAGACTGACTAAGCCTTTCATCACTCCATGGTCGACAAATTGGTATAAGATGTGTCTGGAAAGGATGACGCTGATTTCTCTACTTGCTTGCCACCGCAGTTCACCACACAGGCATCTCGAATTTCCTGCACAAGGCCTTTGTCATACCATCGCTCACCCCGAGCGACGCCTAATGATATGCATCCATATCGATTCCATCGCGCCGCCCGATCGATATGGGAGCATATCGTTAGGCGTCGCTCGGGGTGAGCGATGATATGACAAAGGCCCAGTATCTCACAGGAGCAGAATGCGTGGCGCATCTCACGAAAGACTTTATGGGCATCTGCCGATCATTACCCTTTATACATATTTTTATCTGGTGCTTGATATTTGCTGCACCTGGCTACTTAACTGTTTTGGTGGTGACAGTGTTTGAGGTTTCCCGTTTTTTTTTCCTAACATTACAAGCACATTCCTCGTCATGCGAACAATTTGGTAAATCTGAAGGGGTGGTGGGATAGTTCGGAGGAGGTGTGTTGCGCGCTGGACGCTTCGCATTGTGGTCTGGTCTTCACCAGTGTGGCATCTGTCCTGTGAGACCAGAAGATGAGGGGAATAGTTACGAAATGGCTGCCTTTTGTCGATATTCTCGCGGTCATTAACATGAAACTTCTATGAACTTACACCAGTGATTCTCAATGAGATCTATATGGTGTTTTAAGGTACATAACAAGGAGCACAGTATTGAAGTTCGTTTTTACCGTGGGCCACCGTGTGGTCCAAAAATGGCAAAAATTGTCGCCTAGCAGACGAGTTTCCACTTGCAGCGGGCTCGCGAGCGATGGAGACCACTGAGTCAATCCGTGTGCTAAAGAAATTCTGGCCCACGTTTGGGCTAAAACTGAAAAGCTTACACCAATTGAGGAAAAGTGAGCGCGGCAAAATGACCAGCTGAGGGAGGGATACGTACCATGAGTTCGTAGGTGACAATTTTTTGCCATTTTTGGACCATCCGCGGCAAAAACAAACTTTATTGCTGTGCCCCATTAGAGGCTCTGCAAGGCCATATAGGTCGTTTAGAATCGTTGGGGTAAGTTCACAGCCATCCCTTGTAAGATTAGACGTGAAGCATCACCCGATGTAGTACTGCGTTCTATAGTCAGATTAGCTAAGGGCGAGATACCGTGGTTACACTGGTACTGTGCTGACTGCTCCCAGTTTAATGTTACCACTGCAGAGAGGACTGTGACGTGACAAGGGATTGCTGTGCCACTCCGCTTATACACTGAGTGTTTCAGATGATCTTGCTCGTATGCGAGTGTCCGTCGCCGAAAGTGTGGGGGAGATCGTTCTGCAGCTCTGCAGCTCAGTGAACAGACCCCAGTATCTGCCAAAGATGCCGACGAGGACTGAGCTTTCCAACGTATTCGACTCCAACCTTCCAGACTGTCAGCCGTACTTGTTCAAAGTGTGCCGGGTACCGATTCGCCCAGGTACAGCGATGTCTATTTGTTTAGATTCGCTTCTGGAAAATCTGTAGCGTGAATGCACAACGGCATTGTTCATGAGTAGGAGAAACTTAACAACATTTCGGGTTTTTTGGTTTTGTAGCTAATCATGGCCAGTTTGACACCTATAATAAGCGGGATGGCATCAACAACGATATTATTATCAACTGATATCTAGAATCTATCGGGGCACGATTTTGGAACTCATATTTGTTAACGGTGTACCTAAAAGAACATGAGTTTTAGCTCAACGTTGATTCAGCAGTAGTGGCTTGCTTGATTAGTGGCTTGATCTGAGTAACATAGGTAACAGTGTTTATTATGAGGCGCTTTTTTGAGTACTCGTCGGCGAAAAACTAAGTTAACTGCTCATGTGACCACTGGTTAACTGTCAGAAACGTCTTCTGTTTCTGTTGAGGTATCTCGGGATAGAATCCGCTATTTTTCGCTACTTCGTCCTCCCCATTGATTATTTTAGAGCCGTCTCCGGCCATTTGCTGAGCAAGAGTTTGGATTGTTAGTTCAAGTGCTTCGCAGAGGATGTAGGTCTCTAGCTTAACTGATTTCTTCTTCAGAAGCCACTCCTCAGTCAGGCCTTACCGGTATGCGGCGTTATATACGCGACCTAATGATCAACTAGCTTCTGACGATTTGCCAATCGCCTCGACTTCAAGCATATTTACGCTCGTCCTTGTTCCTCCCGTGCTGGGAATGTTTTGTACAGCATCGCCATTACTGTTACCATACGGTTGCCGCTCATCTGCGTCAAGCTCCTGCTCCCGGTCTAGGATCTTGTCTTTCCGCGTGCGCGGGTCCACTCGTTTTGAACACTTCACTGATCTAGTTCATTTTTTCGTGTAGTTAGCGAGTCTTGCGCGAGAGCCGCTCTCCTCTTTGTCACTGCTCTCGCTCATTCATTTCCTGGATGTACGATATTACTTCTTGCAGTTTACCGCAGTATCAATTTCTAGGATTGTTTTGTGAGGTGTTCCTCTTCTTTGTGCCTCGTGCATTGAATGTCAAAGGGCTCTTTGTTGATGTAGATTTCTTTACTTACTGCATACCAGCTGCTTTCGCTCCGCCTGCGTTTTTTAGATGTTTCAATTGATTTCCATGTAAATACATTTGTGCATATTTCTTGTCTTTGTGATGCCGATTCTGTCGTCAATTAAATGCTTTAAAATTCTTCCGTGTTCAAGTCTGCCTTTCGGCCTTTCAGGCTAATTTAGGGAACACGTTCTCCAAGCCTTTCAGTGTGGACTGACTAGTCCTTCGCCCTCAACAACTGTGGCGCTGTGGAGGTTGGGACGGTCGGGTCTTGGGTTGACTCTATGCAGCACGGTTGTGAAGTTGATGTCTGACATGACAGTCGTGGACGCAGGGACGTGGCGTATAACATTGGTCAGTATCGGCAGGCAGGCAACCAATGCAGCCACACGGGCATCCGGATAAAGAAGCTGCCAGGAGATAATTGAGTGACGAACAGCTCATAAGCGATTTTAGCGATGGAAGGATTTCTTCTCGAGGACATCCAGTAGTTCGAAAAGATAAACAGCGCTCGACCTCGCATAATTTTAATTACTTTAATGACCTTCGTAATGGTGTGTATGTAATCGATCGTGCTGAATCCTCTCCGGAATTCTGCTTGTTCGCGCGGCTGTCCTTTATCCAGCGTTCAGATGGTCCTGTTCAAGATGACTAGAGTGAACAGCTTGTAGACCACGGACAGCAGGCATATCGGGCGGTACCTGCGCGACACTACTCGCGTGTTCATCCTGCTTTATCCTGGCCACGGAGGCGTTCCTTAACGCAGAAAGAACGCTAGAGTCTAACAGGCGGTCACGGAGACGTACGTTCTTCGTCGTCTTCATAATTTACAATGATTTCTACTCACAGTTAAAAGTTTCCAAGCCGCTCTTTTCCTCCTTCTATACTCCGACGCTATCTCCTTGCCAAACCGCTCTCTTACGTTGACGATCACTTCGTTGTAGAATGGCGAGATCTTCATCGTGAATCCAGTCTACCCCACCAAAAGTATTCTGACGCACTGATTAGGAACACAGTTGTATGACTAGGGCTTCGATGACCGCTTCAGTTTCGACGAAGTCGAACACCTTCTTCAGGTCAATCGTAAGGCACGGCGTTAGCCTGTAATTTCTCGATACTTCGGTGAGCTTCGTATTGGTGTACATGTGGTCGATTGTGCTGAATTCTCTCCGAAATCCTGCTTGTTAGCACGGCTCCTCGTCGTCCAGCGTTCTGCTAATCCTACTCAGGATCACTCGAGTGAACAGCTTGTAGACTACGGGCAGCAGGCAGGAGTGATAGTTGCCAATGTCGTGCACGTCTCCTTGTATGACAAGACGGTCCTGCTGGTCTTCCGCTGGGATAGAACCTTGCACTCCGACAGGTAGCGTGTGAGGAGCCGCGCCAGGGTGTTAATGAGCGCTGGCGGGAGGTTCTTCAGGTGTTTAGGTCTGATCCTGTCAAGATCGGTGCTGTGAGATTCTCCACCGACGAGATGGCGTGTTGGATCTCGGAAGGGAGAACAAATGAGACGACGTATCCGTCCTGCGAAAGATGGCATTGGAGCAGGTGGACGTGGCTATCGAAGAGTTCCGAGTAGAACTCATGGATGACCTTCTCCATGGTCTTTCTGGAAGAGGTGACGGTCCCGTTAGGAAGTCGGAGAGCGGTCATCTTGGTCTTGAAGTTGGCGAAGTTCCGGCGGGCATTGCGGATGCTCAACCCTGCCTCTGCTGCTTCAGCCAACACTTCCGCCCTTCTCTCCTTGAGATCTTCCTTTATCGCCGCTCTGCATAGCTTCACAAGCTCGGACGTCAGTTGGTAGTTGCCTGACGCTCATGCTGCTCCACGCTGGCGTATCAGCTCGAGAGTTTTTCGGAGACAGACGTCTCTTGATGGTCTTCAAGCTCTCGGCTCCCTTAGCACCAGGGATGTGCGGAAATTTTTTCGAGAAAAGCGGAACACAGAAACGGAAATAACTCAAAACTCATTACTTCATTTGATTTCTCACACAAAATATATCCTTAGTGTTAGTAAAAAGTTGCCGTAAACGAATTTGGGAAACGGACACGGCAGAATGCGACTCTTTTCCAGCAACACATAACAATAAAAAAATCTTTGTATTCGTATCATTACTAAGATGACTTTCCAAACAATACTAGTGTAACAAATTGAAGTTTATGCAAAATCTTTCTGTAAAAAGGAGGAAAATATTTTAAACGCAATGAAACCAGCTGCCGAGTAGATGCCAGAGATTTCGCGACTCACACGACACTTAACCGGTCTTACTGAATGTCCCGGATCTATCCCAAATAAGAAGGGGCAACGCTAAGGTTACAGCTGCGTTCAGCATCCCAGGACAGGACACCACTCTCTGACTTCGCATAGGTACCATAGCATCATTTGGTAGTAGTTGAAGCTCTGCAACAAATTCAAAGGACGGGTGAAGAGACAAGACACCGCATGCCCTCCTCCAACTAGGATAGATTCAATTTCCCCCTATGGAAAGCAATTTTAGCAACCTAAGAGTGGTTATCGAACCCATTTAAAGTTAGTGTTCCAGGCGAGACCCAAGGTTATTATTGGAAAAAATAAGCATACTCTGGATAAGAAATTTGATTCTTAATTCAAACACTCATGAAACCTTTGCGGCCTATTACTATTCGGTAGTGCACCTATTTAAGAAAAGTTTTCTTGTTTTTTTTTTCAAGAAAAAAATCCGGTTTGATTATCGCACTCTTCCAACATCAGGATTCAGGGGTGTGCGTTTACCGGTTAACGATTTAACGGTTTAACGGATTTACCGGCATTTTCGCGATAAATTCTTTTATCAAAAATTTTCGGTAAATTCCCAAATTTACCGGAAAATTTCTTCTTCTTCTTCTTCTTCTTCTTCTTCTTCTTCAGCGTTTGTCCCGCATCGTAGCGGGGTCCGCTATTCTGGTGTTATGACGCCACCTTTCCCGATCCAGCGCTAGATCAGGGCAAACACCAGTAATCTTCAAGTCCGCATGTAACGAACGTATCTAACCAGCGCTGCTTCGGGCACCCTCTAGGCCGCTTTCCTATTACCTCGAAGTTAAGGCCTATCTTGCGGACGCTGTCTTCCTTTCCACGCAGAACGTGGCCGTACCATCGCAAGCGAGCTTCGCGCACCTTGTCGGCTATCGGCGCGGCACCGAACTTCTGCCGAATAGCATCGTTTCGAACGCGGTCCATGCGTATGACTCCAGCCGTCCAGCGCAGCATCTTCGTCTCCATGACGCTGAGGCGCGTTTCAACTTCCCTGGTCGCAGCCAACACTCAGCGCCGTACATCGCTACTGGCCGGACGACTGCTCTGTATATCTTCGACTTCAAGCGCTCCGGTATCTTCCTATTGCAGAGCACCCCAGTCAACGAGCGCCACTTGGACCACGCTGCACTCACGCGTGAATTCACTTCAATCATCAGTTTGCCGTCAGACGTGACTGCTGATCCCAGGTATTTAAAGACCGAAGTGCGTGGGAGCTCGATGCCGTTAACCTTGATGGAGCTGGACTCAGTAACGTCCGTCGTTAGATATTCGGTCTTCTTCACGTTCAATTTGAGTCCAAATCGCTCCAAGCGATCACACCAAGCTTGCACCTCTCGCTCGATCAGCATAAAGCAACGTCCAAGGGACGGGGTTCTGAAGATCTCGTGTGATGGCATCCATGACGACAACAAAGAGGAGTGGGGAAAGCGCAGAACCCTGATGTACCCCGACAGAGATGGGAAACTCCATCGAGGTTCCAGCTGCAGCTTGAACTCGACTCTTTGGACAAGAGTAGAGAATTCGCACCCACTCTATGAGCTCTTCAGGAACTCCATGATGTCGCAAGGCGTACCACATAACCTCACGCGGTACGCGGTCGAAGGCCTTCTCCAAGTCGAGAAAGGCTATATGCACGGGCTTCTGTTTCTCGCAATGCTTTTCCACAAGGAGTCGGACGGCGTGTATAGCATCAATGGCGCCACAGCCAGCCACGAAGCTGCACTGATTGCTGGAAAGCTGGACGATGCCACGAATTCGTCCGTCGACAATTCGCTCAAAGATCTTCATGCTGTGCGAAAGCAAGCGAATCGGACGGTAATTGGAGCAGTCTGCAGGACTGCCTTTCTTCTTCCAAATCGGAATCGTCGTACTTTGGCGCCAACACTCAGGCATTTTTTTCTCCGCCACAACCTGATTAAAGAACTTCGCCAACCACTCAGCAGGGTACCACAGCTTTGACTTCCACAGATCAGTTGCCACGTCGTCGGGCCCAGTCGCTTTGCCTGGCCTCATCTTGTTCAAAGCCGCTTCAATCTCCTCCACGGTGATCTTCTGAACGGGGCCTTGGGTTGGAGCCGTTGAGGGGATGGCTGGATGAGGAAATTCTACTGTAGAGATTTCCTCAAAGTAATCGCGCCATCGCTTCAGTGCCTTCTTGCGGTCCATGAGAAGATGGCCGTTCTCATCATTGATGCCGAAGAACTTCTCGATGTCCTCGGTCTGGCAATGACGATTCTTTGTGAGTCGGTACAGATACCGCTCACCATCGCGCGACTCGAGCTTCTCGTTGACATCTCCATAATGAGCGGCTTTTGCAACAGCCACGGCCTTCTTTGCAGCTTTCTTCGCTTCTTGGTAGTTCCGCCAGTTAGCGGCTGTCTTTTCGCCGAGAAACACGTGATATAGCGTCTTCTTCTCTCGAACTTTGACTTTCACGTCATCTGTCCATAGCTAGGCCTGCTTGTCGACCTTCCGTCGTCCAGGCTTCGTGATGTCGAGCTCCGACCGTGCAGCGTGACGAATCGCGTCGGTGACCTTCTCCCAAGTTTCGTCGACAGTTGTCACTGTCGGTAACCACACGCGAAAAATCACAGTTGCTTCCTTCTCTTTCATACGCCACCACTTGATTCTTGGTGCACCGCATCGCTCGACCTGCTTCAGCCTCGGAGGGGCGATCTTTACAGTACAGATCAGCGGTCGATGCTGTGGGGCGGCCGTCTCATACGGCACGACCTTCGCGTCTGTGACAAGACTTCGGTCTCGATCCTTCACAAGGACAAAGTCTATCTGAGTCCTGGTGTTCCCGCTATAGAACGAGATGAGGTGGGGATCGCGTTTGCGAAATACGGTGTTCACTATGGTGAGGTTGTGCGATTCCGCATATTCAAGGATATGCTCACCATCTGCGTTACGCGACCCGTAACCGAACCCACCATGACAGCCGTACCCGTCTTTCGTCGCGCCGACCTGCCCGTTGAGGTCACCAGCGACTATGATGACATCTTTCGACGGTACCTCTCCTGTCTTCTCATCAAGCAGGCTCCAAAACTCTTCCTTGGCTTGATCCGAGCAGCGAGTCTGCGGAGCATACGCAGAGAAGAAGTGATAGAGTCGCTCCTTCGCGGCGACAACGATCTTCATCAATCGATCGTCAAAGCGCTCGACGCTTACAATCGAGTCAAGAAATCGTTCGGAGACGATTATTCCGACACCACTGGTGGTCCTGGGACTTCTACATAGAACGGCCTTGAAGCCTCGTCAAATGTCCCTTGACGTGCGGCAGGACCACCTCGTCTCCTGCACCGCACAGAAATCAACTCTTCTACGCTCCAGTGCTTCCACAACTCGCACGAGCGGCCCGTCAACGTACCCACATTCAGCGTAGCCACGCGGATCCTGCTTACGCTTTCTTTCGGACTAACTCAGTTGCCCCCCGATGCCGTCCTCACATCAGGGACCCTCGCATACTTTTCACACTCGCCGGGCATTGCGAGTGCGCGTCGGCTCCCGCGGACGCCGTAGCACTATCTCGATAAACCTGGACAGTCATACACCATGTGATGTGACATGGGTCTTCGGAGGCCGGCCTATCACAAGGGCCTGTCGCCTGCAATCGAATGTCCGTGATCGGCTTAGCTCGCAGAGCGAACAGTTTCCAGTGGCACCACGTGGAGGAACGGACATCGCCACCATTTACCGGAAAATTTAACGACTTTTTCATACAAAATCATGTTCTTATCTATCGAATGGAGAAGGAAACACACTACCGATCTCAGTTTAGAAGTGGTTGCTTCTATCTTCTCTAATAACTTGCTATTAGCGTTTGTGGTCCTCAACCTCATTAAAACATCCATGCCCATATCAGGAGGCGGAAATGGTGCGCTCCAGTGTGAAAGCGCGCTCCACTGGAATAGTACCTCGCACTGACATTCCACACACGACTTGAGACAATTTGGACGATGGGCACTATTCGATATCATCGGCTGCCGCGTTGCGACGTGCCTACTGCTGCGCGCGGAGTCACAGCGCCCCTTAGCGGTTTAGCTGCCTGCTTTGGATAGCGCAATTCTTACGAGCACGGATTTCGTCTTCAGCTAGTGTTTATAAAGATTGCATTGAGAAAAGAGGCGAGCGCCAAGAATGGAAACATTACGGAATTGGCGGGAACCAAAATACCAATATGGAGGCGAAAATAAAAGAAAACCGCCATTTTCCTAAAAACAGTATCAAGACGGGCACGAGCTTGACTCTTTAAATGCTTACACCGTTGGGATGGTATCAGCTTCTCTTGTAGGTTGAACTAGAGAAGTGTCTATGGCTCACACGATATGTTCTATCTGTTTCGAGAAACTATCTGCCATACACTTGTCCAGATTGTTTTATTAGTGGCGGAAATCCCGGAAATATAAGTAGAACTATGCGGTAGATAGTTGCGAAACTTTCTTGGGCGGCTTTAAACAATCATGTTTAAAGCAGCAATCTCGATTGATTGACTCACTCCTGCAAGTTATGTTAGTTCCAAACCTGGACCAACTGGAAACTAGATAGTCCAGTTCTCCAAATAACAGTGCAAGACTCGTCTTTTGCTCTCAAAAATATCGCTTTAAAGTTTTGGTATCTAACGTTTTTATTAAGATATTAGATGTTGTTGCCTTTCATGTAGGTTTTCCTTCGGCTGGCGCCACCCACAACGTTCTAGCTGCAGGGAACAACTGTCGAATTCGATAAGTACCAAATCGTGTATTGACGGCTTCCGTTTCCTCCTTCACCTCCAAATATCCGGAACTAAAAAGATGGATATATACGAAAACGTCGGGAACCGGATTCGTCAAAAATGTCGTCTTGCTCTTAGTCCCCTTTAATAAAGCCCTATCTCTCCCTTGATGGAACCAAAGAATTGTAGGTCTACTTGACGTCACCTCCCAGATAGAAGACCTTATAGCTGTATGAGTACTCTATTATATTTACCTCCACTGACCACTTCATTCGAAATTCAGTCCCAACAAATCTTTACATATAGTCGTTATACCCGCAGCACACTGGAAGGCGAAGGTGAACATATTCACGTTTCTAGTTTTCACATTCAGCAATCACTTTATCGCACTCTCTGCGGTAATTTCTACTACCAGCCCTACTTATAGGGTACATGTCCTGCTTCTACTGCATAATAAGGGACCTGCACGTCCATATTTGAGCGAGTTATGGAACAGATCAGGTCGGCGAAGCTGTGCCGCGGCGCGACCTCGTCGCAGCTGGTGATACCGAATAGTGCCCATCCAATTTGGACTAGAGATATTGAAGCTCTCAGAAGAAACGATCGTCAGAGGAATAAGAAGAAGATACGCTCATGTCTTGATCCGAAAGCCGAAACGTAAGCCGAATAAACCTTCGATATCAATCTTGGCACGACAGCTCGACGACTACCAGCCAGACCGATATGGCGCTATTCGTGTCCCTCGAGCGAGGAGGATCCATTGGACCACTCTAGCGCGCGACAGCAACGAATGGCGACGCGACGCTGCTGGTGCCCGCTCGAGCAAGTCGATGATCAACGGGACGACAGGTGATACTGGTGATACGCTCATGTCTGGTTCCCGTAATTTAGTCCAGGATGTAAGGCATGTAAGGCCTCCTGCATACTGTCCGTCGCCGCGATGGAATCCCGGCGACGAATTTCGCAGAGCGACGCGAAAGAATTTGAATCTCTCTGCGCTCGTCGCATCGCAAATCGCTCTGCAAGGAAGCGCGACGGCGGTCCGTCTAGGATCAACTCTAAACACCGCGCGTGGCGCGAAAAAGTATGCGATGGGCACGGGAAGCCATCGCGCATACCGATCGCCACTGTTGCGGCGGCCGCGGCGATATTTCCTTTGGCTATTCAACCGCGTGCGGCGGAATGGCCATGAACTGAGCGCCGCGATGGCATCGCGGCGGTGGAAGTATACCCCGGCCTTAAGCTGTTTTCCCATATAAGAAGAGAAAGAAATTCGCTATCACGTCACATTTCGTTCCTTTTTCTGATGTTCCAGGCTTTGCTCCAAAGTACAGCTTAAAGCTCAAAAAAGTGGTAGTGTAAGGCCTATGGCATACCACCGGCGACGAGGCCGGCGACGTGAGGAGCGGAGCGACGGGCGATCGCTGGAGTTCAGCGACGAGAGCGGCGACGGTGTTGGGCGGGGGCGAGAGTTGGCGTTGGAGCGCGGTTAGTCGTCACTTGCCAACGTCAGGCGCACGATTGGTTTCTAACCATTCTATTTCTCGAAGAAGCTTTCGGAATCTGGAAGCGAAGAGTCAAACGTTGTCATTGTTGTTCTTCTTTCACCTGGCCAGGTTTGATTTCCTCCCTGAGTTTCAAATAAGTTATAACTCGCAAAGTTTAGGTCTGCATTAAACCGTAATACGTATGTTCTAAATGATGTTATCGCAGCAATTAAAAGAAGTTGGAGAATCTTCGCTAACACATATAAATGTAAAGAGCAAGTATTCGACTTTCTATCGACTGTGAAACATTTAATCGGTGATTAGGCGTTCAGGATTAGTACGCTTTTTACATCATGAGCACACGAAAACTGATAAAACCTTCTGTAAAACCTAGTTAGATGAAATATAGAGAAATAGATAGCATTTAAGAAACCCTATACGGCTCAAAGTTATAACTAACTACTGAGAAAGGGCCGAAGACCTGGCAAGGAAGTAGCGAAACTGCCTTGCGCCTACAGTTGTGGCCGTAGCCGTTTCAAAAATGCCGAAAAAGCCGCATTTTCCCGGCTTTTTCGGCCTTTTGAAATAACTTCCCTCAATGTTAACCAATTGCGAAAGCAAGCACATTTTTGAGTTCAGCAGTTCAAGCTCTATCAGAAAGCGTTAAAAAATTGCTAAAAATTTCAAAGTTCAACCGAGTTTTTTCAAAGGTTAGTTTTCCGGTCAAAATGGTGCTCTATTGCGAAGGGCGGCTGCGGACGAGTTGTCGGTAGCTAGTCGTCGAAAACCGTTGCATGCTCATAACTCCTTCAGTTCTAGGTTTTTTGAGAAACGATTGGCACCGTTTGAATCGTCTCTTTGAGCTCTACACAGCAATGTATACAACTTATGAGAACACCGAACATTTTCGCAGTGGGTGGGCCAAAATTATTTTGACGGGCTCTTTGCGATTGGAGAAGCTTATTTTCCGAGACTTGCATGTTCTCGGAGTATCTCAAGCATGGCGTGAAGTGCTCTGACACGCCAGGAATTCCTCGAGAGTGCGCCGTGCACAATGCATACAGGATCGGACCTATCAATCGAATGGGCGCGACGGGGTGTAGAGTGGGCGATTGGGGAGTTTTATGAGAAATTCTCAGCCGCCCTAGTTAGGAATTGCTCTAACACAGTCCAACTAGCCTTTGGAGTGCATCGTGAACAGTGCATATAAAACAGAACCTATCAATCGAGTGGGCGCGGCAGCTCGCAAATTGCACGCGCCAGCGTGTTCGGAGCGCAATAACTCTGTAGAGATCGAATCGATCCGGCTGCGGCTCGTGGGTTTCGTAAACAGCAGCGAGCTTTAGTAGTCCGCATAAGTACAGCGTTGTGGCTCCTAAAACGGCGAAAATATAGCGGTGTGAACATGTATGTGACGCTTGTGTGGCCTAATTTTTACCCGATTTCAGTCGATCACTGCGGGAAGACGCGATGAGCTGACGGCCTACAAATGCATATTCAGGAATATCACTTAAGGTACTTTGCGATGGCATGCTCAAAACTCCCCTACTGCCTAAGCTGCTTCGGTCCCATCTGACATTTTAGAGCGGTGGAGGGCAGCGGTAAAGTTTCCAGCGCTCTTTCTCGTCCATATTTGAGTTTTCAGCAATCGCAGTGGTAGCGTTCTGTTCAGCCTGGATAGCTCTATCGAACGGTACCAATCTCGTCCAATTCTGAGAACATCGATTTTTTGACAATTTCGCATCGAAGACGAGCGCGCTCCAGGTCGCCGCGGCAAAGAGCAATGACGTCATCCAAAATTGATTTTTCCTAACCGGCCCAAGTATGGTACCATTCGATAGAGCTTTTCGTGCTGAATTGAAAGTTGCTTCTTATAGTAGTGAAAGCCGTAGTTTGCGTAAGTAAGAGCAGGGAGAACATCGACCATTATTGTTCTAAATTTTGCACGCGGGTGTGTTCTGAGCGCGATAACTCTGTAAATTGTAAACTTTTCCGGTTGCAGCTTGTGGGTTTTGTAGGCAGCAAAAAGTTCTAGTAGTTCGCTGAAACACAAGAATGTAGCTTATGACTGGACAAAGTTACAGCGCTGCGAAAATGCAGGTTAGCCTTGTGTGGCACGATTTTTTCCAATTTCAGTCGACCCCTGCGGGAAGACGCGGAGAGCTAACGGCCTACAAATGCGCATGCTAGCAGAACACTAAAGTGCTTTCAGTTGACATGCTCACAACTCCCTAGCTTATTAAATTGCCTTAGTCCCAGCTGCCATTTTAGGGTGGCGGGCTTAGCGGGCGCTCTTACTCGCCCAGATCACAGTTTTTCCGAAACTCAATAAATCCGTTCAATTCAGCACGAAATGCTCTATCGAATGGTAACAAACTTGGATCGGTTCGGAAAAATCAATTTCCGATGACGTCATCATCCCTCTGCCGCGGCCTTAAATGGCCACGTCCTCGATGCGAAACCGTCAAAAAATCGATGTTTCCAAAGCCATTGCGAGTGTCGAACACTAAAATCTGGGCGAGTGAGAGCACAAGAAACTCTAACCGCTATCTTCCGCCGCTTTAAACTGGCAATTGAGGTTAAGGCAGTTTAGACATCTGAGGAGCGACGTGTTCTGAGCGCGATAACTCTGTAAATTGTGGACCTGTCCGGATGGAAGTTGTGGGTTTTGTAGGCATCAGAAACGTCTAGTAGCGCACTGAAACACTGTAATGCAGCTTATGCCTGGACAAAGTTACAGTGGTGCGAACATGCAGGTTGTCCTTGTGTGACACGATTTTTCCCGAATTCAGACGACCCCTGCGGGAAGACACGGCGAGCTAAGAGCCCAAAAGTGCGTAGGCGAGCAGAGGACTAAAGGTACTTTACGATGACGTGCTCAGAGCTCCTCAGATGTCTAAACTGCCTTAACCTCAATTGCCAGTTTAAAGCGGCGGAAGATAGCGGTTAGAGTTTCTTGTGCTCTCACTCGCCCAGATTTTAGTGTTCG
>OX377201.1:65454094-65581413 GCA_947396885.1 Heligmosomoides polygyrus polygyrus | reverse complement strand
AATAAAGATTTTCTGATAGAAGTCTTCCAATCACCACTGTTTAATTTGTGCAGGTGTTTTTTCAGGACATCATGGACACGACGCATTTTTCTACCTGAAGGAGCGACGACTGCATCTGAAATTGTGCTCTGAAATAGTATTATATAAAATTTTGAGTGTTACCTTCTGATGACGAATTAAGTGCTTCTCCTGGATTTTTTTGAAGCGCTCATCGAATGGAGCGGCAAACGAATGGTGGACGATGGAATTCCCATGCAAATAATGTTCTGCCATCCTAAGGAAACATCACAAAAATCAAAATGAAGCCTACAAAAATCCAAGCCCTGTGCATCGTCCAACAAAAAAAAAATTCTCCGCAACGATGACGGAGCGACAATGACGACATGATTCGAATGGATCGTATACAAAATCCTCGTTTTTCACGAAAAAATTATTTTTCTAAATATCGACACACTAATCACATGGAAGATGTTACTTTTAGAACCTGCCATTTAAAGCATAGAAAACACATCTACTAAAGCTTTATGAATTTTCCAGAAGCCCCAAAAAATCTCCGAGTTACGGCAGTTTACGAGCCGCAAAAATACATACCGAAAATCGAACCCCCCCCCTCCCCGCTCCGCATGAAGACCCCTTTCTTGGAAATAGATTCTTATATGGTAAGAAAGCAATTTTCGGAAGTCCTGACGAAGTGGTAACACAAAAATATTCATAACTCAGCTAGTTTTTTGAAATTTGACAAACTCCACTAGCTCATCAAAAGTAGAGGAAAAGCGCTTCTTTATGATTACAAGAACGCTTTATAAAAAGGGGTTTTCATGCGGGGCGGGTGGAGTTCGATTTGTCGTCAATTTTTGCTGAAAATCGACCAGAAATCGAACCTCCCCCCCCCGCCCCGCATGAATTCTTAAGGATTGGTTGTTAAATATTTACAAAGCATATTTTCTCTATTTTATGATGGCCGAGCGGGATGTTTGAGTTTCGAAAAATTACCTGAGTTATGAACATTTATGTGAAATCACTCCGATGACGACGGTGAATGATTCAGTTCACGATTTCCGAAAATTGATTATATCCAGGCCATTTTTCCGAAAATCAAAAATCCCGCTCGGCCATCAAAAAATAGAGCAAATATACTTTCTTAGCATATAAGAATCTATTTCCAAGAAAGGCGTCTTTATGCGGGAGGGAGCGGTTCGATTTTCGGTACGTATTTTTGCGAAATGGACCCGAAATCGAACCCCTCCCGCCGCGCATGAAGACAAAATTTTTGGAAACTGATTTCTATATAGCGGAAAAGGACTTTTCTTCTAGTTTTCGAAAAACTAGCGGGATTTTGAAATTTTGAAGAATTGGTCGAGTTATGAATATTTTTGTGAAGCCACTTCATTTTTTTCGCTCAAAAATCGAACCCAAATCGTATTTTTGCGAAATGGACCCGAGATCGAACCTCTCCCGCCGCGCATGAAGACCGAGCTTTTGGAAACTGACTTTTATATAGCGGAAAAGGACTTTTCTTCTAGTTTCTGAAAAGCTAGCGGGATTTTGAAACTTCGAAGAATTGGTCGAGTTATGAATATTTTTGTGAAGCCACTTTGGCTCAAAAATCGAACCAACCGCCACGCGTGACGACTTCTTTTTTGGAAAACGATTTTTACACAGTGAGAAAGGAACGTTTTATCTACTTTATGAAAAGCTAAAAGAATTTTCAAAATTCGAAAAACTTACCGAGTTATGAACCTTTTTGTGAACGTTCAATTTTATGCTCCGATGACGTTGGTGCAAAGTCGACCAGAGGTCGATTCAACCTGTTCTATCCAGAAAATCACAATTTTTCACAGTGAATTAATCAGGACTTTGAGATTTTTGTGGCTGGATTTTATCCGTATGAGTGATATGCTTCGGCTAAAAAATAATATTTTCATGAAAAATGAGAATTTTGTATGCGATCCATCCTCAGCGGAGATTCATCGCAGCGGAGAAGCTTAGTTTTTACTGTATTTTAAGCACGACTTAAAATTCTATATGGCGCAATTCCACTCTCTGTCGTCCTGTCCTTAAGAAGGCAGAAAAAAATTTCCTACCAGGAGTCCATCCATATTTCAATTGCGATCGATCATGTCAGAGAACGCAGTAGCCGCACGTAAACTGCCGTAACTCGGAGATTTTTTGGGGCTTCTGGAAAATTCATAAGGCTTTAGTAGATGTGTTTTCTATGCTTTGAAGGGCAGGTTCTAAAAGTAACATCTTCCATGTGATTGGTGTGTCGATATTTTTTCGGTAAATCGAGACGTCTGATCATTTAGAATATCGTTTCAGAGAAACATAGTTTTATCACTGTGTGTCAAACGGGATTAAAATTTTATAGAGTACGATTTCCCTTTCTGATGCTGTTTCCTACAGGAGGTAAATTACTTTTCGAGCAAGTCCGTCCTTCGCTTGCCACTCCGTCATCGATTCGAAGAGCGCTTCAAAAATCTTGTAGGGAAAGCACTTAGGTCGTCCTCAGTAATTAACACTTGAAATTTTATAGAGTGCAATTCTGGAAGTAGATGTCGCTCATCAGGCGGAAAACTACCGTGTCCATGACGTCCTGGGAAAACCTGAAAAAATGAAAATCTCTCATTGACTCTCAATCTGCAGGCTCGAAATCTTTATTTTTCACTGCACAGTAATCGGCATTCAATTTTTTTGATATTCAATCCTATTTTTTTAACTCCAGGAAACGCAAGTGCTTGTAGATCTCCGCATTGTCGTAGTCACACCTGGAAAAAACAACTTATTAATAGATGCAAAACATCATCTAAAAACCTGAATTTGGAGAGAGTCCTCTGCCAAAACCGAGAGAGTAGGACCCCCCTCCAGTCGAGGCTACAGTACGACCCCCCCTTCGATTCTCGAACCTCAGGATTGACCCTGTCTCCGGCTGGGACCGGTCGAACAGCACCTCAAACTTGGGTAATTAAACCTTTATTTATGTTAATTAACAACATAGCAAACAAACGATAAAAATGAGTTAGTAAAAAAGTTACTAAGGATCCCCTAACCTACATAGATCAGAATGAGAGAGGGCCGGGGCAAGGGATGGGGACGAGAAGGCGCAGGCGTCGGCGAAGTGGCTCGTCGGCTGCGGCAATGGTGCGTCAGCACACTGGGGTCTCCCTGGTGTGTCCATTGGCGAATCTTCTCGGAGAGTTTCCAGTTCTGCTCCTATACAGCGCATAGCGCTTTGTGGTGGTTAGTTCGCCCGCAGTAGATGCATTTGGTTGGCGTTGTGCACGGTTGTTTGCAGATCCTCAAACATTTCTCGCATAGTGCGGCATCACGGACAATTTTTAGACGATCCGACGTTCTGACGAACTTGTAGCAGCGATCTGGTTTGTGGTCGTCCTTCAACCTGCAGAATCTGCAGACAACTTTTTGCTCAACAGCTTTAGTCAAAAGCGTCCTTGACCTTCCATACGTGCAGCCCTTGATAAATTCGAGCACCTTCAGACGACGTCGTGCCTCGATTATTTCGGGTGGATCACCCTGAATCGGTTTCGAGCTCTCGTCGTCGTCGCTCGTTTGAATCGTGACGCCATCTTTGGTCTTCTGCTCCTGCTCCTCCTGAACGGCCTTCGTTATCTGGACCATGGTGTTTATTTGCGCGTTTAGCAGGATTTCTGCCTTCTCTTCCTAGGCCTTGCCTAGTGACTGCAGTAGTTTCTCAATTTTCGAGATTCTGTCCTCCAAATTTTGCAGTCTCTGGTCGACGGTCCCGGGCCTGGGCAAGCGAAGTATGTTTTCGATCCTGCTCAAACTTTCGGCGATCGACTTCTCATCAGGAAAATCGACATAGCTGTTGCGCTTGACGGCTGCTGCACGGCTTATGAGTTCCTTTGCGTGTTCGATCTCCTTGAGAAGAATGGTGTTGTTGGTGGTGAGGTCGTTTATCCGCTTAGCTTTGCGTGGTTTCTCCTCGAAGCTCTCCTTGGTTGAGTAGGTCGCGACACCCGCTTCGATCATGAGACGGTAGATCTCCCATAGAATATTCCCAAGGTGATAGTCGGCTTCCATCTTCTGCTTTGTCACTTGTAGGGCAGAGATTACTTCGTTAAGGGTGTCGTATACGAACTTGGGACTGTCTGAGTCAGCTTGATTTTGGAGTTCGAGCGCGCGGTTTCTGGAATTCATGGTCTCAATGTCAGCCGTATTCGTCGTAATGTCATCGTAGGCGATTTCGAGTCGTCTTTGTAGTTCCTTCTCGTTGAGCGGGAAGCTTGACTCTTTGCATAGTGCTCGTATGAGTTGTACGGCTGCCTCTGTTGCATCCATGCTGAAACACGGACATTTGTATAGCGACTCTTGACTTGTAATACAGTTGACTTCGTACTCCTGCTCGTTATATGGACTGTAGAGAACTGCGGGTTTCTCCCTTAGGTTTTATCGCGTATTGCCATCTGAATGCATTGCGGTGTGTTCCCATGGTGTTTGTCGGTTACAGTGGGTAGCGTGAGTAGTGTGTTCCCTACCTTCCGCTGCTTGTTCCTGTCTAGGCCGCCCCACGTTTTCTTGAGGAAGTTCTGGTGGGATGAGTACGTTTATCGGTCTTTTGATTATGTTTCTTGATGGGAGCATAAGCTCTATTTGTCTTGTTTCGCCGTCTTGTGAGCTGCCTAGAGCATTTATTCTTCCGATTTTCCAGTTATTACTTGCTTGGAACGGGTCTCTCACCAGGACTACTTCTCCTGTTCGTGGTTTGCTTGGAGTGCTTTTACCTTGTTGCAGGAGTTTTTGTGCTGCTCTCTCAAGGATGTAAGGTATGTGCTACTCCAGGCGTCCCAGAACTTGTTGACTATTTCACACGATATTTTCAGCATTGTTACAGCTTCTTGTCTTGTTCTGAGCTGTGCTTGTTCTACCACCGTGTGGTAGTCAGGATCTCGCAAATCTCCTTCGTTCGTTGCAAAGTCGTGTGTTATTGTTAGATGATTTTGTAGGAAATCGATAGGCCTTATTGGCCGAATGTCTTCAATGTCGCTTTCCTGATAGGTTAAAGGTCTGGAATTCAGACAACTTTCAACTCTCAATTTCGGTAAGGATGGTACTGAGAGAGTCTTCGCCGACCACTTTCCTACCAAGTGCTTTTTGTAGGGAATGTTTGATGTCTTTAATTAATCTCTCGTGAAACCCTCCCTGCCATGGAGCGAATGGAGTTATCCTTCTCCAGTTGATATTCGTATTGGCCATGAAGGATTCTATTTGGTCATCTGGGTCCACTCTGCTTTCTTCTAGTATGTGTTCCGCGAGAATGAATGTCGGGGCATTGTCGCACGTTATGGATGTTGGTATACCCCTTCGAGCAATAAATTTGCGGATAGCGTTCAGAAAGGACATTGTTGATGCATCTTTCATCAACTCAATGTGAACCATTCTCGTTACCATACAGGTGAATATGCACCCGTATGTCTTCTGCTGAGTACGATCTTCTTTCTTCGTTTTAAAAGGGCCAAACAGGTCGAGATCGCTATTGACAAATCGCCTTCTCTTCACTACCCTCGTGTCCAGGTCTGCCATGGGTGGATATCTATACGATAGATTGTTGAGACGTTGGCACGGAATACTTGACTTGTTGTCTTAGTTTAGTTATCCAGAACTTGGTGCGTACCTCTGCCATCATGTTCGCTGTCGATCTGTGTAGGTTCCCGTGAGCTTGCTTGATAATGAGAGATGCCAAATGAGAATTTGGGGCAATGAAAATGGGATTTTTGCTTCCGACTGGTAAATTGCTTTTTCCCAATCGTTCCCAGCATCTATATATGCCCTTATGGTCCATCGCAACGTTTACGTTTTTGAACGTCGACTCTGCCAGTGATTCTTTGTCTTGGATTTGATGCAGTACTACGAAGATGTGTAAGGCATTGCGCATTTCCGTTGCTGAGATTTGGCGCCCTGATGGCTGCCCGTACCTGGCGATCTTGCTGTTTATCCGTTGCTTGCTTTCTTGTGACAGGCTAGATTGGGCATTGTGTATGAATCTTAGAGTCCAAGCCATGACGCGTTGCGTTTTCTTGAGCGTACTGAACTTGTCGAGCATTTAGTCCAACTGTTCTATTAGTGTCACGTGTTGTCGGTCATAATCTTCGACTTTTAATTGGAAAGGTCGGGTTTCTTCTGGCCATGCTTCCTGAGGATCTTTAATGAATTTTGGAGCTCTCCACCAAAAGTGGGTCTGTAGTTCGCTTGCCGTTAGACCTCTCGTGGCACAATCAGCTGGATTTGACCTTGTCGTGATGTATCCGAAGGAAACTTGAACATTTTCTGCTTCTAGCTGTTTGACGATGTTGTGGATTTCTTTGACACCGTTGGAGACTAGGACTCCTCTGTCCTTTAGTTCCTTCGTTGTTTTTAATCCAGTAGAGTGTGATTTCTGAGTCGGAGAATATGAAAATCCTTTTGATGGATACGATCTTCTTTAACTCGGAGTGTATTGATGATGCTAGCTTTGCAGCAATTGCTATAGAATTGGTTTCCAGTTTTGGTATTGTGTGAGCTGCGTGGATGGACGGTAGTTTTGTTTTGGCTGTAAGCGAGTGCTGCCCGTTGGAGTTGACTAAGTAGGCGCACACTGCCATTGCCGATATGCTTGCGTCACTGAATACGTGGAGATCTTGATTCACGTGCTTCTTAGAGATTCTTCTTGGGATATTTGTTCGGAATCCCGACATGTTTTTGCAAAGTGTTTACCATGATCTTGTGTCTTCCTCATTTAGGGTATCGTCCCAACTGTACGACTTCTTCCAAAGGGATTGGAAGAAGATTTTGTTTTTAATTGCTAGAGGCGCTAACCATCCTAATGGATCGAAGATTGACGGGTTAGTGTGTAACACGTTCCTTTTAGTGACGTTCGGTGTTGGATTTATTGTGCATTTGACGTTGAACCTGTCGATATTTGCGTCCCATTCGATTCCAAGAACTTTTGTTTGAAGTGCATTTGTACGGTCTTTCTCGCGGATTTGTTCTCGAACAACGGGATCGCTTGATGTGAATTCTCCCATTCATTTGTAGCGAGTTGAATATCCGTCTCGTTTCCTTGTAGTGTTGGATGGCCTCTTTTAGTGTTTCTGCTGTCATTAGCAGGTTGTCCACGTAGAGGTTGTATTTAATCTGATCCGTGATTTTGCTGTCAAAGGACTGTGACTCTAGGTGGAAATGTATTGTTGCGGCCAGTAGGAATGGAGAGGAATTCAATCCGAAGGTGACTCAGAACACGATCGTGTTATCCTTACTGAGTGGTTTTGTTGTGTCGCGTATCCACAGGAATCGTGTTACGTCCATGTCGTCATCGTGCAGCCTGACTTTCAGAAAGGCTTTCCTCTATGTCTGCAATTATTGCTATGCTATCAATTCGAAATCTCATCAGGACTCCCCAAATGTTCGGCAGCATTAGGGGTCCTTGGTAGAGGACGTCGTTCAATGCCGATTGTCCTTTCGGGTGTGCCGAAGCGTCGAACACGATTCGTTTGGGTGTGGTTTTCTTTTCTGGTGTGTACACTACCTGAAATGGTAAGTAGTGTATTTTTCTTGTACTTGGCTGTAGGCTATCTGGCTGTTTTACTTCTTCTATAATTCCTTGTTTTTGTTGCTCGGTGAAAAAGTTTGAATTTCCAGCAATTCTTCTGGGCGATATTGCTGGAGAAGGTGCCGAAGACGTGTCACTGCCATGTTTTTATTTTTGGGTAATGTGGCGTAATTGTCTTTACAAGGCAGTCTTATATAGTATCCGTCCGCTCTCCTGTCCACTGTTTCTTTGAAGTTCCTTATAATTCTTTCATCAAGAAGCTCTCTTTCTTTTTTCTCTTACCCTGAGAATTCGTTTGTTCTGGAGGATTCGATTGCCCAGTATCGGTCACACGAATCCATGTCGTGCTGTGTGAGAGTGGCGACTTGAGTGTCGACTGCCTGTGGTGGAGGTTTCCGGAAATCATGTGTCCAAATTTTGTTTCGATTAGATGTAGACCAGATGGGAGCTTGCAAGTCTTGCCTTCTACGAATTCCTAGAAATGGTCACATCCAATGAGAATCTGTGTTTCTGTGTTGTCGTCTGCTGGGAATGACAGTGGTAGATTTAAGCTGTTGACAAAGTCCAGATCACTCTGTGTAAGAACCTGTGGTCTGGATCTGCTTGTAATTACTTCACTGTCGAATACCTCTAGTTTGTAGACTTTGCCTTTTTGATCCATCAAGGTCAGCTTGATGAAGCGGTGTTCTTTTTCTTGTGTTGTGTCCGAGCCGAACGTTCGTAGCCGTAAGGGTGTTGCTTGTGTGACTTCTAGTTGCATTTCGTCAACCAGTTGTGTGTTGATGAATGAGAGTTGTGACTTGGTCCTAGGATTGTAGTTGTGCCTGTGAGTAGCAAGGTCCCCGTCTTCTGTGGATCTTGTTGACCGGCGACGTGGTTGACGATGTTTTCCAGGTCTTGTTGCCGTTCGTTTTACTCGGAAGTGACGCCGTTTTGATTTACTGTGCGAGGTGCTTGTTGAGCCGGACCTCTGTTGTGTGTTTGGTACTGTGTTTGTGGCTGGTTGGCTCGTATGGGGCGTCTTGGCCCCTCTTGAGGGACGAGGATTTTGCGTTTGCTGCGTTGGTATCGGTTGTGTGGTTCGGCAAGGATATGATGGGTGGTGTTTTCTTCCACACCTGAAGCACGCATGGCTCCTACAATCTGTTTCCTTGTGTTTGGGTCTTTCACAGTTTCGACATAACTGATTCCTTGTACGCCTCGCGTTCCCACAGCGGAACAGTCCTGTATTCGTGTGAACGATGATTATTTTGTTTGCAGTATATGCAGGTAAGGCGTTGTTGTTTGGCTAACACTGTTGTCTTAGATGGAGGTGTACTAGTTCTCTTGTCGTTTGCTAGCCGTTTTTGGGATTGCTCGACTTTCTGCCTTAGATCTAAGATGTTAGACAAGTGGTCGTAGAGTACTTCCCATGTCCATTCTGTAAGACTGTCCAGTTGTTCTCTCTTTCCAAAGCTTTCAACTGTATATTGACTTCGAATTTCCTTAATACTGTGTTCAGAATCATTCGATGATTTGTGTCTTGGCCCTTGTTGGAGAGCTGTGTCATTAGGTTTGCAAGCTGATCCAACATGGAGATCTGTTATGATGTTGAGGGTCCTTCTGCTGTGAGGTTCTCAAGCTGAGAAAGAAGCTCTTCTACAATGGAGCTGTCTCTCCCATATTTGCGCTTGAGTGCCTGTAGGACTGTTTCGTAATTTTCTTCGATGAGTTGGTAACGGCTGGCCACTTGTTTGGCCTCTCCCGTAAGTGCTTGTAGTAAGTAGTTGAATTTCGTAATGGTAGAGATGGGCTGTTCGTCGATATTGCTTTTAAAGATTGCCCAGAATGCATCCCAGTCTCGCTTTGAGCCAGAGAATCTCGGTAGCTGTAACCTGGGAAGCAAAGCCTTCATTTGTAGTGACGACGTGATCGACAGAGGAGTCTGTTGTCCTGGGCTACGTGGAAGATTATCAGCTAATTGTGCTTGCTTTCTTCTATTTTTTAGCTCTTGTCTTCTTTCGAGCAGAGTTGTTATCTCTGTCTGCCTTTCTAGCAACTTAGCTAGGGTATCTTTCCCGTTAGTTGTACTTATGAAGGCTGCCTCTGTGTATTCTTCATATGCGTCGCGTCGTTGGCGTTCCTCTGGACAAAGTCCTTGGAACTGCTCCTCGAAACTTTACTGGGCTAGCTTGAGTGCGTCAAGTGCCTTTTGTAGGTTTGTAATTCTTGTGTTTATTGTCGCTAACCTGCCCCTTGTATGGTCTAATGTCTCTACTTCGGACGTTGAAGGTGACTAGGGGCTTTGATGACTCAACTAGGTCTCCTACGGACTTGGCCGTTCTTGTGGTGCGCGTTTTCCACGGTCGTAGCGGTGCCATGTGTGTACGTGAGTTGTGTTCCCTTTGTCCTAAGGAGTACGTAGTTTGTGAAAAACTAAATGATGTATCTTGGCTACTGCTTGTTTCACTTCGCCGTGGCCGCTCAAGAAAGACGAGGCTTGTGTAGTGGACCCTAAACTAGGTGTTTATGTGTGATGTATTTGTGAGGGAAGCAAGTGGTATTACCTTGGCTACTCTCTCAATCGCTTCACAATAGTGTGGGATTGAATGGTGCTGGCTGACAGTGATGCTCTGAAGTGAGTAAATGTACCCCAGGCTTGTATGTGTACTTTGTTGTGGTTTACCTCGACTAGTGTCCTATCTTCTCCACTAGGCGGGGTTGGCTTGTGCGACAAGTCGAAATGGTTCCCTGAAGTGAGTGACTGTATCCTTGACTTGTGTGTTTGTGGGTTTACTGCAGTATACCTCGGTTGCTGTGCTTGACGCTTCACAGGGCTCGCAGTCTGCTGGTTGCTGTGTAAGTTCACTTGCAGGTGTACCCAAGTGAGGCCATTCCTAAATTATGTCTGTTGCTGTGGTGATGATGAGATGTTTGCTGGTTGTGTCTGTGTTTTGTGTTGAATGTGTCTATGTGTTTGTGTGAGGCAATAGCAAAAAAATCGAAAGACAAAATGTAATTAAAGGAAGGAAAGCAAAGCTTTTTTTGTTGTCTTGGCCCGGGTCGACAAAACGGGCCCAAGTAGGTTTTGTGCTGTGTGTGAGTGACTGAAAGAAGACGGCCTGAGTAAAAAAAATCGGCCGATGTACCAGTTTTTATGTGCTGATTACCCGCCCGTCCTTTGTGTGGATGGAGACCCAGGGAAGAGGGGTGCGGTGGTTCAGTGGACTTTATGTACGAAACAATGTGCTGACCTCGGGTCCCTCGTGGACGTCGCAATACTTACTTACTTTGATACTTTGATGGTCCTTTTGTCGGCTGGAGGTCTTCTCAGCGGGGACCACAACTCTTCCAGACCGCTCGTTCTCTGGCTGCTTGCATCCAGTGAGGCAGACTCCGCTCTCTGAAAGATCTTGAGAATGAGTCTGCCCATAGCGTTGGCGGTCGTCCCAGTGGTCTCTTATGGTCTCTTGGGAGCCATTCTGTGACACAGAGATTCCATCTATCGTCCTTTCGTCGAAGCAGGTGTCCGGCCCAGCGATAATTTGACTTCTTCATGCACTGCAGCGGGTCTGCTAATTGCGACTTCTCCCGTAGCTCCGAGCTTCGTAGGCCTTCTTGCCATTGCTGACGAAGGCTTGTCCTCAGAAGACATCTCTCCAGTGCACGATGCGTAGTTTGCATTCCTCTGGTGATTGTCTTGTTGTCTGGCCAGGTTTCCGTCGCGTAACACATCGCAGGCAGTACAGAGGCGTTGAATATCGAGGCCCTGAGGCTGGCATCCTTGACCTGACCGGTGACTTCGCAAATCGAACTGAAGGCTGCCCATGCTGCGCTTCTCCTGCGGGCGATTTCAGGAGCGAGGTCGTTATCCATGTTCAGCTCTCTTCCCAGATAGACGTAGGAGTCGACCTGTTGTAGAGCGACTCCATTTAACCTTACGAGTCCCGTGTCACACCACTGGTTGACCATAAACTGCGTTTTGGACATAATCATGTCCAATCCAATCTTCATACCTGCCACATTAAGCTCGTTCAGCATTTCCTCGACTTCTGCCGTGCTGGTAGGGACCAGAACAATATCGTCGGCGAAGCGAAGGTTGCTGATCCGTTTTCCGTCGACAAGGTAGCCTTTATCGTCCCAGTTCAAGTCCTTCATGGCATCCTAGAGTGCCGCTGTGAATAGCTTAGGGGAAATCGTGTCTCCCTGCCGTACTCGATCGAAAAACTGGATGGTGGTTGATGTGTTCGAGAAGCGTTTGTCGAGAAGTCGCATGTAGGGCGATTGTATACCAGCATGCACAAGCGCGTTCAGAATGGCGTTGATTTCCACAGAGTCGAACGCTTTTCGATAATCTACGAAGACAAGGACAAGTGGGAGGTGGTATTCGCGGCTCCTCTCGATGAGCTGTGAGACAGTCTGAATATGGTCCATGCAGGAGAAATCTTTGCGAAACCCTGCTTGCTCCACTGGCTGATACTCATCCAAGCAACGCTCCATACGATTGAGCAGTATCTTGGAGAAGATCTTGTAGACAACCGAAAGAAGACTGATTTGTCGATAGTTGTTGATATCTTCCTGTTGACCTTTTTTGAAGATTACAACTGTTTTCGACTCCTTCCATGAGTCCCCAATCCTACCAAGTCGAAGGTAGTGGTTGAAGTGCTTGGCAGGAAGAGAGCAAAGGGCACTGCCACCCGCACGAAGGAGGACAGCAGAAATTCCGTCCGGTCCGGGAGCAGTTCCTGGCTTCATCCTTCTGATGGCATGAGCAACTTCTGATTCCAGAATGGGAGGTACTTCCTCAGCTGGTGGCATCAAGCATTTGGGGACAGTGCTGGAAGAACGAAATAGATCTGTGTAGAATTCTTGAACGATGGTCTCCATCGCTCTTCGAGACGTTTGCGTTGTTCCATCCTTATCCATCTCGTTTGCAGCGCTTTATGCTTGAACCTTTCCCAGCGGCTTCTAACAGCTTCAATCTTCTGTAGGCTTGAATGAGCTCCTTCACTGCAATTCGACAGGCCTTCGAGATGGTGACTTTCCCAGATGGGAAGCATTAGGATCCAGTTTAACAGCTCTTCTTTGCTCCAGGAGCTTAATCGCATGTGCGTTGAGTCTTGAAGCAGACGGTGATGTGGCTTCGCGAGAGCTGCTAGCACATTTCAACAGTCCTTTCGAGAGAAGGTCGTAGTCTTCTGATGGATCTTCAAGAAGATTCCAATCGTACGACTTTATTGCATATTCCAACTCCTCAGACTTGAATGTGGGGATCCTCACCGGTGCCGGTTTATGAGTGTCACGGTTGAACATCCTCTTTTTGAGAGTCAGCTTTGCACGGACAAGACGGTGATCCGAGCCGGTGTCAAATGAAGGCAGCACGGAGACGTCTAACAGACTCCAGCGTCTGTTTGTAAGAACATGGTGTATCTCCGATCGTGTTTCTCCATTTGGGCTTTCCCAGGTCCATCGTCGGTTTGAAGGCTTCTTAAACATAGAATTTTCATGGAAGAGACGGCACGCGGATAGGAAGTCTATAGTCGCTCTCCGTTTTCGTTCCTTGAGGAAGTTCCATGTGTTCCAGCCTCCATTCGTCATGGTCATTCGTACCGACGATAGCGTTAAAGTCCCCAACGACAACTTTGTAGCAGCTCTTCTCGTCGTTGACACTCCTTTCGAACAGCTTGTAGAATTCCTCCTTTTCTTCATCTGTGGCCGCAGATGTTGGAGCATATCCATTTATGATGGAGATGGTTCCTTGATCTTTGGTTTCTAGACGAAGAACAGCTACTCGCGGACTGATGATCTTGTAAGAGTCTACTAGATGGTGCACTGTCGAATTGACGAGAAATCCAACTCCGCCAATATTCTTTCTGTCCACCATTGCTCCGATAGTGAGAAGCTCGTTGTGGTCGGTCCTTCTTATGGTTTCCGTTTTGTCTTTCGTTTCCTGGACAGTTATAAGTGCAGACGAATAGGCAGTTTCCGTGTCGTGGACGGAGGGAGTTTCCGGTAGTCCGATTCCAATGACGTCCTGATAGTTTAGCTCCGAGATTAGATGGCCCTTCGCCGGAGGTGGATGCAACCGACGTCGTAGAAGTCCACCTCCGGCGCGCGGAGGACTAGGGCGCGGGTTTAGTTGTTTGAGCCATGGCGGTGGTCTGGTTACTCACATGCTCCTGGCCAGGGATACGTGAGAGCCGCCCATACACGACAAAGCATCGTGTACTGCGTGACCATTTGTGCCGTTAGCCATCACTAAGTGATGTTCACCCCTTCACCGCGATGAGATTGCACATGAAGGGGATCGCAATAAGGAACACAAAATTCCCGGTTCTAGCTGGTGGTCTCGGGCGTGTCTTCGGCGTGGCGGAGCGTCCTGGATTTGTCGTTGAGAGGCTAGACGGATTAAGCAAATACTACGAATTGAACGGATATCTCCGGTTGGGACCGGTCGAACAGCACCTCAAGCTTGGGTAATTAAACCTTTATTTATGTTAATTAACAACATAACAAACAAACGATAAAAATAAGTTAGTAAAAAAAGTTGCGAAGGGTCCCCTAACCTACAAAGATCAGTGTGAAAGAGGGCCGGGGCAAGGGATGGGGGACGAGGGGGCGCAGGCGTCCGCGAACTGGCCCGTCGGCTGGCAGGCTCCTTATATCCCATCGTTGGCGCGCGATCGAATCGATGATCTGTAGATCGACTCCGGCGGATCATTGATGACAAAGAACTTTTCAATATCCTCGGTTTGGCGATGGCGGCTCTTAACAAGTCGGTACAAATACCGCTCACCATCGCGCGATTCGAGCTTCTCGTTGACATCTCCATAATGAGTGGCTTTTGCAACAGCTACGGCCTTCTTTGCAGCTTTTCTCGCTTCTTGATACTTCAGAAGGTTATCGGCTGTCTTGTCGCTGAGAAACACGTGATAGAGCGACTTCTTTTCTCGAACTTTTGCTTTCACGTCGTCTATCCACAGCCACGTCTGCTTTTCGACCTTGCGTCGTCCAGGCACCGTGATGCCGAGCTCCAGCCTTGCAGCTTCACGTATTGCGTCGGCAGCCTTCTTCCAAGTTTCGTCGACAGTTGTGACTGTCGCTAACCGCACGCGAGAAATCACAGCTGCTTCCTTCTCTTTCATTCGCCACCACTTGATTCTCGGTGCACCGTATCGCTCGATCTGCTTCAGCCTCGGAAGGGCAATCTTTAGGGTGCAGATCAGCGGTCGATGCTGTGGGCGGTCGTCTCATACGGCACGATCTTCGCGTCTGTGACAATGCTCCGGTCGCGATCCTTCACAAGGCCTTTCTGAGACTTCGAGCTCCCACTATAGTATGAGATGAGGTGGGAGTCGCGTTTACGAAATACAGTGTTCACTATGGTGAGGTTATGCGATTCCGCATATTCAAGGATACGCTCACCATCGGCCTTACGCGACCCGTAACCGAATCCACCATGACAGCTGTACCCGTCCTTTGTCGCGCCGACGTGTCCATTAAGGTCACCAGCGACTATGATGACATCTTTCGATGGAACCTCTGCTATCTTCTCATCAAGCAGGCTCCAAAACTCATCCTTGGCTTTATTAGAGCAGCCAGTCTGCGGAGCATACGCAGAGAAGTGGTGAAAGAGTCGCTCCTTAACGGGGACAACGATCTTCATCAATCGATCCTCAAAGCGTTCGACGCTTACAATCGAGTCACGAAGTCGTTCGGAGACGATGACTCCAACTCCACTGGTGGTCTTGAGACTTCCACATAGAACGGCCTTGAAGCCTCGTCCTATGTCCCTTGACTTGGTGCAGGACCACCTAGTCTCCTGCACCGCACAGAGATCAACTCCTCTACGCTCCAGTGCTTCAACCAACTCGCACGAGCGACCCGTCAACGTACCCTCATTCAGCGTAGCCACACGGGTCCTGCTTACGTTACGGGACTTTCGGACTAGCTCAGTTGCCCCCCGATGCCGTCCTCGCATCAGGGACCCTCGCATACTTTTCACACTCGCCGGGCTCTGCGAGTGCGCGTCGGCTCCCGCGGACGCCGCAGCACTATCTCGATACTCATGTAACGTCATCAACCATGTGATGTGACATGGGTCTTCGTAGGCCGGCCTGTCACAGGGGCCTGTCGCCTACATTCGAGTGTCCGTGCTTAGCTTAGCTCGCAGAGCGAGCAGTTTCCAATGGCACCAGTGGAGGAACGGACATCGCAACGGAGCATTCGAATTCGAGTAACATTAGAAAATCGCGTTTTTTCGAGCAATCGAATTGGAACGTTTTAATAGGGTCTTGGGAGAGAGGATCATTTTATTAAAGCAATTACGGGGTCTCAAAAACGTATACACTGTTTGAAAGGTGATAACGTTGCTCAAGGTAAGGATACTGAAGAAGTTAAGGGCTCATATGAAAGCTTAATAAAAATAAAGTAAAAATTTTCTGACATATAGGTGGTGTGGACTGCGCAATGCACTCATCTCAATTCTTGCATTTTTCATTCGATTGATTGTGTTTCACTTGAATACCTGTTGTAATTTTGCCTTAGAGAAGCCTTAGGTCGTTTGATTTGGACTTCTTTTAATGTTTAAAACTTTAAAATACACTATGGCTTGCGAAAAATTCAGGGTATCCTTTAAAAAATGCAAGTACTATTTGAAAGGTTCTAACATTGCTTCTAGTGAAGCTTTTGGAGCTGTTTGAGACTCATACTAAAGCACAGGCTGACGAAATTTCTGTTGCGTGCAAATAGTCAAGATTGCGCCATACCCTGCCAGAAACCTTGCACTTCAGGCTCGATTGATTGTATATGGGTCATACAAGTGGGTGGTGCTATGGAGTAGTCGCCAAGTCGCATCTGCACTCCGACGATGTTTTCGATTTTCCAGAAGCACTTCAGGATAAACTTCTTCTCCTCGAAAGAAGCCCTAGAGCCGGCATGACTCTTGTTATGGGCTCAGATGTGTAGAAAGCGTTATTAGAGCAATAGCGAGAACGGAAAATTTTGGAATCGATAAATCACATGTCACGTGTCCTCCACGTGATTTTCAAGTTTTAAACCTTAAAAGAAGCACAGCTCATGGTAATGTGGTCAATTAGTAACAAGATTGTATCAAGCATTCAGCCCATGCACTATCAATCGAGTCTGAAATGCAAGGTTTTAGGCGGTGGCGTGGCGCAATCTTGACCATTTGCACGTCAAAAAATTTTCGCTATCCTCTGCTTTCATACGAGTCCCAAACAGCTTCGAATGTTTCACTAGCAGCAATGTTAGAACTTTAAAATATAATATTGGGTTGTCCGGAAAGTTCTCAGCGTTTTGTGTTACTATTTATCAAACATCTATTGTTAAGTAAAAATTCAACTTGCATTGCGCATTAATGCTGCTTTCTGTACAGAATTTTTCGCTCCATCTCATTTATGTTTCAACGTTGTTTTATATTTCTGTTTTTGAAGTGTTTATTGAAGTATGTCGAAGGAGCAAATCCGAACGATACTTTATTTCAATTTTAAATTGGGACAATCCGTGGCAGAGACAGCCCGAAAATTTAATTGAGTGTGGGGGCTAATAATATTGGAGTAAGCACTGCGTACCAGTGGTTCAGTAAATTTCGGAGCGGAGATTTCAGCCTCGTAGATGATCCCAGTAGCGGTCGACCAACAGCAATGCTGGAAGACGAGCGAAGGAATTGGTGGAAGCTGAACTATCCCAAACAGTTCGCGGGATCGCGGAAGGGCTAGGCGTCGGTAAAACTACTGTTGCGAGTGCTTTGAAACGCCTCGGGAAGGTGAAAAGCTCGAAAAGTGGGTGCCCACGTGTTGAGTGAGCGGCAAAAATCGTCACATTTCGAGATTTGTTCCTTTCTATTTTTACGCAACAAAATCGATCCGTTTTTGGATCGAATCATTACTTATGATGATGAAAAGTGAATTCTGTGTGATAGCAGGAACGTTTCGGACAGTTGGCGGACGACGACCATCCCCCTACGCATTTTCCAAAGGCACTGCACTTCCTCTCTTTTATACTGTAAATTAACGGCCCAATGAGCAATCCTATACGAAACATTGAGGGTATAACACGCCTCGCCTTTCGCCACCCTTCTAACCCTTATTTAAAATTAACAGCCGTTAAGTCCTGACATAACCCTTATAATCCCAGATGTGTTTTAAGAGGTTGGCTTCCACATATTGAGCGATAAAAGAAAACCAGCCGCAGCGTATTCTAAGATTCTTTTGGAAGCGGATCTGTTTTCGAAGTGAAAAAGGTGTCAAAAGTACAATCCCATTTCAGTTTTCAACTTCAACTCCTTTCTAGGAAGTGATAATGCATCAAAACCAACTAACATGGGAAGGGTATCAGGCGTAGGTCTGAATGGGGGAAATGGATAGTACTGCGAAATGTCCACCCTTCATATAGTAGAAAGACATGTTTCCTTTTTGCTGAGTCCTTGAACCGAAGGAGCTACGGACCCTCGAAGGTGGGGTACAATAACGCGCCGTGAGCGCGTGCCCACGTGCATACCTTCGCGTGCTGATGTATGGGAAGCAGCGAAAGGCGGTACGGCGAGCGAATCGGTGGCTCAGCAGGGTGTGACGCTGCCTCACAGGTGCTAGGCCAGATGATCGCTACCCGTGCTATGCACTATTTTTGCATTTTTTCATGTCCGCAGCCTCCTTTACTAAATTGCTTCCTACACATCTTCTACACATTTATTTCATCCTAAATTGTCAAAAGGGTCAGATTTGTGATCAGCACCCCAGATAAGCCCTATAGACAAAGTTTGGATGAAAACGGTGACCATGACCTTACCATTAGTCACCCATTACCTGTATCTCCTATCGTCCCGTTGATCATCGACTTGCCCGAGCGGGCGCCAGCAGCATCTCCATTCGTCCCTGTGCCAGAGTGGTCCAATGGATCCTCCTCGCTCGAGGGACACGAAGAGCGTCATATCGGTCGTTCAGGGCTTTCAAGAAGAAGTCCGATCAACGCGTTGGTGGGCGTCCGGGTGTTCTCTTGACATCCCGCGGAATCCAGTCGGTAACGGCTCTCGTCCAGCGGATGTCTGCGAAGCGCATTAGGTGGCCGGCCCACCTAATTTTCGAAAACTTAGCCCACGCGACAGCGTCTTTGATCTTCGAACCTCGGCGAAGCTCGGAACTCCGGAGGCCTTCTCTCACTTGCGTGAGTCGCGTTACTCCGAGCATCGTCCTCTCGATTCCACGCTGCGCGACGCTGATCGCGTGTTCATCCTGCTTTCGTATAGCCCAGGTCTCTGAGGCGTATGTTAGGGCAGGACGAACGGTAGAGTCGAATAGGTAGGCACGGAGTCGGACGTTCTTCGTCTTCTTCGCGACTTCTTCGACGCTCTTAAAAACTCCCCAAGCCGCTCGTTTCCTCCTGCTCAGCTCGGCGCTAGGTCGTTCGCCGAATTGACTTCGCAACCCAGATACACGTAGCTGGAGCATTCGGAGATGTTCGTTCCGTTGAGCGAGAATGGGGTACCAGAAACTTGTCCGTTCCTCATGAACATCGTCTTCGTAAGATTCAGCTGCAGTCCAACATTCCCACATACACGATCGAAGTCGGCCAGCATTCGCTCCGCCTGGCTGATGCTCGGTGTTATGAGCACGATGTCGTCAGCGAAACGAAGATGGTGCAGCTGCTGGCCGTCGACCTTCACTCCCATGTCTTCCCATTCTAGTTCGCGCATGACGTTTTCGAGGGTGGCGCTGAAGAGCTTCGGGGATATGGTATCCCCTCTCCGAACCCCTCTCCTTACATCGATGACGACGTTGTTGTAGAATGGAGAGATCATGGTCGTGAATCCACTGTACAGCTCTCGAAGGACTCTGATGTACTGAGTAGGAACGCCCTGAGTGAGCAGGGCTTCGAGGACCGCAGTGTCTCGACGGAGTCGAGTGCCTTCTTCAGGTCGATGAACGTGAGGCACAGTGGCAGCTTGTACTCTCGCGACACTTCGATGAGCTTCGTAATGGTGTTTATGTGGTCGATCGTGCTGAATCCTCTCCGAAATCCTGCTTGTTCGCGTGGCTGTACTTCGTCCAGCGTTCTGCTGATCCTATTCAGGATGACTCGTGTGAACAGCTTGTAGACTACGGACAGTAGGCAGAGCGGGCGATAGTTGCCAATGTCGTGCACGTCTCCCTCCTTGTACAGCAAGACGGTCTTGCTGGTCTTCCACTGAGATGGAACCTTGCACTCCGACAGGTATCTTGTGAAGAGCCGCGCCACGGTGTTGATGAGCTCTTCAGGTGTTCTTCAGGTGTTCGGGTCTGATCCTGTCAGGGCCGGGTGCTGTACGTTTCTTCACCGACGAGATGGCGTGTCGGATCTCGGAAGGGAGAACAGAGGGAACGACGTATCCATCCTGCGGAAGATGGCATGGGGCAGGTGGACGTGGCTATCGAAGAGATCGGAGTAGAAGTCGTGGATGACCTTCTCCATGGTCCTTCTGGAAGAGGTGACGGTTCCGTCAGGACGTCGGAGAGCAGTCATCTTGGTCTTGAAGTTGGCGAAGTTCCGGCGGGCATTGCGGATGCTCAACCCTGCCTCTGCTGCTTCAGCCAACACTTCCGCCCTTCTCTCCTTGAGATCTTTCTTTATCGCCGCTCTTTATGGCTTTGCAAGCTCGGACGTCAGCTGGTAGTTGCCTGACTTTCGTGCTGCTCCACGTTGGCGTATAAGCTCGAGAGTTTCCGGAGACAGGCGTCTCTTGGTGGTCTTCAAGCTCTCGGCTCCCTTAGCACTATCGTGGAGATGGCGCACGAAGCGGTCGTATTCCTCATCGACGTTGTCCATGACGGCATCTTCCCAAAGGCCGACAAGAGAGGTGTAGAGGTCCCAGTTGATGGTCGTTCTGGGAATCCTCTTTTTGAACTTCGCGGCCTTCTCACCTTGACGCGAGAAGCGAAACCTCGCGCGAAGGAGGCGGTGGTCCGATCCCGTGTAGAACTTGGGGACAACGGAGACGTCGGTCAGGCAATACTTGCGATTGAAGATGATGTGGCCGATCTCGTTGTGAAACTGGCCACCGGGGGATTCTCAGGTCCATCGTAGAGAGGGCGGCTTCTGGAACTGTGAGTTTCCATGGATGGTCTTGGTCGACATGATAAACTCAGACAGCCTTTCACCTCGCTCGTTCTACTCCAAACCGTGGGTTCCGATGTGAAGTTCTTCCGGCGACCTTCGCGGTCCGATCTTGGCGTTGAAGTCGCCGACGATCACCTTGTAGAAGGTGTGATCTTCCTTATAGAACTTCTCCAGCTCCACGTAGAAGGCTTCGACCTCTTCGTCGTCGTAGTCGGATGTTGGGGCATACGCGACGAACACAGTCAAAGCTGGCACGAAACAACATCGCTTCAGTCGCAGACGTCCGATTCGGGTTGTCAGAGACTCGTACGAATCGATGTTCATGGCCAGTGCGTGTTGACGAGGACACCAACGCCGCCTACTCCCCTGCTGTCGCATATTCCGAGGAACAGTTCTTCTCCGGAGTCGTAGGCGGCGTGTAGGGGGTGGTGTCTTCTGGTCTCGGTCAGTCCGATGACGCCGTAGTTGATCTTCCTGGCTTGCATCATCAGGTCCTCGACGGATGCTTCCGATGCAAGTGTGCGGGCGTTGTAAGTACAGATCGTCATCCTAGTCCTTCTCAATTGGCGCAGCCTGTTTAGGCCCTGAGATTTTAGCAGCTTCTCCGTACTCGTCCTTCCCATCGCTGCAGAAATGGGGGCTCTTTCGGGGTCAGGGGAATGAGGCTCTTTAGTGCTGCTGTGTTTGACTTCCATACAACAAGGGTAGCTAGTCAGGCTCTGGCGTGCGGGCGAAGAACTCCGGGCAGCCAGCCAGACTGCTCGAAGGGGCGGGGCGAGACTTAGGCCCCTGTTATACTCCCGCGGGAGCTCCCGCGGATGGGCGGAAATCGCGTCGGGACCCCGAGCCGGTCCACTCGTCGCGGCCCGCCACGCCCGCCATCCGCGGATCGCCGCCGACAGACGACGAGAGGTGTGTTATACTTCCCGCCCGCGGGAGGGCAGCCGTCCGCGGTGCACTGCACCGCGGAAGGCTGTCGTCCCGCGCAGTTCGGCGCGGGAAACGCGCTCCGATGAGACGCTAGCAGCCCCGGGACGACGACGACCGTCCGCGGTGCACCGTCCGTCCGCGGACGTCCCGCGGAAGCTCCCGCGGGAGTATAACAGGGGCCTTAAGGCGGCCTCGAATCGCCTTACATGTACTCCCAGTCCCGATTGCAAGCTTTTGGCCTGGCCGACACAGTTACAATCCGCACAGTCACGGACACATCCACGCACAATGTGCATGAACATGCCGCTCCCAGGCACAAGGAACGCGTCGACCCGACACAGCAGGGGCAAGGAGTCCATCCCCTGCATCCCACTTGCGTCTCTGGGCAATACGCGGTCGCATTTCGTTCGCGTTTAATTCCCCTATCCACCACCCGGGGATGCGCCACGTGGCCCTGCGACAAGCGGCCCGAGATCCCTCTTAACAAGAGAGCCCGAAGGCTCTCTATCGAGGGAGATCCGTGAACTTCCCGTACTCCAGCGTAATACCAAAAACGATTCGTGATCAGCACCCCAAATAACCCCCCCCCCTCCTGGGAGAATTTTGAGAAAATCGGTGATTATGACCTCGACAGCCCAATTCACCCGTACCTGCTGTGAGGTCACTGTTTAACATCCGCTGAAAACACAATACCTTGCATAATACAAAAAAATGAGAGATGTGAGTGAAGCACAACTCAAAATAAAGTCTTTTTTGACAATTTATAGTGAAATAAATGTAGGAGATGTGTGGGAAGCAAATTGATAAAGGAGGCAGCGGTTATAAAAAATGCAAAATTAGTGCGCAGCACCTGAGTCGAACATTTGGGCTAGCACCTGTAAAGCAGCGTGGCACCCTGTTGAGCCACCGACTCGCTCGCCGCTCAGCCTTCCACCACTTCCAATACGTCAGCGCGCACACGTATGCACTGTACAGTAGTGCTTAGTTGTGCTCGAATGATCTATTCGAACAGTATTCGAATGATTTTCATTCGATTTTGAATATTCGAATTCGAATGTTCAAAAAATCGCGTTTTTCGGATATATTCGAATTCGAAGGTTCAAAAAAATCACGTTTTTCGAATATATTCGAAATTCGAATGCTCGAAAATTGCGGGCATTTGAAACCATTCGAATATTCGAAAATTTTCAAAAACTCACAATTATTCGAGTATTCAGTGGATGCCATTCGAATGTTGGATTTCCTTTTTGACACTACAGGTATAGTACAGTAGGCAAGCTAAGATCTGCATTGTTTGCGAAGCCCATGCATGGATATTGTGCATTGAAAGTCCAGGAATTTTAAGTGGTATGTCGTTTCCCTTTCATCCCGTGTGTGGTGAGTCTCCTAATCCTTCTTTCATAACGCCACACAGGAAACAAGGAGCACGAGTGAATCAGAAGCTGAACCTTCAGAAGCTTGACTCACAGGGGGCTTACACTTTTATTCGGATCCGAAATTTTCGAAACGTAATTGGACCTCAGGAACCAGCTTTCAGTTTGACACTGCCTACGACTAATCCTGTTCTTCGTCCTCATCTTTGCGCCATTGAACGTATGCTCGATCTCTTATTCTATATAAAGGACCTCTGGTGTAGATCCGGAACTATTAAGGGTTTTGTGCGAAGAAAATTGACCCCCGTGCTCCAACTTTTCCGTCTTTTCTGCGAGGTCCTGCACTTGGTGGCAGAGGATCCTACGGTAGCCTTTCTAAGCTTTCTTTTCACATTAATTTGCTTTTCATCCTAAAGTTCTAGAGGTCGCTTTGCTTGGAGTGTTCCCTGTTCGAGGGCTGGCAGATCTGGATCACCATGCGGCGCAGTTGCCTTCCCTATCACCTGAGCAGTAACCATGCAGATGGGGTCCCGTAGGGACAATAATATAGGCGGGTTAGTAGGTATAAGATTTCTAAGTGGTAGATCAACTACAGCAACCGGATTTTACGACGGCATCAGGCACTTCTGATCAGAAATGCTCACTTCAAAAGAGGCAAAGAACATTATGAAGGGTTTTTTCGAAACAAGGGTAGGCGACCCTTTTGAACCGCTCTCCTTTGCATCAGGTAAACACTTATGGACAGCTTGATCATTAAGAGCCATTATCTCTCGGGAAACTTTCCGTGAGGCATTGCCTTTCCTTTCCTTGTACACACCCATGCAAAATGTTTCTTAAGTCTGCCTTTTTGCCGGTTTGGATGAAGCGAATGTTTATGAAGTGAGTGTAGTTTCTTTTATGTGTTTCTGTGCCGAACAAGGTCGTAACGTTGATAAGTCCTTACTGAGTTTCCTAACGCTCCGACCAGTTCATTGTTTTTCACGCCAAAACGCAACGATACTGACATTGTTGTCTTTAGGAAGGACCTTTAGGACTACCAATACGAGGAGGGAGAGAGGTCATGGTGCTCAAAATTGATCTTCCTTGCAATCTTATACGGCACAGAAGCATTTTAAACATCTAATCGCGAATTTTTCCTTAAGAAACGCTACTTCCGTTCGTTGGGTTTTGATTATCACTTAGTAACACACCGTTCAGGTGATCTTAGGCTTCGACAGAAGAAGTCAGATCACACAATATTTCTTGGTTACGCTCTTCTTGGTCTTGGATTAGCTTCCATAACCCAAAAGTACTTGTCCATTTCACCTTATGTCGCACGAAAGTTATGTTGTTGTTCAGATATCGGCAGCACAGCAAAAAGCAACACCACTTTTCTTCAGTCCTTGATATAAAGTAATGGAAAAATATTGGCGCCTATTATATACTTATATTTATGTGTATATCTATATTTATATAATATATCTGTCACGCCTATCGGCTTACCTCGCGCTTGCGCGCTTCGCGCTATGTTGCAGTATGACTAAGCTAAGCGCAATCACATCAAGCTAGCTGCTCTACTTATTCAGCTTTCTTTCCTCCCTAGCACTACAAAGGCAATACTTGACAAACTTATTATGTTCCAACCTTGTTCTACCTTCCATAAGATCACGCGAGTTGTTGACCCCTCCCCCCCCCCACCACTACGCTCAACATCGGCATCATCTCCAGTCGGCTCAGTGACATAGGTGTTTGTGGTAATTAGGGCGTTCCTCCCCTCGATTCTTCGGCAACCCTCCTGGGGCCGGATTCATGAACGCGGCCACGCGGCCGGAGGTAAATTATGAGTATGACGGCCAAGGCGAGGGTTTTGCTCCGCGACCAATTTCTGACCCAATGTGCATGCCTCCGCTGGCCCGCTGGCATCAGCTAACAGCGAAACCAAGCAGTCACACTTGCTGCTGGGACGTCGCTGGCGCCGACACTAGCAGCATCGAATTTAGGGGAAATGAAATGTGAAATGTGAGATTGGGCGAGGGAGGAGGGAGGGAGAGGGGTGGAAACTAGTAGCATAGCAGGAAGTAGAGAAACAATGGTAAATGTGGGCCTACATGACTAATAATGGGTGCCATCCACCACAGTAGCCTCAATAGACAACATATGCCAAGGAAGGCTAAGGTGGCGGACGGGCATAGTCCACTCATGCAAATTGTAAATTATGATTTGCGTGGTGGACTAGGCTCATGGTGGCCCAAGCCGACCCACAATGCCACTAAAGGAAGCAATTCACTTAAAAATAAGTGGCATTGTGAGCCTCCATGGTCCACAGAGCCCCAAAAATCATGGAATGCAAACCTAATCGAGAAAAACAAAAGGTAAAACAACTCACCGAAGTGCGGCAAAAGACATGCATATGGCGACGGCAATTAGGCGCCCTGCCAGGCATTGAATTTGCGGCTGGCGGCCAGTTCAGAGCTGGCTAAGGGCCAGCAGAGGCATGCATTGGGTCAGAAGTTGGCCGCGGAGCAAAACCCTCGCCTTGGAGGTAAATGTTCCCCGACGCGATGACGGGGTAGCATTTAACTCGACACTTACCTCGGATTTTTCCCGCCGCGCGTTCATGAATCGTGCGTAAGTGGGGAGTGGGGGTAAATTTTGCACTTACCCGCCGGTAAATCGTTCATGAATCCGGGCCCTGATGACTCACTGTACGGTCCCCACTTCACTCTAGCGTCAAACTGGCACCTACACTCCTCATCCCCAAACGGTCAACCTCAGGCGAAAATCGACATTCTAGGTAGAGATTGACCGACTGATCACGTTCTGCCACACGACGAAAAGCCTTTGGTCAGAACGAAGAATTCCCACCGCCTCTAATACTATGTTGAACAGAAGTTGTTTCTACGCGAGACCGCTACAGCAGTGACGAATTGCCTAACCCACAGACAAACAAAGGAACGTAGTTTTCGAGCTAGCTGTTTATTACAATGTCGATCGATATTGGCCTTCCAATCGAAACTTTCCACCTGCTGTGAAGCAGTTCCGTCGGCGATCATCTGAATCCCCATTCAAGCTGAACAACGTGTTCGGTAAAAATAAAAGGATAAAGGATAAAGGACGGCGTTACTCAATCCCTTTTGGGATGCGCCAGCGCATTCTACTTCTACGGGATGTCGTGGAGGCGACATGAATGCGTATTTGGCCATACAATGACTTGCGGTGGCCAGCCGATGAACAAGTCAGCGCTTTATCCTTCCCAGACAAGTCTGGTACCAATTCACCGACCCCGGAGGGATGGAAGGCTTGGTTGGCCTGGGCGGGAAATCCGAACCAGGAACCTGGTATCGGGTGCACGCGACAGTCGCGCCTCCTCCGACTGCGCTACACGCGCCCCAACGTGTTCGGTATGTCTTTTAAATCCGCATGCACGTTGGTCCACGTGTACGGCAGGTTTTCGGGAACCCCAGTCACGTTGGACGACGTCTTCGGCATGTCTTCTGAATCTTCAAACACGTAGAAAGATCTTCGAGTATTTTCCGCTATTTTATCACCAATTTTTCACTGAATTTTCTCCTGCTTTATGATTAACTTCTGCGCGGCGCCGATCGATAGCTCTTAACGGTATGATATATAATTATAATTATAACAAACCTTCCCTTTTTGCGCAGCATATGAACTTTTGGGATCTATCAACTGTACAAAACCCAAACTGTTCCATGGTGTAGACTGTTGAGAAAGAAAATAGCTTCTATTGTAAAGCAATGAAACTTGAAACGCGGCGCAAAGAGCAGTAACGTAAGCGGTTCCATGAAAGGGGTGGTGCTGAAATGTATTGTGCGGAGGCGTTCATTGAGGAAACTTAAAAGAAACAGGCCATGCTTTTTTATTTGTCGGAACGTAGGGCCGAACTGACCGTGGTCTCACTTTGCTGGGAGCGGGTCCAACTGCGGCTAAGTTGTGGGCTTGAACAATCGTTAGGTAAGCACATGTAGAGGTGAATTTTGCCTTCGTTAAAACGTGTTTGCTTTGAAAACAAGACTTCTGCTCTAATTTGAAGTTCCACCTGAAAAATATACAATTTGGCATGAAAATGGTATACGCGCAATAAACGGTATTGTTAGGGAATGTGAATAAAAAGATGAAGCAGACGACACCTTCCGGTTTCGAAGATCTCCATCACGATGACATTGGTCTCCAATGAAGCAAATAGTTCAATTGAGAATTCCAACGGTTCCATGATAAAGTGTCCTATGGTAAGCAGAAAAGGTGGATGCTCGGGTAACCCGCAGATTTCACATCCTAACCAAAGGTAAGCGCTTTACCATACACCTGCTAAATCCTGTGCTATTTCATCTGACCCTTCATTGGGCTAAGGTAAGGTATGGCCTTTGGAATCTATCAGTCGACCGTTTCAAGAAACAGAATCAAATTTTTCACGGGCGCAATGTTTGGTTTGATGACCCCTAACATATTATATTTCATCCTTTCAGACATAGAAGAATTCGGTGGTAAGATGATTCCTACTTCCTACTACGTCACGGTAAACCATCTATCGGTCATTGCCACCAAAGCACCAGTCACGTTTTGTCCACTTATGAAACCCAGTGTTCCATTCGAAAATATTCGAATACTCGAATCAATATTCGAATTCGAATGCTCAAAAAATCGCGTTTTCTGAATGTGTTCGAATTCGAATGTTCAAAAAGTCGCGTTTTTCAAATGCATTCGAATTCGAATGTTCAAAAATTGCGTTTTTCGAATACATTCGAAATTCGAGTGCTCGAATATTGCGGGTATTCGAAACTATTCGAATATTCGAAAATTTCGCGAGGGCACAACTATAGTATGCACGTGGGCACGCACTGACGATGCGATAGTGTACCCCACCTTCGAGGAGCCGTAGCTCTTCTGGTTCAGGGACTGAACGAAACATGTTTCTCTATTGCATGAAGGGTGGAGATTCTTGCAGTACTATCCATTTTCCCCGTTCAGACCTACGTCTGAGAGCCTTCCCTGGTAAGTAAAAATTCATCAAAACCGGTCGAAGTCGACTCTTAAAAGCTTCTTTTGAAAGCGGTTCCGCTTCTGTACAGAAGCGAATCGGCATCGAGATCCGATCTCCTGGTTACGGGATCCCTTTACCGCAGAATGTCCCAATTTGAATTCGTAAAGCATGATAACTCGACAGTCAGTTCATGATTTTACGGGCTATGGAGATTGTCGGCTAGAAAAATTAGAGCGAAATCTACATATAGTTTTTGAAAGAGCAGGAAAAATCCTACTGAATGGTATATGTGCCTTCCACTGATATGGGGTGATTTGGAGTAAAAAACTTAGTTATCTATACATACCTCGAAACAGGGATTAATTTTGCGACAGCCTAACATTATTCCCCCTCGCCAAAAAAGAGTTTTTTATAAAATTTAAACCAATGTGTCAACGTGTTGTCGTTTGAAATCAAATCTCAAAAAGTTATGCTAAATTTCCTTGAACAAAAATTATTTATTTATTTATTTATATAAGGCATGCATTGTACACCCAATGATACATTATACAATGCATACATATATCATGAACGAAATAAAATTTAGAAAAACGACGACAAGATCAAGGCAGATCGAAGGTGACATTTCTCCTGATGAACGTTTTAAATGCACCTTTCGAGAAACTAGGAAGGTTGTCATTCTTCGCTAGTAACGAGCTATTCTAACTAGTCACGAATTATTCTTCTTTATTTAATCATTATCACTAAGCCTTTTGGAGAGTCTCTAGTTTGGTGGGAAAAATCTCGTTTTGATTTGGAAGATGTTCAGTTGATTCCAATAGAGTTACACTTGTTGAGAAGAGTGTCTAATTTGTCGTGAAATATGTCCATTTTGATTTGAAGTGTTCAGTTTAACAATGGTTTCCACATTCTGAGCGATAAAAGAAAACACCCCTGGAGAAGTGCCGCCGATGTTGATAATGTGCCTGCGAATTCAGAAAACGTTGTGGGACAGGTTGTGGGACACAGTGGCGTTGCCTCATGCGAGAGAGGTCGCGGTTCGGTTCTCTTGCGCTGCGAGATTTTTGCATTTCAACGGAGTGGCTGAGATTTGAGGTGTTTGACGTCTACATTATTCGCTGGAGTTTTCTGCGAATTTTCCAGCTGAATGCGTTTCCGTGCTCGAGAGCGCAGAACCCAGCTGCGGACTCCCCTGGGCGACGAAAGCTGTTCCCGCACGAGCAGCTTGGATGGAACACACCTTGGAGTCCCTTTCTTAGCCTGGTTCTGCGCTCGAAAAACATACGGCCCTGAATTTCCGATGAGGGCGCGCACCTTTCTGGATTGGAGCGTAAATTATTTGCTCGTGGAATGCTTGAAGCAGGAAAGATAGATTATTTTGTTAGATTGCAAATAGCAATCGAACGTTCGAATTCGAATCTTTCGAGCATTCGAATTTGAGCAATCGAACACGAGTGTTTCGAACATTCGAATTCGAATACATTCAAAAATCTCATTTTTTCGAGCATTCGAATTTTAACACATTCGAAAAATCACGTTTTTTTGAACGTTTGAATACGAATATTCGAATTCGAATAGAATTATTCGAATTCGAATATTACTATATTAGCAGGGAGGTTGTAACTCGTGCTTCCCTTAAGAATGGATACGATACCACGCAATTTGACTGGAAACGCTAGTGGGTGATAACTTTGAGCGAAGGAGGGTGAAGTCTGCGTCATTTGATATTGACGTTTTTTATACTTTGGATGATGACGGACAAGCAGGCCGGCAGCAATCGTCACTCATTTCTCCCTGATGTTCATTCACCAAACGGACATATTCAACGATTTTTGCACAGGATTGTAACTGGCGATGAAAAATAGGATTTGTACGGTCAACCAGGTTCCTAGTGCTTTAGCCGCACTAGAACCCTGGTTGAAAGCAAAGAGAAGAAGGTGCCAAAAGTGCTCATCCTTGTCGACCTGGCGCTGCTTTATTTTGATGACCTGAAAATTAGCAAAAATTCAAATGGCCGAAGAACGGATCGTATAATATGGTAAAACAAGGCGTCTACTTTCGACATATTCTGTCATATAAAACTGTGCAAGGCGAACTGAACAAGGAGAAGGAGTTTTTGATGAAGATGATTTTTCTCCTTTTTGCATTTTGTTGATATTCGTTAGAAATCAGCACGAGTAAAAAAGCGACACAAATTCTTATAGAGCAAGACATTCTCTTCCGACATATAACACCAAGCAAAAAATTCCTACTACAAGCACGATCTGTCAGTAAAAATAAGTCTTCTTCGGACGTCCCAATTTGATGGCCTAAAAGACCAATAGGACAAATGAGCAAAGGAAGGACCAACAGGTATTCTTGTAGCACAGAACATAGTCTTCCAAATCCTATTAAAAGCTGCGTAAAAAAAATTCCAAGCCTAAGAGAAAGTCTACTGCGCAAATGGCTAATAGCGTTATGCAAGAGACCGCCGGTGAAATCTGCAATGAATCCTTGAAGAAAACGGCGGGACTTATGGGACAACCTTATATATGGTATATGCCATTTTCAGTTCAAATTCAACGTTTTTAAAAACGAATTCAACGTTTTTCAAAAGGAATTCAATGTTTTTCAAAACGATTTCAACGTCTTTTTTGCAAGCTGTATGTTTCAGTGTTTACTTCTTCTCAGAAAATTCCAACATTCAAAAAAGGCTATCCAACGAAAATTAGAAACAAATAGCAAGTTAAACAAGTCAAGTACTTCAGTAGTATTGCGATAAAAGTACAAAATGAGCAAACTAAGCGATTCAACTAGACAGTACGATAAACAATACAGCAATACAAAACAACTGTTCAAAATAGCACAATGAGCAAGTGAAAGTAATTAGTGCCATGCTGCAGCTGCTGTCATGTTTACCATCATGTGGAGGGCGTAGTTTACACAATCTTGCTGCGATGCTGAACGAACGCACCCTACAACAACTACGGTCAACGTCTTCTCCGCGACAGGATTGCTTAAGAGGCGCATCGCCGTAGTCTTCAGTTTTGAAAAAAAACGTTTTCCGCAGAATTAAGCATGTAAGATTATGGCGGCAAAAATTTTATAGTGTAGGATTGTCCCATAATGGTCCGCAGGTCGTTCGCTTTGCGAATCCTGGGGTTGTCCATCATCAGCCACGCGCCACTCATCTCTTCGTTGTCGCGAATTCTTTTCAAAAGTTCTTCAATAAACTTGCAAAATTTGGCACTGTTACTGGTGCCATCACTGATAATTTTCCAGTGGAGGATTCCGGTATTGTTCGTGGCAACAATTAGCGTAACCATGCGACCTTTTATTGTGGGAACAAGGACATGGGCTCGTGTTCCTTTCTTCGAGCGAGCCTGAGTGCGTCGTAAATGAAGGTTGAAACCGTTCTCATCAATGAATATACATTTCTGCTTGTGTGGTGATGCGTGCTGCACAAAGTCGAGGGCAAGGCTTGGCGACTCGCGATGGTTCTATCGCAGTTGACGCGGTCAAGCTCCCGGTGGCCTTTTTTTAAGTGTGATCTGGAGTTTCCTTAGAGCGTTGAAAATCGTAGTAACTGACACGTCGAGGTTTTTTTCGTCCTCGTATCTGCGCCAAGCTGTGGATGCCGCTCGACGGTCTCTTCGATGAGACGCAAGACTCCATCGGTAAGCTTTTTTGCGTTGCTATCTGTAAATTGAAAACTCAGTACTGAAACAACGAGTGACTGAGTATGAACCTGAACCATTACCTCCGCGAGCGCGCTGAACAATTTCTCCATCTCGTTTGCACGCTTTGATGATGCTTCAAGCAGTATTCTCAGAACTCGTTTTGAAAAACATTGAATTCGTTTTCAAAAACGTTGAATTTGAACCGAAAATGGTATATATATATATATATATGTATGTATATGCATCACCTGTATCACCTGTCGTCCCGTTGATCATCGACTTGCTCGAGCGGGCGCCAGCAGCGTCTCCATTCGTCCCCGTCGCGTGCCAGAGTGGTCCAATGGATCCTCCTCACTCGAGGGACACGAAGAGCGTCATATCGGTCGTTCAGGGCTTTCACGAAGAGTCCGACCAACGCGTTTGTGGGCGTCCTGGTGTTCTTTTGACATCCCGCGGGATCCCATCTGTGACGACTCTCGTCCAGCGGGTGTCTGCGAATCGCATTACGTGGCCGGCCCACCTAATTTTCGACGACTTGGCCCATGCGACAGCGTCTCTGATCTTCGAACGTCGGCGAAGCTCGGAACTCCGGAGGCCTTCTCTCACTTGCGTGAGTCGTGTCACTCCGAGCATCGTCCTCTCGATTCCACGCTGCGCGACGCTGATCGCGTGCTCATCCTGCTTTCGTATAACCCAGGTCTCTGAGGCGTATGTTAGGGCAGGAAGAACAGTGGAGTCGAATAGGTGGGCACGGAGTCGGACGTTCTTCGTTTTCTTCACGACTTCTTCTACGCTCTTGAAAGCTCCCCAAGCCGCTCGTTTCCTCCTGCTCAGCTCTGGTGCTAGGTCGTTGGCCATGTTGACTTCGCGACCCAGATACACATAGCTGGAGCATTCGGAGATGTTCGTTCCGTTGAGCGAGAATGGGGCATCAGAAACCCATCCGCTCTTCATGAACATCGTCTTCGTAAGATTCAGCTGCAGTCCAACGCTTCCACATACACGATCGAAGTCGTCCAGCATTCGTTCCGCTTGACTGATGCTCGGTGTTATGAGCACGGTGCCGTCAGCGAAGCGAAGATGGTGCAGTTGCCGGCCGTCGACCTTCACTCCCATGTCTTCCCATTCTAGTTCGCGCATGACGTTTTCGAGGGTGGCGCTGAAGAGCTTCGGGGATATGGTATCCCCTTGTCGAACCCCTCTCTTCACATCAATGACGACGTCGTTGTAGAATGGTGAGATCTTGGTTGTGAATCCACTGTACAGCTCTCGAAGGACCCTGATGTACTGAGTAGGAACGCCCTGGGTGAGCAGGGCTTCCATGACCGCTTCAGTCTCGACGGAGTCGAATGCCTTCTTCAGGTCGATGAACGTAGGGTACAGCGGCAGCTTGTACTCTCGCGACACTTCGCTGAGCTTCGTAATGGTGTGTATGTGGTCGATCGTGATGAATCCTCTCCGAAATCCTGTTTGTTCGCATGGCTGTCCTTCATCCAGCGTTCTACTAATCCTATTCAGGATGACTCAAGTGAACAGCTTGTAGACTACGGACAGCAGGCAGATCGGGCGATAGTTGCCAATGTCGTGCACGTCTCCCTTCTTGTACAGCAAGACGGTCCTGCTGGTCTTCCACTGAGATGGAACCTTGCACTCCGACAGGTAACGTGTGAAGAGCCGCGCCAGGGTGTTGGTGAGCGCTGGCGGGAGGTTCTTCAGGTGTTCAGCTCTGATCCTGTCAGAACCGGGTGCTGTACGTTTCTTCACCGACGAGATGGCGTGTCGAATTTCGGAAGAGAGAACAGAGGGGACGACGTGTCCATCCTGCGGAAGATGGCATGGGGGCAGGTGGACGTGGCTATCGAAGAGATCGGAGTAGAAGTCGTGGATGACTTTCTCCATGGTCCTTCTGGAAGAGGTGATGGTTCCGTCAGGACGTCGGAGAGCGGTCATCTTGGTCTTGAAGTTGGCGAAGTTCCGGCGGGCATTGCGGATGCTCAGCCCTGCCTCTGCTGCTTCAGCCAACACTTCCGCCCTTCTCTCCTTGAGATCTTCCTTTATCGCCGCTCTGCATAGCTTCGCAAGCTCGGACGTCAGCTGGTAGTTGCCTGACTCTCGTGCTGCTCCACGTTGGCGTATAAGCTCGAGAGTTTCCGGAGACAGGCGTCTCTTGGTGGTCTTCAAGCTCTCGGCTCCCTTAGCACTATTGTGTGTAGATGGTGCAGGAAGCAGGAAGCGGTCGTATTCCTCATCGACGTTGTCCATGACGGCATCCTCCCAAAGGCCGACAAGAGAGGTGTAGAGATCCCAGTTGATGGTCGTTCTGGGATTCCTCTTCTTGAACTTCGCGGCCTTCTCTCCTTGACGCGAAAAGCGGAACCTCGCGCGAAGGAGGCGGTGGTCCGATCCCGTGTAGAACTTGGGGACAACGGAGACATCGGTCAGGCAATACTTGCGATTGAAGATGATGTGGTCGATCTCGTTGTGGAAGTGGCCAACGGGGGATTCCCAGGTCCATCGTAGGGAGGGAGGCTTCTGGAACTGCGAGTTTCCATGGATGGTCTTGGTCGACATGAAAAACTCAGACAGCCTTTCACCTTGCTCGTTCCACTCCAAACCGTGGGTTCCGATGTGAAGTTCTTCCGGCGACCTTCGTGGCCCGATCTTGGCGTTGAAGTCGCCGACGATCACCTTGTAGAAGGTGTGATCTTCCTTATAGAACTTCTCCAGCTCCACTTAGAAGGCCTCGACGTCTTCGTCGTCGTAGTCGGATGTTGGGGCATACGCGACGAACACAGTCAAGGCTGGCACGGAGCCACATCGCTTCAGTCGCAGACGTCCGATTCGGCTTGTCAGAGACTCGTACGAATCGATGTTCATGGCCAAGTGCGTGTTGACGAGGACACCAACGCCGCCTACTCCCCTGCTGTCGCATGATCCGAGGAACAGTTCTTCTCCGGAGTCGCAGGCGGCGTGTAGGGGGTGGTGTCTTCTCGTCTCGGTCAGTTCGATGACGTCGTACTTGATCTTCCTGGCTTGCATCATCAGGTCCTCGACGGATGCTTCCGACGCAAGCGTGCGGGCGTTGTAAGTACAGATCGTCATCCTAGTCCTTCTCAGTTTGCGCAGCCTGGTTAGGCCCTGAGATTTTAGCAGCCTCTCCGTACTCGTCCTTCCCATCGCTGCAGAAATGGGGGCTCTTTCGGGGTCAGGGGAATGAGGCCCTTTAGTGCTGCTGTGTTTGACTGGAATACAACACGGGTAGCTAGTCAGGCTCTGTGTGCGGGCGGGGTACTCCGGGCAGCCAGCCAGACTGCCCGAAGGGACGGGGCGAGACTTAAGGCGGCCTCGAATCGCCTTACGATGTACTCCCAGTCTACCGAGTACAAGCTTTTGGCCGAGCCGACACAGTTACAATCCGCACAGTCACGGACACATCCACGCACCCTGAGCACGAACATGCCGCTCCCACGCACAAGGAACGCGTCGACCCGACACAGCAGGAGCAAGGAGTCCATCCCCTGCATCCGACCTGCGTCTCTGGGCAGTGCACGGTCGCATTTGGTTCGCGTTTAATTCCCCTATCCACCACCAGGGACGCGCCACGTGGCCCTGCGAAAGCGGCCCGAGATCCCTCTTAACAAGAGAGCCCGAAGGCTCTCTATCGAGGGAGATCCGTGGGTTGGGTTGGGTTGATTCGATAACGTTGTGAAGAGTTTCATTTTTAATACTGATCCTTTATGGTCTTCTGGCTTTCAGTCTGTGATATCGCACTATGTACATATAAAAGATATATACACATATATACATATATATACATATATATGAACCCTTGTATATATACATATATACATATGTATGCATATATATGTATATATGTATATATATGTATATATACATATATATACATATATATGTATATATATGTATATATATACATATATATACATATATATGCATACATATGTATATATATATGTATATATGTGTGTATATATATGAACTCTTTTATATGTACATAGTACGATATCACAGACTGAAAGCCAGAAGACCATAAAGGATCAGTATTAAAAATGAAACTCTTCACAACGTTATCGAACTCGAAAACTTCACCATTTCGAGCGAGAGACATTACAGGCCCTGCCGTTTAAGTTTTCACATACTAGATAAACCGTGAAAAACTATGTTATCCGTAAAAAGGAACAAAGCGTTAACAGTAGGTCACCATATAAGACCTTGATACGGTTTTCTTTCATTTGCCACCCTAACATGTGCTCAGAAGGGCGCAATGGCAATGTTGCATCCAGATCATGATTGGATAGCTGGTCGCCATAGTCAGTCCGAGCTCATGCGCATTTAGAAGAAGCAATGAAGGTAGACGTACTCTGCTCCACTCTGCTCAGGGCTAACTGTTCATAGCTTATGCAAACGGAGCAGGTCGATTGAAACTTGGAAATAACCATCTCTACCTCTCAGCTCTGCTGGACGCTTATGTCAGTCACACAGCACTCATGAACCGTCTTCGTGGAGTGACGATGCTGTCTCCGCCCTCATTTCGACGAAATCTCCTTTGATGTCTGCATTCATTCATTTCTTCGTACGCTTGTCTCAAGCGTTTTAATGGCTTTCATAGCTTACGGCGAAGTCTACCAAATGCCATTCACAGGCTTTTTTCCACACACAGCCACAGCCTCTTGTAAGTGGGGAGGGGTCGGTCTTGACGTCTTCGTTTTCAAAGCGATCCGCGTTCCGATCTGAACATCTTCGTTTCATCTGAGCACATGTCTCTTTCTTTTCTTTTCAGGATCAGCACCTGCGACCACAAGGGAAGCTATCTCTGGTTGCATTCCTGTACACACTTTTTTGAAGATCCTAGAGCACCGTCATTTAAAAACCAACGCGATGAACCCTCTCCGTTCACCACTGTGCCAGACCACGTTTACCTTTTGACGTCCCACTAAACATTCTCACTAGGATAGGCCCTCGCAGGGTATCAGGAATCTTTGTCGCTCTCGAGGGTTTTCATAGGCACGCGTGGACAGTGCCCGTGCGGCTGTGTTTCCGGTCTGCTCTATCGCACTGATTCTCGACCGTTGTTTCGTCCTTATCCGACGACTTGTTCTGTGCCAGGAGCTTCTCACTGCTTGTCAAAGAGCCCGTCGTGTCGTCTCTAGTGGCAAGGAGACAAAAAAATCTGTTATTGTCGAATTTGCCACTCTAAGAGGTATTGCTATTGATTTCTTGGCCGAATATATCGATGATCATGGCGACTCCTGCTGCGGGCATGCCTCTTGCAGCTGAAGGTTCCACGACAAGGTCTCCAGATGTGGCGACGGCTGGCAGCGAACGAAGCGCGGTGGGCCGACTACAAGCTCTGATTAACAATGGTCGTGCCCCGAAGTATCTGAAGTTGGTGCTCGACGTGCTGATGGAAACCATGGAAGAGGTCAAGGATGCAAATCAGCGAAACGCCGAACTGGTCGCGGAGCTACGCTTGCTAAGGGAAGAAAATTTTCTATTAAAGCAAAAAATTGATGCCTTGGAAATTTCGAAATCATCTGATAAGGATAGTGTTGTAATTTCCAGCCCAGCGGTATCTGTCATGGAAGATCGTGAAATGTCTCGTTCAATTGTACTGGAATGTGTTCCTGAGTCTCTAGCCCCTACAGCTGCTCAAAGGGTAGCTCATGACTATGCATGTGTGAATCATTTACTCGACTATTTAAATGTAGAATGTAGAGCTACAACTGTTTACCGTATGGGAAAACTTGATCAGAGACGCCCGAGGCTAATTAAAGCTGTACTTCCGGCAAGCAAATTTCAAAAGCAAGCGGTAAAGCGGGCCCCTTATTTGCGCTTCTTTCCTCCAAACGGAGGTATCTTCTTGCGGGCCTCCCTCCCGTTTGAGGAGAGACAGCGCAGGTCAGGGGGTCGGCCAGGTGGTGGTGGATCGGTGCACCATGACACTGGCGAAGCAATTTCTGCGTTCGGTGGTGCACGGTCACCGGGACCCTCCACCAACCTGAACACCACTGTTGCTTCCTCTAGGCTCAGCAGTTTCTCGGGAAACTGATGAGTCGTCACACGCGAACTTCCAGAATATCGTGTGCGTTAACTAATGTTCGATCGCTCGCCAAAAATAGTAGCTCCGTTGTAATGAATCTTTGCCTTAACAATTATGATCTTTTTGCTTTAACTGAGACATGGTTGAACTCGCAGAATGAGCTAACTCCTCTACTGGGAATAGCCAGCAGTCAATATACCGGTATTAGGTGCGACAGAAATCATAAAAAGGGAGGTGGCATTATGCTGCTTCTTAAGAAACACTTCTCGTACAACGTAATTTTTCAGGAATCTGTCAAAGACTCTTATGAGATTTTGGTCTGCGATATTGTAAACACTTCGGCATCCTTCCGTATCATAGGTGTGTATAGAGCCCCTAGTTGCAGTTTAAGTGGATCCAAGCAATTGCTTAAAGCTATAAGCGACTTCTCAACCGGAACCATGACGAACCTGGTGTTAGGGGATTTCAATCTTCCGGATCTGATGTGCCAAAACATTGGTGCGTTATCAAGAATCTTTTACGATGCCTTTGAAGCGCATGAACTCGAACAATATGTAAAGATGCCCACTAGAGGTAATTCAATACTTGACCTGGTTTTATGTAACCAGCCAAAGTTCGTCACTGAAGTAAAGGTGGGACCACCTATTGGCAACAGCGATCATGCCGTGATTACGTTTCATTTGAATATAGAAGTCACTTACAAAGGATCGCTGTGGATAAAGGACTTGAAATCTGCGGACTACGACAGTATAAAAGAACACTTGATAAATATTGATTGGATTGGCATATTCGGCAGTGGGTATTCTGTAAACGACCTGTATGAAATCTTTATTGCCATGCTCCATCATGTTATCGAATTGTATGTGCCAATGCGCAAGGTTCCTGCAGATGAGAAAAACCTCCCAATGTATCTTAGAAAAATGAGCCACCGTAGGTCGCTGTTGTGGAGTAAAGCATGCAGCAGTGGAGACGAGGACGTCTGGGACAAATTCAAACTAGTCAATAAGAGGTTGAAAAAAGCTCTTTTTCGGTACAATGCACATCTTGAGCGGAAAATGGTTAGCTCTAGTGATAAGACAGCCTTTTATAGGTATATAAACTCTAGAACTAAGCACGACACCAAGATTCCCTGCCTAGTGAAGGAAAATGACGAACCTGTGTTCTCTCAAAATGATATGGCGAATTTATTAGCCGAAGAGTTCCAGAAAGTATTTACCAAGTCGGATGAGCTATGCTCAGGAATGTCAGGAGATGAAATCAACGGTTTAGCCTCCTTTCCTAGAATGGAATCCTCACCCTGGTTTTATAAAGAAGACATTGCGAAAATTCTTAAAAAATGGCCTAAATCTACTTCTACAACCCCTGACCTAGTCCCACTCAATTTCATCAAAAATCTGGTTGACTATTTGGCCTATCCCTTAGAACACATTTTTAATCTTAGTTACATGAGGGGTGAAGTTCCCTCAAGGTGGAAGCACGCCTACATCACACCAATTCCTAAGAGAGCACCCTTCAGCGATTCCAAAAACTATAGACCCATAAGTATCACTTCAATTTTTGCAAGGACATTTGAGAAAATTGTGAAGATGCATATTATGGAACATATCGATAAAAATAATATCGTGTCTGGTTCCCAATTTGGCTTTTTAAAAGGTAGATCTGTAGAAACTGCTGTTCTCACTTCAGTAAACGACTGGACTCGCGCTGTGGAATTGAAAAAACAAACAGATATAATTTACTTCGATTTTGCCAAAGCCTTTGACAAAGTTCCAACTAAAAAGCTGCTGCAAAAACTAGAAATAGTAGGCCTACCTCCTATGTTAATAAACTGGTTACAGGATTTTCTTATCGGTAGAACTTATCAGGTTCGTGTGTTGGACCAATATTCCAATGTATTTTCGGCCCACAGTGGGGTTCCGCAAGGAGGAGTCTTATCCCCTTTGTTGTTCTTATTGTACACTTTCGAGCTACCGGAAGCTATTTCCAGATTTGGAGTGGTCACAAAGATGTACTGCGGACGATATCAAAATTTATAAAACACTTGAAAAACCCGAGGATCGTTGCGCTGTTCAAGAAGCAATCGATTACATTGATGGTTGGACTGAAAAATGGAATCTCCCCTTAGCGGTTGAAAAAACTAACTACCTGATCGTTGGTTCCAAAAACATTTGTAAAAACTCGCAATACAGGTTAAGAGGTTTATCTTTAGAACCAGTGAAGCAAGTGCGAGACTTAGGTTTCTTAGTGTCAGATGACCTAAGTTTTGATAGCCACTACAAAAATATTGTAAAAAAAGCAAACTACCGGATCTACAACTTATTTAAAGTCCTACGAACGAGCGATCCTCAAGTATATTTGCGAGCATACAAGACTTATGTGCGTCCCATAGTTGAAAGTGGAGTGACCGTATTTAATCCGGTCAAGAAGAAAGACATTGACTTCCTAGAAGGAGTTCAAAACAGCTTCACACGTAAACTAGTAATGCGATGTTTTGGACTGAAGTACGCTCAAGTCCTCTGTGGTGCTGAGAGATCGAAACTACTGGGACTACCTTCCCTCTCTAGTAGGAGGAGGAAAGCAGATCTTCTGATGATGTTTAAAATACTTTCTGGGAAGCTGTCAATGAGACCTATAGACTTCTTCAGTGTTCCACTGACTAGGACCGTGAGAGGGAAGCTCGGGCTGCGAGTCCCCATGGCTAGGTCGCGTGTTAGGGCAAATTTCCTTACATATAGGAGCATTAAGGAGCTAAATTCATTACTGAGTGACGACGAACGCCTCCTGGGTTACTCTGTTCAAGTTTTTAAGGCCTTAATTTCTCGTAGTCACATAGAAAGTTAGATGTATTAGCGGCATGTTTTGAGGTTCTGTGTTTCTGTAATAGTTTTAATTGATTGCTTTATGGCACATTTAATTGCTTTATGGCACAATCCTACCCTTTTCTTTTTATTTGTTTTACGCGTGTGACTGTAACTCGCGTCTTTAAATAAATAAATAAATAGGCGACACAAAATGACTTCTGCACGGCTGAGAATTGAAAATTTTCGTTTTCTTGACATTTTGTTTTAGCGCATTGCCTCCTAGGGATTTTAGATGCGGCTTGAGAAGGAGCATGGCCTTATTTTACCGTGTCTCCGTATAGTTTGCAGCACCATGTTAGTGGATCCAAGAAAGGTTTCACGGGCGATCCTTCCTTTCCTTCATCTGAGCGCATGATTCCGCTTGTCCCAGAGTTTGATGCATTTTAAAACTCTCCCGATGCCGTGTCACATTAAATCATTTTGTATTCCCTTTTTATTAATATCAGTTTTCTCCTTTTATTGTGTTGTTTGCATGAATGTTGCCCACGCTTTTAATAAATAAGTAATTGTTTCACGATTTGTCGACGTTTCTCCAAGTATCTTTGTATAATACTTCATAACATTTTCGCCCAACTTAAATCTTCAGCTCGCACAGGAGTCTCTCCAAGGCCAGTTCTCTCATTCTGAAACGACTTCACGGGTCGTGCGTGTTCTCAACGGTGACTGGCATTGTTATCACCAGTTTGGATGATTCGCTTTCAATCGATTGCAGCTCACAGCATTCGGCGTGTACTGCAGGCTTTCAAGCTGTTCCACATCAATGGAGCGAACATCTCCTTCAGCATTACCTTCCTCGCGGACAACGAGTAGCTGCCGCTCCATCGCGCATGGTTACCCTCCGCAGAAGCCCTGAGTCACTTCCAAAGGGTACAGCCTGCGTCGTTGCTCACGTGCTCACTGCTCAACCGTCTTTGCTCCTCGTGTTTGCTTTTGAGATCGCTCTTGCGCCGGCTCTATCAGACCATCGATTGGTTGAGACTTCCTTCTCGTAAGCAAAGAATACTCCAGTTTCACGTGCTGTTTATTCAGCATCCAACTCCACATCAGATTAGGTCACACTCTGAACGCACCGAATCCCTTGAACATCTGCCTACCGTCGTTCATCTACCGTTGCCCAGAGACACATAATGCTTACGCTGCGAAATGCCCCTGAGTCGTCATGTCTCGCCCGCAACAACGCTAGCAGAACTGGTGCTCTCGATGCTGGCTGCTCTCGACTTCCCGTCTGACCCGGTCTCCTGCTGGAGCTCCGTTCTCAAAGAGTCGCTGTGCTCTGTTTGGATCCGTCAGTCACCGCAACCGCGCCTCAATAAACCCACAGCAACCGGTTCAGTAGGAGGCGGAGAAATCCATTGAGCTGTACATTCTGTTTTTCCCCGTGCCCTGCTTACTGCTATTCATGCCCATGTCCAAGCACTCCATCCCTCCAGGACCGGAGAATTGGTGCTAGAATTGTCTGTAGAGGATAAAACGCTGACTTTTCCATTAGATAATCACCACTAGTCACTACATATAAAGGACAAATAGTCCACATTCACATTGCCTCCACCATTTCTTTAACCGAGCGGAAGCCTAATGCACAGCGTACCCCAAAATGGAATTGAGTAATGCACTTCTTCACCATTTTTATCTTTTATTCTTCCTATAATTGCTATGTTGAAATGTTTCAATATATTCAATGGATAGAACGGGAAAACCTTGCTGAAAGACTTTCATTTTGAACGAACTTTTAATGGAGTTCAAGCAACTGATGAGAATCACAGAATTAGCCAGCGTGAGCGCCTCATGTCTTCGCAGAAGCCGTAGAATAAGTCTTTCCGTCATTCTACCACCGTCGTTTGCATGTGCTGGCAAAAAGCGAACTGCGTTTCCGGGAAAGCTCGAAAGCGGAACGCTCCATGCTCCACTTCGAATTCGCAACCGGAATTGATGCGGCTCATTAGCGAGAGACTTTTACGAAGCACCATGTGGACCGTCAGTTTCCAAACGGAATGTCAGCAAAAGCACTTGCAGCTCATGGACAACTGGTTGATAAGAAGTGACGATATGAAGGAGCCTAATTCGCTCTAGTATGCGTCGAACTTTTCGCGGCTTAAAACCATTTACGAAGGCTATGTTTTAAGAGATTTGTGTAGAAGTAGAGTAAGCATTGCAGCTACTGTGCATAGTGCTTTTCCACAGCATCGCTTTGTCTGCAGAGCACTGATTTTTCGAGGATTCATATAGATCTAATGGAAAGAGGATCACCTGCTAGCAAATGGTTCTCTATTTCGGGCTCGATCCCCTCTTCGATCCTCGATCTTTGTCCTATCAGCATACGTCGAAATTAGCTGATTGTTGAGGACGCTATGCAGTGGTCTTAATTTCTCGGCATTTGGGATACTCAACCTAAAATCCGTTGGATCAACTACTCGAGATAGTTCTTTTTCCAAAAGAGTACTACTGTGCAGTTTCCTTTTTAAAAAGTGTAAGAAACATCCCCGATCGCTTTCTTCGAAGGCCGTCTTGAATGGAGCTTCCACGTGTCGAGATTTCCCCAAGTTTTCGATTTTTCACGCACGATAGGATTGTTGCGTTCATCGAAGTTCCTCGAAAGTTGAGGAAAGTATTGCCATGCATGAGGGGACTCATAATCTTGTACAATGAGCACTGCCGTCTTGCAGCCTGGAAAGAAAACAACGTGGTACCTGCATAAACTGGCTCGCTGCTCTCTACCCTTACGGTCTCCAAGTTTACCAACGCTATAAAGAAGTCCTCAATCTGCATAAAATTTGCTCTGCCTGCTGCGGGTCTTCCATCATCCACTGAATCACTGTTGGTGAGAGGAATGAGCATTTCGGCTTCGTCACCCCGCCACGTCTTCCGTCCTCTTATCATCATTCCATTTGTTTTGAAAATATGAGAAATCGATTATGATTCCCATCAGACCAACCGAGTGTTGGAATGGTCGTCACCCGACTCAGCTCCCTTCTGAATTCCCCTCATGTCTTCATGGAGCGATATCAGATGGGTGTCTTCCCTATGAAACTTCGCAGCTCTACCTCCTACAACACTTCGAGTCTTATTCTCACTTCACTTTTCTCACCCACTTGCTGGTATTGTATATGTAAGGTGTACAACGAAAGTGTTAAAATTTATAAAAAAACACATTGAAGGTTGAAACTTCCTTCAGTCAGCAACTGATTTTGATATCGGATGAACAGAAAAAATGTTACTGTCACTTGCCGTAGGAAAGACAGTGGAAATGATGCACTTTATTGTGATTAGGTCTAAGAGCCATACTGCAACATGGGCACACATAAATATGTAGGAGCTCTGCCTCGCTGCTCTGCTTTTGCAAGCACTCCAGACTTTTGGTGAGAAGAAGGGCTACTGGCCTGTGAAGTGTATTCCTAAATCTGTTTCAAAAGGAAATAATATTTTGGGAAACCGTCACTACGTTCCAGGGTCCTGATACTGACGATGAGTGTAAGGGGTGTTTTCAAATTTCAAATTCACAGGAAGGATCTGATATGGAAGCAAGGGAAGCCCAGCTTAATCTGAGGAATAACGGTCTTTCGGAATCGTTCAACAACATCACCGCAAAGCTTATGGAGCGGCACTTTCCATGAATTACAATCTGTTGCCTCCCGGTATCGATGGTGTTGCTCCGAAACCAGGAAAACCTGTTTAAGTTGCTCTTCCTTAGTGACACATAGTGAATGAAGTAAGAAGTGGCTCAGAACGATTGAATCGTTTGTGGTCGGAATAGTGTTCTTACCATTTGTGAATGTTCCTCCTTGAGATCATGCATCATCAGGTGTCGTGGTTCTTGATCGAGCTGCAGAACCACTGCCTCTCTGTAAGAGAACGACTTGAATGTTCGACAGACTTGTGGCTGCATAATGAGTAGCTGGAAGGAACTACATAGGATTTCATTAGGAAATGCTTCCCAGAAGCGACGCTGCGGTTCTCACGGTGCAGCGAGCCGGAATATCTTCTTTTCTTGCATTGCTCATACGCCTTTTTTTAGCTTTAACTTCACCTTCGTGCTAATAGCCTGCTTTTTTGAGAACTCAATTGGGCTTAAATTTATTCCTCCTCCCTCTATTTTAATTGGCTAATCGGAAAGTTGATAGGGTTTTCTTCAGAAGTGTAAGCAACTTTCGATTGATATCCATGATCCTCCGTGTGGGGTTGTGGAACATGTTCGAAGCTTGCTCTTCCTTTGGTTTACTGCAATGTCACAAGAGCATCATCGAGCAGTCGTCTTCGACGAAAAGGTGCGCGGCACTGGAGGCCATCAACACCGTCAACCGCTGGTTCGCTCGGTTCGCAAAAGGAGACACGAACTTCGAAGACAAACCTCGATCGGAACGCCCCAAGCAGTGGAAGACTTCGCCTTTCTCGACGCTTCAGGGAGGGTCCGGAGGCTACCACCTGGAGTCTTGCGACAACACTCGGCTGTACCGAATCGACAGTCCCTGCCTGCAAGCGTTCGGCTAACGAAAAATGCTGAACGGGTCTCTGGAAACCCTGGCTAGCGGAGATGAGGGTCCGATGCGCCACCGTGTGGTTGAGCTACCTCGAGGAGATGAGCCGTCTACACAAGCAAAGTCGATCGTGCACCTCAAGAAGGTTCCTCCATGCTGCTTCTGAGACTCTAAGGGAATGCCGTACTACGAGCTGCTCACGCACCGGTCACCGCTATCGTTCACGCCACTCAGCTCCAGAAACTCGCGGAAGCTGTTCGAAAAAGCGGACGAGACAGCCTTCACCTTCTTCATGATAACTCCCCATATAGCTAGAGCAACTCACCAAAAAATCGAGCAGCGGTGGGCCGGGAGACCGCACCCCATTCGCCATATTCTCCTTACATAGCCCCTCAGATTACCACTTGATCAAGAGTTTTAATACTTAAGTCGGGCGATTCTGATAATAGGAGTTCGCTGACCTGTCCAGTAGGTGGACCACTGTGGTGACTAACAATGGTGACTATGTTGTTGACTGATTTGCACTGTATGCAGAGTAAATAAATGAAGAAGCAAAAATGGAAACCCTACCCTATCAAGACTTTCCGACCAATCTATTACTGCACGTGAACCTAACGTATGTGTGAATTGCGCTGACGACAGCTGAGAGATGGGCTGCATATCTGCTCGTAGGGTCTGGTTTGTGTGCCATTCTAGTGAGACGGACGATTCCGCTGGCCTTTTTTCCCGTTCGCGTGGAATCTATTTCGTGGAGCGGAACAGGTGTTTCCTCTGTGACTCAGCGTTGGTTGAGAGGATTGCACGGGGTTTTGCGTCCTGAAATGCTGATGCGAAACATGCCGGGTAACGCCTGACTGCATAAGCCCTGAGTGCATTTGAACTGGCGTCGTTTAAGCTGCGGCGGTGCTGCTGTGACCACTCACTTCACACTGCCTCTGATTGTCATATTAACACGCGCACTTCAGCCATCTCGACTTCTTTACTGACTACATTCGCATCCTCAGAGTTTCTCTCCCATGGAGAACTTCAAGGTTCTGGTCATGCATTGCGTGCAAACTAAATCGCTAAGTTTTCGAAGAAATAGTGGAGATTATACTTATGCTCGAATGACCCATTCGAATAGGTATTCGAATGAATTTCGTTCGAATTCGAATATTCAGAGAAATCACGCTGTTTGAATGTATTCAAATTCGAATACTCGAAAAGTATCAAAATTTCGAGTACTCAAAAATTTTGCGAGAGCATAACTATAGTGGAGGTGCTCTTGTGACAGAGTATTTTATCATGGGAGCCCCATGGGGTCATTGCGAAATGAATGAGAGGAGATCCAATTTCTAGAAGGCGACAACGAATTGGCCAGTGTGAGGCAAGACACCTTGAAGCCGGCAAAATTAACAAATGGCAAATGGCGGTCGATAATCGACAAGAAGTGGCAACAAAAAGAAACACGAGCAGCAAAGAAAGACGCAGCAGAAGGGCTCGGCCAGCTGACGATTTTTTTCACGCGAAGGGCTGGTGTGGAGCTGTTTTGCTCCCACTTTCCTGACAACGGTCTGTATTCATGGTTTTCCTATGAGCACTTAGGACGGCATGTACTTGTTGTTGTCCTCGGACTTTTCCAACCTTATGAAGTTCCCATTTGTGGCTAATGACTTCTTTCCGTACCGAACGATTGCTTCAGTCATCGCCATCGTTGGGACTCGCGTTTCCATCTCTTCTGGTTAGATGCGTGGCGTCGAAGCATACTTGGTGTAGAGCAGCGAAGGTTGGAAGCTGATTATCCTTCTGTTTCTTGAAAGCTTTTCGATTCATCTGAAACCTCTGGAACCATTATCTCCTGGTTCTGTGAATGTAGAAAATCTGGGACATGTCCTCATCTGTTAACCCACATAACGGTCCAGCATTCTTTGAAGGTGATGCCGATGAGGCTGGGTCGGGAATCTGAATCGAGGTTCATCTGCTATTGAATGCCGAGGTCCCTTCATCTGTGAATCGACCTTGTACATGCAATTCCTACATGTGCAGGTCTTTCTTTGCACGTCTTTCAATCGGCCTTTAACGCACAATTCATCGCCAGTCGTCCTCCATTTTTTGCTGCCGAAATGGCAAAAATGACCTATAACCTTCTCGTAACATCGTTGCTGCGGAGCTCTTCAAGACTTGGCACCGTGCAGGCATTCGATGGATATTGTGACTCCGTAGTTGTTGGAAGTGCGACGAGAAACGCTCGGCTATTCTCTATACTCGAAGCTCGAACTCCTGGAAGTCCTTGTTATTAAAAGCTCCGACCTATCCTTTCCTAGCGATCAGCCGAATGTTGCGCAATGAAGGCGGTCGTCAAAAAATATGTAAAGCTGCTCGGCTCTATGCGACATCAGGCAAGGTGTGCCAGCGAACAAACCAAGATGCAGCATAGGAAGTAGTGCTTCTGCTAGTAAAGGGCCTTGTTCGGCTTTCTTCTAACCGTCACTCCTGAAGTCAATACTCTAAACCATAGAGCTACAGGGAGTGCTAGTCTCAAGGAGCGCACATTCCACGTTGGCCAAATTAGTGGAGTTTTTTAGGCAAATGAGAATCAAAAGCTTGCAAAAGGTGATATTCAGTCGGGAAAGGTCGGAAGAATATGGTGGGTGAAGGAGAACTTATACCTAAACGGTACCTAAACGGGTCAACTTTCGCCGAGTGATTTGTGAGGTGTACGGCTTTGCGTTGTTCTACGACCGAGCGACCCTCCTCTATTCATCACTGCCGGCCATTCGTATTCGTAGAGCATGATGGCTCGATAGTCGCGTCGATTCATGATTTTACGGAGCCCTGGAAAAGCCCGGCTAGAAAAATTTGGGCGACATCCACGTATGTTTTTTGAAAGAGCAGGAAAAGGCCTTCTGAACGGTATGCGTGGCTTCATCTGAGACGGAATGATTTAAGGAAACAAAACTTATTGATTTATGCTTACCTCGAAAAGTAGATTAATTTTGCGACCACGTAATGGCTCTAAAGAATGTTGAACGTCGAGCTTATTAAAAGGAAAATAGCAAGGTAGACGTAGGCATGTGTATAGTAGCAGTTTGCTAAATTTCTTTAATCCCTTTAAAAATCACGACGCATTCCAGCTACATAAGACCCGAATCACTTAATTCTTGCAAAAAGGCTCGTGAAGGGCAGTGAGCACTGAAAGAATACAGAAGGGAACAAACTTTGGTCTAAACAAGCAGGTTATCGGTTCGACTTCATCTGAATTTTTCTGTCGAACTACGTTATGCTACTCTTCCACTCTTCAGACGTCGATGAGAAAACACATGCTCTGTCTTCATCATTTCTCGAGACCAGGATATGTTCGGCACCTCATTGGTCACCATTCCTCTGTTCTGGCTTTAAAAAAATGGGCACTATGGTAGTTGGGAGGGCACCTTACAAGAAGCGTCGCTGACACGATAAAAAAGAAATGATAGCACACTGGTAGTAGGAGGAGAGCACAGATTTAGGCAGGGGAAGGGACTCCAGGGTGTGACTCGAGTGACGCCCAAGTGCCTGGAGTTCCCTCCCTTCCCCCAAACGGAAGCAAATAAAATGGTCAAAAGTGATTTAATATTATTGAAGCCTCCAGTTATTTTGCAAGCCAGCGGGCATCTCAAACATATCTTCTTATTTTGTTATTTGTTCCTTATCCCTTTTGTGTAGTCCTGTTGTTTTTGTCAAAATTATACATTGTTCTTTGTCCGCTTTTAAAATTTCAGTCGCTCATCCATATTCTCATGGATATTGTTGATTTTTTGGGGGCAGGACTTGCTCTAACACCAATTAACGAATCTGCAAATCGCGGCGTGATTCTGACGCGTATCAAACTCGGCCAAATGCGGCGGCGTGGGCAGGGCGGATCATGTAGGGAATGCACACCCCCCCCCCTCAATTGTATTTCTCTGATGAGTAAGGCTATCAATCCTGCTGACAGCACTTCCACACAACTATCTTCTACCTTCTTCGGTTCTAGATCACCGTAACGTAAAAACTATCTTCTTAAAGAGTGCCCCTCTCTGATGATGGACGAGAAGGTCGTGGATATTGCGTCCGGTGAAAACAGCGCCGATGGTGTAATAAATGACTTCCCACCCGGAAAGCAAAAGGTACAGGTTTCAGTCTCCCGTGGGCGAGAGTTTTTATCTCGACAAAATATTCCTTTAAGATATAGGAGGGTCGTCGAGCAGGCAGTGGGTTCTCATTTTTTAATAGAACATCTGCCTCTTCTCCCTAGCCTAAATATTCCTCACGTGTATTTTCTCACGTGTGGCCTTGAGGCGCTGAAGCATGGCCCTTGTTCGCTATGTGTTTCCCATCCATCTTTTTTTCAGATGACGGAGGTCCCGCAGAGGCCCGTTCAAGATGAGCGAATCAAGGAAATGCGTCGCCAAGTGGACGAAGTTAAAACAGTCAGTTATTTCTGTGTCATTTATCAGACTGGCTCAGAAATCGAGGTTCCATCTGAATGTAAATTAGTTGGCTTTACTCGTTTACAACAAAAGCTGGCACCATGCTCTACCATGTGCCACTGTGCATAAGGCTACTTCAAAATTTATGGCGGATTTTTGTTCGAACTGAAGTACCTCAGCTCGACTGACATCTCTACTCAATGATAGAATTCCGAGATTCATGCCAGAGTGCTTATTACTCAGCGATTCTGCTAGCTCAAATCTCCAAAGTTCGAGAACGGAACCCTCGAAGACCAGACTTCCTTTCTTATCGCATTTCCATCTGAAGCAGGAGCATCAGAAAATTTGGGGAGCACTGTCTAATTTTTAAACAACCACCGAGAACGCCAGAGGTTCGCAGTTTGGAAGGTCGATGTACCTTGTGCGCTTGATCTCCATCCCTTAAGAGAACATCTTCGCGTCCACTACCTAAGGCCCTTGCAAGATTTGTGCTGTGATGCCGACGGATTTCTTCATTCGGTGTGCATTCTATGTATCTTTGCACAATGGTTTCACATGGATACCCAAACGTTTACTAACACTAGATCAGTAAAACCTCCTGAAGCCTTAGCACAGCATTATTCCTCAAATCTTTGTAAGCTATTGGTTCACTCGCACAGGTACTCTCGGTTCAGATCCTTAATCTAACCACACTTCGAACTGTCGATCAGCACTAGAATTCTGAAAGTTGTGAAGAGCTTAGAAGAAAGACCTCTCCATTCCCAGCTGATCCCGGAAATGCCGTTTCAGTGCTCGCAGGATGCGTTCGCAAAAGCAGCAATCTCTGGGGCCGGGCTAAGGTTTATTACGGTTTCTTGGGATATTCTACGATTTACTATCTCGACATTTTGGTCCATAAATCTATTTATTTATTTATTTATTTAATACGCCGCAAGACGGCGTGCACCACCAGACAGACAGCCATAAAGGAAGCACTCCAAGGAACCGAACACAAAAACCCAATAGTGATGGATAAAAGGTTTCAGTAGGAGAAACGAAACAAACAAAAAATAACATCAGAAAAGGAAGAGAGCACAATTAGATAGGATCCATTAAATCGGCTAGATAGAAGAAAGAGCGAAATGACAGAATCCTTCGTGACCAACTAAACAATAAGAAAGGGAGCTTTCATAGCAGATGTTTCACTCCCCCAGCACAGACTTGAAACCTGCTGAGAGGAGCTTTAATAGAAGAGCATTTTTCAATAGAAGAATAACTATAGTGGAATATTGATATTAAAATCAATTATTTATTTGAGACAAATTCGCGTATATATAGTAGTACTGAAATATACGGTGTAGGGGTGAGAACCAGCTAACATTTCAAGTTAAACATTGTGTAATGTGTTTAGTCCATAGCTCTCAGGGCACGCACCGCCAGGCGGGTCCCGTCTTTCAGAGACCTCATTGTACTGGTACGCACCTCGGCGGCGGCCAAGAAGCAAAAGAAATGAAATCGGCTTGTAAAAAGACATCAGTGAAAAGACAAATCGTGAATTTTCGCAAACTTCAACTATCGCCAATGGGCGATCCTATTTAATGTTATCTCATTTGTATTGGCAGGCTTGTAGAGAGCAGTCGGAGGAGGTACCGGTTGTGGTGCGCACCTGTTTCGAGGTCCTTGGTTCGGATTTCCCATGTGGACCAACCAAGACTTCCATCCCTCCACGAAGACGGATAGGCCGCGGTATTTATAGAGACTCCGCCTAGACGATATGTGGCACCTGAGATGACTCGAACGGTCACAAGGGCCGTAGAGTGAACCATAGCACTAGCCACACGTTTCAACGCTTTAGCCGCTGCAAAAAGACTTAGTGGGTGAGCAAGTTAAGTGAGCTGCCTTTCAGTTCAGAATCAATCGAAGCACGCTTTGAACTGTTCTTGCAGGTTGGAAAAATTTTTAGTGGCCTCCGGTGTACTTTTGAAGCATATTTAACACATTGACGACATCGCGTGTTTCGCAGTGGTGCGTGCAAGGGACGGTTTTTAAGCTAGCTGCCGCGTTCGCATCATTCATGCTGTGTATTGTATCCAACAGTATCCTATGGAATCGCTCTTTTCGCTGCTTCACTTTGAAGGAGAATCGAGTTGAAAGTTCCCCATCAAAAACGAAGCGAGTCGTCCAACGCGACCGCTTTCTTACGCAGCATAAATGGTGCGTGTTGTCGTCAATGAGCTAGAACCTCTTGAAACCTATCCGGAATCTCACTTTCCAAAGACATCGTGGGATTCTCCTGCAATTTCAAAACTGCAAGGTTCCTTTATTAGGGAAAGCAACTCAGAGTCACTTGAACAGGATAAGAATTCACTGAATATCGCCAAGAATTGCGATGCAAGTAATGTTGGCAGCATATAAGTACAGAGAATTTGCACCCTAGAATTTTTACCTTTGCACTGCCATTCTTTCCAATGTATTCAAACGAATGAGCAAGCCTCCACGATCTTGCTCTTCCAAATGCCCTTCCAAAAATGCGGACCCTTCAAAATCGATGGCACATCAAAAATTGAATGCCCTAAGAGTGGCGGATACCTCAAAGAATTGTACTCTAGTAGTCAAGCTAGGACTTACAAAAAATGTATCTGGTGTCAGCTGTGGAGTAGAGAGTAGGGCTAAAACTGAGTTGAATCTTCCTCCTCTCTGATCCAAGACGGGAACAATTCCTAAACTCCAGCGAGATAAGGAGTAAGCATCGCGTAAGCGAGCGCATAGAAAGTAACTTTCAAATGTCTACAGAGCATTGTCTCTATTATCGAAAAAGTTAATCTATGTCGCTCTCGAACATCTGTTCCATTTTTCAAAGCAACTTATTTGCCAAGCATTATTGAAGCGCGGCGGAGGAGATGTTCTTTTTCGCCCTTTTCGCTCAAAGTTCCAAACATATAACCGGTACAATAATTCACTTTCTTGAGATCAGGTGATTCTGACCAGAACTCCTGCAACTTAGACTAAAAGCGATTTAAGTCACCCATTGTCTAGTATGTGAAGACTAGACTAAAAGCGATTTAAGTCACCCATTGTCTAGTATGTGAAGACTACTGTCAGTCACGACATTCTCACTGCACCCGAAATGGCGGCGTTCAGAGCACCTTACCCAGCTGTTTAGGAGAGCAGCTCTGTTTCACGTGGCTGTTGGTTCAGGTTCAGCCACTTCTATCCACACGCTCTAGTGAAATGTCGTTTTGAGGTAATGGCATCCAACGTCGCGTCGATCATGGAACGCGGCGAGCGATTGGACAGCATCGAGAGGCGGACGGACGAGCTGCAGGCTTCGGTACAGCGGTTTTCTCGTGGTCCGCAATCTTGCGCTGACCGCTCGAATTTCAGTCGGCGAACTTCAAGCTGACCGCTCACCGAGTCCAGCGCAAGATGTGCATGATGAACGCCAAGTGGACAGTGATCTCCGTGCTCGTCGCGATCGTCGTCATCGCCGTCATCATCCTGCTCATTCTAGACGCCTGCGGGGTCTTCGACAAGAAGTAGCTATCCAAAAGGCCAAAGCTGCCGAACTTCTCTAAGAGGTGCCCACCTTGCTTTAAACTCAAAGTTCCTGTGCACTTACGAGGCAAAACTTTACCGAGAACGCTCGTTCCCAAATCGTGTTTAGCGGATTCTCTATCTTGCGGGAGCTTCCCGATGTATCCATCGATTTCGTGCTCAAAAACTGAGGAGCTAATTGTTTTCATGTGAGATCGTGATGCTGTACCATTGTGTGTTGATAAATTCTTATTCGCACTGAATGGGAGGCCTACAGCTGCGATCTGATCCAAATGTCTTGCGTTCCTGCTCTAGTGCCCGTCAAAGGAAGCAGCATAAAGAGCTCCCTCTGCTAGGGTAGTGCTCCTTCGTCCCTCGTCTGCCGTGTTCCACGGTTTCAATGTATCGCAACTGCGCCACCATCTCCTCGAAGACCTGAAACTCGTTGTTCTCGTCGCGCTCGGCTACATTTTGAAGCGGAATTACCTCGTGCACGTTGATGTTCATCTTGGCGCTGACCTCTGCGAACGAGCAGCTCAGCTGAGCCGACAGAGTGTTGCCTTCATCAGAGGTCACTTCCCGATAATCAGAGTCACATTTGGCTGCAACCAACAGTCGAGCGATCTGAAACCATCCATCCAGTTAGCAAAGATCTACCAATACTCTGATTACCTGAAGGCTGGAACAGAATAACCCGTAAAGAGTAAAAGAGTGCCTATTGGTATTTACCGAGTTCACTCCTCGAACCCTGGCTATCTGGTGGAAGAGGTGAAGAGCGTGCTCATATGACTTTCTGCTGCCAACTGAGTAGACCACCATGAATGCGTCGGCCGAAGTGATGTACCGGTGCATCATTTCACTGACCAGCTCCTGAAATGCGCCAGTAGCAGTAATCTGAATTAAAACCAGAGGGTGGTATTAGAGGGATGTATGGCGGACCAAGTAAATGATCAGATCGGCCTCAGCCGCCTATATGATATTAGACCCCGTTCTTCAAAAAAAAAAAAGATGCCGAAGATGTCCTTTACGCGGCAACCACAAACAATGAAAGTCGTACAAGGGAGGGGGCCCGTTCTTCCCCCAGCATGCGGACGGGCGGCGCTAATTGCGCGAGGAGCGCCCATTGCGGACGAGTTCACGCGCTAGGCGGGCCGGGGGACCAACGGGACCCCTCCCTCCCCAGCCATCAGCTCTTACTATCGATGGGATCGTCAGGAGGCCGTACTGCGCTGTATTCTTCCTTTTTCTGTCATTTTCATCGTGTGCTTTGTACTCACTTGCTACTTCATGAAGGTTTGGGAGGGGCCCGTTCTTCTCCGTCTAAGGACACGGGTCAACCAGGCGAGCGGAAAGGCGAGAGCGCAGAGAAAGAGACACTCCGGCCGCGACCCGACGGCTGCCGGCCGAGTGAGCTGACTCAGCGCGCGGGTAAGAGTACCCTCTCGTCACCTGCTTCTCCATAACCGATAGCAGTCGTGGAGGCGTGCAGTGCAAGAAGACTGAATTTCAAGGAGGAGAATTGCAACTTTCGTAGCTTACAGACTTCCTAAAGGTCACCAACAGACGTCTGGAAGCTGCTGCGCTTTGGGTGGCACGACAGGCATCAATTAGTGAAGGTACGCAGGTCCAAAACTAGATTTGTAAAAAGAAATTGGTGGAGACAACTTTTGGGTCCCGCTCACATAATGGCATGATTTTCCAGGAAGCACAGCCAGTTGAAGACAAAACTTAAGTGGATCATCCTCATGGTATTCTATTATTTGCCTTCCTTGGGCAGAACATTTGTGTTTGTGAACAGATGACAATCCTTAAGGCCCTCTCTGATTCTTAAGCTTTTTGGGAGCCTTAGGTCTGTTTCTTTTTACAGACGGTAGTGATGGAATATACTCATTTGCATACAGCTAGAAACAATGCACCTTAGGATAAAACTTCTGAAAAAGGCCCTCGCTTCGAGATAAAAACAAATCAGTGTTCACACAGCACTGCAGCAACTGATTTCCGAAGCGTTCTGAAGCCAGGTTTCGAGAAGTAGCGGACTTGAAATCCCATTGGTCTACACAAGAAAAGCGAACCTATTCCAAGCCGCTCTGTACTTTGCGTGTAACTTTGTGCAACCAATCAAGCACACCATTGTGACGTACTGGCAAGTACACGGCGCGTCCCAAACTCGCAACGCAGGAGGAATCGAATCTCACCTTTGAGCCGGGACACTGGTTGCGAGTACTATTACCAATGTCCTTGGCGTGACATTCTTTTAAAAAAGTCGAAAAGGTAAGCAAAGACTATCCCATCGCATCAACGTTTCTTATAAGAGAGGTCGCCTAACCGACATCCTTCGTATGCGAAATAGTGGTTTATGAAGCGCATTCCTCGAGCTGCCCTATCTCGCCTGCGCTCCGTTGTCTGGACTCTAGCGTAACGGTGGAGAGATGCAGCGAGGCAGGAGAGCGGGATCTCTAATCGAGAGGGCGCCGACGGCACGACGAAACCGCCGAAACATGAGTCATGGTTGACCCGTACCCTGTAACCGTTCTTCTCCCTGCCCGCCGAGCGCGTGGACTCGTCCGCGATGGGCGCTCCTCGCGCAGTTAGCGCCGCCCCTCCGCATGCTGGGGGAAGAACACTACCTGCCCCTTACAAGGCGCGTCTGTGAAGTCCAACGATTCTCAACAAGACCTACACGCTCTTGTGGGACATCTCACTATGAGCACAGGGGTGATGTTTGTTTTTGCTGCCGAACACTGGGCAAAAATTTGTCGCCTACTTGCACATTGAGGTGAGGTCGGGAGTACGTACATAATCTCCCCCATGCAGCTAGTGCAGGTCGTTTTTCCGCGCTCACACTAGCCGACACTTTCTTGCATTCTTGGACCAGTCGATTACCCGCAGCAAAAACGAACTTCACCGCTGTGCTCCTTGTTAGGCACCCTACAAGACCACATGGATCTTGATGAGTATCGTTGGGGTAAGTCCACAGACGTCCCTTGTTAGGAAGGAGGAGAGGGGCACAACCTAGGAGACGAACAGTAGTTTATTGAGAATGAGAACTTCGAACATAGCCAACGAAAAGCACTTGTATTCCAATCGTATGGTCCAGCTCTCATAATTTAGCCATCATCCATCAATTGGAGCCAACTCGTTATAACAGATTGTTAAACCTCACTCTTACCCCCTCATTTCTAGCTTGTTAAAAATATGGATATTTAACGCCTATAGTATCTAGTGATCACTCAACGCTTTCTTCTCGTATTGAGTGCTGCACAAATAAGCCAACTTTCCGCCACCGAAGATCATACGCAGCAGGCGTTTAACTACCTTCCAGTTGCTGCTTATTAAGCATAAAGGACGGCGTTACTCAATCCCTTTTGGGATGCGCCACGCATTCTAGTTCTACGGGAGGTCGTGGAGACGATTTTAATGCGCATTTGACCATATAATGACTTGCGGTGGCCAGCCGATTAAAAGTGAGCACTTTAGCCTTTCCCGGCAAGTCCGGTACCAATTCACCGACCTCGGAAGGATGGAAGGCTTGGTTGGCCTGGGCGGGAAATCTGAACCAGGAACCTGGTATCGGGTGCAGACGACAGTTGGTGCCTCCTCCGACTGCGCTACACGAGCCCTGTTGCTGAACGAGCAAACAATCGAAAGTAAAACTGCATTTAAATGGTTTAATTCAACAGGAGATCAGAGTTTATATCGCCTTTACACGTAAGCCGACCCAGTCTTCGATTAGTGCTTCTGACATAAAGTGGGTTCAAAACATTGAGGAGCCTCCACGAGGCTGCGGCGCCGTCAGTGTAGAGAGCCAGTCCTTGTGTAATTTCTGAACCGGATTAAACTTCAGGCTGTGCCCAGGCTTATTAAATTCTCCTAAACTCTGTGAATCCGAGAAGTGGTAGATTAGCACCAAACTCCATCCTTTCATCCTCACATAAACTGATTTGTCTGTTCGAACAAAACACTAGAAGAAATTTTTGTGAACAACCCACGAACCTAAATCCATCTGCATTCCATTTTTCGCGCTTCCATTGGGCACTAAGCACCAAAGCCAGGGTGCGCATAAATTACCCGCACAGTGTATGGCAGTCGACAACTATTAGGTTGGAAAAAAGTCTCTTCACACTTCGAAATTTTTTTTACCCTTCCCCTTGTAAACGCACTAGCCAATGTTGATTGCTGATTTCGTAATCCTATCACACTTGTCTACCGTTCGCACGCAGACACAGGTTAAGACTCTTCTTGTAATTCGTTATCCATCCAATCTTCCGAACTCAATGCCAGATCTACCTCATGGCCGTTTTCAGCACGGCATTCTTCAAGAATTCATTAAAGAATCCACAGCACGTCAGGCAGCAGGCCAAATTAACCACATATATGGCTTGGGATCTACTACTCATCGCGCCTGTTATGAGTGGTTCGGAAAGTCTTTAAAGGGAAATTATTCACTGAGGGCAAAGCATGGTCAGGAAGGCCAACTGGATTGGACGACAGTGAACTACACCATCTTCTTCGTACCGATAGTTGGCAGACGACACGTCAGCTGGCAGAGAAGCTCGAAGTGTCTCATAGGATAGTGGGGATCCATCTGAAGAATCTTGGCTTTCATGGAAATTTGGAGCTTGGATTCCACATGCCCTGTCAGACACTCAGAAAGGTCGACGGCTCTCCATCGCTGCTTCTCTTCTGTCCAGATAAGGAAGAAAATCGTTTCTTCCGCGGATTGTGACAGGCGAAGAGTCCTGGGTTCTGTGTGCCAACTTCCGAGGAAAAGGCAATGGGTACAAAAGGGAGAGAGCCCTAAGTCTGATCTCAAGCCCAGTGTTCACGAACGGAAGATTCTCTTGAGTGTTTGGTGGATATCAGAGGAGTGATTTATCGGCAAACTCTCAGAAGTGGAGAGACACTTACTGCTGCCACATACAGTGGCCAACTCCACAAAGTCGCCGCAGCTTTCCAAGAAAAGAGGCCTGAGAAGTCGAAGGTGATGATCCTGCATGACAACGCAAAGCGACATGCTGCAAGACTCACAAGAGAAACAATAAAGAAGCTGGGCTGGGAGGTAATGCCACATCCACCGTATAGCCCTGACCTCGGCCCTCCCGAATGCTATTTCTTCCACGCTCTCAAGCAAGAAATTGGAGAGAGATATTTTGAAACGGACGAGGACCTCAAAAATTGGATTCAGCGGTGATTCGACTTCAGAACTGCAGTCTTTTACGTGAGAGGAATTAGAAAAATTACCACGTCTTTGGAGAAGTGTAGTAGAACAAAATAGAGTTTATCTCAATTGATTTGACTTTGTAGTTGTGAAGTAATAAATCTTTGAAAAAAATGAAAAGACTTTTTTTCCAACCTAATATATGCAGAACTGGATTTTGGACTTCATATTGGAATATGTTATACATTTGTATTATACCCAAGCGCATTCCAAGTCTGAGCTCATGGATGCTTACAGAGCGCTAATGGCAAAACAAATCCGAAACGACCGGCTATCATCAACTTGCACCTTTCGGGTTGCAGCGCTGGATTTAGGTATCTCCAAAGTTCTCAATGTTCCTCGACGAACAGTGTATGACGCCATGACACGATTCAAGGAGCTTCGGACATTGTCGAGGAGGATTGAAAGAGGTAGATATTCGACTACTGTAACTCCGGAAATGATCAAGAATGTTCTTGAGCGAATTCATCGTAATCCTCGCCGTTTCTTGCGAAAATGGCTGAGGAACTGAATATTTCTGCTGCCAGTGCTAGAATCATAGTGAGGAAAAAGCTTAAGATGTATCCATATCGTACACAACGGACTCACGTGTTGACCTAGAGTCTGAAAGCTCTACGACTACGAAGATGCAGGAAGCTGCTGAAACGGTTCGTGAGTGGCACGCACCGCGCAATCGTTTTCTCTGATGAGAACGTTTTCACGCTGGAACCTGCGGTAAATCTTCAAAACGGTCGCATTATTCCGCGGAATGTTGGTGCTCCTATCCATGAAGGAATGCTCGGCAGATCAGCAAATCCTGCCTCATTTAAGGTTTGGTGTGCAATCACTTCAAACGACAAGTCTCCATTGGTTTTTACGAATCCGGTGTCAAAATTAGCAGAAAGCGATTTTGGAGGACGCATGGAAACTCTGGGCCGATGTACGCTTCGAGAATAAGAGATGGCAAGCAGGACTCTGTGCCTGCACAAAAGACGAGGACCACAACAAACGGGTGGTGCAAACGTGAACTCCCGGACTCTATTGCGCACAAGGCCTGGCCTTCGAGCTCACTGGACCCCTTGACTTCCCAGTCTGGTCAGTTATTGAGTATTGTCTGCTCTGCCCGACACGCAAGTTTGGTGTCTCTGAAAGCTTCCCTGACGAAAGCGTGGAGTGAAGCGAGCACCTCCGTGCCACGTGTGATGCGTTCATCACTCGTCTGAGGACTTGTGCTTGTCGAAAGGCGGCCTTTTTGAATGACTCTGACTTGTTTCTGTTAGTAAGAGAAGAAAGTTGCTGCTTGCTGTTTTGAGTTTCGCTGTCAAATCCGCATTTGTGTTGAAGCTGCACTGTGATATCATTTGTGGGCAATTTGCGCGCACCCTGTGTAGTATAGCTTGATTCTAGCACTCACATGCTTGAGGAAGGAGACCGATTCGCTAACATCCTAAATGCATCCTTATTATATGAAGATCGCGGTGAATGACGGTGACCAGCTGAACTGGTAATGGTCTCCGGCGCACGCACAGTGCGCGTTTACCGACCCCGGGTGGATGAAAGGCTTACCCTGAATACACGTCGCACTTGAAATCCCTCGGAGTGCCAAGCGACATCAGTTCGAAAGCGAAATTAGTGTTGAAGAGACAGCGGAGTTGTTGTTTGTTATCCGCCCACTACCCGGATTGCACAAATAGCAACAATACTCCGGAAACCGTATAACGGATAACGGTTACTCCGCTCATCCCTCTTGTAGAGGCCATTTGAACGCGTGTTCGGCCTACGGAATGGCTTGCAGAGAGAGCACACTACAAGTCAAGTCCATTCCACGATTTACGATGCTTTTTTCGCAATTTCGATCTACGATTTGCGAAATTCCGGATTTCGTTTACGCACATCCCCGAACACCATAGGACGTTGTGGAACCTCGAGGCCGTTTTGTGTAAATATGTAGACATGGGCTAGGCTAGGCCAATCTGAAGAAAATACGAACAGAACCAATGCGAACAGCAGGGCTTTAGATCGCCAAGGGACGGTCATTTAAAATGCAGCTATTGTCAACGATTGCCAACGTTTTCCCGTCAAAAGCAAAAAATCGTTTACGCTGAAGTGCTTGCAGAACTGTTAAACTGCTACGGTTTCCGTGCTTAAGAAGGCAGCTCTAAAGGCAATGTCTGAACGAACCTTTCCAGCCGTATCGAGGATCTCCAAGTGTGCTGGCTTGCCCTTGTAGATTAGCGACTTTTTGTATCGGTCCTCGATTGTCGGATCATAGGTCTCGGCATACTCATCGAAAACAAAGCGTCGAATCTGAACGATCATGCGACGAATCGTCCCTCAAAATGGTGTGAAAGTCGTGAATTGATCTTACCAAGGAGCTTTTCCCGCAAGCCGGCGCTCCGATGACAGCGATCCGGTACTGTCGCTTCATAACAAGTGCTGACACCGACTTTTCCTCCAAAATGCAGTGGATCTGAGCTGCTTCTGGGAAACAAGAGAATTCATGCGTGTGGCTAAACCAAGAGCGTAAACCCTGTATGACGCTGTACGAAAGGTGAGAGAGAAGAAGGCCTTGTGTCGAGAACAACCTCATAGAGCTCGAAGAAACCGTTTGGTGCAGACTATGACTGAATTTTGCATGCGGCAAAAACGAGAGGACAACATTCGCTGGCCCACTTCACATTATACTCCAGGTTCTTGCAGTTATAGCAGCTTCCTTTTCGATCAAAAAGGCTGTTAAATTTCGTGCGGAATGAGGCCAACGTGAAATACGCGGGCGACAGTACACCAGTTCTTAACGAAGCGAATTACGAGCGATAATTGGTGGTCACGTCCGTTCCCCAGGAGGAAGCCTACTGGAACCTAGACAAGTGTGAGAAGTCTGAGAGACTCCCTGTTGCGGGGACGGCATCGGGAGGAGACTGAACAGTCCAAAAGATCCGCAACGTAGGCAATGCCTGCGTGGCAACGCGGAATGTGGGTACGTTGCCAATTGGCAAAGGCACTAGAGCCAAGAGAAATTGAACACTGTTCGGTGCAGGAGACGAGGAAGTCCTGTAACAAATCAAGGGACATATACCGAGGCTCCGTTCTGTATGGCAGACTCAGGACCACCACCGGTGTTGGGGTAAACGCTACCAAACGGTCAGCGATTGGGAACATTTCAATGACCGCTTGATGAAGGTCATGTCTCAGGTGACGTTATCGGGCACTTTAACGCTGCAAAAAACGGGTATAACCGCCAAGGTGGTCCCGTCTGTGGTCTACGTAATAGCGAACGTACCCCTAGCACAGTCGCAGGACCTCACCATCGTGAGCATTACATTTCGAAAGCATTAATTCTACCCTATCTCATTCTACAGCGAGAATACCAAATCGCAGATCGACGTTATCTCTGTGCAAAATCTCGACCAAAGGCGTGGCATGACGCCAAGGGAGTGCTGCATGGAACGATCGCTGCACAACATCGACCGCTGATCTGCACTCTGAGTATGTGTTGCATCGCCGATATTTAAGAAGCTCGTGCAGCGGGTCCATCAAGGATCTGGTGGTGGCAAATGAAAGAGAAAAAAGCAGCTGTGAGGTGCAAAGAGGGCAATGGTCGTCGCAAAAGCCACTCATAACGAGGAAGTAAAGGGGAAGCTTGAGGAAGGCGAACGGGCGTGTATGGCTCTGTTGATGCCATACATGCCCGTTCGCCTTCCTGCGTTTGGAAAAGGCCTTCGGTCGTGTATCGCATGAATGATATGCTATGGATTACGACAGCGCGGATTTCTCGAAGAGCTCGTAGAGCTTGTGCAGATACTGTACTGTTGAATACAGCAGTCAACTACAAGCTTCAGCAGGTACAACGGCGCAGTTTCCCATCTCTGTCGGAGTACAGCAAAATTCTGCGCTCTTTCACTACTCCTCATCGTTGTGATGGATGCCGTGGCGGGAGGGTACTTTCAGCAGTTCTGTTCGGTGTAAACGTAGCTGAGCTGCCTTTGGAGTTTGCAGAAGATATCAAGATCTATGGGAAAATAAAATCAGATACTGATGTCGTGAGAGTAAATCGTGCATTGGAAAGCATTTATGAGCAGTCAAATATCTGGGAGTTACCTCCTGCCCCTGAGAAAAGTGCACGCACGAGATTAGGAGGATCGGAGTGCTCTGCTCGGTACTCGTTGCAATCCATGTACCTTATTGGAAATCGGTGAAAATCACCTATAACTCTCCAAAAACGAGTCTGAGGTCAAACTCACTTGCCTGTAGAGCAGCTTCTTTATTCCTATCTTTCAAGTGCGGTAGATTTAATTACTCCTTGTTTTTATATTTTTCGACGCAAGGCTTAGTGTCAGCTTTTACGTTATTGGTTGGTTGTGTTGAATGATTGTGGTTTTCTCTGATATCTACTTTATGTGGCGTATTGAACGGACGTTGCTTTATGCTGATGATGTAATGCACGCTAGCAACGGCAGGACCGAACTCCAGCGGCAGCACCTAGGCGCTGCATTAACATACCTATTTGATGCTATTGGATGTTGAAAAAATCCAAGATGCCATGCAAACGTAAGCCGAAAAGCAAAGACGTGTTTCTCGGTGTATTCCTCAAATTTCTTGCAAGTTCCAAGAACTTGGAGGAATACAGCTCCACATTATCTGACATTTCGGGTCTTCCATTGGTGGTTTTGCCTAGTTTCGCCACTGGCCCAACACTGGGAAGAAGGGGATGTGTGAGAAGTGATTAAAGAAAGAAAGAAAGTTCGGGCCGAACTGTCCACAGCTGTGCATCCGATTCATTTCGACACTTTTTACATGTGCACGCAAGTCTTCAAGAATGGCTAATAACAATACATGCCTCCCTCTACAACAGGCGCAACGACTCAATGCCGGCATTACGTAAACTCCTCAGAACTCGCACTTTTCGCATTCGCACATTTTCGCCAAATTCCTGAGGCACGTGAGGGTTCCTTGTTTCCTTTACTGGTATGAGGCAGGGAAAACGAATCCGGAATCAGTTATGAGAATTTTCTGGTTTTTTCCCAGCGGTTCACAGGTCTCAGGGAACTTCGTTGCCTCGTCTTCCGGGTACACTGGATCTCCGAGTGACCAACTTCCATGTTATCTTCCACCATTCCATCACATACGCAAACACTTTATGTGCGACACACCCCTACAACACACGTTTGCTCTTCTCCTCTTAATTTTCATCTTTCTTACTGCACTATGCGATATGGACTGAAAAAGAAAAACAAATAAAGCAATAAAACAGGCAAACAGCTCGCAACGTATAAGTTAAAGAAGTGCTAACGGACAATTATCTATTTGTGAGTTACTAAACGAAAACAGGGGAACTTTTCTCTTGGTCTGATGGAGTCATGAACAGAGAACCGTTTTGAAATTAGAAGCATGGTCGAAAGGTGAAGAGCAGTGCAGCAATTACAGAGCACGACAGGAAGCGATCACTTTCAGACAGAGAACCAGTTAGGCGAAGTTGCACAGGGAAGCTTATCTGGGTGCGAGAAATTAGAGCGATTCCGCTAGATAACGGCGAGGTCGAACATATGGGCAAACGTGCAGCGGAAAATGGCGTTTGGAAGCTCAACAGCCACACTGTGCCAGTAATGGCCAGCTTCCCACTTCAGCACAAATGGTCCGCGGCTCGCAGCTTCCTTTCTCTGCCGGAATCGAAGCAGCTGTCGTTGCCTCTAGACTGTGTTTGTACCTGCCCCAGCCATCTGATCTTCCTACTTTATATAATACGAGGTAAATATTAGGAGGGGGGGGGCAAAAGTAGTGAGACTCTCCATGCCGTCCCCATATATGTCGTGACTGGAGTCCGGTTTCGTGCTTCTCGTACTTGTAGTTTGTTTGCTACTTACTGAAGGCCATCTAAGAAGTGACCACTTTCGCCCTTTCCAGAAGCATGCAAAAACTCCAGTCTGTCTCATGCCGAAATCCTAGTCTGACTAGTCGACCTGTGTCGCGCAAATCTCGCCCAATTCCCAACCCCGAGCAGCCTGGACTCAATAGTCACGCAAGATGAGAAGTACGTCTTCTACATTAACCCTACCAAGCAGCGAGTCTGGGTGAGGCCTGGTGACTTGTTACCGACCTTCGTTCGGCGGGATGTTCACGGCGAGTAGCACCTTCGAGTAGCTTTTGGGCGAGTAGCTTTTGGGTGTGCGCCCATGGACCGGTTTACTGGAAGCTGCTTAACAAAAGCACGACGATGGACTCCAAGGTCATGGTAAACGAAATAGAAGAAATGGACCTGCGACTCGCACTTATTCTGTCTCTCAGCGCTTCAAGAAGATCCTCTTCTTCGACAACGCCGCACCCATCGGGCAAAAGTGACCACGGATAAGATTCCTCAGCTGAGCTACGTTCACATGCCTTACCCACCGCATTCGCCAAACATCTCTCCATGCGACTACCACTACTTCTTGACCCTATAGGACTTCATGATCGGAAGGGACGCAAGAACCCAGGCAGACCTCGACAGCCATAACGAGCAATGGATCAGCACCAGGCCTAAGCAGTTCTGGAAGGATGGGATCACGAAGTTGGCTGATCGATGGCAGCAAGGTCACTGACCTTAATGGCAAATACATTCCTCAGCACCGTTGAGTTGTAATTGAATTATGATGAGATAAAGAAATTTGTTGAATTTGTCTCATTACTTTTGGCCCACCCGAATACTTTTATGGACACGAAATTGGTAACTTGGCTGGCAAGCAAACGACTTTGCGAACACAATGCTTTCAAAGAGACAAATATCTTAAGGCCCTCCCAGTAAGACGCATCTCATAAAATGCAAGTGAGCTTTAAAATACATAGGAGCTTCGATTCCAAGAAGCGGGACAGTCTTCGTTGGTGGAGTTGTTTGCGCTTCTAAGTGGAAACAGCTCGACTAACGAAAGTCTTCATGGGTGGAATTAGCCCACAATCATCATGGCAGTTCTTTTATGGTTGACCAGGAGGTTCATTGGGCTAAACCATGTCATCGAGCAAAGGGATGACGGCAACGGAACTGCTAACTGGATAGGAGACAAGCGCTAGCTGCCGCTCGTTCCAGCAGAATGGTGCTGGCGTGTTATCAGCTAGCCGGAATATTCGCACTACTGGGAGCTGAATTCGAGAAGGAAGCACATCGCAAAAAGGACACCTCAGCAGACGACTGAGAACGCCCACATAGAACTCGCCACTGTTTCCCTGTGCTGGTGATGCAAGACTGCGGGCGACCTGCACTCGCCCCTGTCTGACAGCGTGCGTGCAACACTGATTGGAAAGCGCACGAGTTCTCGCTCGGGCCCACTCGCACGGCCTTCACAGGTGCAGAGCGCAGCTCCAAAGCGACGCACCGGTGGCTGAGCTTTTCAGGGCCAGTGCAGACGAACATCGTCGACAACTCATGCTGTTAGTCGTAGAGATGGTGCAGTCAGCGGAATGATGGCCATCTCAGCTCAAGTCCCTGGCCCTGGTATGCAAGGTAAGCAACTAAACTTCGGAAAACTTCTTGAAAGCGATTGAGGAATGATTTTGCTCAAGTACCGGCAGCGAACCAGCAACGACCTTAGTTTGTCTGTTTACTCTATGCCAGCTAGCACGGTAGGTAGGAGTGCCCGTCCTAGGCCTAACAAGGGAAGCCCATGAGCTTCCCACAAAAATTCTCAACGAGACCTATATGGTCTTGTAGGGTATCGGACGAGGATCACAGAACTATATTTCGTTTTTGCTAAGGGCCACTGGGTGGTTCAAAAATGGCAAAAAAAACTGTACCATTTCAGGGCCGGCTGAAAAGGCAAAAGCGACGCCTGGAATGGCTCTGTCATCTCAGAACGTGACCTACAAAAGGTTTGGAGCTCAAATTAAAGATAGATTATAGTAATACGATAACTTTCTACGTTTCCTAAACCAAACTGCAATGTACATTCAAGTGATTCATTTGCAACGGCCGTGGCAGCGACTGGGTGGCCGGGTGGGTAACGAGGCGGACTTACAGGAGAGGGTCGACGGTTCGATTCTGCGGCTTTCCATGCGATTTGCTCTGTAGACTGCTCCGATTTTTGCAACTGAAGAGTCCATTTTGTCTACGGTAGGTTATCGTATTATTGGCTAGTGGTGAAAAAAGTGATGAAATCATGACTACCGATTTCGCCCAGACTTGCCTATGGGAATTAGGTTTACACTCATATCTACCGTAACCTGCCGTAATCGACCGAAAATTTAAAAATAGATATCATATGCGTGATCAGCACCCCAAATAATCTCCCTGGGCGATATTTGGGCAAAATTACTTCCCTTGTAGTTTCCTCGACCTCCGGAGTCGTGAAGGGCAGCAGTGCCGATTATTCTGCGTACACCCGTTACTTAGGCCCCGTTTATACTTCGTCGCGGCGCGACGCGACGCCACGTATAGTGGCCATATTGATTGTGCGACGCGATCGATCAATTTGGCCTCATTGCGTGGCCATCGCATCGCGCCGCGACGAAGTATAAACGGGGCCTTACACATAGCCAACGTAACCTTCTGCCACTCATCGTTTCACCGAAAATGGTTGCCAGATTGGTGATCTACATTCCAGATAACCCTAGAGATGAATTTCGGACGAAATCTTATTTCGACCTGTAGAGTCGAGGGAGTGAATGCAAACGCTCCTACCTGCAATGACTCCGACCCGTTTCCCGTAAGTGTATACGAGAGTGGTGAGGAAGAAATACACTGCAAGGCGTCCAACCACACGAGGTGGATAAAGTATGCTGTACTTGGTAACAGTTATCTGAATTGCAAGTTCAAATTGCGGGAAGAATAAAAAGCAGTCTGTAAAGAAATCTGAAGAACAATGAGTGTGTCTTGATCATGGGTCAATTCAATACTTGTCGATCGTGTTCGCAAATGTGGTGACAGCGAGAAACACTTCCAAAACTAATTGAAAACAATCGAAGGCGGTCAAGCGACGAGAGCTTTCTCAGTGAGACAAGCATGGTTTAATGGATGCTCCACATCACCCCACACGACAAAACTAGCTTTTTCCACATCTGACAACAGGTCTAAAGTGGGTTAGGAAGCGAAAAAGGTACCCTACCGAAGCCAAAATGTACTCTTTATTTGCAAAAGTGGTACGGAGCAGATTTGGTGCAACTCACCTATCTCCAACGCACCTTTATTCTTTCCGCCTGCTTTTTTATTCTCTAACTTTTTATGTGTTCTTTGTTACCTGAACGAGCGACATCATTATCCAAAATTGTGCTCCGTAGAACACTATAGCTGTATAATAATAATTTAGGTACTTTCTTAAAATTTCACAAGAAATTTTTACAATGTACCCCTGTAGAATTTTTTGAAGCATTCCATTTTGGGTCACGATGTAGTAAGTATTACTAAAATAAATAATAAATAAATTTAAATAAATTTTTAAATGAATTTAAATATATTCCATTTAAAGATATATAAACAGCGAGTTCAAATCCTCGTCTAGGGAAGTGGCATCTCGCACTGCCTTATGGAACAGGTATGTCGCCCACGACATACCCAAAGGCCATCAACCACGGACACTAGCACTCATACACAGTGCACAATTGCGTGGTCAACTCACCTTCACGGTACCTTTTAATATCGGACGCTCTCAGCGCTCAAGTACGGCAATGCGTTCGTAAGGCTGACCTGGGTGGGATCGTTAGCGTCGTTGAGGTACCTCGGGCTAATCTCAAGGCGCAACTGGTCAGGAACCGCCTTTATGACTGCGCTTGTGAAACGCCAAAAAAAGGTCGAATCAGTTCTGATCTCCAATTTCGGTGATGTGATTGAGTTTATCGTATTCGCCCTATCTAAGCTCCTTACGATTCTGCAGATTCTCGGAGAGGAAACGGAGCTGGCGAAGGTAGCCCGAGCGAGCGTAGGGAGTTACTAAATAGTAGAGCAATATTATAAAGTTTTCGAAATCCTAAGTGCAGGCTTGCGCAGGAAACCGGCGCAGTGGTCAGTGGCAGGGGTGTGCGTAAATGAAATTTGAAATTTTGTAAATCGTAAATCGTAATTACGAAGAAACTGTCGTAAATCATAAATCGTAAACCGTAAATCGTAAGAGTCACCTGAACTGTAGTGCAGTACAACTAAATTTCCAGAGGCTTTTTCTGCTAATGTTAGTCAGATGTGATTCAATAGTTATTTAACTGTCGTGTTATCTTCAGTTTTCAGCTTAATCTGAACAATTTTCTTACCACAATATTTTTCTTGTCACGGGTTCTTGATAGTAAAACATCGTCCAAACCAAACTTTACACCTTTCAGGAAAATTGAAAAAACTGTAAATTCAAAAACTTTACTCAAGCCTATGCATGGCATTCTAACAAAAAGCTTGCATCGGTTGAATATTCATTAAATTCCTAACTTACTACCAATGCTTTAGTTTGAATATAAATCTAGGATTTTGCGGAAACAACAGCGCAAAAATCGCTTTCAAAATTAAAAATTAAAAAAAAAACGTTTCACCATTGACTAATGCGCCGGTTTCCTGCTCCTGCACTTGCAGCATTTCGAAAACTTTATAACGCCTTCACGACACGCGTGATTTTCAGTTGTCTGCTGCGTGGGATAGCGCGCATTTTTTCAGCGCGCTGATTATTTCTATTATTTTATTTGTATTGCTGATTTGTTAGGTATGAAAAAGCAGTAACAAATGAAGTTTTCCATGGACCATCTTGACTGTAGCTATTAGCAGACTCATTGATTAAAATTGTTCTATAGAATGTGTGATAATTTTCCATGAACTATTTTTATGATGGTGTCCGACGGCATCGTCGGACATTGTCCCACGCGGCAAAAAAAGAGACCGACGACATGGTCGGACAATGTCGTGAAAGGAATAATATTGCTCTACCATTTAATGAATACCAGCTCTCGCACGGGCTACCCTTCGCCAGCTCTGTAACGAACGTTTGCTCTCTGAGAGCCTGCAGTATCGTAAGCGGATTAGATGGGATGAATACGATAAACTCAATCATATCACCGAAACTGGAGATCAAGACTGACAAAGCCAGTTCGACCTTTTCTAGAAATGCTACGCGCTCGATTTTACCGCACCTTTTACATCAATTTACTCAACCCTGTAAAGCACAGTGCAGACCGATAGAGCCATTGGTACATATCGCGAAGGTGAGCAGCATTGGTAGGTGGTAGCGCGCCAGCCAGTAATAACCAGAACATAGACCGAACACATGCAAGCCGATCAGGATTTCAACTGTACATACACGCCCTCTCTAAATGACATGCCCATTCAATGCAGTCTGATTCGATGGGGAGTTCTCATCTCACAATGCTCCCCGTCCTCACGACCCTTAACGAAACGTTAGGGGTTTATCCTTTCAACATGAGCGTAGCAACCCTCTAGACCACGCCTGCAATCACGAATGACGTTCGATCATGGATTTACATCAACTCTGTTCGATGGGATTTACATGAATATATTATAAGCAAATTGACTAGACGTTATTACCAAACAGGTCGGCATCAAAGAATGCTCCTTTCTCTAAGAAACCGCCTCCAATGGCTTTCTATGGACTAGAATGGAACAACCTTCACTAGTAGGAATGCGATGCGCCTTGCTAGCTCTCGACCAGTAACGGAGGAACCCAGCCTACCCTGCCTTCTGGACATGAGCTTATCATATCATACTATATCATAATCCGCTAACCGATGACTCATAAATTAGTCATAAAATCGAGGGGGGGGAGAGTTACGGACCGCGAAAATAGCGAGAAATATACAGACGACTTCTACGTGTCATGGGAACTTCAGCCCTGGGAGTAATCGAGGTCACGGAACACGAATCTGAAGTTCGTTTTAAAAGTATCGATCACCATCACTCGATATTGATCAAAACATCGATCACTACCAGCAATGGGAAGCCAGGTCCGGTCAGGGGGTGCCAGTAGTGCTGTACCAGTACATGGGGAAGGGGGGAGGTGAGTTCCAGTAAAGGGGGCAAGTAGTGGGGACACTGCTGTAGCGGTCCCACATGGAAAAAATTTTCACTTCAACGTAGCGTTAGAAGCGCTGGGAATCCTCAGTTCTGACAGTTCTGACAAAAAGGCGTTTCGTCGTGCGACCAAAATCGATCAGATCTATCGAAAATGTCGATTTTTGCTTGAGGTTGACCGTTTGAAGACGAGAAGTGAAGGTGTTCGTAGTTAACCTGGCGCTAGAGTATCCAAATATTGCCTTTTGTACTGCTAGGAAGGAAAGAAAGCTGGATACGCAGAACAGCTAGCTTGATCTGATTCTCCTCAGCTTAGTGATACTGCAACATTGCGCGAGGCACGCCGATTGGTCTGACGGAGCACTTGTTCTCTATTGTATTGCGCTTGTTTCTCCTCTTGAACCTGTCCGGTTCCAAACGGGAGTCCTTCCAATGTCAGTGAAATGAGAAAGCTAGTTAAGCGAAGAGAAAAGTCGGATTCGAGAAGCCTGTGAACAGGACGGTATTGTACGACACAGCAACCATCGGATCATCAAAAATCAACTCTAAAGGAAAGTGGGAATGAGCTGCATATAAGAGGGGATCATTAGAGTAAGCATATCTTTATAACCCACTTCACATAGATTTGGTCGCCAGTTAATTGTTGATCAAAGATCACATTTACGAAAATTTACGATTTACGACCCAAAATGTCGTAAATCGTAAATCGTAAAAAATTTGCCAGAAATCGCCGTAAATCGTAAAATCGTAAATCGTAATTACGCACACCCCTGGTCAGTGGTGAAACGATTTTTTAATTTTTAGTTTTGAGAGTGTATTTTTCGCAGTTGTTTCTGCTAATTCCAAGACTAATACGCAAGCTAAAAATTGGTTGTGAGTTAGGAATTTAATAAATATTCAAATAATGCAAGCTTTCTGTTGGAATGCCAGGCATATGTTTAAGTATAGTTTTTAATTAACAGTTTTTTGACTTTCCTGATATGTGTTTAGTTTGGTTTGAAGAATGTTTTACTAGCAAGAAGCTGTGAAAAAAGAAATAGTTTGATAAGAAAACTGTTCAGCTTAAACTGAAAATAACACAACAGTTAAATAAATATTGAATCGTATCTGTTTAACATTAGCAGAAAGAGCTTCAGGAAATTTAATTGTACTGCACTACAGTTCAGGTGACTCTTACGATTTACGGCTCACGATTTACGATTTACGACGGTTTTTTCGTAATTACAATCTACAATTTACGAAATTTCAATTTTCATTTACGCACACCCCTGATAGGGACTCCGAGTAAGGAGGACCAGGAGGGGGACCAGTAGGAAGGGGACCAGTGAAGAGGGAATCAGCAAAGGAGGGCCACTAGAGGGGGATAAGGGGGATCAGTATTTTCCCTCAATATCGTCCAATGCGTGCCGGGTTTCAGAAGACGGGTCACAGAAGTCGTTGCACATCTGTCGGGGTGCAGGAGTGTCATAGACGTCACGGGGACGTGGTGACACGTGAGTCGGGACTAACAGTGTCACATGTACTGCCGTCGAACCGTAAACGCTAACGGTATCGACCTGTCGACCAATACCGTTACCGTTTACGGTCCGACGTCTATGACACTCCTGCACCCCGACAGATGTGTCACGGCCTTCTGTATGTCCGACGTCCGACTGTACTGGAACTCATCCCCCCCCCTTCCCCATGTACTTCTCATCATGTTTCTGCAGTTAAGCACTTCGAATTGGGACCCTCATGACCTGTTTCTCGCCACATAGAGAGCGGGCACTTCAGAGAATAAATCGTGTGCATGCGATAGAGGGTAGATGGTCTTCATAGGAGCGGAAAGGCCCTATCATATCCGCCTGCACTAATCTATATATTAAAACCGGATTTTGCTTAATAAAAGTAAGAAGGATTAAAGCAGAATGGAGGAGGATTGTGATTGTTCTATTCTCGAGGCCCCAACCAGGCGTTTGGTGGCCGCTGAACGTCTGGTCAAGGTATAATTTGACATGTCAATTTATAAACATCCTTTTATTGTACATTTAAAAGTACGCATTTCTGCAGCGGTCTTCTATATGGTCATGGGGTTCGATTTTTCGCGGATTTCCTTCAAAAATCGAGCCCTCGAAACATCTCGCCTATATAGAACATGCCTATCTGAAGGGGTGCTTTTCTACATGGCAGATTTGTCTCTCCTTCTATTTTTAATGCGCAGTTAGTTTTTTTCAGAGTAGTCGAAAACTCTTCACGTTACGAGCGTTTAAACCCAGGTGTTCTCTGCCATCCCCGGTCGCATGCAAAGCCTATGTTGCCTTTGAAATAAATTCTGCTCTGCATGGAAGAGACATTGTATTAACATGGAAGGATACTAAACAAAATTTAGAAAAATGTGTGTTTTGGTTTTCTTTCGACGACCTTCGATATGATCAGGGGTTCGACTTTAGTATTGACATTCTAAGTGCGACTGTCAATGAATCTTGGCAGGTTCTTTTAAGATAAATGTTGATATTTAGCTTCGGCCAAGATTGTTATATATCTTTATTCCTGACGGCTGACGTTTCGGCGTTGTCGACTTCTTCAGAGACTGGAAGATTCGAATCGAATTTAAGAAATTATCCCCAAACTCCATTTCGTACTGCAGAGCAATTTTACAAAGCGAAAAGGAACTAAAACGGACTTCAGAACTGAGAGTCGTCCACCGTCAATGGCCGCTGGATGTGAGAAAGTGAGTGGCAAACACTTGTAATCACCTATGTTGGTGATACATGTTGGTGATGTAGGTAATAATCTCACTTTCTCACATCCAGCGGTCGTTGACGGTGGACGACTCTCAGTTCTGAAGTCGTCCATTCTATAAATTTGAGGTGCCGTTTTAATTCCTTTTCGATTTGTGAACTTGCTCTGCAGTACGAAATGGAGTTTGGGGATAGTTTCTCAAATTCGATTCGATTCTTCCAGGCTCTGAAGAAGGCGACAACGCCAAAGCGTCACCCGTCAGGAATAAAGATATACAGGGTGCGTAAAAAGTATTTACGCAGTAAATGGCGGTTGTGGAAATAGTATTGCGCAGTAAGTTTTCAAATATTCACTTGAGAAATATGGAAAATGATCTTGCGAACACGATAGAGTAACTCGTAATTGACATTGGCTCCTTTACTGTGAATACAGAAGCGAAAACGACGGAAAGATTCATGAGCACGCGCCGCAAGTACTCGCTTGGATTTCGTCCCGTGCTTTTAACAGTTAGCCTTCTGCGACTGGTCACTTCTGTTGAAAGTAGCCCAGACCTCATTCTCCAAAATCGCCTAAAAGAGTAATCCAGCGGATTCATGTTTAAGCTGTGTTCGTCTGAGAAGCTGTCCACACCTGCGCGCGTTACCTGTTTGCCGTTATCGGACAGAGATTGATAATTTTGGATTCGAACGTTATCGTGCTTGAACATATTGTAATCATCATCTGTTATGATAGAGCCGTGGCTGACGTTTAGGTTGCTGACCTCTTTCCTCACCAACCGTTTCGAACAGCGCCTAATTCTCTTGTTAAGGAAATATTCAGCTCTTTGGGTAACAGACAAAAAAGGGCCACTGTAGCGAAGATGGTCATGTTTCATCAGTTTTTTTTCGTGAGTGTTTTTGAGCACAATACAGGAAACAAAAATAACACACAACAACCTAGAGAGGTAGAAAGAGAAAGCTGGAGCTGAAACAAAATGTAGGTGCGTCAATACTTTTTACGCACCCTGTATAACAATCTTGGCCGAAGCTAAATATCAACATTCGTCTTTAGTATTGATTTTTTCGCCAAACAAAGCAATCGAACCCCCGATCATATAGAAGACCGTTGTGGAAAAACGTATTCTTTAGTGTGTAATGAAAACGATTGGAAATTTTTGTGGCAAAGTTCTCTGATAAATTACCTTCTTCAGATATAGAAACCTTATAACCCTCCCCTCCCCTTGTCATATCTAAGGTCGCAGCAAAAATGACTTCTTTTTTACTGTATGACAAGCAGGGCTCAAAATTTTATGGGGCACAGTTCTGATGCCTAACGTTGTCTCCTTCAGCTAGAAAAGAACTTGTTTCCGTAATAAGTCAAGGCTTAGCTGACTGCAGCATGATATATAATATAATAGAACGTTTCAAAAAATCTCTGTGCACTATGATTGTGAAAAAATCTTGTGAATTTCTAAGAAGGTACCTAAATTGTTATTAACAATTAGCCACCGTGTTTGAACACGTTTGCTTAAGCCTCAAGCGGCTGGTAGAGAAGCTATATGTTGTCACAGGATGTTTTGTTGCGATTAAAACTCCATAGCCCAGTATTTTCGTAGCAAAATTTCGGGTCAAAATGTCGCTCGTTCAGGTAGAAGAAGATGTTGAGCCATGACATTCTTCTAAAACTGACAAATATTGAACCCACCCTGATTGGTGTAAAGAGTGCGCTCCAGAAAAATCTTTATTATTTTTAGCCTTGGTCAGCACTCAAAACTCTATAGGATTCATAGAATTCATAGATGCTATGAGTACGGAATTGAATCTATAGGATTTATTTCCGTACTTATAGCGCGTCTCCTTCAGGGAACAACAGGCGGATCTCCACAATACCAAAATCACACATGGTAAGACCATTTTTGAAGAGGTACAAAGATCACGTAAAAAATAAAGAATAAAAACAGACAAGGAGAATGGAGTTGTCTTGGAAACGGGGTCTCAAATTTTCGGCAAAAAAAAAGAACACGCGTGACCCTAACCACCACTTCAAGATCATTCCTACTCCGTTCAGGAGATGCAGTTACGATGACATCGCGTAGAACAAGGCCGCTGTTATGGCTGCGGTCGCCAGAAGGGGATGAGCGGTGCAGCCGTAAGGCTCGCACCATCTCGAAACGTCTGCCTCTATACAGTATGAAAAACTCATCATTTCTGGGAAAGAACCCGTCGCTACTTCAGTAGGCTCATTGATGAGCGCTTTTCTGTAGGAGTTCTAGTTCGCGTAGCAAATAGAAATTACTAGATATTTCCGGAAAATTTTGCGTTAGATAGTCTTAACGACATTTGTGAAGGGCTGATGTAAATCCGGTAGATCGTTATGCATTCAATTTACACTCTGGGATTCTATCGATCAGGCTGTCTAAGATTGTAGAAAACCAACACAAGGAGTGTGCGTCTGAAAACGACAAACTGGCCAAAGGCTCAAGCCTTGGAGAAATATTTTCACGTAGCAAGCTCGTTCGAGCAAAACACAGTTAACCATGTTACAGCAGTTAAGCGCAGTTAGCCACCAGCATTTCAAGGCTTCAAGATGAGAGGACATCCGGGGCTGGATTCACCAACGACTTAGGTAACTTTAACGGAGAATTGTAAGTGAAAAGCTCAGATAACGTGGTTTATCAAGCGATATCGTGAGCGATAAGCCGCATTATCTGAGCCTTTCGCTTACAATTCTCCGTTAAAGCTACGTAAGTCGTCGATGAATTCGGCCCCAGATAGAAGTGGTGATTTTTGCCTAACCAGTTGCTGCAACACGGTACAGCTTGCAAACTCAACTCCTGACCGCTACTTTAGAAGTGTACCGTTCGTCAGCAATTCCCACCCTTTGAAGATGCGTGATGAGGCGTCAGCTCGTGTGCCGCTGCTAATCCATCACCAACCAACTTGCGCGTAACAGCATCTACCTTCCCATCAATAATGTGTGGAAGCGAACAAGTGTTTCTGAGTGCCGTCGAAGGTTGGAATGCACAACACAGGAAATTACCTACTCCTAACCGCAATAAGCATGACTTCCAAACCAATTCGCTCACGGCCGCAGTTGAAAAACGCTAACGGCTACGGCAACACGCTGAGCATCATCAGCGATACACGACTTCGAAATTCAGCGAGTCTGCACAACGATAACGATGGGCTTCCCAGAAGGTGTGGCAATAACCACCGTGGATCTATAGACGACAGTCGGAGTCTGAGCCCTTTTAATCGAATATTATTGACGGTAGATACGCCGAAAAATGCGAAAATCGCAAAGTGACTAGCAAGAAGTCCATGCAAAAAGGGAAAAATGCTCTCCGCCCTTGCAGAGCTTGCAGCTAGCAGAGGCGAAGTATCAACCTTGCAAAAATATTCCTATGCGGGACATGCACTAATCGCCAATCGCCATAAAAAGAGACGCATCGCGGATTGCGCTGTGCGGAGAAAACGATTTATTCGGGCCAAATCTCGCAAGAACAGAGAGGAGGTCAGCGGGACGACCTTGTTCGTCGACCGAGTCGCGGCTCGAGGCTGTCACCTGGGTCGCCGCTCCTTCTTGGAGAAGGCTTGACAAGGCGTACTGACGTCTGGAGCAGCGGCGAATGCGATCGAGGTGTCTACCTGATGCTAGTGGTGATCGTTTCAAGGACATCATCTCTCCTTCGTGCGATCAGCGCGACGACTGACCGCACCGTGAAGTCGCCCGTTGCACGTTCTTCACACTCCCGCGAGCGGCATACGTAGCCATTTGCGCTTCTCCTGCGTCAGGGCCTACAACCAGGGTTGGTGAGATCAGCGCTTGCTGCATTAGCAGCAGAGCTGGTCGGGAGAATGACCACTGACTTTGTTAACGAATTCTCATCCACGTCTTTTCACCGTTGTATTCCACATCGATAGCTCAGTCTTGAAGTAAGGGTAAATCGGCACTCGATGGCCGATCTTGCTACTTTGATTTCTTCGAGTGCTCTACTTATATGAATGGAAGAGTAGACACAACGCCGTGGCCGCAACTCGTAACACCAACGCCGCATTTGGGGGGGGGGGGGGAGGGATTTCGCTAAGGAACGCATAATTCGGCGCTGGTTCGAAAGATTTCTATCTGGGGATGAAAGTCTCTGAGATGAAGACCGAGGTAGGCCGTCATCACTGCTTAACGACGGCCAACTGAGAGCCATGGTGGAAGCGGATACACGTCACACTGTGAGAGAGCCAGCACAGCATCTCGGCGTTGACGGCAGCACTATCAGTCGCAACCTAAATGCGATCAGAAAAGGAAAGAAATTGGATAAACGGGTGCCGCACGAACTGGCAGTCGGGAGGATGCGGAAGCGCACGACACCTGATATTGAACAGAAGTGGTGAAAGAACTACCCTTGAGGTACTCCGCTCGTGGTAGGCATAATAACAAAGTGAATTGAAGAGTATATAGATAGTATAGTAGTAAATTTTATTTTCTCTAAAAGCGGTTCGTTTCGCCACCTATCTCCAGACGAACCTTTTTGGTTATAATACATCCTCGGTGGAAAGAAATGAAAGCAATTGAACTTAGGGGATGTCTGTCGATCAGCTGTTCCTTGCTCTTGTTTTTCTAAAAATAACTCCACTTGGTACATCAAGGCACATCAATCAATATCCAAATGGATAACGTTTATCATACTACAGAGCAAGTCATTTTGTTTCTTCCATATTCTTTATGCTTGGCATCATTTTATGTGCTCATCGTGTCTCTTGGCTTTTATTTATTATTATATCTCAGATATTTTATCAATTTTGGCTATCAATCGGTTTTCGTGCGAGTACTACTACTATAAGTTGGGAAAAAGTCTGATCTAATCTGACTTGGAACGTCCGCTGGATACGTATTCGGCGATCCACTTGACGGGACTCGGGTGAAACACCAAACTTTCTAGCTTGAATATTGATTTTCTATGGGGCACCCGACAAATGCTTTCTTGAAATCGAATATCATTGATTGCAGTTGCTCAATCACTAATGCATTTAAGCAAGTTGGTTTCGACAGATCGGCCGGGAACAAAACCATGCTGTTGATCAAAAATAATTCTACGTGCACCAAGAAATTTGATTATATCCTTCTTAAGCTCCTTCTCAAGTAGTCTACATAATATAGAAATAATACTCACAGGACGACAATTTCCCGGATTACAGTTCGGCTCCTTCAATATTGGTATTATGAATGAATGCTTCCAACGTAAAGGGATCTCGCTATACATCATTGATTGGTTGAAGAGGTATGCGAGGGGTCCTCATATAACACAAGCAATTCCTTGGAAGAAAAAGAGCGGAATGAAGTCAAGTGTATCAGAGGTAGACGTTGGCCATTTCATTAATAAGTCATAAAACTGCTTCGACTCAAACCACGGGAAGTCAGTAATGGATCGATTGCTGGCGAAAAACTTGACGGTCTTATCCCATCATCATTCTGATATACTTTTACAAATGCAGTTGTTAACAAATTCGCCTTGTCTTGAGTTGTTGTAGCAATAACTCCCTTATGTTTGAGACTGCCCACATGATCGGGACCGCTAAATCATCATTCCCGCCTGGTGCAGCACTCCCGCCTGGTACATTCATTCCCGCCTGGTGCAGTCGTTCCCACCTGGTGCAGTCATCTCGAGTCATCAGCGATGGGATGAATATTTTGAGCGGTTTGATAAGATGTTTGAACTTTTTGTCAAAATGCAAGAGTCACAACTTGCAATTATTAAGAAGGTTGACGCTATAGAGGCTCGATTCGCACCGGAATTCCAAAGGGGTTCTGATTCGAGGTCTGCCTTATATAGACTTTGGTGAAATTTAAGGCTGACACCAAACTCGTGGATGCCGAATCACATGGGTGGTCATTGGTCAGCAGTCCACCACGGCCCACATGTGCGCGTTTGATAGAGAAGCTGTTAAAGAGGTGGTGGAGAACTCTGGCGACGATCTTCTTTTAGGCCTCGTGCATACTTCCCGTCGCCGCGATGGAATCGCGGCGATCAGTTCTGCAGAGAGACGCGAAAGAATTTGAACTTCTCTGTGCTCGTCGCATCGCCCATCGCTCTGCAAGGGAGCGCGACGGCGATCCGTCCAGGACCAACGCTAAACACCGCGCGCGGCGCGATAAAGTATGTCACACCCGCGATGGGCGCGGGAAGCCATCGCGCATGCCGCCGCCACTGTTGCGGCGGCCGCGACGAAGTTTCCTTTGACTATTCGACCGCGTGCGGCGGAATGGCCATGAACTCAGCACCGCGATGGCATCGCCGCGATGGAAGTATGCCCCCGGCCTTAGGCCTCGTGCATACTTCCCGTCGCCGCGATTGAATCGCGGCGATGAGTTTTGCAGAGCGACGCGAAAGAATTTGAATTTCTCTGTGCTCGTCGCATCGCCCATCGCTCTGCAAGGGAGCGCGACGGCGATCCGTCCAGGATCAACGCTAAACACCGCGCGCGACGCGAAAAAGTATGCCATGCCCGCGATGGGCGCGGGAAGCCATCGCGCATGCCGATCGCCACTGTTGCGGCGGCCGCGGCGAGGTTTTCTTTGACTATTCGGCCGCGTGCGGCGGAATGGCCATGAACTGAGCGCCGCGATGGCATCGCGGCGATGGAAGTATGCCCCCGGCCTTAAACGAGTTTAATACCGGCAGAATAACTTTCCATCGGCATCCAAAGCTCAGAAAAACAGCAAGCGGCTCTAGGCCTCGTATAATAAAGATCTATCTAGGCAGTCAGGAACTTATAGACAGGATATTGGCGCATATGAGAACGGGAAGGCAATCGCTTACAAGAGATTACGTTCACTCCTATGCCAGGACAGATTATACTAGAGAGGAATTGGAGTCGCCGTGCAAAAAAGGCAGGTATAATGAACAACCAAGGAAGTAGGCTCTTATATGTTGTGAGAGACTTGGCCATCCACACACTGAGCAATCCTTGCGAATTGCCAGCACGACACAACAGCCAACCCTCGCCTACGCCAAATGAATCTGCGCCAGCGCCTCGCCCTCCATCTCCTACGGGTGCCCCATCCCTTCACATTTGTGCTAGGGCACAAGAATTGCCAGTACGCGGAACACAACCTCCTTCATATCTGGTCGACGAACAGTACTGCAACAGCGGTCGCACACAAAGGCAAAATAGTTTGAAAAGCAAAATGGGATCTCGCATCATAAAAGCCCTAAGGATGAAGTTCGAACACCTTTACGCGCTCTTTACTCTTTCAAGAATGTAGCTTTCGAAATTGAGACTGCTGTTGTAAATAATGCCTAGGTCACTATTTCTTCAACACACTTCAAAGTAAAGGAGATGTTCGGATGTCCACTTCTTAGCCTCATAACGGCGGTTTTGTAGGTAGAAATGTCTAGTGACCAAGCTTTAGACCAGTCTGCAACGGCATCTATTGCACTTTGAAGTTTTTGGAAGTCATTCACGGTTAATATTTTTGTATCGTCAGCAAAGATGGTGCAGGAACAGCCTGGGAAAGGTGAGCAAGGTAAATCGTTGTTGAAGATTATAAACAAAAAAAGTGGGCTTAAGCATGCACAATACCGCTCTCGTCGCGCGGTCAAAAAGACGGTTTGCCACGGAAAATCCGTCGCAACCGTCGCATCTTTTAAGTTGTTTGAGAAACTGTTCCCACCGTTCGATCGGTCTTCTCGAGATCTATACGCATATATACAACATTTGGCCAGACCACCGTGTTTTCGCCGTGGGTGGCCTAAAAAATAGCTGCAGCAGGCTTTTGCGATTAGAGCACCTTATTTTCCAGGACGTGCATGTGACGTGCAGTGTTTTCGGAGTATCTCAAGCGTGGCGTGCGTTGTCAGTGCTCTGTCATGCCTGAAATGCTCCGACAGTGCGTCGTGCACAATGCATATAGGATCAAACATATCAATCGAATGGGAGGAAGCATGTCCACTAGGTTTCTATCTTCTCTCAATGGAAAATGTAAAGCCTTCAAGACTGTCTTGCACCGTTTGGAGAATTCTTCTTCTGAGCGCTTAGTCCCGCGCAGTCGCAAAGTCCGCTGTTCTTGTGATCTGTCGCCACCTCATCCTTTCAAGGGCGTCATTTGCCGTGGCGCCGACTTCGCCGAGATCTCTCTTGATGACGTCCTTCCACCTTTTTCTTGGGGCTCCTCTCGGACGCTTTCCGGGTGCCTCGAAATCTAGGGCCAACCTTAAGGGGTGATTCTCTTGCCTTCTGAGGACGTGTCCGTACCACCTTAGGCGCTGCTCCCTCATCTTCAGCTGGATCGGGGCTGTCTTCATCACAGCCCTAACATCCTCGTTTCGCGCCCTGTCCCGGCGGGTCCATCCACATGCCCACCTTAGCATCCTCATTTCCGCAGTGTGCAGTTGCCGCTCCTGCTCCTTGCTCAGGGCCCAGCATTCACTGCCGTAGAGGAGGGCAGGTCTCACTACTGTTCTATACAGCTTGCCTTTGAGCGTCCTGGAGCATCTACGGTTGCAGAGGATCCCTGTAGACTCCCTCCATTTGAGCCAGGCTGCGTTTATCCGTCCCCTGACTGCCTGGTCTACAGTTCCTTCCTCGGATAGGTGACTTCCAAGGTAGCGGAATTCCTCCACCTTCTCGATCGCTTTCCCTTGGCAGTCTAGGATCGATCCTGCGCACTGCTCAGAGCTGATGAACTTCGTCTTTTTCACGTTCGGCCGTTGTCTGCGAGGGCTCTCTGCCACAGCTGCACCTTCTCCTCCAGCTCCTCCTGGTTATCGGCTACTAGGGCGATGTCGTCCGCGTAGAGGATCGTTCTGAGAGGGTCTTCCTGAAGGTGGTTCATTATAGAGTCAAGTGTCAGCAGGAAGAGGAACGGACTCAGAGCCGATCCTTGGTGTACCCCCACTGTGTTGTCCACCTTCCTTGTCACCCTGTGTGGAGTTCGTAATGCCGCTTTCGAGCCCTCGTACATGTCCTTTATGATCAGACGTTCCGGGACACCACTCCCTCGAAGGGCCTTCCAGAGTACGGCCCGAGCTAGCTTGTCGAAGGCCTTTTCCAGGTCCAGGGTAGCAGGGTTTTCGTTTCTCCCGATATTTCTCCATCACCTGACGAGCAATGAAGATGGCGTCTGCACGTCCTGGAAAATAAGGTGCTCTAATCGCAAAAGCCTGCCGCAGCTATTTTTTAGGCCACCCACGGCGAAAACACGGTGGTCTGACCAAATGTTGTATATATGTGTATAGATCTCGAGAAGGCCGATCGAACGGTGCCAACAGTTTCTCAAACAACATAAAAGATGCGACGGTTGCGACGGATTTTCCGTGGCAAACCGTCTTTTTGACCGCGCGACGAGAGCGGTATTTTACATGCTTGAGCCCACTTTTTTGTTCATAATTTTCATCAACGACTTACCTTGCTCACTTCCCCATCAATGATTTACCTTGCTCACTTCCCCAGGCTGTTGCACCATCTTTGCTGACGATACAAAACTATTAACCGTGACTTCCAAAAATTTTAAAGTGCAATTGCAGACTTGAATAAAGCTTGGTCACTAGACATTCCTACCTACAAAACCGCCGGTATGAGGCTAGGACGCAGACATATGAACATTTCCTTCACTTTGAGAGGGGCCACCTTGAAGTGTGTCGAAGATATACGTAGCCTAGGTATTGTTTACCACAGCAGTCTCAATTTCGAAAGCTACATTCTTGAAAGAGATCCTTTTGAGGTTTAACCGAGTATTGCTAGATTGAGGGGTCACCCGTTTCGCATCAGGCCCGAGATACCTAACACAACTAGCTATGAGAACTCGTTCCATCGAGCGAATGTAAATGCAAGCTTATCTCCTCGTTTCGATTACAGATCCGCGTCTTATTTCTTTTCGTACAAAATAGGGAACTCCAGGAAGGCAATTTTAACACGGATGCGCTAGTGGACCCACACACCGGAGCCCCTTCCGCTGCCAATTCAGTGTTATAGCATTGTTTGTTCCTCTTTTTTACTATCAGTTTGACTTCCCCCTTTTTTCGTGATAGTGACACTTTTTACAAAGTGACCCCCCCCCCTCTCCAAAACTATTTGCGCCGATCGTTTCCACTTACAGCGGTTCAAAATTTGGTGGCAAGCGAGCAAGAGGGACGTAGTGTGGTGAACGTAATAGAACATTAACGCTTATTTCTTGTCAGTCAGTCAGTCAGCCAACACAGACACTAGCTAACAGTCATATTACTCACATCATCAATTTGACACTCAAAAGAAGAAGAATATAATAGCACGACTTACCTTGATCTGAAGAATGACAGAATAGGAGTCGTTTCCTTCGTACATTGATGCGATACTTACTTGCGATACTTGCGGCCCGTTCCTCAACAAAGATTTGTCTTGTCCCAGCTTGTTCGCCACATTGTTCGATCTTGCGCCAAGGTTGACCAGTGGACGAGCACTTTAACCGAGTTGGTGTTAGAGGTACGGATGTTGTTCCGATCAGCGAGCGAATCTTGCCATAATAGAGGAGGACGACCGACTAGTCGTTTCCTGCTAAGTGGTTCCCAACATATAGTGGCGGTACTCCAACGTCCGTCCTTTCGTCTCATCAAATGTCCAGCGAAATTGTGTTTTGCGAAGAATGACGAGACTCTGGACTTTGCTAGTTCTGTTCATTGTGCAATCCGGAGAATCGCTGCTGGTGTAGAGAGATGCCGACATCTTCCTTTCCAAGGCCGTTTGCACTCTTCGTAATTGATCATCTGCTGCCTTTGTTTCGCACGCGTAGCACAGCGCTGGAGAAACTATGGAGTTAATGATATTACCTCTCACTTGGAAAGTCAAAGAAGTGACCTGGAGTTTCTCAAAGCGATCTATAGTATAGGGTTGTAGGGGGTTGTCTGGGAAGCACCATAGTGGTTTCCAAATTTTCTGCGGACCTCTGAGTAGGTCAAAGATGGCAAAAAAACTGCACCGTTTTAGCTCGGGCCGATAACGCAAAACTGACGCCTGGAATACCTTTGTCGTGCTCAGGAATGATCCTGCAAAAGATTTGGAGCTTCAATCATTGCTAGAATGCGGGGTTTGATAAATTCCTAGTAGAATTGAGAAGGCACATTCGCGGGAGGCATCCATCAGCTGTCGCCTGAGCGACAGGATGGCCGAGTGGATAGCGCGGTGTTCTTGCGAGAAGTTGGTCAATGGATCGATTCCGGGGTGGGACCTGTGCATTACTAGTGATGTTTTTTTCATTTTTATCAAAGTAGAGTGCATTTTGGCCTCGACAAGGTTCAGTCCTCGGGTTTCAACTTCTTTTTAACCTCTTGGGATGTGAGCCAAGCTAGTCTTCGTCGATTAGATATGGCCATGCAGAACCATGCTTGTCTTGTTATGTCCTTCGTTAGATGTTTTTCATGTGTAGTCCATTTTTAATGTTTTCTAATAGCTTTAGAAATGTGTATTGTAGTAACGTTGTAGTGAGCAGAATCGACTACTACTTTAATCCATTATCAAGATATGCTGATCGCCTTTCCGATTTCTATGGAGAGCGCGTTTCTTGTGACTTTTACTAACTTCTACGAAATTAGAATTTTTATCGTTCTTGCATTATTGGTCGCAATTCTGCCTATTTTGGTGCACATCACTCTTCTCTACTCTAGATTGGTGGGGATCCTCTGCAGATATGCCACATGCACTCTCGCGTCTACTGGATCGAAAAAAAATTCGCCAAGGTTCGTCTAGGAAGAAGGCATTTGGGATACTGATCACGAATCTGGAATCCGTTTTTTGTTCCAGTAGAATACAGAGGCTACGATGTGAGTAGGGTGCAGGTAAATGAAATGGTGAAGACAGGTTAGCCGCACTCATTCCCCACTCCATTCGCCTAGGGATATTATTGGGCGAGGATCACAAATTTGGTATACACTAAACGAACACGCGAACACTAATCTCTGCCGAGACCAAAATGCACTCTACATTGATAAAAATGCAAAAAACTCTACTGGAAATGCATAGACACCACCCCGGAACTGACCCCTTGACTACCCTCTCCCAAGCCCGCCGCGCTATCCACTCAGTCATCCAGACGCTGTGGGGACGGGTGTTGGATGCACCCGTGAATGTGCCTTCTCGCTTCTACTAGGAAATCATCAAATCCCGCGTTCTAGCAATGATCGAAGCTCCAAACCTTTTGCAGGATCATTTCTGAGCACGTCAAGGGTATTCCAGGCGTCGGTTTTGCGTTATCTTCCCGCACTGAAGCGATCCAGTTTTTTTCAATTTTTGATCTACCCAGAGGTCCGCTGGAAATTTGGAAACTACTATGTTGTTTATCAGACAACGTCCTAGAACCCTATGTAGGTCGCTTTGAGCAACTCCACGGTCACCTCTTTGATCTTCCCGTCAGTTCACAGTCACTGCAGCTCTCGACCACACCTCTTACAAAATTGTACGCCGCTCATGCAGCTCTTTTCCTTTGTGATATTTACGGTCTGAGGTCGCTCTTCATGTTCAATAGTCGCGCGAGGTAGACGTAATCTTCGACTTGGGGAAAAGGAGCTCCTTCAAACAGTACTGTGTCACCGCCCGCAAAATCGTTCCTCATAAATTTTGTCTTCGACATGTTGATCGTTAGTCCAGCATCAGCCTCAACTCCTCCAAGGTGAAGCCCGTGCAACATTCTTGACGCTTGCTCCGTGAACTTTGTAACAATATCCTCTACTCTTGCTCAAGGAGTCGTGTGCAAGCGCCAGTGGACACCTCGATCTCGATGGAGTTTCCAATCTCTGTCGGAGTGCACCAGGGATCTGCGCTATCCCCACTGCTCTTCGTGGTCGTCATGGATGCAATCTCACGAGTCACGTCCGATTGTAGCATCTACAAATGGCGGCACCTTGGAAGTTGCTGTATGCTGACGACGTCATGCTTGCATGTGAAGACAAAACCGAGCTCGAGCGACAGGCACAGGTGTGGTGCGATCACTTGGCATTGCCAGAACTTTCGGCAGCGTCGGCCGTGCGTGGCTACGTTTTCCTTGGCTGTGAGCGCTGGCACTCTCTCTGTTATTCAGTCGACCTCTCAACTACTCCGCGGTGCTATATTTATTCTAAACGTCGCTTCGGGTGGCAAGGAGGGCAATCTGCTATTTATCTTGCCACAACAAAAGGTATTGTTTTTGCTTGAGAGTTGAGACGAATTATTGGAGCGATGGCCAGCAAGGAAGGCAATCGATCAATGAGATCCGCGGCTGGTTGTTCTTCCATTGCAGCACCAGCCAGGCATCGCCCACGGATGCCGCAGCAGACACTATCGGCCAATTGCAGTCGCTAATGGCTAAGACGAAGGTACCGGCCTATGTCAAACAAATGGACGAGCTACTTATGGCGACAAGGCAGGGGATGCTGGAAGTCATTAAGAGGAACATGGAGCTGCTTGAAGAAGTTCGACTTCTCAGGGAAGAGAACATTTCATTGAAGGCGAAGTTAGCGAATGTTGAGGTTTCCAAGCCAACTTCTGCTGAAGGCACCTCTGAATTAGGACCTAGCCCTGACTTTGGGAAAGTCGACTACGTAATTGATAGGTCTATCGTGCTTTCTCGCATTCCTGAGTCCTCTTCGTCTAAATCATCGGAACGATTAACCTATGACTTTGCATATGTTGTAGCCTTACTTGATTTCCTCGGTGTAGAATATACTCCTACCTCCGTGTACCGCATGGGAAGGGTTGAGCAGAATAAGCCTCGGCTAATCAAAGCCGTACTTCCAGCCAGCAAGTTCCAACGGCTTGCGGTAAGGCGTTCCACGCCTGTGCTTCTCTTCCGCACACAAGGACGTTTATTTACGCCCTTCGCTAACATGTGAGGAGAGAGCGCTTTAGGGAGCAAAGCAAGGCTACTGGGGAAGTGGGCGATGGCAGTTCCATGCGAGCAACTAGAGCTCGTGATGCGTGCTCCTCACCGCTCTCTCACAGTAGCCCGCTCGCTAGCCGTTTCACTTCCGCACCGGTTAATAGCGGCCCTACGGGAAACTGTTGACCGGTCTTTGGAGCAACTGCCTGGGCCTAGTAACTAATGTTAGATCATTAGTCAGAAATGCCAGTGCGTTCGTGATGAATTTATGCATTCATAACTACGACTTGGCCGTACTAACGGAGACGTGGCTTAGCTCCAAATCTGATGATATAGAAACCATTGAGAAAGCTGTCCCCGAAGGTGCGTACATTTGCAACCATCTCTCAACACATTAATGAAATAATCGTTCTGATTTACTGTTGTGGTCATCTTTGCAGGCTGCCAAATCACTGTGCGCAATATCCCGGCCGGGACTACAACGCTGATTCAACCTCTAGACGTTTTTTTCTTTGGTCCGATGAAAAACGTTATGAAAAGGGTAGGGTCGTTTGCTATGGAAAATAGCGTGGAGTTCAGCATGACAACCTACTGAAGGTTCTATCGCAGATTTATCGTATGTTTTGTGCCCCTAGGTTCTCAAACTTTTTAAAATACTGGCATAAGGCAGAGAACATCGATGATCACCCAGGTGTGTTTGTCACTCTGGTGAATATTTGTTTTATCTTGCTACAATTGAATGTTTTGCTGCTGGTTGTAGAGAGGCTGCATGTATAACATGTGCAGTGTGTGAGCGACATGTCAGCTTCACACATTTTTTGCTTTGTTCCACGAATGCCAAGGTTGTTAGAAACACCTCTAGTTGTTCAATATATGATTTGGACTCTACTTGCGCAAAATGGTAAATAGAAATTTGATCATACCAGTTTCTTGCCTTCAAGCATTTTTACAAGCGTGGATGGTAGTTTTCCTATTCAATCAAATACGTGTCATAATTCAGAACATTTCGAAGATAAATTATGGTGTACAAAAAACCGGCAGCAATGGGGACAGAACCAACGACGTCGTACCTGACGAGAAGGAGCACTACGCCACCGCCTTGATGACTCACCATTCTCGCGCCAGGTGCATCGCACGGCCAGCCTGTGGTGGCCCGTCGCATTCGGCAGGCCATAACTCGCTCAGGAATTTCATTTTGCAATTTTAACACCCATATTCGACAACTGTTCGACAAACCTCTTTTTCCATTAACAGTAAACCAGGCAATGAACTCACAACGATCTCAATTTATCCAATTTCAAACTGGAGTTCCCACATTCACTAGTGGATTGAAAAACACTCAAACTGAACCTATGTCATGTATGTGGTCTGACTTAATCTGCAGTATTTGTTCTGTTTATTATTTATGGCACATATTTTGTGTAGTGAATAAATAAATAAATAAATATTCGTAATCAGCATTCCGAGCTTTTTCTAACGATCCTGGTCTCATCTTGAAGTTCCATGGGAGGTCGAAACCCTTCCCTAGTAAGAATTTTTTCAAGTTTTTGAACACATGATTTCCAGCAGCTAGTTTCAGCTCCTACCAGACGAAATTCAGTTCTGAACTTAGGGTTATGCAACAAGAAGGGTTTCGTCAGTAGTGTACATCTGCATCCCCCTTTAGCGAACAGTGACCATGCTGCAGTAACGTTCCAGTTAGACCTAAAACGTGAAGACAGAGAAGTTACCTGGGTCCGAAACCTCAACAGCGCAGAGTATTACCAAATAGGAAATTATCTCGCTTCCATTGATTGGATTGGTATAATGAATTCTGGAGCAACAGTAGATCAGCTTTGTGAAATCTTTTTAGCAATTCTACACCACTCAATCGAATTGTACGTTCCTATGCGTCAATTTAGTGAATATGAGAAAGGTTACCCAGCCGATCTCATAAGATTGAATTGCCGTCGCCTTCTTAACTGGGAAAAGGCATGCGCTACTGGTAAAAGCGAAGACTGGTCTTCGTACGAGTATTGGTCCACAAAGCTGAACAAAGCCTTACATCGCCACTTCGTCTATATAGAAAGAAAGGTCACTTCATCGAAGGACAAGACAGCCTTTTTATAGGTTGATAAAGATTGTTCGGCTTGGCAGTGATAATCACATTCCCAACCTGTTTAATGAATGTGGTGTATTGGTTTCCACAACAAAAGAAAAAGCTGACTTATTGGGACACGTTTTTCAGGATGTTTACAATAAGAACCAGGTTGACGATTACAGTTCTATAGTTAGTGGCGTAGAGGATCTTCCCCGTTTTCCCAAAATGAATTCTACGTTGTGATTAAGGAAGAGATTATTGAAGTGTTGTCTAAATGGCCAAAATCTTCTCAATATCTCCGGATTTTATTCCGATATGTCTCATAAAAAATGTTAGCCATTACATTGCACATCCTTTAGATCACGTGTTTAGTCTGAGCTACACAAGAGCAGAAATCCCTACCAGGTGGAAGCACGCGTTTGTGACCCCAATTTCAAAAAATGCGCCACAAAATGATCCTAGAAACTACCGACCTGTCAGTACCACATCAGTTTTTGCGAGAACTTTTGAAAAAACTCTCAAGCGACATGTCTTATTGCACCTTGATGCCCACGGTGTAATATCTGACAGTCAGTACGGGTTTCTGAAAGGCAGGCCTGTGGAAACGGCCGTTCTCACCTCATTAAATAACTGGTCAAAAGCACTGGAAGACAAAAACGTTCAGACGTAGTGTATTTTGACTTCTCAAAAGCTTTTGAAAAAGTCCCGGTAGGGAAATTGGTTGTCAAGATGGAGGCGGTAGGAATTCATCCTATGATCATAAGCTGGGTTCGGCAATTTTTAAGCAGAAGGACTTACCAGGTTAAGATTAAAGGCCAGTACTCCAAGGTCTTTTCTACATTTAACGGTGTTCCCCAAGGTGGAGTATTATTCCCAATCTTATTCCTGTTGTACACGTACGAACTCCCAAACAGCATTGTTAGCCTAGGGGTCAAATATAAAATGTACGCTGATGATGTAAATATCTACAAAACTATCCGTACCACCGATGATTCAGGGGATCTTCAGAGGGCGATCGATTTTATGAGCTCCTAGGCAGTTAAGTGGGAATTACCTCTCGCAACTGAAAAAACGCACCTTTTAGTCATTGGGTCTAAAAATCATACTCGTTCACCAACGTACATGATTAATGGTCAGGCCTTAGAAAAAGTTGACGAAGTTCGGGATTTGGGCTTTGTTACAACGAGTGACCTATGTTTTTCAAAACACTGCAGACGCTTGTGAAAAAAAGCCAGTTTTCGCATTTATAACCTCTTCAGAGTTTTGAAATGCAGGCTTCTATAGATGTGCATAAAGGCCTTTAAAACCTGTGCACGACCTATCGTGGAAACCGGGACAACCGTGTTCAACTCCACTAAGAAGAGGGATATTGATCTCTTGGAAAGCATCCAAAACAGCTTCACCAGGAAACTTGTGACGAGATGTTTCTCTGTGGATTACAGTTCGATTCCCAATGGTTCTCAACGGTGCGCTTTTTGGTCTCCCATCTCTAAGCAAAAGAAGAAAAATGGCTGATGTTGTCATGATGTACAAAATTCTGGTCAAGAAGCTAACAATCAATCCAGTTGATTTCGTTGATGAGTCGCTGACGAAATCGGTAAGAGGAAAGCTCAAACTTCGGGCCTCTGTCGCTAAATCACGAGTCAGGTCAGACTTCCTAACCCACAGCATTCTTAGGGAATTCAACTTGTTGCTTGGCAAGTACGATGATTTGACGATGCTGTCTGCTCAAGCGTGTAGAAGGTTTGTTGGGTAATCCGGGAGTTTCTTGATGACTGATATTATTGATGTTGCGCTGCTTGATTTATGTTATATATCCGTGTAACTGATGATTTGTTGTTGTTTTTAACGCTGCTTACGCTAGACATTCGTCTATGCCTCAATAATTAAATAAATAAATAAAATTGTTCGGTCTCAAGCTAAACGTCAAAAAGGCGGATTACTTGACGACGGATGTGAATGAGCACGGATCCATTAAGATCAATGGTACTCTGACTAGTCACATCTTTCAAGTATCTTGCATCAACAGTCACGTCCGATGGCAGCCTAAAGTTGGAGGTGAATGCGCGTGTGAGTGCAGTCTGCTCCCAATGGCGCTCGTTGACTGCGGTGTTCTGCGACAAGACAATACCTGAGCACCTCAAATCAAGGTGTATAGAACAGTGGTCCGCCCAGTAGAGAAGGTGCTGAGTGTTGGCCCGTGACGAAGGAAACTGAAAGCCGTATCAGTACAATGGAAACGAAAATGCTACGGTGGACGGCCGGAATTACGCGTTTGGACCGCGTTCGCAACGAAACCATACTATAGAGGTTCGGTGTCGACATCCGACAAGCTGCGCGAAGAAGTTTTATAAACGGGTATTACATTAATGATTGGCACCCCGAATAACCCACTGCACAAAATTTGAGCGAGCTTTTTCTGTTCTCTGGAGTCGTGAGAGTGCACTAGTTCCAGCGAATCTGTCCTCCTCCCTAGCGGTGTTTCTGCCTGCGATTTTACAACTAGATCTTCGTCTGATTGCATCGCATCTTACCTTTTTACGAGATTTCTAGAAAGTGCAGGAGCCCTGCATCCGAGGGTGTCGAACGGCACACCCAGAGCTTCCGCCATGCCGCTTCTCTGCCTCTGCTTCACCACTGCCTGCCTCTGCTTGCTGCTTACCTGGACTTCGCCTATCTGAACGCCAAGATCTGAGCGCCACGGCAAAACGAAAATGAAACCGGTCTGCAACTCCCCTCCCGATATCCGCTGCAGACATGGGACGCGTATTTAGAACTTGCGGTGGTAGCTGCAGCCAACATCTCATTTCACGGTGGCACCGCGACCTATTGTCGTTCCCTTGTAAGAAGTGTTCATGTTAGTAACCCACATCTCATGAATTATGTTTTCCAGGTGGAAAATGCAACAGCAGTGTTAGTCTTTAGACGCACCCAGATTGAACAAGGAACCTACCATTGTAATACCCTGCCCTGAGATGAAAAGCTGGCAAGTGATGGCACTAGCGTTTGCAAACGAATGGCCTTTCTCGCTTGACCGTAGAGCGCAAGATCGGCAGAAAAGGAAGGAAGCATTGAATGTCTCTGAAGGCACCTCTTTATAAGCATACATTTTATTCAGAAATGTCCTGTGATGACGAATATGATATAGCGATATGCTTTCGAGCCGTAGAAGCTCGAGGCTTTTGAAACACAGAAAATATGTTGTAACGACCCGCGTAAAATGTAAATGGAAAACGATTCCCTGCCGGGCACTCGCCCACGAAGTGCCAAATGCCTGGCAAAATACATATGAAAGGCACAAAATACACAGACGAAATAAAATCACACGTATTCAAACTTGTCGTAAATGTTGTTGAATGGGACGGTCGTTGTCGCGTCACTGGGAGACGGTAGCTGTGACGAAGGCGCGTACGGTGGCATGGAGGGCTGTGGAGAGACGACGGCTGACGAAGACCCTTCGGAGAATCCGTTCATCTTTCGGGTGAAGTAGTCGTCGCTCAGAGACTCGACCATTTCGAGCACTTCCTAAGGCGGAGGAGATGGGGCGAGCAAACATTCAGCAGCGGAGCGGAGCACTACCTGTCTAGATTTGCCATGGAAGGTGGCCAACTGGACGAGCTCGCGCAGGAAGTCGTCGCTGGGCGTTGCAACTGGGGGCAGGCGGCGAGAGCTGCTGGAACAGTTTGCTGAGAAATACCCTTCCCGGCGGCACTTGCATAAAGATCCCCTCGCAGAACAACGGGTGCTGCTGCACCATGTAGCTATTAGTTGCACCGGACTTCGTTGGAGCCGCTCTGGTTCTGGTACCTACCTCTCCACGTCGACCTCAAGCTGGTCGGCAGATGGTGGCTTCACCTTGCAGGTGACGACGGCAATGCGCATTGCGGTGAACCTGAAATTGAGCTGTCTTCCCAGGCGCTCTGACAGAGACCACGGACAGCGACCGTACCTGATGTGCTGCATAGCAGCGATGTCCCCGCTGTGGGTGACGTTGCTGGAGATATCGCGACTTCCTTCCGCACCGCCGCCCAGCTCCCCTTCCCCTAGCTTCGCTAACACCTCAGTAATTCGAACCACCTGGTGAGAGGCGTTCAGAATGTACTTCACCTAGAAAGTGGCTTTAGAAATAGGGGAGGGCTCCTTTCAGTATGATGAGAGTTTCTCACAGTCCTTCTTCTTTGGTTGGTTTACCTTCTCTGCATCGGCGATGTCTCTCAGATAATCCTTCAGACATTTCGTCTGCAGCTTCTTCAGATCAAGTGGCTCCAGATGGATTGGTCTAGTGGCGCGATGATCCAAAGTGTGCGCCGTGGATTTGACCGTGAAGCAAATAGTACCTGAACAGCTGGAATGTAAATGTGGACAGTGTGTTTCGCATAGTGAAAGCACCACCTCCAGTGACGAACGAAAGACGCATTATCAAGGCTGATTTGTGCTGCTCGAGTAGCTTGTCGCCCTAAATTTATGAGTTTGCAAACACAAAGTTAGAAACACCGATTACACTTTCGCTTAGCCCACCCCCCCCCCCCTAATGCGACCGTTGTTTGTTGCTGCAGAGGTATTTTGCTGTGGTCAAAACTCTTGGAACAGGTAGGACCCGAACCGTCTGCAGGCGGGATGTTCTGTTGCGGTCAATCAAGCGGCGCTGGTGATGTAATGGTGTGACGTTTCGCCTGGCGAAATAGTTTCAATCCCAGCCAAACATCCCTGTAACAGCATGGAAAAATAAAAAAGGAAAAGCAGGCCTACTTGGTCGAACTCAAGGAATCCCAACAGCAGGCCCATCTCCCACAGCTTTCTCACGTTGTTTCGGGTGTCGTGGAAGATCTGCAGAAGTTCGAGCATCCCTCGCCACACCTGAACACGTTTGGAAGTGAACAACCTGCAACAACTATAGCTCTAAATTGTTTATGAATAGTGAGTAATCGCCAAGCACAGGAAGCGTGGCTCAATAAGTCTGTACCAAGTTCTCTGGAGAATTCCGACGGCATAATCACCTTCGCACGCTCAGGGGCGCCTTCTACACTTAAGTGCATACCGGCTTCTGAAGGAGCTCAGTTGTGCTCAACTATAAGTAGAATCGGGCAGCAGAAGTTAGAGCAGGGCCTTCTGTTTGGGTTGAATAGTGCATTTTGTCCACTGACACCTTTTGGAGATATTAAAATGGCGGGGTGAAGAAGGAGACGTCTTACCGAGAATCGCACATTCGTGCTTCCGCACTCGTACCGCAAATGGGGACACAGCACGTTCTTGAAGGTGACGATCTCTGCAAGCACAAGCCGTCTATTCCACCGCTCTGCTAGAACTCCTCAAACACAGCGCAAGGCTCACGCTGAATCCCGTTGACGGTGGCGCCGTCCTCGGTCGACTGGCAATCAGGACACTGCAGCTTGTACTTGAGCAGCTCGAAATCCTCGTCAATCAGGCCCCTACGCACGCCGGCGTTGACCTTGAAATGCTGCTTGTACAGGTGCTTGAACTGCTCCCAATGCATGCCTAAACATTGTTTAGAATGAGAGCCCTCGCCCGACCTCGGAGAATCAGCGAAGTCTCACCAGTATCGACCCACTGCAGAAGAAGGCCTTCCTGATGGTTGCAGCCGTACAGCCAGAAGATAGTGGCTGTGTAGGAGGACATCATCCTCTGCACTTGACAGTCCTGATTTCTCCTCGTTGCAATCGTGAACGGAAGCGAAAGGTTGTGAGCCGTTGCGAAACTTCCAGAGGGACTGAAGCGTTTGGGATCTGAGCACTATCTGACATCCTATTAGACCAGAGACTTACCTGAACATTGTCGCTTTTATGTGGAAGTAGAAGATGGGCCTCTTTCCATTCGACTTGTCGCTCGTTGTATTTGAGGGAGAGAGGTCCTGTACTACGGCTGTGTGGGCGGGACGGATACGAAGCCTCCGAGAAACAAAGGTACCTGGAAGGAGTTGTGCGTGGACTGTCGGCCCTTCTGGCGAGTCGTGCAGAGCAGATGCGGGTAGGTCGCTTGCCAGTACCTGAGAATGACACCCGCAGTGGAGGGGCACAGGTTGGAGATGGGAATGCTACCAATACCCTCACCTGTATTTGGCGTTGTAGATCGGGTATATGGTGACGTACTCCTTGCTGTTCACGTCGCTTTTCTTGTGGGCCGTGTTTCCGGCCGCTTCAGGGAATCCTCGCTCTGAATAAATTCTAACTTTCGCCTGCTACTGACAACACCGCTCGGGTTGGCCAGCCACCCCTGCTCCAGTGAAAGCCTAATGACAGAAGATACTCTCAACCGCATTTCTGCCTTCGTATTCAGCTCAAAGGAAGCTACGACGACCGTCTTTAACCCATTGACGACCGCGCGGCAAATCGCGTGTCTGGCGCGTGGGACCGCGCGCTGGGACCGCCTTGAGGCTCGAATCTCGTGCATTCACTACTTCACGGTATTCCAAATGAAGCCCCTCTCCAATGGGTGAGCCACATATTGGAAAAGGCCGGAACAGGTTCGGAGCAAAACCTAGAAGATGCATTTGCTGCTATAAAAAGGTCAGCACAGAAAAGGGCGCACGTTCGTCACGAATCGTGCAAATAAGGTGACCGCACGATGTAGCAAGTGTTTGAAGTATTTTTTCTAATTTGGGTTCAAGTTTTTCGCAAGAAATTTGACTAGATGTCTTAACCATGACCATTTTTGTAAGATATACGTAGCTGTTCGTGAGTAGTATCTATTTGTCTGAGGTTGGAATAGTGTGTTGTGCTGATTTTTTTTATCAAAGCTTTCGTTAGAAGTAAATGATTCTCGGACCACTGTGCAGGTAGCATTGGTAGGATCCAGCGAATCTAATGAGTACTAGTAAACTATGAAAAATCGAGGAAGTGGGCCGCAGCGAACATTTTCTTAACCGCGGGCTAAAATTGGGCCGCGCGGTCCCACGCGACAGAAAAACTGCGGGCCGAAATTGGGCCGCGCGGTCGTCAATGGGTTAAGGGCAAGGTACGAAACCAGAAATGGGTTGATCAATGGGTGTGACTGGGAAACGCACAAAGGCTTACTTAATGGGGTCGTTTCACACACTGAAGTTAGATGGGCGCAGCAGCTTCTCTGAGTTTCAATGATATCTCTTCAGAATTCTTGTACGATTGGAAGTGTGTGTCTCACACTGCCCTTTTTAGGCTCGAATTCGCGGTTTCTTGCAGAATTACGCACAAGCCCCCCCCCCTTGTGCTTGCGATGATCACGAGGTACTATATTTTATGGAGCACAGCAGTCACATCATGAAGGAGGAGTATGGTATTGAGCAGTTCAGCAGAAGCTGACCTCCGATCCCTCCCAGTCCGACTCAAAGCCAAGCTCGTCCCACGAATTTCAAAGCTGCAGGCGCAAAAGAAAAACTAGTCGGGCAAAGTGACTGCATTGTCTCACACGTCCCTTACAAACTGAATATGAACACAGCTTTCCACTCTTCTTTCCTTCAGGAGTCCTTCTTTGTGAGACTAGGCGCCTGGCTTTCACAGCGCTGCCTCATCTTGTAGGAAGCATTTGAAGATACTGCCCAGTAACCACTAATGAGCAGCTACCGTTAGCCATAAATGAGTTTTACTGATGTGCCTTTCAGCGCATGGTGTCCTCCGCATTTTCTTCTACGAGAGCTATCCCCGACCTTCCTTCCTCACCGGCGGAACGTGCGCTTCTCCCCTGCTCTCCCTCGCTCCCGACACCAGCCCGTCATGCGCGCATTCTTTGGCTGAATTTCAACAACAATCGCTCTCGTGCTTGCTGCTCCAAAGCCGTCTCTTGCTCTTTCTGCTTAATCTTTCGGTCAGATCTGGCGTGTACACTGGCTGCAAGCGGTTACCTCCGTTGCTGACGGCGTTGCTCCTCTTCGTTCCTGACGTGGGTTTCATGGCTAGAAGGGCTGCTGATGGAGGCTGAGAGATTTGGTTCGGCTGTTGCAGAAGCCTCGCACGATTCATCTCCGACTGGAATGCAGATGTTGCTCTCGTTTTTCCGAAAACCCCGCTGGCAGCGAAACCGCTAATATCACCTGAATGTGTTCGGCGGTCTCTTCCGATACGACTTGAATCTCAAAGTCCTTGAACACGACTCCTCTGGCTAGCGCACCGCAGTTCATGCTGTAATGAGAGTGTCAGTCCTCATTGTCACTGATGTTCAGAATATGGCCATGCCAAACTTTTGCAACAAGACGTCATATAAAGTACAAAACGTAAAAATTCGGAGATATTGCATTAATTCGAGTTTCGTCGAGAATTTATATTAGGCTGTCGCAAAATTAATCTCCGTTTCGATGTATGTATAAATAGATAAGTTTCTTACCCCAGATCATTCCGTCTCAGGGAAAGCCGCACATAACGCTCGGTAGGCTTTTTCCTCTCTTTCAAACAACGTATATGGATGTCGCTCTAATTTTTCTGCCCGACCTTTTCCAGCGCTCCGTAAAATCACAAACCGACGCGACTATCGAGCCATCATGCTTTACGAACTTAGTTGGGACATTCTGCGGCAGAAGCATCCCGTAACCTTAGCAGCGCGTTTTGGGACCGACTGTCCTTACGAATGAACGGTGACGCTCTGCTTTGAAATTTTCGCTTCTGGCGACTCTGAAAGGAAAACTGGCTCGCGGGCGCAGGTCGTCGCTTGACGTTGAAGTTTTGACCTTCTTCACTGATGGGCCTCGGAGTGACTAATTATAGACATGTTTTGTATGAAGGCAGAGGCGAAACAAAATGTTTAAGTTGTTGTTAGCTGTCGTTGTTTTGGATGTTACTGGCCTTTGACTAAGAATGTTGTGTCGGTGTATTTATGTTGTTGAAGAGCTATAAAAAGACAATTTTAATTTTAATAAATAGCAATATAATAATTATTTAAGCAATTTACACATAGATTTACAACTAATTCTATTGAACTGCCAAGGTTTTACGAAGGGAGAAGCTTTGATTTACTTTTTCAGTAGTTAATTTCTTTTTATCCCGTTTTTGCATAGGCCGCTGAGCAGCTACATCTACGTTACAGTTCATAGAGATCACATGCTAAAGCTTTCCATTTGAAAATATGAAGCAACAGCAAGATGAAATAACTGCATACAGCTTGTAACCGTACTGTACCTGTATGGCACTTGTAAGTACCACCCAATCTAGGGCCATCCTCATCAACCGCTTACCGGCCGGTATCGATATGTCGGTTATCGTATATGTATCTCTCTGTATTACTTACTACGTAGGCCGCGATATGGTGAGTCCGCCGTGAGATGATGCCGGCGGTACGTTGATGAATCTCACCCCTGGTTGATGTCAGCGGTTTAGAAATTTAGGATAATAAGGATAAAGGACGGCGTTACTCAATCCCTTCTGGGATGCGCCAGCGCATTCTACTTCTACGGGATGTCGTGGAGGCGACATGAATGCGTATTTGGCCATACAATGACTTGCGGTGGCCAGCCGATGAATAAGTCAGTGCTTCATCTTTCCCAGACAAGTCTGGTACCAATTCACCGACCCCGGAGGGATGGAAGGCTTGGTTGGCCTGGGCAGGAAATCCGAACCAGGAACCTGGTATCGCGTGCACGCGACAGTCGCGCCTCCTCCGACTGCGCTACTCACGCCCAAAAAAAAATTTAGAAATTTACATCTAAGCTATCCTAAAGAGGATCGAGAGAATTCTAGACAAAGGACTGCAATGCGAAGAAACAGGATTGCAGGGAGAGCTTCAAGAGCTTTTAGTAGGGTCGAAGATGGTGAAGATTATCCTCTTCCGTGCCACTGACCTCACTCCGCCGTCCCTTCTGTGCTAATGTACGCCTCGGAGACCTGGCCTCTACGCCTGCTGGATGAAAACACGATCAGCATCGTACAGGGACAAATCGAGAGACGATGCTCGGCGTGACACGATTCACGCCAGAAGGAGAAGGCCTCCGGAGTTCCGAGCTGCGTCGATGTTTCGCGGAGACCAGAGACGCTGTCGTGTGAGCCAAGTCGTCGAAAATCAGGTGGGCTGGCCATGCAATGCATCCCGCAAAGATCTGCTGGACGTAAGCCGTAGCCGACAGGATTTTGCGGGATGTCAAGGAAACATCAGCACACCCTCTTACGGCAACGACTCCCTTCCTTCTGAGAAGCACTAGATATTCTATTTCTACGGCGTATCGTATCAAATCAAGAGAATGCGTATTTGCTTTCAGTGACTTGCCATGGTTAGGTGATGAACAAAGCAATGCTTGATCCTTCCCAAATAGATCTTGTCTCAGCTCACCTACTCCTCAGAACTCAAAGGCTCGATTAACCAAGGTGAGAGTGGAACCTGAACCATGAACCGGTACGAGATGCATGCGACAGCTGTTGCTTCATCCGATTGTGCTCCACGCCCTTTCCCCAAAAATGAAACTATTCTTTCATGTTCAAAATTTCACCGCAGTTTTTTCCCGAATCAATTTTCGTTAAAACTTGAAGCACATAACATCTGTGCACTACTAAAAGATCGATAAAGCGGAAACGCCTCACGGACCTAAACAGATTGTTTGTGACAAGAATCGCTGTGGTGGAGGGCTCTGTCGCCAAAACGCAGTCGCTCATCAGCAGCTCCAGCGCTCCGAACACCACCTGGGAGAGCAGTTTCACCTGATCGTCCAGATCGTAGACCTTCTTCACCATTGTGATTTCGTAGCGGAGACCCTGTAATTTGTTATCTTTGAAGAGGCTGTTGGACTACTCGACCACACTCGACTACCTGCAGTCGCGCGGCCATTACTGCCAGTATGTACATCATGATGGAGTAGAAAGCGACGAGGTTAGTGACAGATTCGTCCATCTGGGAGCCCTGGTCGCGCATTCGAGCTATCTGAGCCGCCCTGACCTCGCGCCATCTCGCTACGCTGTGAGTGTTGCAAAACGTCTGGAAGAAGTGGACTGAACCTCCGCGGCTGGAGCTTCATCGGTAGAGCCTAACCTTCAGGTGCTCAATGCTGGGACCGAGAAAGCGCTCTCCAAATTCTATGCAGTCGCGTCGAAAGGTCTCGATTTCGGCCTGGTTGTGAAGCGGCGCCAAGGCGAGTCGCCTGAAAAAAAAAACAACAATCCCGCACCTGTTGACCTCCGCAGAGGTGACCACCATAAACACACCTGGTGAGCAGATAGAGCTCCTGCAAAGTCCTTTCTGTGTTCTGACGGAGTACTTCGAAGTCCGTGTCTTGATAGTAACCCATGAACGGCATATTCACACTGAAAGAATGTTGTTGTAATGTTGCGAGAAGCCAGGAAGGAGATGTGCTGGCATACTTCGAGTAGTTAACGAGTTCGACGAGAGCCTGGTTCAGACGCTGGTAGATGACCTTGTCGTCGTTGGAGATGACATTCTGCGAGCACAGATTGTTTTGCAGGCGACTGGTGATGCACAACACATTCCACGTTAACATCGTCCATTCTTCGTAGAAGTCCTTCAAGAAGCTTTGGTAAAACTATGACAGTTGCAAACCAACGTTTTCAGATGACTGTTTCAGAACAGCATAGATTCTCCATAGGGCTGTTATCTTCGTCGCAGTGAAAAATGAACAGGCGTACGCGATCTTTTGCTCACTTATTAACTTGAACAAGCTCCACAAAAACGACTAAGGGTAAGAAATGTATCAAGGACTAGAGCACTGGTTTTAGCGTAATACTCGCTTTTCAAATCGGCCTCATTAACAACGGAGTTGGTACTAGTTGTTAATGAGGCCTACAGGCTGGTGGAAACGCGCAACTCAATCGTAACCAATCAGAGCACCGATCGAACAAGTTCCAGTCAAACAAGGCATACTACAGAATAAAATCCATCTAATAAACCGCAATGTGAACCAGAATGCTGATGCTGTTCACTTTGTTCTCTAGGATAAGCTAGTAAAGCTACAACTTGCTAAATCTTAAAACACTTTTGTCACCATTCGAACGGTGGAAACTTTTTTTCTCCAATAAAAATTCCTGCGGAGAAAGAGGTTTGGTTTCGAGGAGGCTACCCCGAGCTCCCGAACTGATTCTGGTATTCACACAGCTATTGGGTCTTGTATTCCTCTCGCCACACTTCTCGCAGATCGATTTCCTCCATGGGAAATCGTTAGATTTCTCTAAATACCACTTTGACACAAGTGGTTGGCATAACTTTGGCAGATACTAACTCAATCTCCCGCCAATTCCTTCATGCTACGAAGAAATCGAAAATGCCGCATTGAGGGAACAAAATTGTCAATCTCTTCAGGAAATGAAAGAAAGAGAAAAAAAGAAAGATGAAATGGTGCTTGAGGAGCTTTGAACGCTTGGTTGTATAATAGACTTAGGTTGCAAAATGATGAGCCGGATACCGAAGCTCGAGACGAGTCCGATTTCAATTTCTCTTTCGCACAGTGAATTGCGAACAAAAATTTTGTAGAAGCTGATGCAGGTGTACGTCCCTCAAGGCTACGATAGGAAGCCGCGTGTGAACTTCGAAGCAGAAGAACAACCGAAAATGAGCTATCACTCGCCTGCCCTTTCATTCCACATGATTGATTCTGCTGAATGCGTAGAACTCGGCCATCGATTTCCGTGAGCAGCTTGCATATCATCGACTTCACCTAACAATTAGAGCGATCAATAACAATGACTTCATTCGTCACACCTCCCATCACATTTGAACATATCCTTCTCGCACCGGCTACTCGCTAGCGGCAAAGTACCGTAACTCTTGTAAAGGGCTGCCGTTATATTGAAAGCTAATTGCAATACCTTGGTGAGTCGCTGGTCTTCGGTGTCGGTGAAGGGCGGATCGTAGTGCCGTTGGACGCTGTGCCAGAGACAGAACAGATCGTAGAGCAGCTTCTGGAAATGCTCGTTGGGAAGCATTGGCTGCTGGCAGGTATGGAAGCGTCGCGGTTTCGCCTCTGCCAAAAAACCGTCAAATGCCCATGTTCAGTGACCTGGCCAAGCAATTAGCTGGAACCTGCACGGACGGGAGCGTGGCGTGGCCGGTGGCACTGGTACTCGTTGGAGCTGAGGATCGACGAGGGCTGACGGCCGCCTGAGGGCTCTGACCCCGAGGGAGAGTGCGAGCGGCGACGGCGATTTGACGGTACTTAGCACGGCACCTGCAACAGCGACTGCTCTCTGAGCACTGCATAACGACGAGCGGAGAGGTGCCTGAACGAAGGCGGCGGCTCACGATCAGATGGGTAGCGTGTGGCTTCCAAGAAAGGAGGAGAGGATGCGAAGGCGTTGGAGCTTCCGCGAAGCGAGATATTCACCATATCGAGACGCTCCCTCACCTTAGAGAGCCAGTACTCACACAAGGGTCAAGGAGACGCTGTCGGGGTCAACACCACTGCGCCGCGATTGGAACACGGAGTCGAGTCTGGCTATCTGTTGTTGTTGTTTTTTTCAACATCTTCCCCTCAATAGCGTGTCGATAATTTACCTCGCGAACTCAAAAGGAATAACACTCGCTGTGAAAAGGTGGTTCGAGCAAAGGTGTCGGAGGAAAATGCACACAATGCAATCACACCTTTGACGAAGGCGCTCAACATAAAATAAATGCAATTCGTTAGAAAACATTGGATTATGGCGTCTTGGGCTGCTAGTAGTACCACCGTGGAGATAACGGAAAGCGAGAAAAGAAATCTGTGATTCATTTGCGAAGAAATGTCAACTGGAAAGCCTGTAGAATATTCGAAGGTTGGAGGAAACCTAACTTAAGAGTTTCCGAAACAATACAGGGATATTGCGCGTTTAAAATGATCCAATAACTAGTGTTGTGAAGAGCTGAGCAAATTAACGCTGAACAGCTTTGCTCACAATCTTAGCCACGTATCTATGGATGTCAGAGCAAACCTTTTGATATCGCTTCCGCCAGGAGTCACACTTGTTTTCACAGAATCCCACATGAACCTTTACGCAGCTATTGAATTTAGGATGCATATAACTGAGGCAGGAATTTTCCCCCTTTCCGGAAGCAGTTGGTCTGAATACAAAAAGGAGGCAAAATGTTTGTTTAAACCTCGTAGTTTTTTCAACACTACATCTCGCAAGCAGTTTTTTCTCGCTAAAAGTGTTTTAGATAATTAAATCTAGGCATTTTGGCCGACCCAGTCTCACTTGCTCCCTTCTGCATAGGTTTCAAAGGAAAAATCGAAAGCTTTGATAGCACCCTATGGTGTGAAAGTTGGCGCTATATGCAATTTTATCGTAGGGTTACTTCCATTTTTAATGAACTGTACATCAGCATCGAACCAATGTAATAACTACGTAACCGTAGACGTATAGTTCTATAACTCTCTCATGATGTGGTATTACCGAACACACGTATCCACATTTTACTTCAGTGTGACATAAAAGTTGAAATGGCCGACTGCCTTGAATTTTCTCGAACGAGGAGGGTACAGAGGTTCACTCTGGCACGCGATAGGGACGAAAGGAAACGTTGCTGCCGCCCGCATCAGCAAATGGATGATCACTGGAAGGACAAGTGGTGCAAGTGAAGACAGGATCAGCTGTCAGTAAATGCTTGGGCAGGGTTTCCGTGCCCTGCTTCAAAAAGCGGTGATAATAGAACGGATGGAGAGGACCGCACTGCTGCGACTTCCACGCAGTCTTTCGCAAAGGGAAGGCGATGGACGCTGCCTAAACTCAGCTATCAATAGTAGCTATTGATGAGCGTCAGCGCTGTCATTTCAGCAGCGGAGCAATATGGCTCGAGGGTGGGAGGTCATCTGGTATTCAGTGGTTATCCGCCTTTGTAGGGAAGGTACATGAATGCCCAATTATTAAACATTAGAAGTGACCTAGCTCAGCTCGCCACGGACAGAACCCAATATGCTGCACTAAGTGCCTGCTGAAGCGCTGCTTTACATGACCACTTTCCTCCCCGAGCCACCGAGACCCTCAACGGTTAATGCGTTAGCTTACACAAGTGATTCTGATCCTAAAACATTAACTGAATACAAGCTTGTAGTCACGAACTGTACTTAATAAAGCAGAAAGGATGTGAGGGTGAAGTTAGGGTGAAGAGAAATTGCAATGATAAACTGGAAGGATAACGGACTGTTAGGCCCCGAGTTCAAACAGAATAGAATAGCCGTATAGAATAAAACGAAGAACGAAAAAGGCTGCAGACACAGACGAAACACAGGTGCACTTACCCGCTCGGGTGCAATCCCAATAAGCGGGGTCCATCTTATACAGACATTTGAATAATAGTTGAAATGAAAACACATGCAACGTAATGTACAACGTGAGGCAGCCACTAGACGCTCGAGGAAGACTAGACGGTTGGGAGGTAGACAGACCAAGAGGACGAGGGATAGAGCGCACTTCCCGTTATAAGGTGGACCCCCTCTTTGGGATTGCACCTCCGCTCGATCGTTCAGTGCAAAGATGGGCTTCCATCTGCACTTCGTTATAAGAGGAAGCCATACATTTCACATCACACGAGGTTCAACGCCTGCGCTCACCTCAGATATGACACAAGAGCTCGTTGTTAGTTCTACACAGAAAGCGGAACGGAAAGCCACTCAAAAAGCATCGATAAAAGGAATTGGTCGATGAAAGCGCGAGGCAGAACGTAGGAGGACTCGACCTCAGACTGACCTTTCGTCTAATCGCCTGCTGATAGGTTAGAAGCAGCTTGGCGCGGAAACAGCTCACAGCTGATAGGAAATTCTTTCATGGCTCGCCCAGTCCTCCTAACCTGTGAGAGCCGTCTCGGAATCGCAGTGGAGACAGTCCAGTGGAGACGCAAGCCTCCGCGGAGAATCGGAGACGGCGAGGACCTCGCGGCAGGGGATGGGTAGCAGCGGGAGAGCGGCGCGCCGGTCAGAGAACCACCACATATTGTTGTCGGTGTTTGCATTGCGCCGATATCAGCAGTCATATCCTTGAGAAAAGGGAGAGATAAAAAGGTTATTCGGCCATTGATTAATCGATTTCCCATCGGGACTATAGATGCGACACCTGAAAGCAACGTATCCGCTGCTGTAGTGGCAAGAAGGGAAACTAGGCGAAAACAAATAGCATGGCAAGAGGGCGGCCCGTCCTGTATCAGTGCGCGGCAGCCCCGTTGCTATCTTCTACGGGCGCTGAGGTCTGCGCCACAGGACAATGTGACCGCTGGATGGTCCGCGTAGCCGGGAGACGCGAGGTGCAGCCACCGTTGGCCCTGATCCGGTCTCCTTCGCGTCGAGGGCCGACGGCAGGAGCACCCGAAAGGGAATGTTGCGAGTGTAACAATCGATGGGGGACGAACTCGTCTCGACATCAGCTGATAGTGCGCCGACGAGTCACCTCGTCACCCGGACCTTCTGGTGCTGCTGCGTGACCTCGTGATTCGCCTGCCATCAGCGGCTCCACGAAGCGGCTCCCGCAGCGGTTCTAGAGCCCAGCACCGAACTTCGCCGGCATATCAATCAGGTCGCCCTGCGAACCGCCCCGCTCGCCACCGTAATCCGCTCCCGGGTAGCTGCCAGTCACAGTCACTCGCTCCGTTATGATTTGTGCCCGCTGTACCTGCCCTTTTTGGAAGGCTAGGACTTCTAGAAGGACTTCAGACTCCTATGTTGATATCAAGGTGCCCCTTTGGCAGATGTTTACTTAATACCGCTGAGCATCTACTAAACAAGTGTTCAAATGGAGAAAGGGACAAGAGGAGCCAGTAAATTGCGCGTAATATGAAACATCGAAATAGGAGTAGTTCACTCGAAGGAGGATAGGTATTTCTATACAAAGCTGTTTGAGATGAGAGAAAGCTATTCTTAAGGACTCCCCAAGTTGCCAAACTTTGCTGTAAGAATCTCTTCTGATGTCCACCATAATTCGTAACCATTTCTAATCGAACCAGATAAATAGAGCTAGCTATTGCGAACATTTTAAAAAACACGGGTAACAGCACGCTAACCATTTTTGGGATACATTATACTTACTTACTTTGATGATCCTTTTGTCGGCTGGAGGTCTTCTCAGCGGGGACCACAACTCTTCCAGACCGCTCGATCTCTGGCTGCTTGCATCCAGTGAGGCAGACTCCGCACTCTGAAAGATTTTGAGAATGAGTCTGCCCATCGCGTTGGCGGTCGTCCCAGTGGTCTCTTATGGTCTCTTGGGAGCCACTCTGTGACACAGAGATTCCATCTATCGTCCTTTCGTCGAAGCATCTGTCTGGCCCAGCGATATTTGGACTTTTCCAGCGGGTCTGCTAATCGCGACTTCTCCCTTAGCTCCGAGCTTCGTAGGCCTCCTTGCCATGGCTGACGAAGACTTGTCCTCAGAGAACATCTCTCCAGTGCACGATGCGTAATTTGCATTGCTCTGGCGATTGTCTTGTTGTCGGGCCAGTATACATTGGATCCGAATGAATCATTTTCGGATACCCGATTCGGATAACGCGATCCGAATCATCCAAAAATCCGATGTCCGCGAAATTGTCGTTATCCGAATCATCCGAAAATCCGGGGTCTGCAAAATCACCGTTATCCGAATCATCCAATTATCCGAAGATTTTCGATCGGATCCAATGTATACGGTCCAGGTTTCCGTCGCGTAACACATCGCAGTCAGTACAGAGGCGTTGAATATCGAGGCCCTGAGGCTGGCATCCTTGACCTGATCGGTGACTTCGCGTATCGAACTGAAGGCTGCCCATGCTGTGCGTCTCCTGCGGACGATTTCAGGAGCGAGGTCGTTCTCTATGTTCAACTCTCTTTCCAGAGGAATCGACCTGTTGTAGAGCGACTCCGTTTAACCTTACGAGTCCCGTGTCACATCACTGGTTGACCATAAATTGCGTTTTGGACATATTCATGTCAAATCCTATCTTCATTCCTGCAACATTGAGCTCGTTCAGCATTTCCTTGACTTCTGCCGTGCTGGTAGAGATGAGGACAATAGCGTGGGCGGAGCGAAAATTGCTGATCTGTTTACTTCAACAAGGTAGCCTTTATCGTCCCAGTTAAAGACCTTCATGGCTCCTGGAGCGAAGCTGCGAATAGCTTGGGAGAAATCGTGTCTCCCTGCCGTACTCCTTTCCCGATAGGAATTTTAAGCTTTCGATCGAACAACTGGGTGGTGGCCGATGTGTTCGAGAAGCATTCGTCGAGAAGTCGGATGTAGGGCGATGGTATACCAGCGTGCACAAGGCGTTGATTTCCACAGAGTTGAACGCTTGCCTATAATCCACGAAGACAAGAACAAGTGGGATGTGGTATTCGCGGCTCCTCTCGATGAGCTGTGAGACAGTCTGAATATGGTCCATGCAGGAGAAATCCTTGCGAAACCCTGCTTGCTCCACTGGCTGATATTCATCCAAGCAACGCTCCATACGATTGAGCAGTACCTTGGTGAAGATCTTGTACACAACCGAGAATAGACTGATGGGTCGATAGTTGTTGATATCCTCTTGCTGACCTTTTTTTGAAGATTAAAACTGTTTTCGACTCCTTCCATGAGTCTGGAATCCTACCAAGTCGAAGGTAGTGGTTGAAGTGCTTGGCAAGAAGTGAACAGAGGGCACTGCCACTCGCACGAAGGACATCAGCAAATGCCGTCCGTCCGGGAGCAGTGCCTGGCTTCATCCTTTTGATGGCATGAGCAACTTCTGATTCCAGAATGGAAGGCACTTCCTCAGTGGTGGCATCAAGCATTTCGGGACAGTGATGGGAGAACGAAAAAGATCTGTGTAAAATTCTGAACGATGGCCTCCATCGCTCTTCGAGACGTTTGTGTTGTTCCATCCTTATCCACAAGGGCTGACATTATTGCCTTCTTGTCGCAGAGATCTCGTTTGCAGCGCTTTATGCTTGAACCTTTCCCAGCCGCTTCTAACAGCTTCAGTCTTCTGTAGGCTTGAATGGACTCCTTCACTGCAATTCGACAGGCCTTCGAAATGGTGACTTTTCCAGATGGGAAGCATTCAGTTTGACAGCTTTCCCTTGCTCCAAAAGTTTAATCGCGTGCGTTGAGTCTTGAAGCAGACGGCGATGTGGCTTCGCAAGAGCTGCTAGCACATTTCAACAGTCCTTTGGAGAGAAGGTCGTAGTCTTCCGATGGATCTTCAAAAGATTCCAATCATACGACTTTATTGCATGTTCCAACTCCTCCGACTTGAATGTGGGGATATTCACCGGTGCCGTTATGTGAGTGTCATGCTTGCACATCCTCTTTTTGAGTCAGCTTCGCACGGACAAGACGGTGATCCGAGCCAGTGTCAAATGAAGGCAGCACGGAGACGTCGAACAGACCCCAGCGTCTGTTTATAAGAACATGGTCGATCTCCGAACGTGTTTCTTCATTTGGGCTTTCCCAGGTCCATCGCCGGTTTGAAGGATTCTTGAGCACAGAATTCCCATGGAAGAGACGGCACGCAGATAGGAAGTCTGTCAGGCGCCCTCCGCTTACGTTCCTTAAGAAAGTTCCATGTGGTCCTAGCCTCCATCCGTCATGGTCAATCGTACCGACGGTAGCGTTAAAGTCCCCAACAACAACCTTGTAGTAGCCCATCTCGTCGACGACAGTCCTTTCGAATCTTCTTCTTCTTCTCCTCCTGAGCGTTTAGTCCCACGCAGTCGCAGGGTCCGCTGTTCTTGTGATCTGTCGCCACCTCATCCTACCAAGAGCGTCATCTGCCGTGGCGCCGACTTCGGCGAGATCTCTCTTGATGACGTCCTTCCATCTTTTCCTTGGGGCTTTTCTCGGACGCTTTCCGGGTGCCTCGAAATCTAGGGCCAACCTTGTGGGGTGATCCTCTGGTCTACTGAGGACGTGTCCATACCACCTCAGGCGCTGCTCTCTCATCTTCAGCTTGATCGGGGCTGTCTTCATCACTGCCCTAACATTCTCGTTTCGCACCCTGTCCGGACGGATCCATCCACATGCCCACCTCAGCATCCTCATCTCCGCCGCGTGAAGTTGCCGCTCCTGCGCCTTACCCAGGGCCCAGCATTCACTGCCGTAGAGGAGGGCAGGTCTCACAACTGTTCTATAGAGCTTGCCTTTGAGCGTCTTGGAGCATCTACGGTCGGAGAGGATCCCTGTGGACTCCCTCCACTTGAGCCAGGCTGCGTTTATCCGTCCCCTGACCACCTGGTCCACACTTCCTTCCTCGGATAGGTCACTTCCGAGGTAGCGGAATTCTCCCACCTTCTCGATCGCTTCCCCTTGGCAGTCTAGGATCGATCCAGCGCATTGCTCAGAGCTAATGTACTTCGTCTTCTTCACGTTCAGCCGTAGGCCGTTGTCTGCGAGGGCTCTCTGCCACAGCTGCACCTTCTCCTCCAGCTCCTCCTGGTTGTCGGCTACTAGGGCGATGTCGTCCGCGTAGAGGATCGTTCTGAGAGGGCCTTCCTCAAGGTGGTTCACTATGGAGTCAAGCGTCAGCAGGAAGAGGAACGGGCTCAGAGCCGACCCTTGGTGTACCCCCACTGTGATGTCCACTTTCCTTGTCACCCCGTGTGGAGTTCGTATCGCCGCTTTCAAGCCCTGGTACATGCCCCTTATGACCGTGATCAGACGTTCCGGGACACCCCTCCCTCGAAGGGCATTCCAGATTACGGCCCAAGCTAGCTTGTCGAAGGCCTTTTCCAGGCATAGGAATGCCAGGTAGCAGGGTTTTCGTTTCTCCCGATATTTCTCCATCACCTGACGAGCGATGAAGATGGCGTCTGTGGTGGACCTCTCAGGCATGAAGCCCCACTGCATCTGAAAGATGGGTACCATCTCCCTCAGCCTTGAGTCGACCAGTTGTTTGTAGATCTTCATCGTGTGTGAGATCAGTTTGATCCCTCGGTAGTTGGAGCATTCGGAAGCGTCTCCGTTCTGCTCGAAGATGGGGACTATGGTGCTGTTCCTCCAGTCATCCGGCATCTTACCTTCTTTCGTGATTCTGTTGAGGAACTGCGTCAGCCAGTTGATTCCGAGGTCCCCGAGCACTTTCCAAGCCTCTACTGGCACACCGTCAGGCCCTACTGCCTTTCCGAGTTTCATCTTCCCTATGGCCTTGCGAACCTCTTCTTGCGTTCAGGGTGAGATGGGTCCTTCCGTTGGTTGTTCTTCCTCGGCCTCCCGACGAGGGAACTCCTCGTTTAGGAGTTCCTTGAAGTACTCCTCCCATCTCTCTCTGACCTCGACCGGCTTCCGTAACACCCTACCGTCCGCACTCTTCACAGTCTTCACTACTCGAATGTCGAGGCTAGCTCCATGACGCGCCTTGGCCAGGCGGATGGCGAACTTCTCTCCCTCTGGCCCGTCTAGTTTCACGTACAGGGCATACATTTCCGCATTCTTTGCCTTCGCTACAGCTGTTTTTGCTAGCCTCTTCAGCTTCCTGTAGGCTGTGAGATGCTCGGGTGCCCTCGTCTTCTGCCACATCTTGTAGGTCTCCTTCTTCCTCTTCACCGCAGCCTGCACCTCTTCGTTCCAGAACCATGCCGATTTATCCCCTCTGGTTCCTCCCTTTGTTTTTCCCAGGGTTTCCTTGGCACAACTCAGGTTTGTTTGGGCTACCCTCCTACAGGTCTCATTCACGGGAGCAGCTGGATCTGGAAGGCCTGCTTCGAGCACTGCCCTTCGTAGCTCGTTCCGCTCTGAACCCCGCAGTCTCCACCATCGGATCCTGGGTTCCGCCTTACTTTGGCGATGACAGTCCTTTCGAATAGCTTGTGGAATTTTTCATTTTCTTCGTCTGTGGCCGCAGATGTTGGAGCATATCCATTTATGATGGAGATGGTTCCTTGATCTTTGGTTTCCAGACGCAGAACAGCTACTCGCGGAGATGATCTTGTAAGAAGCTACTAGGTGGTGCACTGTCGAGTTGACGAGAAATCCAACTCCGCCAATATCCTTTCTGTCCACCTTTGCTCCGATAATTAGAAGCTCGTTGCGGTCGGTCCTTCTTATTGTTTCTGTTCTGGCTTTTGTTTCCTGCAGGGCGTATTTGATGTTGCGGCTTCTGTAAAGCAGTGTCCGAAGATCCTGCTCAGATGTGATCGTACGACAGTTATAAGTGCAGACGAATAGGCAGTTTCCTTGTCGTGGTGGGAGGGGGTTTCCGGTAGTCCGATTCCAATGATGTCCTGATAGTTCAGATTAGATGGCCCTCGCCGGAGGTGGATTCAGCCGACGTCGTAGAAGATCACCTCCGGCGCGCGGATTACTGGGGCGCGAGTTATTGTTTGAGCCATGGCGGTGGTCTGGTTGCTCACATGTTACTGGCCAGGGATACGTGAGAGCCGCCCATACACGACAAAGTGCGTACTACGTGACCATTTGTGCCGTTAGCCATCACTAAAATGATGGATATATTATATGTCTTTTTAACTAATGACTCGCTTAAAGAAAATTCCCCGCTTTCGTGTTCTGAAAATTCCTAACATTTGATAAGTACTATTTCTTCTAATATTCTGGACAACTTATATGCCTCAACATTGGCAAAAAGTTGTGCTCTCACCTTATAATGATAAAGGACAAGCGTCGACTTCAGTCAGCCCAAGCGCGGAATGCGCGACGCATTCAGCTTCTATGGCATATCGTGGAGGAGATTTCAATGCGTAATTAGTCTATAGTATGAGTTGCTTTTGCCAGCCGATGAACAGGAATAGTCAAGTCAGTGTTTTGAACCTCCTAGACAGGTCTGGTATCATTCAGCCTGGCCCGAAGGGGTGGAAAGCTTACTTGGCCTAGGCGGAGATCAGCGAATGCATGAGCCGACCCTCCTCCGACTGCGCTACACGCGCTCTCTCACATTCAAACAAGATATTTAGGATGGTCATTGAAAGTTTAAGCCTCCGTTCTGTCTAAATCGGAGAATTTCCTTTCTGGCGTTTTGCAGCCTCAATTTTGAGCTGAATAGTCGGTGTCGGATGAAAACTTAGCCGCTCCATTGGTTGGTAGCATTCAACATTAAAAGGTGTGAGTAGTTCCGAACATTTAGGTTCAGAGCCAGATACGGCGGGACGATGTCTGGAAGGTCATTGGTGACGATGTCCGTTCCTCCACGTGGTGCTACTGGAAACTGCTTGCTTTTGCAAGCCGAGCCAATCACGGACAATCGAATGCAGGCGACAGGCCCTAGTGACAGGCCGGCCTACGAACATCCTTTGTCACATCATATGGTCGATGACTTTTCAGAGTTCTCGAGATAGTGCTACGGCGTCCGCGAGAGCAGACGCGCACTCGCAAAGCCCGGCGAGTGTGAGAAGTATGTGAGGGTCCCTGATGCGAGGACGGCATCGGAGGGCAACTGAGCTAGTCCGAAAGTCCCGTAATGTAGGCAAGACCCGCGTGGCAACGTTGAATGTGGGTACGTTGACGGGCCGCTCGTGCGAGTTGGTAGAAGCACTGGAGCGAAGAATGATAGATTTCTGTGCGGTGCAGGAGACGAGGTGGTCCTGCTGCAAGTCGAGGGACATTGACAGTGGCTTCAAGGCCGTTTTGTGCGGCAGTCCCAGGTCCACCAGTGGTGTCGGTATGATCGTCTCCGAGCGTTTCCGTGACGCGATTGCAAGCGTAGGACGTTTCGATGACCGCTTGATGAAGATTGTTGTCGCCGTAGAAGAGCGACTATGTCATTTCTTTTCCGCGTATGCTCCGCAGACAGGTTGCTCCGAGCAAACCAAGGACGAGTTCTGATCCCTGCTTAATGAGAAGACAGCGGAAGTGCCGTCACAAGACATGACTGGTGTGGCAGGTGACCTTAATGGTCACGTCAGGAGCAACGAAAGATGGTTACAGCTGTCATGGTGGTTTTGGCTATGGGTCACGCAACGCGATGGTGAGCGTATACTTGAGTATGCAGACTCACACGACCTTACCATGGTGAACACCAAATTTCGAAAGCGTGACTCCCACCTCATCTCGTTTTATAGCGGGAACGCCAAAACGCAGATTGACTATGTCCTTGTTAGGCGTCGCGACCAAGGTCTTGTTACAGACGCGAAGACCGTGCCGTATGAGACTGTTGCCACGCAACACCGTCCAATGATCTGCTCGCTGAAGATCACACCTCCGAGGTGTAAACGTGTTGAGCGATGCGGGACGGCTAGAATCAAATGGTGGCGACTGAAAGAGAAGGAAGCAGCTGTTATTTCTCGCATTCGGTTGCCGACGGTAACAACTGTCGACGAAGCCTGGAAGGATGCTACCGATGCGATAACTCGGGCTGCGCGCCTCAAACTTGGTACAACGAAGCCTGGATGGCGTTGGGTCGACAAGCAGGCTTGGCTGTGGACTGACGATGTCAGGGAAAAGAAACGGCTATATCACGTATTTATTGATGATAAAACAGTCGATAATTGGCGGAATTCTGGAGAAGCGAAGAAAGCGGCAAAGAAGGCAGTGGCCGCTGCTAAGCCGCACACTACGCTGATGTTAGTGAAAAACTGGAGACGCGCGATGGCGAGCGTTATCTTTACCGCCTCGCCAAAGCTCGCTGTCGCCAAGCAGAAGACATCGAGAAGTTCTTTGGCATTAACGACGAGAACGGTCATCTTCTGATGGATCGTAAGAGGCCTGTGAGGAGATGGCGCGAATACTTCGTGGGAATCTCGAATGTAGAATTTGAACATCCTGCTGTTCCTTTTGCATCACCTGTATACGGTCCCGTTCAGAAGATTACAGTGAGCGAAACTGAAGCAGCCCTGAGGAAGATGAGGTCAGGCAAAGCCACTGGTCCCGATGACCTGCCAGCTGACCTGTGGAAGTCGAAGGGCTGGTGCCCTGCTGACTGACTGGCTGACTGAGTTTTTTAATCAGGTTGTTGCTGAGAAGAAAGTGCCTGAAGGTTGGCAGCAAAGCACGACTATTCCGATTTGGAAGAAGAAGGGCAGTCCTGCGCTAGTTACCGTCCAATTCGCCTTCTTTCGCACATCATGAAAACCTTTGAGCGAATTGTCGAAGGACGTATTCGGGATGTCGTTCAGCTTTCCAATAAACAGTGTGGTTTCGTTACCGGCTGTGGGACGGTTGATGCCATACACGCCGTTCGTCTTCTGCTAGAGAAGCACCGCGAGAAACAGAAACCGGTGCATTTCGCTTTCCTGGACTGGAAAAGGCCTTTGACCGCGTTCCTCGGGAAGTGATATGGTACGCGTTGCGACGACATGGCATCCCTGAAGAGCTTATTGAGTGGGTGCGCATCCTCTACTCGTGCCCAATAAGCCGAGTGCGAGCACCAGCGGGCACCTCAATGGAGTTTCCAATCTCCGTTGGAGTGCACCAGGGATCTGCGCTCTCCCCACTGCTCTTCGTGATCGTCATGGATGCAATTAGACGCGATCTCCAAAGGGCAGCTCCTTGGACGCTGCTGTATGCCGATGACGTCATGCTTGCATTCGAAGACAAAGCAGAGCTCGAACGACAGGCACAGGCATGGCGCGACCGCTTAGCATTGTTCAGACTCAAGCTAAACGTCAAAAAGTCGGAATACTTGACGACAGATGTGAATGAGCACGGATCCATTAAGATCAATGGTACTGAGCTCTCTCGAGTTACATCTTTCAAGTATCTTGGATCAACAGTCACGTCCGATGGCAGTCTAAAATTGGAGGTGAACGCACGTGTGAGTGTAGCCTGGTCCAAATGGCGTTCGTTGACTGGTGCTTTGCGGCAAGACAATTCCTGAGTACCTCAAGTCAAAGGTGTATAGAGCAGACGTCCGCCCAGTAGCGACGTACGGTGCTGAGTGCTGGCCCCTGACGAAGGAAATTGAAAGCCGCCTCAGTGTAATGGAAACGAAAATGCTAAGGTGGACGACTGGAGTAACGCGATTGGACCGCGTTCGCAATGAAACCATACGACAAAGGTTCCGTGTCGCCTCGATAACTGACAAGTTGCGTCCGTTTTCTTGCTGGATCTTCCCATAGTGGTCCACCGAAATCGGAAAAAAATGCGCCACACAAGCCTCACCTGCATTTTCGCAGCGCAGTAACTTATCGTTAGTCGAATCATAAGCTACATTGCTCTGTTTCAGCGCACTATTAGATCATTTTACTGCCTACAAAACCCACAAGGTGTAACCGGAAGGGTTCACACATGACAGAGTTATAGCGCTCAGAACACGGCCGCGCGTGCAATGCAATGCAATAACGGTCCATGTTCTCCTCGCTCTTACTCGCCCAGCTTACAGTTTTCCCCACTCCCAATAACACCATTCAATTCAGCATGAAAAGCTGGACCGAATGGTATCTAGCACGGCCCAATTCTAAGATATTGATTTTCTATGACGTCATCGTCCGCGCAGGCTCGGCCTTTTCGACGATTGGAAATCGTCGAAAAATCAATTTTTCTGAAATTGGTCGAGAGTGAAACCGTTCAATAGAGCTCTTCGATCTGAAGAGAATGGTGCCATTGCGAGAGTCGAAAGCTCAAATCTGGGTGAGTAACAGCGCAAGAAACTCTAACCTCTATCTTACGCCGCTCTAAACTGGCAGATGAGGCCAAGGCAGTTCAGGCAGCTGGGGAGCTGTGAGCATGTCATCGCAAAGTGCCTTCAGTGTTCTGCTAGCGTACGCGTTTGCATGCCGTTAGCACGCCGCGTCTTCCTGCAGGGATCGACTGAAGTCGGAAAAAATCGTGTCACACACGGCTAACCTGCATTTTCGCGCCGCTATAATTTCGCTTCTTTAGAAGCTATAACGCTGCACCTTCACGGACTGCTAAAGCTTTCTACTGCCTACAAAATTCACGAGCCGCAGCCGGAACGATTCAATCTCGACAGAGTTATTGCGCTCCGAACACACTCGCGTGTGCAATTTGCGAGTGGTCGCGCCTACTCGATTGATAGGTTCGATTCTATATGCATTGTTTACGGCGCATTCCAACGGCAAGCTGGACAGTTTAAGAGCAATTTATGAGTAGGGCGGCTGGGAATTTCCGATAAAACTCCCCAAACGGTCACTCTACAGGCTCTCGCGCCCACTCGGCCTCACTCTACGAGTGTTCGCGCCCACGCGATTGATAGGTTCTATTCTATATGCATTGTTCAAGGCGCACTCCAAAGGCAAGCTAAACAGTTTTAAGGCAATTTCTGAGTAGGGCGGCTGGAAATTTCGATAAAACTCTCCAAACTGTCACTCTACAGGCTCTCGTTCACACTCGATTGATTATGTCCGGCCTATATGCATCGTTCTACTCTATTGATTTATATGTCAAAAGATAGAGCTGGGCCTGCTGAGCTCAAATATATGTTTCCTTTCACAAGTGCTTGACTTTAAAGAAAGTTATATAAAAAAAAGCCGCTTTGGAACGCTCTAAAGCGGCTTTTTCGGGAATTGACCAAAAGACATGCGCGGTACTGTACAACTCGGACTACAACGAAAATGTAAGCTTACATTTCTCGTTCTTATTGAAAGAATAACTTTCAATAGGAAAATTATACTTTTTTATTAAGAGCGGCACCCATATTAAAGCCTGGGTCCATGCTTGATAATATAGAACATTTTGTAGAAAAATAGAGAATAATGTTTCGATTACTTCTGTGCCGAACGAGGTTGTTAGGTGGACCAGTATTTATTGAGCGGCCTAACGTTTCGACCCGTTCGTCGTCTTCGGAGGCTTAAAAGTGGCTTGAGGATTCGGATGTTACTATCTATCCGACCAAACGCCTCACCGACTTTAGCCTTTCGGATATCGTCTTGAGACATATCGTATGACGATATCGTATATCGTTATCGTCATAGCAAGAAATCCCGAAACCCATGAACGATAAACTCAACCGCTGATCCACCGCTTGGGCGGAGCGACGCCGCTGCAGGCATGTATGCAGATTTTGTGAAGTATGGTGCGGAGCAGATCTAGTTCCCTAGAAGCTCCTCAGCTCATCATCGGTCAAGAACCATTGCAGCTGTCAGCCGAACAAGCCTCTGTCAGCGAGCCTCTACCAGAATTATCCGGGTGGGGACTGGACTTACGAATGTCATCTCTAATTGCGGCGATCTATGCCGCAGCGCGGCAAGACCTTCCGACCTGCCGCGTTCAGCCGCCGCCAGCGTTGCATTCTCCGCCGCAGCTGCTACGACATCCGCGGGGCAAAGGTGAAGATGACCCGGAATCGATTAGATTTCTGCAATATATTTTAAGAGCCTGCGAATCCTTGAGATCTCCAAGACTACTTTCAACAAATCTCCTGCTTTACTTCTACCCGCTCTACTCTCTAGATATACCTTCTTTAGGATTATTTTGGAGCTTTTCTAACACTTTTTTTGCAACAAGTTGGCAACCTGTTCCACCCTTATGTCTATCCCTAGGGTTCCATCATTTATTTTGATCCATTTTGCAAAAATATTTCCAAGTCCCATACATAGCGGTCTTTGGTATTTGTTCGATCCCATATTTAGCATCCTGTCCTATTTCCTTGCCAGCTGATTAATTAGCCTACCCTACCTCTTCGCATGTTACTTAGAAGGTAGCCAGTGGCCTTTCTGACGAAAGGGAACCTGAGTTGGCTAAATAGCTGGGCAAGACCACTGAGAGATTCAAGAAAAGTCCCAAGAAGTAGTCGTCGCGTTCGCGGCACGGCTTCCGCACGTGCGACAGTGATCAGGGCGGCGCAGCAGCGGCTAATTACAGCGCGGCAGTGGCTGCCGCTGCCGCGAGGACCATTCGTAGCCTCTTTTCAGGTGCGCCTTCGACACCGAAGAGAACAATGAAGAGAGGACACTGAACAATACATGCCTTGATAACACAATAAGATTTTTTTAAGGTCTTGAGTGCTATCTTTCGACACTTCAAAATAAAGATTTCCTGGTAGCAGTCTAACAATCATCACCGCTCAATTTGTGGAGGTCCTTTTTTCTTTCAGGACGTCATGACACGACACATTTTACTACCTGAAGGAGCGACGTCTGCCTCTGAATGAAATTGTGCTCTGAAACTGTCCTACTATATATAAAGAAGCGAGCGTGTGTGTGTGTGTGTGTGTGTGTGTGTGTGTGTGTGTGTGTGTGTGTGTGTGTGTGTGTGTGTGTGTGTGTGTGTGTGTGTGTGTGTGTGTGTGTGTGTGTGTGTGTGTGTGTGTGTGTGTGTGTGTGTGTGTGTGTGTGTGTGTGTGTGTGTGTGTGTGTGTGTGTGTGTGTGTGTGTGTGTGTGTGTGTGTGTGTGTGTGTGTGTGTGTGTGTGTGTGTGTGTGTGTGTGTGTGTGTGTGTGTGTGTGTGTGTGTGTGTGTGTGTGTGTGTGTGTGTATTAGCTCTATTTTTTGATGAGCGAGTGAGATTTTTGATTTTCGGAAAATAAGCCGAGATATGATCAATTTTGTGAAGTCGTGAACCGAATCCTTCGCCTTCATCATCGGAGTGATTGCGCAAAAATGTTTATAGCTCGACCAGGTTTATCGATAATGAGAGGAAATATGCTTTCTTACCATATAAGAACCGTTTTCTAGAAAAAGGTCCTCATGCCCGGCATGGGGGGCTCGATTTCTGGTAGATTTTTGCCGAAAATCGACCAGAAATTGGACCCGTGCCGCCGCGCATGAAGGCCCCTTTTTTACATATCGATTTTCATATGGTAAGAAAGCGCATTTTATCTAATTTGCGAAAAGCCAGCGGGATTTTGAAACTTCGACAAACCTACCGAGTTATGAGCATTTTTGTGAAGTCACTTCAAAAATTTTCGCTCAAAATTGTCGTTCGCCGCGTATGAAAACCTCTCCTTTAGAAAATGTTCCTTAGACTGTAGAAAAGAGCTTTTTTCTAGTTTTCGAGATGCCAACGAATTTTCAAAATTTGAAAAACTTACCGAGTTATTAACTTTTTTGTGAACGATCAGTTTTCTGCTCTGATGACGTTGGTGCAAAGTCAACCAGAGGTCGATTTAACCTGTTCGAGCCAGAAAATCATGATTTTTTCACTGTACATCGATCAACACTTAGAAGTCTATGGGCAAATTTTTGTCCGTATGGGTGGTCTGCTTCGGCTAAAAAATAATTTTTCATGAAAAACGAGAATTTAGTATACGACTCATCCTGATCTTTTCGTCATCGCAGCGGTGAACGTTTGTTTTTTTAATGTACAATAAGCATGTCTTAAAATTTTGTATGGTACATTTCCATTCTCTCCTTTCCTTCAAAAGGCAGAAAATCTTTCCGCAAGGAGTCCATCCATCCCTCATTTGCGGTCGATCATGCCAGAGAACGCGATAGCCGCTCGTAAAACTGCTATAACTCGGAGATTTTTCGGGCTTCTGCAAAATTCACGAAACTTTATTAAATGTGTGTTCTATGCTTTAAAACGCAGGTTCTAAAACTAACATCTTCCATGTGATTAGAATATATGATCATTTCACTGTGATTTTGGTCGATATTTTTCCGGCAAATGACGCTAACGACGTCTGATCATATAGCAGGTCGTTTCAGAAAACATATTTTTACACAGTGTCAAACAGGCATAACATTTTATAGGGTACGATTAGACATTCAAATGCTGTTTTCTGCAGAGGTGAAAAAATTCTTTTCGAGGCAGGTCCGTCCTTCGGTTGCCATTCGGTCATCGATTTGAAGAGCGCTTCAAAATGTTGTAGGGAAAGTACTTAGGTCGTCCTTAGTAAATGACACTTGAAATTTTTAGAGGGCAATGTTGAAAGAAGATGTCGCTCTTTTAGGTAGAAAACTGCCATGTCCATGACGTCCTGGGAAAATCTGAAAAAATGAAATCCTCTCATTGGCTCTAAATCTGCAGACAGGAAATGCTTATTTTTCACTGTACGATAATTTTTTTTGAAATTCAATCCTATTTTTTTACTCCAGGAAACGCAAGTGCTTGTATGTATGTATCCGCACTGTCGTAGCCACGCTTAGAAAAAATAATTTATAAAGGATGCAAACATCTAAAAACCCGAAATCGGAGAGAATCCTTTGCAAGAGAGAGTACGACCCTCCCCCCCCCCACCTTCGATTCCCGAACTTCAAGCTTGACCCTAGCTCCAGCCCTTTTGCATTTCAACTTCTGGTTGGATGATAGCGCACAAATTTTATGGATGAGCTGCTGAAGACTCATCTTTTCTTACGAAACCTCCAAAAGTATGTACCTTCGACACGCTGATATTTTTTTCGATTTCTCACAAAGTTCACACCGAAGAAGCCCCTTTTGAAAAGTGGAATATGGGAAGGGGCTCGTGGCTGTTAATGGGTTATAGCAGCTTGTAGCAACTCTTAAGTTAGTGACGTACAGGAGGTATGATCAATGTGCAAAATGTTCGAATAACGCTTCTACGCCCTTGCAGAGCTGGAGCGGAAGCACGTTAAGGCCTGAGCGAACTGTTAGCAATTTGCAGCAATTTGTAGCAATAGCAATTTGTTAATTTTAATCGCAGGGAGGTGGGAACTTTCTACACACCTAGTAAATGAGTGCGTTGTGGTGAAATATATTTTGTTAATGTTTATCTGGCAACAACGAAAGCAGATCCGAATGTGAGCTGTATGCGAGCTACTACTTCTGTGCCTCCCAGATTCAGTGTTATTCCAATATTTCATGCGACCGACGTTTAGACTATATCGCCTTCGTCACCTGATGCGCCTGTAGTGATCTCTGACCGCAAGAGTGTTTGTTTGATAGTGAGACAGGACCTCCCTGAAGCGGTTGTCTATACTTTGCAGAAATCTTTTATTTTATCACTCTTCGGCCTCCTTGTTAAAGGCATCCTATGCTTTCTTAGGTCGGGTTGAAGTGGTTGCAACCCTGGCAAGGGAGCCACCGAAGGACAGTCCCTTGTGGGCGAGGAGAGCAGCTAGTACTTGCGTGGCACTAATTGCCCTCGATCAAGTGTCAGTGTCACCCGCCTGCCGCTGCCGATTCTCCTGTTTATTCTTCTGGACAATTCTGCAAGGATGCCTCAAATCTGGAAAGCTTTTCTAGAAAGAGCCTTCAGATTTAAATCTGAACGTCATTAAACGGCGGCCATTCTCCTTCCTCCAACAGCTGCCTCTAGGTTGATTCAGCCAGCGCAGAACTCGAACTTCAGCTCGGCGTTCAGACATGGAGAATGACATCCAATCCTCGCATAGGCACGAATAGTTTGTCACGAGGCGGTCTGCCCTGCACCTAAAATCACCTAAAATCAACTGACTTTTTCCTGTTCTTAAAAGCAGGTCAGCACCACATTTAATTGATGTTTCTGACACCACCAATATTTGCCGTTGATACCGCACTGTCCATTACGGTTTCTTCGTTATGCGTCGTCAATGCTTCTGTGATTTTTTTACGGCGGTTGTACTACTCTAGTCTCACTACTAGACAGTGTTCGATAAGAAAATCAGCAGTGGAGGAGACTGGACCCTGGAGTGAGCGTGTAGTTCGGTTTTTGCACATAATTCACGACTCCTTCCTTCCGGTGGCCATGTGATATGACCCAGCTTCACACCACCGATTCGCTTCTTATCTGTTTTGATTTTTCAGCTTTTTAGGACGTTTTGCCTCACTCTATGTATAAATTGATCCTTCCTTCAGCCAGGTTCATAAACCGCTTAGCGCCCTCTAGCGATGAAAATACCGCCAAACTCCTTGATAGGACATTCATCAGCATCAGGTTTCGCGTTATTTTCACCGTTAGAGGACGACAAGCGGTTGATGAATCTGGCCACAGGTGTGGTGGCTTCGACAGTGTGGAGTTTCGCATAGGTTTGATTAGGTGAGCTGACTGCTCTATTGCCAAACATTTCCTAAAGATAGCCTTAGGAAAAAATGAGGACGCGTTTTCCCTACTTTACAGAATCTCATGGCACGACACATTTTTCTCCATGAAGGACTAACACCTAGATCAGAACGTGTACTTTATATAAACTGTGCTTCTGTGCAGACAAGGTTGGCAGGTGGAAAAGTTTATTCTAGGCCTGACGTTTCAACGGTTATAACGTCTTCAGAGGCCCAAAGATGATTCCAGATTGTTAATTTGTATGCTACTCGACCGAACGCTTCCCCGTGCTGCCATTTTTGGCCTAAAGTCAAGAACTAATTTTGGCCTAAAGTCAAGAACTGAAAGTAGTACGCCGAAATCCCTTTCTGTGTTTCCATCCGTAACTCGTGGTAGCACAAATAAGCCGTCGTTTGATGCGTTCAGGAGAATGGCAAAACGTATTCTGCTGAGGTACTAGTTTTAGCCAAGGTGTGTTAGAGTTGCTTGCTGTTATGTATGTTGGTTTCTTTATAAGTTTTCTTTGTGTTTGTTCGTATATTCTCTGACGTGTATCGTCGTGTATGCACGCAGAATTAAACAAATAAATAAATAACTGCAAGAATCTCACAAACGATGAACGCACAGGACCTTCCACCACTGAGTGTAGCCGTGTCGCTACAACTCGATATTAGCAGACCAGTAGCGAATGGGACTCACTAGGACCCAATCTCACTCCTGGGCGTGGAGCTCGTAGAGCGATGCAAACAGGAGCAGATCGTTTGTGCTAGACAGGCACTCACTTCTGCTGTTCATACTAGGATTTCTGTCATTTCTGGGCCTTAATAGGTTACCACGTCGTTACGACGTGCGTGATCCTGAGGCTGGAATGGAACCTCTGTTATTTTGCTTCTACTGTTTGCGTAGAGCTGTAAAGGCTGACCTGGACAAACAGCGCCTGACCCTTCTCCCGTGCTCTGCACCGTCGTCGTCAAATGTCGTCCCACTACCTCTTCCGGATCGATTATCTGTGCTCCAGTGACGAGCATCCTCGGAATTCTGACTTTCCTTCCTGTGATGATGAGCCTCTCCGCCTGTCTCATTGCCGGTTTTACGGTTCCGTCTTCGTTTTAGAGGCTCCACCAGTCAATGATCAAGGCGGGCAGTGATCGATCCCGGGAGAAGAAGTCGTCGAAGAAGGTGCGCGCTCTCATTCCTTCGGCAGATCTCCACAGCATGATTCTGTGATGCTCCGCTTTGCTCGAATGCGTTCCATTTCGTCACGCCTTGCGCCCGTAGGATATGGGCGCTGTGCGGCGTCACACAGCTGTTTCACTGTGACAAAATTGGCATAAGTGTGTGAAGAGAGCGTGGAGGCATTTTCAACATCACTAACAATGACGGGACTGGTGCTACTTGTAGACCAACAACTGCTGCCAGGCGGCATCGTTAGCAACAGAAGCCTTGAAACGTTCACCCTCCTTTTGATTTGGCTTAACTCGTGAGCCGTGAGTATGCATGAATAGTTATCAGCAGTTTACTCCTGATTTATTTTATAAGGTTTGATTGCGTTTTACCATGGAAACAACCCAAGTTTTCATGATATGTACTTCTAAAACCTCTCGTATTCTCCAGTCTGAAATCAACGTTGGCTATCCAAGTACGCGGCAGACAATGAATCACGCTGAACCACATGGTGCTACGATATAGGTTAGGACGTATATTTGCAATACAACTCTTCGGCGCTATGGAAGTTAGGGGGGAGGGGACGTCACCATAGCATGCCGTGGCGGAAAAAAGAGAACAGGAAAAACTGCAGAAACTGCAGAAAAGCTCTTAAGGCGACGACTTTAGGCGATTTTTTAACATTCCCTCGATCTTTAGTATTAGGTTGTCCGGAAAGTTCTCAGTGTTTTGAGTGTTTCACTTTGAACTACCATGACTTTCTCAAACATCGGATTTAGTCGAAATAAGGAGCGTTCGAATCAGCACACTTTTGCCAATGGGCCACCAGTCCACTTATTCCATCAGCGAAAAAATTAGGTGGTCGGGACTCGACGAAATCCACGAAAGCTGTTTTGGCTTGGTCCTGATCGGTGAAGGTTTTACCAGCGAGAAAGTTCTGAAAGTGTTTGAAAAGGTGGTAGTCTGTTGGTGAGAGGACTGAAGAATATGGTGAGTGATGCAGAACTTCAGCCCTTGAATCGTTCAATTTTCGAATAGTGATTTGTAAAACGTGAGGGCGGGCGTTATCGGCAGAAGAGTTGGGCCTCTTCTGTTGACCAATGCTTGCTAAAGCTGACGCAATTTTCGGTGCATTTCGTCGATTTCCTTACAGTAGGACTCTGCTGTAATCTTTTGGCCTGGTGGCAAAAAGTTAATGCCGGGAGGAAAATGCCCAGGGGTTTCGTTGGGTACAACCACTGTCCAGAACGTTTCCTGCCATCATACAGGATCTACTTTTCATCACAAGTGATGATTCGTCCAAAAATCGGCCAGGTTTGTTGCGTGCAAGTAAAGAAGGACAAATCTCGAAACGTGACAATTTCATCCGTCATACAACTCGTGGAGCACCCATTTTTCGAGCTTTTTCACCTTTCCGAGGCGTTTCAAAGTATCTGCAAGAGCAGTTTTACTGACGTCACGCTCTTCTGCGATTCCGCGTACTGTTTGGGGATGGTTCAACTTCCACCAATTCCTTCAACTCGTCGTCCAGGATTGCTCTAGGTCGACCGCTACGGGGGTCGTCTTCGAGGCTGAAATCTCCGGTCCGAATTTTACTGAAGCACTAGCGCACAGTGCTTTCTCCAGCGATGTCATGCCCCCACACTTGAAACATAAATTATTTATTCAGATGGAGCGAAAATGTCGATAAAAAGTGGCATTAATGCGCGAGTTGAATTTTTACTTAACAACAGACGAATGAAAAATAGTAGCACAAATCGCTGAGAACTTTCCGGACAACCTAGGCGTTTTGAAGAGTATGTTCGTCTTCGGTGGCGATGACTTTTAAGCAGTTGTGATAACTGCTGCATTCTATTGATGCATTACTTTGTGAAGAAGTCGACTGTCTCTACTGCACCATACAAGTGCTGCGACACACTTAACCGTGTGTCTTGTACCAGCCTTTTCGTGGAGCTATATCGTCCTCTACAGATTGCTCTTTCGCATGAGATATAAGTAAATGCAACCCTCAAGAACTTTTTTCCGAGACGACCAAAAATTAGCTATACCGAGGAATTTGGTAGATCTAATGCTTCGCCTATGCCTCAGTCTTCATGTGATCTTAATTTGGACATTAACCTTCTGTCGATCCGGGAGAGCACCTATGTATCGTCGCGGGTGAAAACAATGGGTCCTTTCTAAGCTTCCTTAGGCAACCCCATCAGCCGAAGTTTAATTGCACTGCTCTAATGAAAATGGATAACCGATCGCTTTCCATTGTTCTTTAGCACTTCCTTGGTCTCCCGTGGAATAAGTCTTCTTCGTCACCAACCACTCGCTTGAAACACTTCGCAGCAGACCTCTTCCCCTACCCCAGCCATTGCTAATATTGGATATTAGCAATGGCCGGGGTAGGGGAAGAGGTCTGCTGCGAAGGCCATGGCTAATATTGGAGAGGTCGATGCCTTCCCAAAAGTCGCGGCTTGGCCGCTCAGCGCTATTCTTAAGAAGCTCCTTTTGGAACGCTGGATAGTACTCGTTTGGCTCATTGTATCCACAACTACGGCTTGAGCAGTGTTGACGTCGATGTTAACCACCTGTCAGTGCATCTCGAGTGATACGATAAACCTCAAGAGAGAACAGGGGCCGGATTCATCAACGAACTACAGCAATTTAACGGAGAAAATATAGCCGAAATCTCTGATAGCGCGGCTTATCAAGCGATATGAAACAGTAGCGGTTTATCAAGCGGTATGGTGAAACATTTCCGTGCTATGAGGGATTTTAGCTGTATTTTCTGCGTTAAATTGCTGTAAGTCGTTGGTGAATCCAGCTCCAGGTTGGAATACGCCGTAACCTCTAAGAAATACCTAATCGTTAACTATGGAAGGACTCAATTATACAGTGGTAGGGTGTATGGATTATCCTCTGATACCCGAATGGGATATCCGATATCCGATGCGGAGGAAAACCCAAGCAATCTGAATCATTCTAAAACTGGTCTAGTGAAATTTACCCTTATCTGAATAATCCGGGATTGAAAGAATGGGCGATCCAAGTCATCCGATTATCCGACAAGTTGAGGTCGGATCCAATGTATGCTGTATAGGGCGTGCAAGCTTTTGGATGGGTCGGTGCGCAAGACGCAGAGATGCGCGAACACACCCATGCTGTGTACGAGCATTTCAATCCCGCACAGGAGGTGTGAGCTGTCCTAACGCAGCAGGCGCAGGGACCCCATCCACTACAACCCGCCCGCGTCCGTGTACGATTCGCGATGGCTGCAAACGCTGTCATTGTCTAGCCGCATTCCGATCGCCTTCAAGATATCCCGACACCGTTCTTTATTCTTTATTGCATGCATGAAAATAGCTGAAGGAAAGCTTCATAGAGCTTCGTTCTTTCAGAATCCCGAAGGTACGGAGTTTAGATAATAGCAGTATTTTAAGATCTATGTGTTTCACCGTTACATTTCGATGTTTCAGCGTGAGCAAAAACATCCCGGAGGTCATTCAGCAGTTTGATTGCCGTTGTGGATAAATTTTGATTTTTAGCCGGATGACCCGTCGCCGACGAGCAATGCGTCGGTATTGGTGGTATCGGCCGTAATCGCCTCAATAGCATTCGCTGTCACCTGCACTCATTTCTTCGTCACCAGCCCCATTGATGCCGTTGAATTTCGGTTAGCACGGCTTGTGCGTTGAAAGCCTGCTTTAGGCAAGCGCAGTCAATTCAACAACTGCACTTCATCCGAACTCGTACCTCATTTCAGATTGCCTCCGCCTGCTCCTTTCGACAATAAGATGACTCCTAATGAACGACTGAGCATGGCCGAGCTACTTCTGGAGGACCAGGTCTATGGACCGGAGTCTATAGCTGTGAATAGGAAAACGGGAAGGGTTTATACTGGACTGAAGACAGGTCTGATCTGTGAAATCGACCTTGACAACGAGGTTCTTGATCGTTTAGGTTAGGCCATTTAATCGCTGCTATTTTCACTCGAGTCACTTTAGGCGAAGATTCTTCGGGCTGTGCGACTCACCTCCGTCGAAGGTTGCGATGGAAGCTATCACTCGATGCCGAAGTGCGGCCGGCCGTTGGGCATGAGGTGAGAGGAGTCGCGTGGTTGTTGGCGCAATGATTGTGCAGTGCTTCATGGGCCGCCAGCATTTCTAAGCATTAGTCGCAAGAAAGCTCAAACTTGAACATCACTGTAACCTTGTGGAACAACCATCGTGAATTTCTTCAAGCTGAGCTTGTGTTAACATTAAGCATTACTCCATGCAACAGTTCCGAGCACTCCTTTCCTTTCATAAGACTCTATAGACTCTCGAAGTAAAACTGAGTTGAGCTGAGCGAGAATGGGCATTTTGGCAAGAATATTAGAAGCACCAGGAAACATCAGGGTCTTAATGGTGTTCGCCGGCAGTAACTGTATATCGGTTACAAGCGCTCCGACATCGGCGTGCCTCGCATTTGCGCGTTTCGCGCGATGTTGAAGTATCACTAAGTCTTACTGCCCCCACCCCTACTGATACTGCTCTCCCATTATTGCCCTCTCCCATAGTGGAGTTCGCCTCCTTTTACTGGCGCTGGTTCCCACACTACTGGTTCCCTTACTGGAACTGGTCCCCATCACTGGTATTGCCCCCTCAATGATCCCCAGGCCGAAACTCCTTCGGCGTCACGTGGTTTTCCGCTATTTTCGCTATCCTTAACTTTCTGTTATATATATACATATACAGAGTGGCTGAAAAGTTCGGGCAATTTTTCAAAGTATTTCAGCAGTACGAAAAAACTACATAAACGCCAAAGATTTACAAACAAAAATAACAGAAACTTCATTAGATCAACAACAACATAATACAACAGGAAAATTCACAACAAGTGCTCA
>OX377201.1:65330202-65453894 GCA_947396885.1 Heligmosomoides polygyrus polygyrus | reverse complement strand
TGGAGAGCTCTAGTGAAATTAGTTCTAGTGAAACACTCCTCCAGCACCGCATCTCCAGCTGCGTTTGGCGACGTGTTCGGCACGTCTGCTGAGTGGCCGAGCACGTTGCACAACCACAATCCTCACCTCCCCCCCCCCCGTGCAAACAAACACACAGACAGACAAACGTCGATTCTCGCTTACATATAGTAGGGACCTATTGACATTACATTTAATCTACGTAATCACTTGTTTTGATACGAACACAACCATGTCGATTGGTCCCATTTTCTGAACTTCTTATGGAAACGTTTGATTGCAGTGTGCTCGATTCCATCTACTCCAAATTTTGTAGTTTGCATAGCCGGACCTGGAGGCATAGAATAGTTCGAAGTCTGTGCGTCGCGCGCTCTGATGTGAAACGCGCCGAAAGGCAAAACTTAGAAAGCCGGAGCTGAAGTTTTGATGCCTACACAGATCTCTGCAACCCATTTTCCTTCTCAGATGTGTTCGTCACTGTTGTTGAACCAGGAATGGTGAATAAAGTCAGGCGTCCCAGCTGTCTAGTATTAGGGGGGGGGGGGGCAAAAGTAATGAGACAAAATGAAAATTTTTTATCTCTTTATAACTCAATTACAACTCAACGGTGCTGAGGAGTGTATTTGCCATTAAGGGCAAGACCTTGCTGCCACCGCTCAGCCAACTTCCTGATCCATCCTTCCAGAACTGCTTGAGCCTGGTGTTGATCAACTGCTCGATATGGTTGTCAAGGACTGCTTGGGTTCTTGTGTCCCTTCCGACTAGGAAGTCCTGTAGGCTCAAGTGTTAGTGGTAGTTGCATGGAGAGATGTCCAGCGAATACGGTGGGTGAGGCATGTGAACGTAGCCCAGCTGGCCAAGCTTATCCGTGCTTACTTGTTCCCGATGGGGTGCGGCGTTGTCGAAGAGGAGAACAATCTTGAAGCGCTGCGAATGAATAAGAGCGACTCGCCGGCCCATCTCCTCTATTTCGTTCACCATGGCCTTGGAGTTCATCGCGGTGCTCTTGGGAAACAGCCTCCGTAAACCGATCCATGGGCGCAGACCCAAAAGCTCCAAAGATGCTTCTCGCCGTGAACATCTCGCCGAACGAAGGTCGGTAACAATTCACCAGGCCTCACCCAGACTCGCTGCTTGGCAGGGTTAAGGTAGAAGACGTACTTCTCATCCTGCGTGAATATTGAGCCCAGGCTGCTCGGGGTTGGGAATTGGGGGAGATTTGCGCGACACAGGTCGACTCGTCAGACTGGGGTTTCGGCATGAGACAGGCTGGGGGTTTTGGCATGCTTCTGGAAAGGGCGGAATTAGTAACTTCTCAGATGGGCTTCAGTAAGTAGCATACAAACATACAAATACAACAAGTACGAATCCAGACTCCAGCCACGAGATATATGGACACGGCATGGGGTGTCTCATTACTTTTGCCCCCCCCCTAATATACCACATCTACTTCCAACCTCAGCCTGCTTGAGCATTTCCTTTGCCAAGAATCCTAGATATTTTCAGGGTTCACCCTGACACTGACGAGCTTTACGTTCTGGATGCCTACCTCGGGCTGTTCTCCATAAACTGGAAAACAGGTAAGAAGAACTCTCCTCAACTCTTGAAGTGTTCAGTGCAGGAACCCACTCTCCCCACAATTCATCCCACTGCATATTATTTGCTTGTTTTCAATGAGATGATGTCTTCAGAAAAGGTTCGTCAGTTCTTTGCCGGCGGAACGTCGATTAGTGGCAATGACAGCGCGATTCCCACCAGGTGCGTGGAAAAGTCTCCTGGCTCTTTTCCAACTCGGCCCTTCTTCGAATACCCTGCTTTCAGATATTTGAACGACCTCGATTTTTTGCCAGACGGGTGCCTTGTAATCTCCGAATCCAGTACTAAATTTGATGATCGCGATTTCATTTATGATCTCATGGAGCACCGCGCTAATGGACGGTAGGTTGACAAGAGTTCTGGAAATTCTGCAATACGTGATCGAGTCCAAATTGTTCCAGGTTGCTTTCGTATAATACAGACAAAGACGAGCTGACTGTACTCGTGGGAGACCTACACTTCCCAAATGGAGTCCAAGTGAGACGTGGAAAGGTGTTGGTGGCTGAGATGGGCAAGGCCAGGATACTCAAGTTGGTCTCCCCTCAAGCCTGCACTATCATTCTTTTGGAGGATAACAAGATGGGCGGTTCCAGGTTTTCTCCTTCTGCTGCGGAGCTTAGCGTATTCATCGACAATCTACCTGGCTACCCCGACAACATTCGACATGGAAGCGATGGCACGCTCTGGGTTCCAATTCCAGCGACTAGGTCCGAGACCGACAACTGGTTGGGAGCCAGGCCGACGATACGCTCGATGCTGACCAAGGTTCGTGCGCAGGTCTTCTCTCTTTGTCTTCCCTGCTAGCCGTCGTCATTTTGCAGCTGCTCTCTCCACAGGCCATGCATGCTGTTGCCGACTGGATGACGCACAAGTACGGCCTAATTCTGAAGGTGAGGTCGCTCTAAGAGCAGTTCGCGTCAACGAGTAAATCTGTGGATTCAGGTGGACATCGAGTCAGGCGCTGTTCTGGAATCGTTTCATGACCCCACAGGTCGCATCTCCGACGTGTCGACGGCAGTCGAAGACGGCAAGGGAAACCTTATTCTGGGAAGCGACGTCAACTATTTTCTAGCCCGGCTGAAGCTGTGATCAGATGCCTCACGTCGAGCACTTGTCTATGTTTACCGCAATACTTTCATGTCATGTTTACGTTTGTCAGCGCGTTTGAAATGTATAGTAACTGCTTCCGATAGCCCTACGTAAGTGAAACTTCACATGTGTACAACAATCGTGCAAAGCTGTCGAGAATACGTTCGATGTCGATGTTCTTCGTCCAGTCCTGTTTCCTGAGCTGGAAAATCTCTTTAGAAGTGTTGCTACCGTTGGGGTGGTTTTAGATTTGTTGAATTGCTACAGTTTCTCGTCACAGCGATGAGAAAACGACCTCCTCAAAACAACTTACTTGACTGCCGAAGTTCTGCTAGGTCTAAGTTGTGACAAAGGATAAATGATGGCGTTACTCAATCTCTTCTAGGACGCACCACGCCTTCTACTTCTGGGGGATGTCGTGTAGGGAATTTGAATGCGTATTTTGCCGTACAGTGACTTGTGGTGGGCAGCTAATGGACAAATGGTGCTGGCTTTTCCTTTTCTCGCAGTTATGATACGACGATAAATATAGGGGTGTCTCAAAAAAGGATATACTGCTTGGAAGGTGATAACTTTGCTCACAGTAAAGATATTGAAGAAGTTAGGGAGTCATATGAAAGCATAAGAAAATAGAAATTTTGTGACATATGAGTGGTATGGAATGGGCCATGCACTTGCCTGAAATTTGGCCTTCTTGAATTGATTGGTTGTGTTTTGCTTGAATGCTTGTTATAGTATCTCCACAAAGTGACTGTTTCGATTGATTTGTGTTTTTTTAGGTTTAAATGTTTGAAAAACACACAGCTGCTTTCGAAAAATGCAGGGTATCATAAAAAATGCAGGTATTATTTGAACGGTTCTAATATTGCTGCTAGTGAAGCTTTTGAGGATGTTTGAAACTCATATGGAAGAACAGGCTAACTAGATGTTTGATACCCACAAATAGTGAAGATTGCGCTATGCCCCCGCCTGGAATCTTGCATTTCAGACCCGATTGATTGTGCATGGGCTGAATGTTTGTTACAGTCTCGTTATTAATTGGCCACACTAACATGTGTTGTGCTTCTTTTAACTTCTGAACCTGACAATCACGTAAAAGACACGTGACATGAGAATGTATTGATTGTACAATTTAACTGTGAGCAGGAGCCCCATTTTTCCAAGTCGGATTTTGTGGACTGGTGAAGCAACATTAAAGCTGAATGGAGAGGTTAAACGACGTAATTGCAGCTAATGAGCGACTAAAAACGTTAAAAGAAGCACAGCACAGGTTAGTGTGGCCAATTAATAAGGAGACTGTTACAAGCATCCAGCCCATGCACAATCTATCATGTCAGAAATGCAAGGTATCAGGCGAGGGCATGGCGCAATCTTGATTATTATCAGGCCATAGAAATCCCGTTACCCTGCTCTTTCATATGAGTCTCAAGAATCTTCAAAAACTTCACTGGCAGCGATGATAGAACCTTTCAAACAGTACCTGCACTTTTTAGAATGCCCTGCATTTTTCCCAAGCTGCAGTGTTTCTTTGAGTTTAGAAGAAGCGCAAATCAATCGCTACGTCTATTTTGTGAAGAAATTGCAACAAGTATTCAAGCGAAACACAATCAATCGATTGTAAACGCAGGGTTTAAGACGAATGGTGCATTCGTCTCAAACCCTGCATTTGCATCGCTCAATCGATACCGTTCATATGTCAGGAAATTTCTATCTTCTTAAGCTTTCATATGAGCTCTTAACTTCTTCAGTACCTTTACTGTAGGCAAAGTTATCACCTTTCAAAGAGTGTATGCATCGTTTTTGACATACCTTGTAGTGTTTTCAGACGGCACAAGAGTCAGTCGATATTGTTGAGAGCATTTGGAGTTGATCGCAATCAACACCCATAGTTTCTGCCTTGTTTTGATTTTTTGAAATGAATATTTCTCTCCTCGACAACCATGTGCGCTGTCATTAATAGCTAAACCACTGAATTCTTAATGGTTAATGTTAAAGCAGCTCAGCCAAGGAAGAACGGCTACAGTGGTCCACATCCATTCTAAACAACTAGCGACACGCTGTGGACCTCTTGTGTACAGTGTTGTTTGAGCGGTCCCATTCTGTCTTAAAGACACCTCTCAGTAGCTCTGTATGGCAGCTCTCTATTCCACACTGCAAAGAGACATCCGAGTTTGTGCTGCTGGGCTGTGTAGCGGGAGCGTTGCCTCTGACACGGTTCACAGGGAAAATAAAACGTTCAGAACGGGACTGTACAACAACCGTTCTCAGGCACGAAGTTGAGGGCCGCAGCCGCCCCTTCGCCGTCTCCTTCTGTTCTCTGGATCGCACCTGTACAGAAATCCTCATCATGCTCAAAGATGGTGGAGCCGGGTTGAGCGAAAAGCTGTTCCCTTGTTGTGTTTCGGACCGAGTTGACTTTCGCTTTCAGTACGAGAACCTAGCGTAAGTGCGCTGTGGTCAATATTGAAGAAGAATAAGCTCAAGGTATAGCAACTCCCAACACCACCTGATACCTCAACTGTAGGCAAGGCATTTCGACATTTCTAAGGTTGCTCAGCCGTGAGGAATTCGTCGCCGGGGGGGGGGGGGCGCAGCCAGATCTATTCTGCGCTTTCAGCCTGCCAGCGAAAAGACAGTGCCCCTCAGCTGTAGCACAACTGCACTCAGCCACGTCCACCTCGGAGGTCTGCGAGAGTCCTCGGTGTTGTCGAAGCCAGTCTCTGCAGCGACCCAATTCTCACAAGATTGGGCACCACAAAGCGAGAGTGCTCGTTCCCGGACCGCTAGATGATAGCTGCTCCCTTTCAATAGCGGCCAACTCGTAATGCCTCAACACCTATAAAAGAGAACGCTGCTCTTTCTGAAGCACGAACACCATTCAACACAAGAAATAGGCATATTTTTTAATGTAAAGCGGTGGGCCCGTGTCAGTGCTGTTGTGGTGTGCGACAAGGAAAACAGAATCGCTTACATTTTTACTTTCTGTTTATGTCCGCCCGAGGTGACGGCGCATAAAAGAAAAGAGAATGAAAATCAAACAAGAGTGACCGTAACCACAAAGTTCGAAATAAAAGGAGGCTGTAACATATCAAATATTAACCTCTGCTTGGCGGCATAAGAGTCTCATTTGGAAAGGAGGGGGAACATACAATCAATTTAAACTTCGCATCGCAACAATTGGGCAAATAACTTACGAGTGACGGGAGAACGCGCGAGAGCTGGGACCGAGGTGAGGAGTGTAGGGAGGAGTCGAGGGAGGAGAAGCACGGCAACCCTCTCGGCCCTGCCAAATGCAAGTGAGAACGGAACACCCAGGTTAAGGAGAACTAGAGAGACGAATTAGGGGAGCAGACCGAACACCGTAACGGCGAGTGCGAAATACACGAACAACATACGACGGACGAGGAGAGAACGTGGTACAAAGATGAAGAGGTGCTGCGGTGTTACCCATAACCGCCACTGACAAGTACAAGGTGAAGACATATCGCAACAATCAGCAATGAAAACGAACCAACGACGACGAGCGTGGTAATGTACAACGTGCGAAGAAAGCAAGCGCGACGCATGCACGATGCAGCCTGTACAGCACTTGGACTGAGATCCGGCCTAGGTCAATGCTGCATCAATCGACGCATGATCACAGGAGGAATTAAGCTAAAACTGACGGAGATTCTCAGCGCGACGACGGCGACGGCGGCCGCGCGCCGTTCCTTCTAGCAACACACACACACAGACACACGGACACAGCACATGCGAGGACGGTTAGAATGAGAGGGGACGAAGAAGACGCGAGGACGGTACATATACACTGCGGATGAACTAGAGGAGGGCCACTTTGAAAGAGGCGAGGCGGCGATGAATCAATCAAACATGGACAAACGGCTAACTACTACTCTTCTACGTGCACATAAAAGACGACTGGAACGCGCGCGCGGTTGCAACGGAGCTCACGCACCACCCTGGTCAACTAGCAGACTACGACACCCGGCTGAGAGAGCGACTTGCGACCCTGGGCCGCCGCCTACCGAGGGTAGCTGTTCAGGGGGTGCGGAGGCGGAGGGGCGCGCTGGTGGCTGGTCGGTATCACCGCGTACTGCGCCATGATCGGAATGTGGTCCGACGGCACGTGCGGATGCGGGAATCCTGAAACAGACACTCTCGGTGGGAGCAGGAGCATGGAACTGGCACACGCATATTCAGCAGAGCTGACGGAATTTCCAGGCACTCGCCGCTGGTTAAGATCGCCATGCATTTCTCCACAAGAGCTAACAAAAGGGCAGCCAAGCAAGGCTGACCAGACCGGAAGGTCGCAGCACGAGAACTGAACTCCGCAGAAGGTTCGGAATGTCCCTCGTGGTGTATGTACTGATGGAGGTTTTCACTGCGAAGAGATACAGGGTAGTCCCGACCGAATGTGACTCTGCTCGAATTTTTTAGGCAACAAAGCTTAACAAGCTATTTCGTTGACAGAGAACCTTTTCCGCTTTGGGCATAAGTTTCCATGTTCTACGGTTTTGAAACCTGTGCACGCTTGCAGTGAGCATGTATTTTTGAACCTTTTTGGTTTATAATCGAAACAGTTCATTGTGGTCGACGCTTCAACGGTATCGCCTTCGCTCACGATCTTCAAGGACACGAAACGTCGGGATTTTGACACGTGAGAGTGAAAGCATTACCCTCACCTTGCCGAACCTTGACATGGCCCCAAGAATATTGAACTGAGAAGAAACATATGCATGTGTTCTCCAGCTTTCTATTAATCCACCATCACAGATAGCAACGCACTGTGCGACCACCATGGAGCGAATGGGGACTAATATAGCCAGATAGCACTGCTAATCGAGACAGTCATAAAAGAGTATGGCAGATCTACGTTATGGCTCCTCAGGAGAAAAGGAAAGGAATTCAGTAGTTATGGTGGTACCCCCCCCCCCTTTCTGCCGTTCACAGATGGATTTCGCTGACGAATCCAAGACGTTTCAAAAACCTTCCTAGTGACCACTTGTTTTCGTGGCACTAAACTGCCCACTTCACAGATAGGTCGTCTTCAGAATGGCCTTCTTCCGGTGATCACCCAGTGGATAAGGTCTGCCTGCTTCTCCAGCAAGGTGTTCTTTCATGCCAGCGCCTTGTACTCTTGCAGCTTCCCCAAAAATAGATCTCTTTCACAGACGGTCGCATAGTGCGTTGGTACTCAGTGGTGAGGGCTGGGCGTGAGTTAGTCAAGACGGATGTGTTTTGTCGGCGGCTCGTTTTCGAACTACGTCGATGCTCGGCAGATGCTGTTTTAGTCGCACACATTTTAAAATCCCTACGTACCCAGCTTCTCTCAGACCTAGAGAAAGACGATACTGCCGAAATGTGACACAAAGTAAGCTATTCATATAGCGAACCTGGAAGGCGCAGAAGAAATACCAATTACTGATGTTTCACTTTCGCATCTCATTACGTGGTCTGCAAGCACAGCCAACAGTATACTCTCATCACTAGGCGCAGCACAGGCCATGCAATGGCGGGCACCAGCTTTCGCGAGAAGTGGTACAGATGTATAGTTAAAAAACGGCTACTACTCCCACAGGCTGACGCCGAGCACTTGGTTAGTGGGGAGAATTCTGGCTCGAGCGAGAACGAAGGCCATTTTCAACCGGCGCCTACTCTGCCTAGGCTAGGTAGGCCTCGTGAAGTGAAGTGGGGCGCGCCTCCCCTAACGAACACCGTCTGCCGGCGGGAGTTGCCGGAATTTACCCTGCATGCGAGATCCTCACCAGCCTCAGATGGTGATCGCAAAACCCTCGTCGACACAGTGGTACATTTCCCTTCCACTACACAACACAACAGGGAAAGCGTGCAGTAGCAAACGATGTCAACCACATCAATGACAATGACCGTATTCAAGAACTCCTCTTGAGTGGCGGACTGGGGGACGGCTACTGCATCCCCTTGTGGCGGGAGAGCAAAATGTTGTCCGTAGGTTGCAGCAGTTCAGGGACTCGAAATAATCCTTGATCGCGGAATGAAGCAGCCCAACCGGCTGACCCATTTCCGTGCCGCTTCTGTTGGACCAAGTGGTGTGCGCAAAGCAGGCACACATAAGTGAACGACGGAGCGCCCTTAATGCAATCGTGCACTCGCCGAATGCAAAATTGATGTTCCATGTGGCGCGCTATGTGGATGAGCCATGCTTCCACACACGCACACACAATTGAGTGTGGCAAGGTTTCGAGGAACTTGCACCACATACCAGGACCGTCTTGTGGTGGTGGCCTTTAGGGAGGTTCTACTGAAGCTTCTATGACCCAATCGCTGCTCACTCTCTGCAGCAGGAGTGCTCACTCGGGTTCCTTCATGAAAGGCGACAAAATTCGTCGGCCAAAATATCGTACCCAGCAGGTGAGTTGCGCAACTACAAGAGCCTAATACGCACACTGATAGGGGGCTGCCGAATACGTGGCTGCATTGTCGTACGCTAGATGCGAAGACTGCTCAGCTCAACTTGGAAAGGAAGCTACGAAGTGAAATCGTACCAATGATCTTGTTCTGGGACACCCAGTTCGAATCGAAGGCGCCAAGGAAACCCAGCCGCGCCAGCGATTGAGGCGTCGAAAATATGTAATCGATCATACCCTTGAAGTCCAACCTGAATAATAGGGACATTATATGGAGCAGTGACATGGAGGTGGAATGCACAGAGCATTGACTGGCACTCACGTGTAGTTGGTGAAGGGTATGTTGCTCAGTTCAACGGCGGAATCGAGACGAAGTGAATGGGTGAACGTGGTTGGGTCGCGAACACCCGAAGAGAATCGTTCCAGGCAGGAGTCGTCTCGAAATCCTTTCAAATCCGTGTGAGATCGCGATATTTGGCCACGCGACAGGAACTCGAACACCCCTGCAACGCAAGTTTATAAATCCTCAAGATGGAAGAGACCGAGAACATGGTAGCCTCCGGAGAAAGAGTGCCCTGCTTACAGCTGGGGCCGAATTCATGAACGATTTACCGGCGGGTAAGTGCAAGATTTACCCCCCCCCCCCACTTACGCGCGATTCATGAACGCGCGGCGGGGAAAATCGAGGGTAAGTGCCGAGGTAAATCCTACCCCGTCGGCGCGTCGGGGAGCATTTACCTTCAAGGCGAGGGTTTTGCTCCGCGGCCAATTTCTAACCCTGTGCAACCCTCCGCTGGTCCGTTGCCAGCTCTGAGCTGGCCGCCAGCCGCATAATCAATGCTCGATAGGGGGCACCTAGCTGCCATAGCCTGCGCCGTTTTTTGCCGGACCTATGGTGAGTTGTTTGACGTTTCGCTTCTCTCTACTAGTCTTGAATTCCATGGTTTTTTGGGCTCTGTGGACCATGGCGGTCCACAATGCCACTTATTGTTATGTGATTTGCTCCCTTTAGTGGCATTGTGGGTCGGCTTGGGCCAATCGTAATTAACCATTTGCGTGGGTGGACTATGCCCATCCGCCGCTTTAGCCTCCCTTGGCATATGTTGTCTATGGGGGCTACTTGGTGGATGGCACCCATCATTATCCATGTAGGCCTATATTTACAATAGCATCCCTACTGCCTAATATGCTACTACTTTCCACCCTTCTCTCTCTCTCCCCCCCCCCCCCCCCTCTTCCCCTTACCTCACATTTCACATTTCATTTCCCCTAACTACGATGCTGCCAGGTCGGTAGCAGCGACTTCCCAGCAGCAAATGTGACTGCTTTGTTTTGCTCAGGGAAAGTAACGGGCAAATGGTCATCGAGGTAAGTGGGGTAGAAGTTACCTCCGGCCGCGTTCATGAATCCGGGCCCTGGGTTTTTAATCTATTAAAAGGGTCAATGAAAGAAAGGGCATAGCTTCACTTTAACCGCCGATTCGCTTGATCGTTGTGTCAACGAAAACATCTCACGGGCAAACAATTCCAATTGAGCGTCTATTCTACACTGGACAGCACCAGCTAGTACAAAGTGAATGGAGCAATTCCAGAGGAACATGAAGTACAGGTTTAGGGCAACTACCACAGCTCGCAGCACACAAACACCGGGAAAAGCGACAACACCACTTAGACCAGTGCGAGTACGTGTGGGTGTTGTGGGTGATGTTCCCTGAATGAATTCAGTGAAAGCGTCACCAACTGGCCCAGTTGAGTTGGTTTAGCACGTGGAGTTCGTACCAGGCCACGGAGGCACTTGCCTGATTAGTCGCATTCTTCGGGCAGATCCCCCTCTAATATCAACTTCGTCCCTGTGCAACACGAAAGATGCTTCGGTGTATAGAATGTGGGCGGAATGAATCCCTGGAGGATGCTAATAGCCGCTCTCAACGGCTATTTTCCCTGCAAACCCTCATCCAGACCCAGGGGATCTGTGCTGAGAAAAATGGTTCCGGTGGTTGATCTTCCATCTGACAATCTTAAGACCAAGTTGGTCCGCAATCGACTGTATGACTGCACTTGTAAGACCCCTAACTGTGTGGTTTGTGCAGCGGGAAAGGAAGGTGACTGCACCGTGCCGGGTGTAGTCTTCCTGATCTCCTGTCAAGCATAGGGGCCGGAGTACATCGGCGAGACCAGCCGTACTCTGCATGTGAGGATAAATGAGCATCTGGATGGTAAGAAGCTTAGGGCATCCACTGCCCTAGGCTACCAAAGGATCAATTTCATTGCCGGGAGGATTTTGGAGTTGAGGTGAGGATTCTGGAGCACGAGGTTCAAACGTGGGGCGCACCAAGGCCCTGGGGCGTTCTGGATCTACTCCAGGGGTCTCGAGGTTAACCGGCATGGGGAATGCCAATGCCTCGACCGATGCCCTACATGACCATATCGGTCTCGTGCAGTCTCCGGACCGAGCTCACTGACCTCCCTTGTAGTGCCCCATACCCCTTGCCCAAAGCACGTTCACCTATCACTATCCAAGAAGAGTACGAAGTCACATCTCCGCGCTAGCTTCCCAGCGGCCTGCAATGCGCCTTCTGATAGATAGGATCGAAGGTTTCGGTCCTTTTTGATTTCCAGATTCAAATGATAATAACTCCGTTTTCAACTACTTCATGCAAGGTAACAGTTACCCTTGGGGTATGGCTGCCAATAAAACCCAATACTAACTACCATCTAGCGATTGCTCACTCCTGTACATGGTGAGAATTCTCCTCTGACACCATTCCACCAAAAAAAAAAAAAAAAAAAAAAAAAAACGAGAAATAACAACAGACCATACGGAGACTATTAGAAATCGAAAGCCGTTGTAAACTCGAAATTCTACAACTTTTTACAAATTCTGCAACTGGAGAGGTAGTATTTTTATTTTTCAGAGCGAGACAGCTTTGAGCAGATTTTCTGGCATCGTTCGCAGATTTTTATCATCATGTTCTGCTCTAATTCTATAACTTGCTCACTTGATTCAACTCCATACCAAGTTACCGCAGTTCTATACCGTAGCTCCCTTCTAAATGTTTCGCAAACCGTTTTCCACTATTGCTCGTGATCCGATGTTTGTACTAAACAACTACTATTTCGAAGAAAGTGGTCGTTGTTGTCCTACTGAAAAAAGCAAAGCTTGCCGTTGGCATCCTCACTTGTCGAGGCGGCAGATGGCAGAGTTCAGAATAAATGAAGTTCTTTCCTTTTCTTATGCAAGAGGGCGAATCAGCACGATATGTTTTGACACCTCGAGCCTCTGCTAAAGAAGGGAACATCGCTTAGCTTTTGCTTCTCTCTATCCCTCGGTACGATCGCCTATTCTGAACAGGATTCTCCATCATTTGAAGGGCTCTCTACCTCTGGTTTAATATGTCACATGCCAGTGTTTCGCTGCTGTTGTTGTGGAATGCCTTTTTCAACTGGCAAATAAATCACGGTTTTATTCTGGCTTCAACCCGAGCCATAGCGCTGCAAGACACGAAAATCTGGCTTTTCTGCTGTCATGGAAAGACTTAGTCTTTGGTTTTTATCAGGCATTTTATATAGTTTAAATGCGCTTATGTTTCCTCTCCGAAAGGATATCAAGGCGTGCTATGAATTCGTGGGACTACAAAACGTAAACAATGGCGGGAATATCCATTGCACCAAAACAGGAGGAGCTTCCGGCCAGATCGAATACCTAGGACTTCTCTTGCCCAGGACTCTTCATCATTTACCACTACCGTTTAGCGAAATCAGCTCCGCTTTGAATTACATAATTCGCTCACAAGGTCCTAGCGGCCAGCTGAGATTAGATCTAGAAAAATTCTACGACATTGACGGACAGTCCAGCAAACAAGAAAAGCAACACTACTAGGTTACAGTCGAGGCTACTACGAGCGCTCTGGCAAAGCAATAGACTTGGAACAATGTAGAAGAATATTCTGGACAGAACTGCGTCAAAACGGAAACCCTTCCTCGTGTTCTTTTCATGTCAGTGGAACATAATCCACTGAAAATGCGCGGCGAGGATTGAAACAACTTTTTGCCCCAGAAGCGCACAAGGAGCGCGTCTTCGGGGATCACGTCGCATTTCAGTTTACCTGTTCCAGTGTGCACTCGAACAGAATTAACGCATGAGGCGACGTTCAGAAATAAAATGAACGGACAGGCCCTTTTCAGGAGACCACCAACACGGCTGTGGGCGCTGGCGGAACTCCCGCGTACCCAGAAGCTCCATCTTCACACAGTTCCTCTCGGTCTTCGCAGCCCACCACGCACAGCCCGCCAGAACCGTCAGCCACTCCCTTTCCCATTTGTCCTTAGTGGAGATCTCTTACAAAAAGTTTGGAAAGCACCGCACCGTTCTTTCTCAAACCAAGCCTTCCACCCCTTCATGACATGAACTGACCGAAGACAAGGCTAACCAACGGATGCCCTTTGGGTTGCCGGTTGGAAGGCTTCTGCCAAGGAAACACAGCTTATCAGGTGGAAGCTTAAGTCGTGATCAACGAATGCTCAAAAATCTTCGAACTTCCGGACTGTAAAACGCTGGATGAATGGAGAATCTCGCCCCGATTGGCATTTCAACCTAGAACCCGCTCTGTGTCGGCCATTCTTCCAAGCATGCTGAGAATACCGTTTCAGTAAAACCTTCGGAAAAAGAGCACACGGCGCAAATAGAGTCGGGGGAGAGGGTCACCATGTAGGACAGCCGTACGGCACTGTTTATGCTGTACGAAACCGAACTTTTTTGCAGCACTGGTACACTGGTGTTCTACCCGTACAGAGAACTGAGGCAGGCCATTTCAGATGTAACTGGACGTAACCCCCCCCCCCCCCCCCTTCCCCCCGACCATATTTGCGCCCACATTTCTACAATGCTCTGCAGCTGTCTTCAGAATTACTATACATGGTATTTTCTCTCTTTTCATTCCAATGTTACAGCTACTCCAAGTTGACAGAAACGAGTTCGTTCAGGCAATTAGTTTTTATAGGTATTTGGATATGGAGGGCACAGATTGTCGTTCTCGCACAGCCTTATGCGCATTCGGCCGTTAACACCAAGCGACCAAACAGTGAAGGATGAATGGTAAGGGAAAGAGCGCTGCATCAGGTGCTCGCCATGGAATGAATTCAACTTTTGAGCGACACAGCAGGGAAATTTAAGTGCGAGTTTAGTCCAAATTGGTACAACGAATCGCACTAAAGGCCCCCACAGAGTTCTGCGGCAACGCCGCGGCCCTATGCTTAACCATAGGGCAGAGACGCAGAGCTCGCCGCCGGCGGCGTCCCTGCCTATCCTTAACCATAGCGGCGAGCGGCGTTGCCGCAGAACTCTGTGGGGGCCTTAAGCGGTAGGGAGCAGGTTCTACCTCGTCAACTTGCAAACCTCGGAGGAACGAAATTGGCATGGCCGCGCTCATAAAACCCATTCACGGAGGCGGAACCATCCGTACTCCCTACCGACTGCATCAGAAGGGCCCAGGTTGCGAATGAGTGAATTCGCGTAGACTGAAGATCACGAACCTGAATCGGGGAGTGAGTTCAGGTCACCGCATATGAGCACAGGAGTTTGTTGAGGTGTTATTCGAAACTGCTCAGCCACCTGGAAAGAAGCTTCGTGGTTTGATCACTGCCTTAGGTGGCACAAAGGAAGGTGAGAAGACACCATCCTCCTCGCAGGAAGGGACCTCCTCATGCTAACGAACATACCTCCTCAAGCAGTTTGTACAGCTCATGCGCAAGCATCATGGTCTGGACAAGCTTAACGTCGCAAAGCTCTGGATCCCAGTGAATGTGCGCGGTACAGACAACAAGCGGGGAGCCGACGACGTTGTCCGCCGCAGCCATCGTCAACCGTCCTGCAATTGCCAGCTTTCGGTGACAGCTCTTCAGTAACGTGAAGCGCTCAGACTCACTGTTGTTGTAGACGTTCTCCTTGATTCGGAGAACAGCACAAAGTGCGATATTGTCTCGAGGCATGACCCGGTTCAGCATGTGCTCGGAGGAAGAGGCCTTCTTAACAACGACCTGCGTGAACTCGATGAGGTGTTCCCGCTCCATCTCGAATCTGAATTGAAAGCAGATATGGTTCGACATCTTCGACGAAGCAGGAGACGCTAGACAAGGGCTATGGTGGTGAACGTCGTTTCATTGCCTACTTTTGAAGCCTGCGTGAACCCACTTTTCTGACTTCCAAAAGATTGCGCATCCATCCACATACTTCCGATCCTCCTCATTCATAGTCTTAGCACGAGACTTCGGGGAGAATATGCCGGTGTATCCTAGCACTTTCAACTCAGGTTGAAACAGCAAACGGAACTGTTCAGTTTCAACCTCCTGAAAAGAGGAAGAACTGTCCTGATAACTGCTTAGTTCACGTCATTCTTCGCAATTCACATAATGCCTCCCTCCCACAATACCGACAGTCAAGGACCTGGTATCTTGACACTGGCATGGACTGATGATCTATATGATGATCTATATGCAGGAAAGGGACTGGCGAGCTACGACCGCTTTTGCCACTAAACCGCGATCTCACTTCTTTTGGAAACAACACTAGGGAGACTAAACTGCCCGACAGCAGCTGGTGAGGCTACACGATGAAAACTTCGCATGAGGGCCAGGAAGAACCGGCTTCCTAAAAAAGAAAACGGAAGAATCACCTGCAACGTTATGATGTCGGCCTCGTAATTCCGAATCTCTTTCATAATCGACATCTTCCGGTACTCCCAGTTGAGAGCCCAAGACGGGCAGTACGAATATTGATTGACAGTGGCATATTTATCACAAAGCACGTTGTAGCACAGCACGGTGAAAGTAGCTGAAAAGGACGATAATCGAAAGTATCAGGGCAGTGCAACGAAGAAGCAATGTCTTACATGCGGTAGTAAACCGCATTCGTCGCGAGCCTAAGGATTCGCCCAACATTAGTCTCTATACACTGCTCGAGCACGGGGATGTGCGTCTCTGTCTCTCTGGACAGGACGAACTTCGCAAATCCAGGTTTATTCAATTACCCAACAATTAATCAACTAAGCCAACTGCTGCGTCTTGCGTTGGTGACTGGCGTGCTTTAAGGCCTGTTCACACTTCGCGACAACGGCGACAAGAGCGCAGCGCGCGGAAGTATGAACAGGCGACAGCAGCGACTAGAGCGACAAGAGCGGCTGGAGCGACGCCTGCGCTCGAGTATGAACACCTTTCGGCGGCGCGCACTCTGTTTTAATCGATTCGCATGTTTTGCACGGGCGACGGGGGTAACGGGAGCGCAGCGCGCGTGGCGTGCGCAGCGACAAGAGCGACAGCGCCGGCGCTCGATGTGTGAACACTTTTCGGCCTATGTTATACTTCGGCGACGCGTCGGCGACGCTGTGCTGGGCGGGCTGCTACGCACTGCGTAGCAGCCCGTGTAACACTGCCGCCGACGTCGCGGACAACACCGTCGTCGAAGTATAACATAGGCCTTCGCGCTCGGTTTTAATCGATATGCATATTTTGCACGGGCGACAAGTCGCTCTTGTCGCGAAGTATGAACTGTAAGATCCCAAACTCGCTCGGTCCAGCTGCACCGCGTGTGCTGTGTGAATGCACACAAACACCGCATTTGACGACACCGCCCTAGAAATGCCCCTCAGCACACGTGAGCTCCGTCAGCGCCGACGTTGGCATTCGATCGATGCGCACTGGTCTCTTGTGTGCCTGCGGTGGCCTGCCTGCCGGACTTGTCGTGACGCAGTGGGTAGAGGGGCGGGCTCAGGCTTGGAGGTCGGAGGTTCGGTTCCTAAGCATAGTGGCGTTTTTGCATTTCATTCAACTGACTGGATGAGGTTCAGGGATTTTAACGTCTACACAATTTTCAGGCGTTTTCTGCTCATTTCCCAGCTGCTTCTGCAGAACCCGGCTGCAGACCTCCCCCTGAGCGACGAAAGCGGTTTCCCCACGAGCAGCTTGGATTGCACCCACCCTGGTGCCCCTTCCCTAGCCTGATTCTGCGCTCCAAGAGCGCAGAATCCAGCTGCGGACTCCCCCTGAGCGACGAAAGCAGTTTCCACACGAGCAGCTTGGATCGCACCCACCCTGGAGCCCTTCCCTAGCCTGATTCTGCGCTCTTCGAGCGCAGAATCCAGCTGCGGACTCCCCATGAGCGGCGAAAGCAGTTGGAGGGCGATTTTTGGACGACGCCGTCGAATTGAGTGTGTTGTGTGCATTCACACAACACACGCGGTGCAGATGGACCGAGCGAGCTTGGGACTGTAGTAGTATGAACAGGCCCTTAGCAGATAGAGAATTGCTCTGCTTTACTCCAAACGCCAAGAATAAGGCAATGCTGACCCTCAACACTGCTGTACTCCTCACCTTGCCTAACAAAGAACAGTATATATCAATGTGGGTTTAAACCATGGACCAATTCTATTAGGTCGTTGCATATGAAATGACCGATTTTGCTACCTCAATTTCTGGTCGCTTTTTGTGGCTACGAATGTTCCCGCTCCTAGAATTGTATACAGTTACTGAAAGCGCAGAATCTCCGCTTTCTTACCATTTATAGCTTTGTGACGTAATTGCCTTCTGCCGAGTTACTGATGTAGTTTTTACGGTGTGAATCAACGTGATATTCGCGTTCTCTACTTTTATGAATGGAAAAGTGCCGCGGCCGAAGCTCGTAACATCAACCCTGCATTTGGAGAAGATTTCACTAAGGAACGCAACGAAGAAGAAGATCGAGGTAGACCCCCATCACACCTTAACGACGACCAACTGAAAGCCATGGTGGAAGCCGATCCACGTCAAACTGTGGTAGAGCCAGCACAGCAGTTCGTCGTTGACGAGAGCACTACCAACCGCCACTTGAATGCGATCGGAAAAGTAAAGACATTGGATAAATGAATCCCGCACGAACTGACCACCGTGCAGATGCTGAAGCGCCGCGACACCTGTGTTTCGTTAAGGCAGCGCTATCTAAAGGAGCTTTTTTGGACAGGATCGTGACATGCGACGAAAAATGCATCCTTTATGGCAATCGCCGTCGCTCTGCACAATGACTCGAGAAGAATGCGAGTCCCACTTAGATGCCGAATCCGGGTCTCCATCTAAAAAGACCATGGTGGCCGTATGATGGACAATGTCTGTATAGTCCACTACAAGTTCTTGAAGACTGGAGATGCTATCACAGCGGAGAAGCACTGTGCCGAAATTGAAGTGACGCACCAGAAGTTGACTGAAAAACAGCCGGCTTTGGTCAACCGAAGAGGCCCAATCCTACTGCACGACAACGCGCGTCCTCACGTTTCAAAAATTGTTGTCCAGAAACTGGATGAATTGGGATACGAAATTCTGCCACATCCAGAATATTAAGCAGATCTGTCTCCTACCGATTTTCATTTTTTCGAGCATTTAGATCGTCATGTGAAAGGTAAAAAATTCAGCAACCAAGATAATGTCGAATTCTCGAATTCTCTTTATTTACAAAAATGGGGTGTCTAAGCTATTTTTGTGTTGGGAAAAGTGTATTAATTGTAATGGTGATTATTTAGATTAATTTAATAGCATTGCTTCCAAGCAAAGCTATGATCTGCAAAAGTTTTCAGCCAAAATCGGCCATTTCAACGACCTAATAGTATGTGCGTTTCTTGAGACACGATGGTCTCGCTTTGAAAAATTAGTAAAATTACTGCAAATATAGCTGTTTCTCCCACAAAGTCCAGCTGCGGTGATAAATTGATTCCAAGCTTCAGCGGCACCAGCCGGATATAACTGGGTTGTACTGCAGATTATCTCCACCACAAACGAAGACTGGAAATCCATCTCCTTGCCCTTTCGTGTGATCGCAACTTCGACGAGGCCCTGCACATCCGTGTTATGGGTATCTTTTTAAAGACAGAACGCGGACGCTACCACAGTGACTCGTCACGAGGAACTTCTGCCTAGAAATCGGGCAGGGCTACTGGTGAGAGATTCCTCTTTTTTTCCTCCCCGATAAGCAAGTCGAAAGTCATTGAAGATTTCTTCAGTCACCACCTAAATAGCCGGCTTGAGCTGAACAATAGCAACGTACCCCAAATTATGAGATAGGAACGAAGTTTTTACGGAGTTTCTTTTCTATTTTAAAGAAACCATGGGTTTGTAAAGTACCACCCACTGTCTAGAGACAGGTGGGATGCGGAATAGGAACTTCTTGCTATTACTGCGCACGACCGGTTCATACTTTGTGTATGGGAGTGGCATGCTCCTCCAGAGTGCGTGGGTGTGTTCGCGTTTCCGCAGATTGTATCCTGCATGTCGGTCAACCAAAGGATGGACCGACAGGAGACTGGGAGTGCACTGAAAGGTCATTCGAGGCCGCGAATAGCTAGGCTGAGTCGTGCCATAGACGAAACAGCACCACTGAAGAGCATCATTCCTCGGACCCCGGAAGAACCTCCATTTCAGAAGCGATGGGAAGCACGACTACAGACACCACCCCCTACACGCCGCCTACTACTCCGGAGAAGAACTGTTCCTCGGAACATGCGACAGCAGGGGAGTAGGCGGCGTTGGTGTCCTCGTCAACACGCACTTGGCCATGAACATCGATTCGTACGAGTCTCTGACAACCCGAATCGGACGTCTGCGACTGAAGCGATGTGGTTCCGTGCCAGCTTTGACTGTATTCGTTGCGTATGCCCCAACATCCGACTACGACGACGAAGAGGTCGAAGCCTTCTACGTGGAGCTGGAGAAGTTCTATAAGGAAGATCACACCTTCTACAAGGTGATCGTCGGCGACTTCAACGCCAAGATCGGACCACGAAGGTCGCCGGAAGAACTTCACATCGGAACCCACGGTTTGGAGTGGAACGAGCAAGGTGAAAGACTGTCTGAGTTTATCAAGTCGACCAAGACCATCCATGGAACCTCACAGTTCCAGAAGCCGCCCGCCACACGTTGGACCTGGGAATCCCCCGGTGGCCAGTTCTACAACGACCGCATTAACTTCAACTGCAAGTATTGTCGGACCCACGTTTCCGTTGTCCCCAAGTCCTATACGGAATCGGATCACCGCCCTTTTCGCTCGAGGTTCCGCTTTTCGCGTCAAGGAGAGAAGGCCGCGAAGTTCAAGAAGAGGAGTCCCAGAACGACCATCAACATGGACCTTTACATCTCTCTTGCCGGCCGTTGCGACAACATCGACGAGAAATACGACCGCCTCGTGCACCATCTCTGCGACAGTGCTAAGGGAGCCAAGAGTTTGAAGACCATCAAGAGCCGTTTGTCTTCGGAAACTCTCGAGCTGATACACCAGCGTGGAGTAGCGCGAGGCAGCTACCAACTGGCGTCGGAATTTGCGAAACTGTGCAGAGCGGCGATAAAGGAGGACCTTTAGGAGAGAAGGTCGAAAGTGTTGGCTGAAGCTGCAGACACTGGTATAAGAATCCGCAACGTCCCACTTAAGTCCGTCAACTTCAACACCAGGATGATCGCACCGATGGAACCGTCATCTCGTCATCTCTTCAGAAGGTCAATGGAGAAGGTCATCCACGACTTCTACTCCGATATCTTCGATAGACACGTCCACCTGCTCCAATGCCATCTGCCGCAGGATGGATGCGTCGTCCCCTCTGTTCTCTCTTCCGAGATCGGACACGCCATCTCGTCTGTGAAGGATCGTACTGCACCCTTTCTCGACAGGAACAGACCGAACAACTGAAGAATCTTCCGCCAGCGCCCATTCCATTTCAGTGGGAGACCAGGAAGACCGTTTCGTTGTACAAGAAGGAAGATATTATCGTAAACAGAATCAGCAGAACGTTAGACGAAGGGCAACCATGTGAACGAGCAGAATTTCAGAGAGAATTCACCAAGATTGGAAGCTCATCGAAGCGAGAGTAAACCCGCTGCTGCGCCTTACCTTCATCGACCTAAAGAAGTCGTTCGACTCTGTCAAGGATGAAGCCCTGCTCACTCAGGGTACTCCTGCTCAGTACATCGGAGTAGATCGTGAGATGCACAATGCACCCTGCGCGTCATCTTCTTTGCCGCAAAACTATAGATTAGTTGGAAATCAATACAGCTCGTTATGTGTGCAACTAGTAAGAGCATGAAGTGCGTCAGGTGAAGTCTAAGCAACATCGGTAACCTAACGATTCGAAGAAACCAAACCTAGCTGCCAAGAAAAACTGTTGGCAGGAACGAAGTAAAGACGAGGCTGCTGCTGTTTCTACCTCAACCACCTGTGGTCAAAGTTCACTAAAATTGCGTAAACTTCACCTCGATAAAGCCATGTAGTCCCATTCTTTTCGAATGACCGCTTTCTTGAACATTTACACTCTGTCTAGGGGTACTTAGAGCAAACAAAGCAACAAATCCGTTCCATCACTTCGCGTCATCGAAATCCTCGGAAATTTAAGGAAAAGGGATCTCTAAATATGCCGCACATTGCCCGAAATTCGCTAAACAGAAATGTCTTGGTGAGTGGAAAAGTGCCTTTCGAGTTGAGCTGTGGTGTCCTGGAAACAGGCAGCGAAAACTGACAGCATTCCACCACGAGCAGCATCCATGATCAACCTTCACACTCAACTGATCTTTACTTTGCTTGCAAGAACACTGAAGTGGAACGACTAGGATATCCGCCACACTGCCGTCAGATGTTGGCGACTATTGCGGCTACGCTAGAAACCTTTCTGTTTCCTTCCCTTGACGTATTCGTTGCCGATGATTTATCCGACAAAAAAGCGATTGTGATAAGCGGCCGCTCTGTCATGTTGCCGGCGAATGAGTCGCTCCACTGACACCGCTTAGCCATTAGCCGTCCGCGGGAACCGGCTTCCGATTAAACGCACAACTTACCATCGTTGCCTTTTCCCACAAACACAACTACGCAAGCATCGTATGCTGAGAGAAGTGCGAAGAACACGCAGGCGCTAACGAACGGAATTGTGCAGATCTAACCTTAACAGTGGAGGCACCCAATGCGCTCACGATGCGTCAGATCAAACGGTACGAAACAAATGCCAATACCTTACTGAACTTATAAGCTAGGCTGAAAGAGCTATAGACAAGGGGTCGAAAAAGCTTCACACGAAGGAAAGATCAAACCTATAGGTCGGTCGGGATCAGCATGTCGAATCATCACCCATTCCCGCTCAGGCGGTGGAGCTGTGTTAACTGCAAACATCAGTATAAGATCGCTGTGAAATGTTCGTTTCCACAGTTGAAAATCGGAGCTAAGGAACAAATTCCAACTGCCGCGCGATAGTGTTGGCATAGCGATGGTGGCCGCGAAAATCATGGCATCTTTGCGAGAAATGTGTTGATTCACGCACTCCAATGTTCTGCCTACGTACTAAATATGCTGCATGCTTTTATCGTTCGGAACCCTTCCTTGCACCATTTTTTAACTTACTAAAGTTTGAAAGAGAAGGGAGACTTCGCTGTCAAGGGTGGCTCTGACGACCTCGTTTAAAAAAGCCAAGCAGAAGGCGAAACGCTGGCTGGACAACAATTCTCAAGAGCCATTAATTACACGGCGCGTGGTAGCGCAGTCGGAGGAGGCGTCGGCTGTTGCGGGGCCCTACTCGTGGTCCTGAGTGCTCACCCAGGCCAACCAAGCCTTTCTCTTTTCCAGAGTTAGTGGAACGATACCAGCCTTGTAGGGGAAGGAAAAACGCTGATTTTTCATCGGCTGCCACCTCAAGTCCTGCTATAGGGCAAATACGTATTCAATTTGCATCAATGACGCCCCGTAGAAGTAGCACGCGTGGCTCATCCCGAAAGGGATTAATTAGAGCCGCATCTTAACCTCTTTTTGACCTATACAAAGGCTCCTGGTACCAGCCGATCATTTATTGTTTAATACTGCGCATACTGACCACAAGCGTTGCATTAGCTTACACTAGCAAGGCTCATGCACCAAAATACAAATGGCTGAGAGATCCACAAAGGTATAAATGCAAATCCCTTATTTCGCTGGACTAGCAGCAGCTAACAGCCTCCGAAGCAAGCGAGAAAAGACGCAAATTCGTTTTTGGAATGCGCTGCGTATTCTCGTCCTACGGAGTGTCGCGAAGATACGTTACCATGTACTTTGACTACACGGTGACAGGCAGTGCCCAAATTGTAAAAAAAGCCCAGTCTTCTTCGCTGCCCAGGCCTGTTTAGTCCCGATTCACCGGCGCCGGCCCGATGGAAAGCGCAACGCGACGCGAGAACTGATGCCCCCTTCCGACCGCGTAAGCCACGCCCCTCAGCACCCTCAAGGAGTAAAGTCCTTAGTCCACCTGGCCTCCGCATTTTTTTCGTTGTTGAGATAAATGTAATCTGACTAAGGCTTAGTCGGCGTAACGACGACTTTACCAGCTTTGGCACAGGAGTTCTATACAGCACGCTCTCCTAAGCAATGCTTGCCCAGTGAAAAACGCAGATTCTAGGAGTAGGCAGCAACAAAAGATCGCCATTTTTGCGTTGAGCGCTCACTGAAATATTGCCGTTTTCGATGAAAATGGCTTTACCAAACTTACTGGGGTAATACGACACGCCCAAAGAAGTTCTCTAGCAGTTTGTTTCTTTAAAAATCGCCGCGTATTGCTTGTAAATTTTATTAGCTTCTTATAACAAGAATACTATTTAATAGAATTTGACTCTGTTTTAAATCTCGAAAAACCACATCCGAAATAAATAAATAAAAAATGCTGCTAAGTAATCCTAATACGCCATGTGTTTCGGTGTCTGCATCGGATTGTAGAGCAACATTTATATTTATGAACTGCACAGCGACTTTCTCGACCATCGACAGGTACAAGCTCCTGCATGGATCTTCCCGAATCGGACTACCTACTACCATTTCGCTGACCCAATCCGAAAGGGAGCCTGGGTTTAGTGAGGAGCCCGATCACTGAGCTCCTCACGAAACCCAAGCTACTATTGAGCGCAAACGGCAGCGCACCTCGACAGCCCTTTGGGCACCTAATGCGTCATCAAAACTAGGAACTGGATACAAGAAAGCGCGCGCAGAAGATCGCTGAGGAGAGCGCGCGCAGAATCTTCGACGATCATTGACGGCATGCCTGCCGATGCAACAATACAGTCAGTACTGGTTCATATCACACGTGAAACTTCTGTCCGCTCACAAACTGGATCTTTGGGGGAGTCAGCTAATCCTCTTCTCCTGGACCCGAAAGCAATACTGTTTTCTGAGACCTCTTTCGCGTGTCTTTCACACCTTTGGAGACATTTGCAGAGGCAGGACCTAAAGACGAGCCCCAGTGGAAAAACTCGAGCTGCTACTGTAGAGGCAGTGAATGACCATTGAAAAAAAAAACTAAAACCAGAGGGGTAGCGACCAGAAAAGACAGGCATCAGGCTAGACTACCGCACAGGGACGGCGACCGAACGGTCATCACAAACGCGATGTAACTGTTGACCCAACGGACACAGTGAATTTCTCTCCCGTTCAACCGATGGAACAATGGAACCCCGATGAAGTCACACACTGTCCATGACTGGAAGGTCAAATTTTGCTACATGGCCCATTTCAATTCTGCGAGCACCTACTTCGAATTCTTCCCACAGCGTTGGCTGTACAACAGCCGACGTTGTCTGGAGCAACAGGGAAGGAACTGCCACTGCCCACATCTGCTTCAATGGTAACTTATTCTCCCAACCTATCATCTACCTAGTGTTGACAAAGTGACTCACAACACCCCATCCCCTCCTCCTCCTTCACTGATATATATATATATATATAGGGGCGCGTGTAGCGCAGTCGGAGGAGGCGCGACTGTCGCGTGCACCCGATACCAGGTTCCTGGTTCGGATTTCCCGCCCAGGCCAACCAAGCCTTCCATCCCTCCGGGGTCGGTGAATTGGTACCAGACTTGTCTGGGAAGGATAGAGCGCTGACTTGTTCATCGGCTGGCCACCGCAAGTCATTGTATGGCCAAATACGCATTCATGTCGCCTCCACGACATCCCGTAGAAGTAGAATGCGCTGGCGCATCCCAGAAGGGATTGAGTAACGCCGTCCTTTATCCTTTATATATATATATATATATATATATATATATATATATATATATATATATATATATATATATATATATATATATATATATATATGTGTACGAAAACCGACTTACAGAATTGTGCCCGGTCCCTGTTTTAAATAGTTTGCACGGGTGAGTTGCCCTCCCCCGCTGTTTTCAACCGATGTGGTGCGCGGCGTCGAGCATAGGTAAATAGCTCGATAGCTCCGAATACAATCCTTTAAACTTAAGCTTTTAAACGACGTAACAAATGCAAGATCCAGTGTCCTGCCTTACAGGCAGACGATGACCTGCATAACAGTGCAGCGACACTAGCGAATCTGAAGGATCATGCACGCCGAGAAAAAAAAGAAAATAGGTCGCAGGTCACCCGGATCCAAAGCCTGAACTTCTCGATAGCGAAGCGGCGCTTGGCGATCAATGAGGAACAACGATATCTCGAAATCCCAAAACGAGGAACTAGAAGAGGTGCAACGGGAAGTGGGAACGTAGTTACAAGATAGCTTAACTGCACAAAATAGTATCGTGGCCTACGTAAATGATCCGGTATAGAGTGCCAGTGGAAATGAACACATTTATTGTGTTCTTCAGACTCATTGCCATCTAATTGCAGGTGCCCTTCGCTACGTCAACGGGTGAAATTGTCTGATAAACTGTGATTGAACGTCTTGAAAGGGAACTCACTGAAGAATCTGCTTATGCCAGCTCTTCCAGGACTAAGCGGCAAATGGAGCGAAAATGAACCGGAGTCCGCAGTAGAGGAAGATGTAGACGAGGAAGACCGCCTTCGCGTCCTGCCGCATGTCCACAGATAGATCGGTCTTTATGGAGGACAACAGATCACTCAGCTCTGCCGAATTCGAAGAGAGGTCGCGGGACTTGCTCCTCTCCTGATTCGTGGTTCGTGTCGACGATGATTCCGAAGCGATTTGGCGTATCGAGTATCTCGTGTGTGTCGCATATTCAAACGAGGCCGATGTCATGAACAGAGACGTCTCCAGTGACGTCAGCGAGCACTGCTTACTGTAGCGAGGTTGCGACATCCAGCGCGAAATCGTATCGCATACATTCTTCACGTTCGGCGCCGCATCCAAAGCTTCGTGACCACTCACAAAGTGCGTTGTTGTGCACGGAACGCCGAACGAGTCGTACATGCATGGGCTCTCCTCGTGAGCCTCAAGGAATCCTGTTCGCACTGCTACGAGCCGTTGGTTGTACCGCCTTTGCTGCAGCTCTGCCCACCTCTTGGCTCGACGTGCGAAACGCTTCCCTGTTCCTCTTCCCGGGCAGCTGGCTCTACTAGTCACATTCGCACTCTGCTCCGTGAATACGTCTTTTCTCTCCGTGCATGAGGTAGGAATGCCATCTGACATAATACGAATTGCGGACGGGATCAGTGCATTGCCGAGAAGCAGTCGCGGATGCGCACAGAGTCGTCGCCGTTGAGAAGGCAGCGACGAAGCTAAGACTGGGTGAGCAGCTGATACAGTCCTAGGTGGCGGCGCACCGACTAGACCGAAAGGGGGCGTGCACCGGAGTGCGTACGTGATTGATGATGTATAAGACGCAGATGGATAGGGAGAGGAAGACATGCAATTCATCCGCAATCAGGCAAACTCAACCTCTTCGTTGTGGCATGGGCATCGGATTGCATGCCGCTCGCAGCTCCGCTGCATCCTGAGAACTAACACAGAACTAGAAAATCTCCAATAGACTTTTATGTTACGGAAATTTTATTTAAGCCTTGAGATGTTGATAAGTAATTTGTGATTCTCCACATAACGAGGAACTGAGAGGTCGATGAGCGGGGCGGAACGATTCAAGCAATTGTCAGAAGGCTCCTAATGATCTTCGTTTGGGATAAGTCGTCGAAGACCTGGCGGTCCGCCGAGGTGAAGCAAGGCGCATCGCTGAAAGCTGCTCTATGCGAGCTTTATGATCGCTGATTAAATTTTTCGTGATGTCAGGACAACACCAGCACACACTCCAGTGCATGCGTCAGACATCGTGAAATTCTTGGCGTTGCATTTGCCACCATTCGTGCTCCCCGAGAAAGGACCCATTGTGTACGCGACATAGAGGAACAAAGATACTGCCAGAGCCCGCTGGGGACGACATATGATACGGACGAGGTATCCAAAGACAGTAGTCCGTCCGTTACCTTGAACGTCTCTCCGTCCACCCGACCAAGTCTATGGGCCTCCCAGCGAGCTTCGCACCTGCTTCGGCGCTATCGATTTCCAGGAGTTATCTTCAGAGTAGAACGACGTGAATGTATTGACCTATGGGAAGGCTTTATAACAAATCAGACGTTCAGCGGCTGCCAAAGGTATGGTTGGGGGGGGGGGGCTTCGCCCCAAATATCGGAGACACACACCGTCTTACCAGGGACGCCCGCGCGACGGCGCGACGTCGGCGACAGGTCTTTTGAACCTGGGCGCTTGTGACACAACGTCAGTGACATGTCTTCAGAATCAGGACCGGAGGCCTTTTCCCCCTTACTGGACCCCTCTTACTGGTTCCCCTTGCTGGTCCCCTTTTCGTGTTCCATCTCCTCGTTCCCCCTATTGAACCTCCTTCCCCTGAACGATCCCTTCTTGCTGGATCCCCCACCCCCGGCACGATTGTAATTGCACCGCTGTGGCACGTCTTCTGAATTAGGACCGCCTTCGCACGACATCGGCGACACAACTTCTGAACCAAACGTCCTTTGTGCGACATCGATGACACGTCTTCCGACACCAAAAGCCTTTTGCGCGACGTCCTTGAAAGGCCTCGGAAGACGAACAGCCGCCCTTTTATATATATAGTAGGATACCACAATCTCGATCAACCAATCATATCGATTTTTGGCCAGAAGTGACCGTCTGAGGTTGGAATCGCGATATGTTGGGAAGTTCATACAGGAAAGCGGGCCCGTGTGTATATAAAGAACCTGAAAAGAACTTCAGAATGCCGTTCATCTTCTACACCTGTGTCAAAATTGACCACCTCTTGGGGTTATTACCCTTGTTCGGTCTGTGCTCTTTTCCGCTGGCGCAGAGCACAGAGCGCAACCAGAAGTTTTCGTTTTTCCCGCACGAGCTCGCTTCCACATAAGTAGCGCTGTATAGGCCTAGGTGAGCAATATCAATCGTTATTTATTGATTCCAGGTGAGAAGCCCAAGTCGATAATCCTACCAGTCGACAGCCTAGGTGCCTACTGGATTTATATAAGTCCTTTCACTGCCAACGAGAAGAGGATTACAAGGTAGTAGCAGAGAGTGAACCCCGACAGGTTTCTGTTGAGGCTGCTACCCATGTTTGGCCGAAGAGCGTGCAATTTGCAGTCTAACGTTCTATGAACTTTCCCGATCGATGTCGAGTTGTCACAACACACAGCACAATTTTACACTACCTTGCAGTTCAGCGAAAGCATGTGACAGTCGGAGATACTGAAACAATACAGGGTGCGTAAAAAGTATTGACGCACCTACATTTTGTTTCAGCTCCAGCTTTCTCTTTCTACCTCTATAGGTTTTTGTGTGTTATTTTTGTTTCCTGTATTGTGCTCAAAAAACACTCACGAAAAAAACTGATGAAACATGACCATCGTCGCTACGGTGGCCCTTTTTTGTCTGTTACCCAAAGAGCTGAATATTTCCTTAACAAGAGAATTAGGCGCTGTTCGAAACGGTTGGTGAGGAAAGAGGTCAGCAACCTAAACGTCAGCCACGGCTCTATCATAACAGATGATGATTACAATATGTTCAAGCACGATAACGTTCGAATCCAAAATTATCAATCTCTGTCCGATAACGGTAAACAGATAACGCGCGCAGGTGTAGACAGCTTCTCAGACGAGCACAGCTTAAACATGAATCCGCTGGATTACTCTTTTTAGGCGATTTTGGAGAATGAGGTCTGGGCTACTTTCAACAGAAATGACCAGTCGCAGAAGGCTACCCTGTTAAAAGCACGGGACGAAATCCAAGCGAGTACTTGCGGCGCGTGCTCATGAATTTTTCCGTCGTTTTCGTTCCTGCATTCACAGTAAAGGAGCCAATGTCAATTACGAGTTACTCTATCGTGTTCGCAAGATCATTTTCCATATTTCTCAAGTGAATATTTGAAAACTTTCTGCGCAATACTATTTCCACAACCGTCATTTACTGCGTCAATACCTTTTACGCACCCTGTAATTCAGTACGGAGGACAAACGCCAAAGAGCGGAAACATACCACCGACAAGTTTTCTCGAAGAAACATTTAAGCAGCGGAAATGCGGGTTTGGCTGTTGGACGGCAATTGCGTTCTTAAACATTCTGGGCTATACACCATTATTGCCAGTTTTCTATAAAATTCATCCCTAACATGCAATACGCTGGCGTCGCGCTCTTGCACACCCACGCTGGACGACAAGTAGGAGCCGCCCTTGTTTATCAACAACGCTCGAATGGCACAATTGACGTTACGATTCTCAGAAATGCCCGCTGTTGAAAATTGATGCCAACGCATGGAAAGAGTTTTTTTTTCATTTTCCTCTAAACCTTCGTTCTCCAGTACAAGTGTATATCGAAGGAGGCACTCCTCAAGAAGTGTAGTGCGCCTAAAATACATAAATGATCCAGAAGAGATCGAAATGGTAGACTAGCTAGCTAGATAAGTTGAGGGATAGGAAGAGATAAAGGTCGGCATTAGTCAATAGCTTTGCGGGATGCATATTCTACTTGAACAGGATATCGTGTAGGCAGATTGAATGCGTATTTGGCCTATGCAAATGTATGTCATGCCTATATGGGAGCGTAGAGCGCACTCGAAGAGGTGCCAGCTGTCGAACCGATTCTAGGCTCCTGGTTTGGATTTCCCGCGAAGGCCAACCATTCCATCTCTCCCGTGTCTGCCGGCGAATAGGCACCAGGCTTTCCTGAGAAAGGATAAAACAATGACTTGTTCATCGGCTGACCAGCCCAAGTTATTGTATAGGTCTAGTATACAAATTGCATCCACCGGTAGAATGCGTGGCTCATCCCGAGAGATTAATTAGACCCGTATCTTATCCCGTAACCTTTATTTGACCTATACAATGGCTTCCGGTACCAGTCTCTGGACAAATCAGTGCTTTGCCCTTCACTGACAAATCTGCTACTAATCCATCGACCCTGGAAATGCTTGGTTGGCCTGAACGGAAAAAAACCGAACTAAGAACTTCGAATCGGAATGCATGCGACAGCCGCGCCTCCTCGGACTGCGCTACCATGCAGCCCTCAGGGGTTGGGCAAGAATGGATGTTAAAACTACTTCGGAGTTCACAGCTGCCGAAAAGTTACAGAGCAGAAGCCCATACAACACGTCACTAGCGACTTTTTGATTCGTCCCTCTGTCTACGCTTAGCTGTGCTTTCACCTTTATGAAACCTATCCATATACGATGGTTACCAAACAGGTTGAACTGCGAAGAATCAACAAAAACAATTGGGGTTACGTTGATAGAGCTACTGTAAGACGCAGCTGTGCAACATTACGCAACATATTCGAACGTCACTATTCGAACCACATTACAATAAATTTCCGCCGAGGAAGGTCGAGAAACCCTTTCGGTCTTCGAACTCTGATACAGTTATGCATCTAGGGAGGCACCTCGTAGGAAGTACAGCATGCGTAAAATGCACATATGATGGAAGGCTAGGGTAGCTGCTTGCATGAGAAATCTGTTGATGTTCCCACAGTTGCGAGTGACTGGACAAATTGTGCGGTGAAAGCGAAAACCGAGAATGGTTTGCACAACACAGCTGCACGCAAAAAGCCCGCGCATCGAGCATGTTAATCAACAAGGCTTATTCCGGATCTTTTTTCGCGCACGGGCCCTCTGCTTCATAAGTACCGTGGAGGTTAGCTCACACAGAAAAGCGTTGCAGCCTACGCACCTTATTTTTAGATGTCTTTCAATAGACGATAAACAAGTTTTAGTGCGCGCATATTATACATGTACGACCAATAGTGGAAAGCGGAACCTGAGTGCCTTGGCCTTATAGAAAGAAATATATCCTCATGTTGGAAAAGGTGCAAAAAAATTAAGAAACTGACTGTGTGTCACAAAAATTCAGTAAGCAACTGAATTTCACACCCACGAATCATAAGAGCGGTTCCAAAGTGCATTTCATTAGCATTTACCGTGCCCCAGTTTCGTAACAGCTGTTGCAAAGCGCTCTTTCTTAGCCTTTACCGTGAAAAACAGTGTGTCGTGAATGCAAAACAGCCGCCCGCCTAGTTTCTGATTACGCTAAGTCGGCACTGTTTTTCGTAATCTGTACTCCTTTTCCCCTCGAAGCAGCGGACACGTCGTCGGCTCCAGTGTACGGTGCGCGTGCGCGCCCCATGGCGAAAGCCTGACCCAATCGATTGCACGGGGGGGGGGTGTTTTTACGTGCCATCATAATGTCCACCAGCAACTAGCAAGAAAAAACGTCTTTGCTTTCATTACATATATCGAAGTTAAAAAATATACTAGGAAGGAGACCAATTCTAGAATCAAATCAATTCAAGTCAATCTTTTTGGCCCAAAGTTCGCCAAAGGAGGTAATTTGGAGTGCTGTTCACGAACCTGACATACGCTTTCGAAATTTCGCCCGATTACGGTAGATACGTGTGAGTAAGACTGTCGGAGCCACGGTCTCGTAGAAGAAGTCTGGGCAAAATCGGCGACGATGACGCCGGCAGTCTTATTCACCCGTGCCTACCGTAACCTACTGTAATTGGGCGAAATTTCGAAGACTGATGTCAGGTTCGTGATCAGCACTCCAAATTAGCTCCTTGGGCGAACTCTGGGTGAAAAAAACTGACTTGAATTGATTTGATTGTAGAATTGGTCTCCTTCCTAGTAAATTTTTCAGAATCCGATATATGTAATGAAAGCAACGAAAGTAATGTAGGAGCCCCACCAATGTTTCTGAAGCAAGGACCCTTCTTTAGCCTTAGGGGAGCAGTCCTAAGAAAAATGGGCAAGGAAAACATGAGAGAACAAAAACCAACACTCGCAGAACAAAGAAGAGTTCGTTGTATTACGTCATCAAGTTTCAGAAGGATGATAGGGCTTGAAAAGGCAGCAAATCAAAACTCATCAGAAGGAGATATTATAGCAAATAAGCAGTGAAGACAAAGCCCAAATGCGGTAAAATCCTTTGAAACGATCAAATATTTCACAAATGAACGCCCGCACTCGAAACCTGATTAGCAAAATCTGTGAAAACGCAATGAAGCAAGGTCAAACAAAGTTCACTTACTTGCTAAATGATCGTGAAGGAAGTGCAACAATTTATGGGATCCATTGCTTTCGTGATAGATTTTGTTGATCTCGGGAGACAAAGGATTCCCTTGCAGACCTAAAAAGGATTTGCAGCGATAAATACGTGGCGAGGAGATAATAATCCATGAAGGCATTCACTCTACACGAACGTTTTCACATGCGACTTTTCGTAATTGTGAACGTTATGCTTTATGCAAGCTTAGGCACGTGGTAGCGCAGCCGAGGGAGGCGCCCGTTGTCGCACGCACTCGATTCTAGGTTAGATTCTTGGCTCGGGGTATCCGCCAAGTCAACCAAGCCTTCCATCCTTTCGGGATCGATGAACTGGAGGCGAATTTCTCTGAGAGGGATAAACTACTGCCTTGTGCGTCAGGTGGTCACCGGAACTTTTTGTTATACCAAATAATGCATTCAAAATGCCTCCATAACCCTTTATCTTTATCTATCTTTATCTATAGGCATCCACTCATGGGTGGACGCAAAATAAAATAACAACACTAACACTAGCACTAGTAGTAACCGAACAAAAAAAAACCAAAGAAGAAGAAGAAAACGAAACAAAACAACCAGCACGACGAGAAATGAAAGGGGGACAAGGGGAAGCACGATAAAAGAATTTTAAAGAACAATAATCAAAAGCCACAGAAATCAGGCCAGCAAACTATGAGCAACGTTGGACAAGAAGAAGGCAGTTGAAATCGAGAAAAATTGAGTCTTACCGAGGTATAACCAGTTTCTTAAGGAGATTTTTAAAAGTGCTGAGTTTGAGCCCTAGACAACCTTGTGCGATTAAGAAGTTGAAGGCGGAAACCACCCTTACTGAGAAGAATTTTGACCTGACATTCGTGCGAGAAGCCCGAGTAGCGAGTTTGCGCGCGCCTCCTCTAGTTCTGGACTGAGCCAAGGTGAAGAACATCTTTGAAGAAACAGATGTGATCCCGTGAAGGATTTTGAAAGCTAGTAGGAGGTCGTACTTATCACGTCTGCTTTTCAGGCTGGGCAAGTCCAGCCGTTGACGCCTCTCCACCCCATTGGGGATGTCACTATACGGCAGGCCGCTACAGCGAAGAACTAGTTTTCTAGTAAAATTGTTTTGGACATTTTCTAACCGTGCAATGTCCTTTTTAAGGAAAGGATTAAATACAGCGGTGCCATTTTCTACTACAGGGCGGACATATGTTTTGTACGCTTTGACGAGCACCTGAGGGTCTTTAGTCCTAAGAGCATTGAATAAATTGTAGATGCAAGCGTGGGCCTTGGTAGCTATGGAAGTGCAGTGATTCGAGAAACTGAGTTTGTCATTGATAATGAAACCCAGGTCCCGGATTTCGTTGACCTGATTAAGGACCTCGCCATTGATCATGTACTTAGAGTCCGTTTGACCAGAGCCCAACGATAGAACCGCAGTTTTTTGTACAGCTAGAGGAAGGCCATGAGCGCGCGACCACGTCACCACGCCATCGATAGCGGATTGCAAGACCTCTTTATCGAGAACGGAGTTAACCACCCTGTATATTTTCAGATCGTCGGCATACATGATACAGGAGACGGAGGGAGGAACTGAAGCGGGGAGGTCAGAAGTGAATACAGAAAAAAGGACGGGGGAGAGAACACTGCCCTGAGGGACGCCACAAGGGACATCATAGACTGTTGATGTATCTTTGCCTATACGTACCTGAAAAGTACGATCTGTAAGGAAATCCTGAATCCATTGAACAAATCGGGGGTGAATCCCGACAGAGATGAGCTTGCGTATGAGTAGGTCGTGGGGGACCTTGTCGAATGCTTTGGCAAAGTCAAAGTAAATGACATGAACCTGTTGTCTGAGGTCTAAGGCAATGGTCCAATCGTTGACGGAAGAAAGAAGGGCAGTTTCAGTAGATTTGCCATGGCTAAAACCGTGCTGACAATGAGGAACGATGTGGTTATCATCCAAGTATTGAAGTAACTGCTTCTTGAGAATTTTTTCAAAGATCCTGGCGAAAATGGAAGTAATACTGATTGGTCGAAAGTTTTGAGGCAGATTAAAGGGAGGTTTCTTAGCGACAGGAACAATAAAAGAGTGCTTCCAGCGCTTGGGAACCTCACCCCTACAGTAAGAGAGGTTAAACAGGAACTCCAAGGGATAGGCGATTTGGAAAAGAACCCTTTTAAGGAAGAATAAGGGGATCATGTCTGGAGTTTCAGTAAACGAATTGGGGCAAGCGGAAAGCAATTTGATGATATCCTCTTTGTAGAACCAAGCTCCGTTAGACATAGCTGATTGAGCAGGACCGATAGAGCACTCAGACATGTCCAGAGGACTGTGGTCGAAGTTTTTACTAAATTCATGGGCGAGTGCTTCAGCTTTATCAATATCCGTGTGCGCGAACATATGATCTCCAACAACTAGGCTAGGTATTTTAGGCCTTGCTTTTAACCGAGATCTAATCAACCTATGGAATTTGGAGATGGAATTAGAAGCTAAAGTCTTACGTTCAACGTATTCAAAGTATTTGCCCAGCTTCTTATTGACAAGGTTGTTTAACCTGTAAAAGTCAGTGGTAGAAGTACCCCCCTGTTGGAGAGTAGCCAGCCACATTCTTCTCGCCTTAATAGCATTTTTTGCAAGTATCCTGGCAGCTTGGAGGGACGCACATCAACATTAACGACAGGTACGTACATTTCAATAGCGTGATGTAAAATGGCAATGAACATTTCATACATATCATCAACGGATTTAAGGGGGGTGAATGACCCAAGCCAATCGATGGAATCCAGATACTCTCGTATAACATGGTAATTCGCTGAGGAAAAGTCTTTCCTGGTAACAAAATTGGGACGTGATTTAAATAAGTTGAGTTGAAACACCACCCTGGCGTGGTCTGAGTTACCTAAAGGGCTACCAATTACCAAATTCCTGACCAAGTTGGGAGCGTTGCAAAACAATAGGTCGAGGAACGATTTTTGCCGAGTAGGTTTAGAAATCAATTGAAGCAGACCGTGAGCTTCTAAGAAGCTAACAAAGTCTTTGGAGACCGATGTGAGAGCTGAGGGAGAATGGATATCACTCCAGTCGATGTCACTGAGGTTGAATTCCCCCAGGACAATGACGGGAGTGTCGCACGTGCAATGGTCACTTATAGCCTTTAAAAGTTGGTGTGATGAGATCAGGGGACAGCTAGGAGTACGATAAACCAGGATGAACCTGGTTGTTCTGAGGCCGAGGAAAACATCCATAACAAGAATAGAGATTTAGAATTCGAATAAGAATGCATGGTGCATCTCTAAAGGGATTGACTATCGTCTCCTTTGTCCTTCAACATATGCACTTAGCCTCAAAATTTTACACCAGAGCGAAAATATAAATGATGTTCAATAATTCATTCACGCATTCGTTCACTCGCTTGTTACATGTGCTTGGGACCACACGTGAAAAACCCCTCCCCATAAGAAGCCGCCAATTCCTTGAATGTCGAGAGACCATGAAGATGCTGCTGGCAAATACGGCTGCAATCACTGACTGCTTGATTTTAAAAGAGTGGAGCTCTATGATTCGCCCTTGACCTAGAAAGTTTGCGAGCGCTTGTCCGAATCCGGACATCACCGTGTCCCAAAAACGCACCCGTGTCGATTCGAACCACTGCAACAGCAACAACTCAGACGGCATAATCAAGTTATTTTCCTCGCCTACGTTTACATCTCCGGCCTTTTCTGCTTTCCTAGATTTTTCCACACGATTAGCTAAATGTCCCATGTAAACTAATGATGGGATATCGAGTAAGACACCGATTTGGAAAACATTCAGAATGTGCTAGGCTAATCTAAATTTGTATTCATGACAATACGGACAAGCCTGATTTCGTTCTATATTACCGCTCCATTCGACTGAATTTCAGAGAGGAATAAGGCAGAATCACTTTCAAAGCTGAGTGCTAGCTGAAAATCAGTGAGGAGATCACAGTGCGCAGCTGGTTCGGCTACGCTTAAAACAGGAGATGCAGAGCTCGAAACAGATGGAAAGCCTGCAAAATCGCAGTTCAGGATAGACGGCCATGCAAGAAAATGAGAAGAGGCAAAACCGCGATCATCTTCAAACACTTTATTGCTACATTATATCCAAACCAGACGGCCGTCAAACGTCTGGTTGAAGGCTTCGCCCCCAAACCCGGAGAATAGAACAACCCCAATCTTTTTCTATTCTTTTTAGGCCTTCCTACTTTTATTACATTAAAAGCTGGTTGAATTATTTTACTATATAGATTAGCGGAGCAGGATATGGTAGGGCAAAATCTTATTTACTTATTTTATTCTATGTAAGCCAACACACAAACATCGAAGTCACTTCACTGCTCCTATGAACCCCATCCACCCTCTACCGCATGTACGCGATTTATTTTCCGAAGCGCCCGTTCTCTAATAGTGAGAAGCAGATCAAGAGAGTCCCAATCCGAAGTGCCTAATCTGCAGAAACATAAATAAAATTAATCGGTACTGGAAAACAGGTCGACATCGTTTCCTGTCTGACGGCAATAATACTCATCCGAATCCCATAATCACTCTCTCTACCTCTTCTCCTTACCCCTCCCTCCCCTCCCCTATAATACTTCCTTACCTAGGTGCTGGCAAAGAAACGGAGTGAGAGTCAAGCACGCACATGTGACATGAGTCCCGACTCACACGTCTCCACGTTGCCACGACGTCTGTGGAAACCCGACGCTCATAGTACGATATTGAAGGAAAATACTGGTCTCCTTATTCCTCCCGCCCCCTCACCTTAGTGCCACGACACCTTGGTGCCATTTCCCCTCCTACTGCTCCCCCTTACTCGACATCACTACGCAAGTTGGGCGTCTGCTGCACGCCTTCTGAGTCCTGACACACGTTGGACGACATCTGCAGCACCTCATCTGAATCTCTACGCACGTTGGACGACGTCTTCAGCACGTCTTCTGAATCCCAACGCAGGTTGTACGACATCTACGGCACGTCTTCTGAATCTCTTCGCTCCGCACTTGATTCCCATTCATATCCTTGCCCGCTGAATACATCATAAACTTGGATGGTCCGCCGCCAAAGTTATAAGTTTGCCAGCTATCACCTATGGATAAGCTGAAAGAAAAACCGGCTGGCATACGCCGCACTGTCGTAAGCATTTCTTGGCTTCAGCCCCCTCCCCTCCCCGTGACTAACAACGTGACCCACGGATTAAACGAATTATTATATATGGTAAGGTAAGATTGCCGGACCACCACCTTCATGAGATATAAAAGAAAAAGCTCACTTAATCCGCACTACATGATGGGACGCCTCGTCGATGAGCACACCTTCGGAAGAGCCTGTGATTTCAGATTTTTTACTCGAAAAGACCCAGTCTTTCTAAAACCAGTGACGCTTTATAAAGCTGTGATGCTTCATAACGCAACAAGAATCGTTAGCCACAATATAAAATGCTCTGCAAAAAATTTGGATGAGAACTAGCCTCCTCCGCCTTCGCGGATATACGTCACTCTTCAAGGGTCACTTTTGGTGTTTAGTGTTGAGGTGCCCCATCATATTCAGGAAATAATCCACATGTGGAGCAGCAAATACAGCAAATGAGATTCGTGGACAAACGAATTGTAAGAAAAGCTGTGTGAAATTTGTTCGCCCTCAGAAATAAGGAGGTTCATTCCCTTACCTCACACATCAATACCTAAGAGTACAAAGTAGAACTGAACGTGCAGAAAATATAGTATTCGTTCAGTTTGTCCTAGCTTTCACTCTCTGAAATGTGACGAAAAAGCTGAATGCAATTTTCGAGCTGGAAGTTGGTATAGAGGCAAGCCAGACCGGCGATTCACAGCATCACTGGCCTAAAGCATACTCCCACACAGAGCAAGGCAGGCATCCGTACACAGTATGACACCTATTCGGGAACGTATCTCGTCCCAGTCCCAACAGATTTTGAGATTACCTTCATACGGTAGCCGAGATTCACAGTACGGAAACGAGGATCCTCAGCCTCACTCACCTCACACATAGATACAAGCATCGATAGATATCGATCCAAATTATCGACTTCTTAAAAAGCTTAAGCTTACTATACCTTCTTTACCTCTAGGCTTAAGCAAAAATGCACATAAAATTCATTGTTAGCTCCCGAAACAGCCATCACCGGTGCGAAACCGGTCACCCTCACAGCTTCCCCCATCCTTTCATCAGATACCGTAAACGCTGCAACTACTACAACTGAATACAAATTTTGTGATGTGCGCATCAAATGATCTTCAAAAGATGAATGGGCGAAATTCTGCTTCAACTTTTGAAATCGGGTGAGTAGAATAGTGCGGAAAACTACTACATATGCAATTTGCCAGGTACGGTCAGTGCTGTTACGGTGTGGTCGCACAGTGTAAGACCTCGATCAGTGCGAGAAGAAAACTGTTACCTTCATAGGCTTTTCACACTATGAGTGGAGGTATTCTTTCACGCTCATTATGTATCTGAGAACACTTCTGCTGAAGGTCTTTCATAAGCACTCCACAAACTGTCATGTTTTACAGATTTGGGACATTGGTAATGAATCATGAAATGCCAACAAGGAAAAGGAAAGGAGCAAGGAAAAGAGCCAAAGAAAGAGCACGGATACCGTTTTTCTATGGAAATTTAGCACTAGAGTAGATGTGGAAAAAGCCGACGAGGAGCAGGAATGGAATCGTCGACGTTACATTTGTGAAGCACAACCTTTGCTATTTTGTCACCTAAGCGAAGATGCCAACGTCGCACCCCTGAATGGTAAAGTCGTGCCAGCGAATCGTTAACCACCGTTGACCATACGAAGTTTTGAGTGCCTCCTACTCATTTGCCTCGAGGATTCGGCAAATATTAACATGTTCTGCTACTATATGAGGGATGGAAATTCTTCCTAAAGTATTCATTCTTGCCGTTCCCGCACACCCTTAAGGCAGTTCCCTAGTCAGCACATCAGAATACTTCGAGAGGGTTGGCGCTAGGGATGAGCGAACAATGAAATTTTGAAACCCGGATAAGGATAACGGGTAATTTTGCCCAAAAATGACTGGATAACGGAAAAACGGATAACGAAAAAACAATAAAAATTAACACTAATTTTAAGCCATTCTTTCTCCTTTAGTAGGCTAGGGTTATAACCCTGTCCACGTCACATGTCAAATAAGCCACTTTTTTCCTTCTTATTGGTGTTTTTCTTCAAGGCGCGTGGTAGCGCAGTTGGAGGTGCCGTCTATCGTATGCTCTCCGATTCAATGTTCTTGGTTCGGATTTCCTCTCCAGGTCAACCAAGCCTTTCCACCCTTTTGAGCTCGATGAGCTGGTACAAGGCTTGTCCGTGAAGAATAATGCACTGACTTGGCCATATGCTGGCCACCGCAAGCCGTTCTATAGGCCAAATGGGCTTTCATACTGCCTCCACCACGTCCCGTAGAAGTGGAGTGCGAGGCGCACCCCGCAATAGAATTGAATAACGTCGTCCTATAGCCTTTATTCATATTTTTTGGTTGCAATAGAGGCGCTGGGTATAGATCCTACGGGTTTTCTGAGCCGTGGTTGGGCAGTCATTAAAATCACTCGCTTTTTGTCTACTCTTTAATAAGCTTTAACACTAATTCTGGCCTAGATCGAACAAGACTCTTATTGCTCCGAACAAGGTGAATTGCTGCTAAGCGTATTTGGGGAGAATGGCAGAAAATTCATCAAGCTGTGGAACCTATGCTGTTAAACAGACCTATCTCGGCTGTCGCAAGCGTCTTCTTCAGAGCCTGGATAAGAGCAGAGGATCTGCTAATTCGATGGTCATTTCAAGCACAGTAGTTTCATATTGATTAGAAAATAAGATGAAAGAGGCGTTGCACAACGAGTGTCCTTACGAAAGCAGGCAAATTGGTTTTTGTTCCAATTTTAGTATATGTTCATTCCTGAACATATACTAAAATTGGAACAAAAATCTGGTAAACATCTTCGCATAGAAATGGACGTGACTCATGCACCTCACTCACTAACATAACGCTCATCCAAGAGCGATTTATCAGCCTTTCGGCTGTGTCACCAGTCACGGTCAGTCTGGTTGTTTTGCCCTCCTTTATTTGGTCTTTCCAACAGCATAAGAAGCTATTACAATCCACAGTGATTCACTGATAAGTACTCTTTCAAGCTTTGCTTTTCTTGTTCAAACTCTGAAGGTGGTTGTGCCAAAACGTCAACCGAATTAGGTTCGTATATCAGTATTTAATCCACAGCCCCTTGACAGCTCTCTCTACTGTTCAACAACTATCCATAAACCTATAGATGAACCTGGAGTTATTTGGAAACCAGCCGTCTGTGCGGCCGAGAGGCCGCACCGACGGCTTCGTCGTGGCAATAACTTCTCATAATCAATTTTAGCTGCCACCTATGTCATGGTTTCCTCAAGAAGAACATCTTAACTACGTCGATTAGGGCAAGTTAGAAAAAAAGCAAAAAATGGACGACATCTACAAAAACGCTTATTTGCACAATATCGATTGAGGGCGATCGACAGTTCAAAAACGAACTTCGGATTCGTGTTCAGCGACCTTGATTGCTCCCGGGGCTGAAGTTTCGTGCCGCTTGAACGACATTCACAAAAAAATCCATAATATCGATCGATATCGATTGGTCGACTCCAGATTCGTGCTCAGCGACCTTGATTACTCCCGGGGCTGAAGTTTCAACCGCTTGAGCGAAATCCGCAAAAAATCGATAATATCGATCGATAGCGTTTCCCCCTGCTGTGAAGGCCTTCCGTCGATGATCACCTAAATGCCTATGCATGGTTGCCGACGTGTTCGGCACGTCTACGGCTCGCCATACATGGTTGCCGACGTGTTCGGCACGTCTACGGCTCGCCATGCAGGGTTGCCGCCGTGTTTGGCTTCTCAGTACCCCCACTCCAGTTGTGACGGAACACGCACACACACACACACTGCTCCTTTATATATAGTAGGATATGAAAGTACTGGTACATAGTACTAGTACATCGGTCGGCCACAGGAAGTTATCAGTGGAAACACTGGAAGCATAGTTTCAAAGAACTAGAAGTTGAATATCTGGCACATTTTTAAAACGGGTTGATTCAAATGGACTTTATTCCTTCCTCCTCTACCGCCTGATTTCTCGAGATCGTACATTATGCTAGAAGATATTTTGGTGAAAACCCTACAAACAGAAATGAGCAAGGAATCGGTCTGCATTTTAAAATCCGCTATTAGCAGGTAGTTTAGTCTAATCATACCATAGGGAACTAACCATAAGAGAAGGCACCAACCTAGCACGGCAAACGTATCTCAATTATCAGTGCAAAAAACACAAAACGATTTGTAAAATATTGTCCTTATAATTAACTAACCACAAGAAGCCAGAAGGCTAAATTAATTCAGTCAATGATAAGCAGTCGTAGGCCAGATATTGTTGTTCGTTATCCGGCGATTTTTGGCCGGATAACGAACAACGAAACGAATAGGCCAAAACCCGCCGGATAACGGATAACGATTAACGCGCTCATCACTGGTTGGCGCGTTTTCAAGAGCGTCAAAAAAGTCGTGAAGAAGAAGAAGGTCGGCTCCTTGCCTGCCTAATCGACTCCATTGTTCTGCCTGCACCTCGAAATTGCGAAAGCAGAATGAACAAGCGTCGCGCAACGAGCTCGCAGTGACACGGCTCACACAAGTGAGAGGTCTCCGGGTTTCCCGCAGTCCTTTATCCTTATATAAATATAAACAAATAAATAAATAAATATATAAATATAAATATATATATAGGGTTGGTAAAACGTATTGACGCACTAAACGTAAACGTTAGAAGTAACAACACATCATAAAATTTAACAAATTTATATACAAAACGTCAACAATGATCTAGCGAACAGAATAGCATCACTTGTATTTTATATGGGCTTCTTTGCTGCGAAGGCATCGACGGTGCACATCGATTTAGTATGCTATGCTTTGACCTTAAGTGACGATGCTTTTGTGCATTCAATTTGTAAAAGTGTTACATACTCTTCAAGGAACTCCAAAGTTCTAATTCTGGCGGAAGGCTTGCTGCAAGGGAGGCGCATCCGGCCAGTATCACGGCTTGTGTATTCATCACAAGCGCCTCTCGTTTTCGTGGATACAGAAGTGAAGATAAATCAGTACAACTATCTGTGTTGGTGTCCTAAAGAAGCAACTGGTTTCTTGGCTTGAATCCCACCTTGACAGCAAGCCGTATGTCTTCCAGCAGGATTAGACTCCTGCGAGAGTTGAGGATTGTTCAGGACTGGTGCCGCGCCAACTTGAAGGACTTCATTTCGGCAGAGGAACGACCTCAGTATAGACCAGATTTGAATCCGCTGCATTACTCTATATGGAAGTTTTGAAGAACAAAGCTTGCGCTACTTCCCACAAAAGTATGAGGTCAGTGAAGGAGATCTGGACAAAGCATGGAATGAAATCCACGTGGACTACTTGCGGTGCACAGCCCATGGCTTTCCTCGCCGTCTTCGCCTCCGCATTCGAAGCAAAGAAGCCCACATAAAATACAATTGATGTTATTCAGTTCGCAGGATCATTTCTGACATATCGTGTATAAACTTGCTAAATTTTATGTGTTCTCATTTCTAAGGATTAGGTTTAGTGCGTCAATACTTTATACACACTTTGTAAATTCGTGGACTCAAGCACCTTCAACAAAAGTGTTTATTAAGAAATAACAAATAGCAATTTTCAATCAATGTGGATCCCTTGTAACGCGGGACTGTTTCCCATTTATAGGCTAGCTGATCCATCCCACAGCTACAGAATTCTGCTTCTGAGCCTAAGAATCCTTGGAGGTGCTTTTTGACCTGGTCCACACTAATAAATCGTCTTCCAACTAAGAAGAAAACCGAACTAAAAAGGTGGTAGTCAGTCGGTGCACAGCCGGTACTGTTAGGCACCAGGGGTGCATACGAAATTCTGGACGTTAAATTTTCTTAACGAAATTTTTTAACGGAAAATTTTCGTTAAAAAATACATTTAGCTGTAAACCATCATTTCAACTGAAGAAAGGAAAACACCTAATACGTTTCAACATCAAGAGGTCAACAGCTAACGTTCAAGGAATGGAGTTAAGGAGTGTAACACTGCAATGTAAAATAAACAAATCATCATCAACAAACACAGAAAAATAAACGAGCCTTCAGCAACAAATTATCTACAGGGTATAGAATAAGAACAACTATGGAATTACCATTCAAGGCAAGACGATCATCGGTAAGGCATCCTGAAATGTGCGATCAGGCAGGTACCCGAAGTTCCATCCTTTCCTAGTTCTTTTGTTAGACTGTTCTACGAACATGTGCAATCTCCGTGCAGGCACCAGCCCATTAAGTATAGATGTGGAGTATGCTCATTCTGTTCTACCGTAACCGGAGATGTGCCTGTTGTTGTTTCGCCATCTCCGGCCTGTCTCATGAGCCCCGCCGATTTCTTCATATCCTCGTGACTCTTTCGTCACCAAGCGGTGACCTGACTGCCCTTCCTTGCCTGTCAATAACCCTCTGGTCTCATCCTTTCGTGTAGTCTCTCGTCATGCTCCAAGTTCTAGGTAGCCGTCTGTAGGAGGGACAGAGGACATTGATTCGTCTCTTCTCCACTGGCCACAGCGGTCGGTCCTTCACCCCTCTGTCCCATTGCCTGTTTCCTTCGCTGTGCTCGCGACAATAGTGCAACTGGCACTAAACAATTCTGTATAGCCTCTTCGTGCCTATAACTATTGCTGTATAACCGGATAAAGTTAATAAGCTACTCCAGTTGTACAGCGAATAAAAAGGCACACCCAGCTCGGGACCAAAAGAAGCCAGTACATGGGGGCCGAACCGGGACCTCTCTGATCAAGGTGGTGAGTTCGATAATAAATTATTGAATGAGCTATCGAGATTACTGGAAGTACGTCAGTTCTTCACGAAGGGTTATAACCCTAGGGAGAACGGAGTGACAGAAAGATTTAACAAGACCATTGTAGAGCTTCTAAGGAAGAAGGTCAGCATACCAATGGAATGGGATCGCATGTTGCCCTACTGTATGGTAGCTTACAATACATCTGTCCACGACTCTACGGGAGAGTCACCGTTTTTCCTCCTCCACGGGTTTGACGCGCACATGCCAAGCGACATCTTGAGTCAAGAAGTGTCAACATATATGGTTGACCTGGACAGTTACATCAACGAGATGGTAACTGGATTAAAGCTGGCACATGAGCACGCACAGGAACAAAACGACAAAGCCCGAGATCGCATGAAAACAGCATACGATAAAGCCAAACACGTCAGCGAGAGACCGCTGACTCTCGGCGACCGGGTGTACATGCGTGTTCCTGCGGAGAAAAGCTCGTCGAGGCATCCTAAACTGGTAAATGAGTGGTGTGGACCTTTCAGAGTGATAGAACTGAGTGAGAATAGTGCGCTGATAACGGCTATCAACGCAAACCAAGAACCTAAGCGGGTTCCGTTCGACCAGTTGAGAAAACTACCTAGAGGGTTAGATGATGAGCCACTCCAGACAACAAAGACTAGGTCAAAAAGGGGTAGACCGAAGAAAAACAAGTGTAATAAAGTATCTTGTTTCAGAGTAACGATCGGCGCTCCAAATGAGGATCCGCTTCATCTCTACTACCCCTGCACGTGCGGCGTTTTCAAGGAGAGAGCACACGTTGGACTTCCTGGTCTTCGATGCAATTTGGCACGCTCGAAGAAAGTGCGAAACTTGTTCGAGCTGGCGAATGTGGCCTCGATTGCACTCGAACCGGCGTGGGGAGAGCACCGAAAGGAAGCTGAACTTCTCAAAAAGCAGTCAACACACCTCACTGTGTACGGGCTGAGCTGTGCAATATCGGCACACCGTCAGTTCTGTCACGACTTCGCAGCGGCTGTGAAGGAAAAGGAGGGTGTGAGGCTCGCTCACCCACCGATCTTTAGCCACCACCCTGGCTACGACATCTCTGCGTACTACGCCCAAGCCATGGTCCGAAGAGAGCAAATTTCGGAACAGGGCAGCGATGATATGCCAACCAATTCGATCATATTGGCTGTTCCGAAAAGCTTTGGTAGGGTGCTGACGGACTTCGAGCCGGAGCCCACAGTCAAGTTTGTGGTCTACAACCATCCTGGAGATATGGCTGACCAACTTGACAAGCTGCCAATCAGTGCAGCAGTGGTGTGGGTATGGCCCGAGACCACGCCAAGTTCGCCGCATATGCGAACTTGCCTTCAGGCAATCGAGAGGCACCTACAGTGTGGTGGGACGCTGGACTGTTTCCCGGCGCCCTTCGAAAAACTCCGCCAGGATCTGTGGGAGCAGATGCGTCGAGTGTGCGTTGAGGTCGTGCACATGCTCACAGGCCCAAAGCGTGGGTTTGACGCACGCGTGATTGACCATTACGGTCCATGCGCAGAGGATATCCCTAAGCTCCACCCCGCACTGAGCTTGGGTTTGAGCCCACGGAAGGCTGACCATTGCTTCCATGGTTGGCAAGTCCAAGTGTTTCTGGAGCAGTTGAGAGATGCTGCTTCAAACACTCTGCGTCTGCCAAGATTTAAGCTGAAGGAGAGGAAACCGAAGGAAGCCCCGAACAAAGCGACCACGTCAGCCACAGCCAGGGACAACCACGACGACGACGAGCCTGCCGCAAAGAAGAGAAAACTACCGAAACGCCCCGAAGTCATGTACCTACGTGACCCCAAGGCAAAACGAGCTGAACATGCCCCATACATGAAGCAGAGAGGACGAGGACGAGGACAAGGACGACGATGAGTCACCGGAGTTGACTCTCATGAGGACCGGCGTGTGGAGTATGCTCATTCTGTTCTACCGTAACCGGAGATGTGCCTGTTGTTGTTTCGCCATCTCCGGCCTGTCTCATGAGCCCCGCCGATTTCTTCATATCCTCGTGACTCTTTCGTCACCAAGCGGTGACCTGACTGCCCTTCCTTGCCTGTCAATAACCCTCTGGTCTCATCCTTTCGTGTAGTCTCTCGTCATGCTCCAAGTTCTAGGTAGCCGTCTGTAGGAGGGACAGAGGACATTGATTCGTCTCTTCTCCACTGGCCACAGCGGTCGGTCCTTCACCCCTCTGTCCCATTGCCTGTTTCCTTCGCTGTGCTCGCGACAATAGTGCAACTGGCACTAAACAATTCTGTATAGCCTCTTCGTGCCTATAACTATTGCTGTATAACCGGATAAAGTTAATAAGCTACTCCAGTTGTACAGCGAATAAAAAGGCACACCCAGCTCGGGACCAAAAGAAGCCAGTACATAGAAAGAATTAATAAAAGTACAGTAACAACCCCTTCAGTGGAATGTTAACACGTTGACGAACGCACAATTTTCGAGTGCCTGGTGCGTGGGACCAATCATATTTTTGCAACATCGGGGCTGTGATACGACATCGTGTCACACGGTCCCACACTGCCTAGAAGGTGTGACACGCTGTCTTCGTGTTAACGTTCAGGAAAGGTAGCTTTCCAAGTTTTTGTTATTAGCATTTTTGTAAAATAGCTTAAAATACGTCGAATACGCCCAGCGGCCGAAAACGTTCCCTCCGTCTCGACTGCTCCAGGTGGGAAAAAGTGTTTTGAGATGAGCAGCGCCAGGTGAGAAAAGGCATATCTTACGAGGTTAGACCAGTATCTTTGTGAATTCGTTGACCTGCTTGGGGACTCGGCGAAAAAAATTCTAGCTCCAAAGTACATTAAAGGATAAGGGTAAAGGATGGCGATACTCAATCCCTTCTGGGATACGCCGCTCATTCTACTTCTACAGGATACCCTGGAGACAATGGCTTGCGGTGGCCAGCCGATGAAGAAATCAGCGCTGTCTTTCCCAGGCAAGTTCGGTACCAATTCACCGACCCCAGAGGGATTGAAGGCTTGGTTGGCCTGGGCCGGAAATCCCGCAGAAGGACCAGCAACCTGGTATAGGGTGCACGCGACAGCCAGCACCTCCTGCGACCGCTCTACACGTGCCCCCAAAATGTATTATTCCTAAAAATCAAAACGAATTGAATTGATAAAAACATCAAAATATTCTTGCTGATTTCAATAGTTTCCCAGGAACAGTCCTAATCGGGAGGAAGAGACCTGCAACATTCGAGAATACTGCGGGTAAATGTTGTAAACTCACTGAGAAAAAAGTCCGTTAAAAATTCCGTTAAATTCCTAAAAATTTCCGTTAAGTCGTTAAGCCAGATTTTACCGAAAAATGCCGTTAATTCGTTAAATTCGTTAAATCGTAAACCGTTAACTGTGCACCCCTGTTAAGCACATGAGTTAGACGCTTCCAGCCAAGGTGTTTTGTTCATTTTTTCGAAGCGTCCTATTCGCGAAGTCTAATCTGGCGTTATCTTGCTGAAAGATAATTCCGCTCCTGAAAACTGTCTCAACCGATACTAGCAGAATTCAGCTACGCGCGGCCATGTTGAGGAGAGTAGATTTCAGCATCAATGCTGGGACAGCTCTTGATAATCTCCTAGAAGTTGACGACTTCTTGACATCATTAGATCATTAGATGGAGAGCGCTTCGCGGACCGGATTCTTCAAAAAATCAAAGACCTTGGCTGGAAGCGTTCAACTCATCCACCTTACAGCTCAGACTGTGTCTTGAGAGTCCACGGACTTAGTTGCAAACCTAATATAAAAACCTATATGCATAGTTAGAGACCGCTCTATAGTCTTATCCAGTTCATCTTATCAATAACTATCAACAGATCGTCAGTTTTTTGAGTTGGTACCACGCTCCTCTGGGAAGATAAAACAGTGGCTTGTACAGCAGCTCTCACAAATCACTGAGCACTGAATACGACTCAAGCTTCGTCCCATATGTCCCGTAAGATAAAAATGTGTCGCGTAAAAAAAAAAACAAATACACATTAGCATTACACCTCTATCATCCGCAAAGAAAACAAAGGAAAAAACAATTTATAGAAAAAAGAGACTGTACTTTCTGTTCAGCATGAATTTGTATGAGATGCACAAAGTTCTTTTTAAGGATAAACAGAAAGAGAGTAAAATGACTAGGGGCAGAAATCAGGGTAGAAACTAGAACACGAGACTTTTCCTTTACACCGTAGGGAGTGCTGTTGTCTCACGACTAAACCTACCAAAGTGTCGACGAGTTTTCCGCGTAAATGGACGCGTTTTTCATTTGACGTGAAGGCGTTCATTGCGGGATCGCACCAGCGTTACGTCTCCGCTGAAGCTCTTCCCAGTGAACTAATGACGGTGATGGCAGTCTATGATTCTCCTAGAGCGGTTTTTTAAGAATAGGGACACTGGCGCAGTAGTAGCTATGATTACTCGATACACCAAAAAGCTTCCAGTGTAAATACTGGACATTATTGAAAGGAAGTTGGAAAGAGTTTAAAACGGTAAAGCAAAGCATAATAATTAAAAAAAGCTATTACAACAAAAACGAAAGAAAAAGGCATCTATGCAATTAACATTCCTGAATATTGGCGCTGAGTACCAACAAAGCAGCTGATGAAATGTCCAGAATCCGCTTGTTATGTTGTTTGTTTGATATGTTTGTTTACCCATGTTTTTTGTCCATGTCCATGTCCATGTCCATGTTTTATCTTTCTCGTGCATCCTTCTTTTTTCTCATGCAAGCAATGTTACAACAGGGTTGTGAAGAACACTTCTACTCAAGATTATGCAAAATGTATCTTCCTACCATGAATATGCCTACTCATACACGTATCCAAAGCTGATGCGCCAACAGGAAAATTCTCAAAGATCCGAGTGAACTAGGGGATGGATCTCTGCTAGGTCCAAGTCGCTACTGATTTTGAAGACAAACAAAACTAGGGACATTCTTGCTGTTCAAAAATAAAGGCGTACTGCAGTAGTCGTGCAGAAACATTCCTCAGCACGAGCAGTAAACTTAGAAAGCAGCACTGAAACAAGAAGCACATGCACATTCTAGCCACACAAGATTTAATTTCCTTTACAAGGCATGACACAAAACCAATGATTCTGTCCTCAAAGAAACGCCGCCTAAAATGTATTATCCATTCCTTTCCGTGTGTCACAAGGAAAGTTTAAGGCCGAATAAATGATTTTTTCAACCGTTCAGTACCCTGTGATACTTACGCGCCCTTAGCTTAGCATGAGATTTTGCGGTGCTCGCGCGGTTCCGCAACAAGCACCTGTATACAGTACGCAAAACTCGTCCATTCACCGAAAACTCGTCGCTACTTCGGTAGGATTAGTAGCGAGTATGCCAATGAACCCAAAAATAAAGACAACACAGTCATAGGAAGCGAGAAAGAGACTTGCTAGGGAACTCACCCAATGTTTGTATCCTAAACAGCTTTCCCAGTTCATACGGAAGGACTCGCAGCTGGTTGTGATTAAGATAAAGATGGCATAGTGAAATCATGTCACCGAGCTCCGCTGGCAAGCTCCTCAGCTTGTTGTGAGAGAGGTCCAACATTGTCAGATTTGTAAGCTGAAAAAACGTGGGTTGGAAAAATCATCCACCACTTTTCAAGGAAACAACCAGCAGGAAATAGTAAGGGATGAAACTAATTCCTTATTACCTGAGATATTTCAGGCGGAACACGCGTCAATTGGTTGCCGTTCAGGAATAACGCGGATAAGTGACTCACTTGCCATAAAGCGTTTGATAGGTTACGAACTCGTCCTAAAGCGGGGTTTTAAAATGAACAATCAACCTATCCGTGAAGCGACAAATCGGGAGCAAGAAGAACCGTTTATAGCAAAATTCGAGCTCTACTGCACCACTAACTTCGCTAGGGGAAGTATCTGAAGATCATAGGTCTTTGTCACTACGACAGGAAACGCAACGTAACGCTGAGTCTTACTCGAAGCAAACAGTTCTATGCTAGTGAAAACGAGCGCAAGCTATCCCTGTTGGGTTATCGCTCGTTTCTGTGGTTTCACCAAGCAGTTGCACACAAACCCCTCGAACGAGACCCATATTTATTGATTTTGATCAATTCTCCAGCAACACCTTCAATTGAAGCCCTCGAAATTTTCACTCATGCAACACTGGCTTTCAAAACAGAAACTGAAACTCGACAGCGCGAGAGCTACAGAAATGCTACGCGAGCAAACAGTTCTATGCTAGTGAAAACGAGCTAATAATACATGTAGAAGAAAGGTAAACGTAGAGACCCACTCAGTACGCACAATCGTTGGAAAGCGACAATCCGATTGTGTTTTCGAAAAAGGTAAATATGGCACACAATTATGCACAGGCCGATGACGACCCAAAGAGGCAGCAAATTTTCCACTAACAAACATGAAAATCCTTTCGGAACACGATTACCCAGCAGCTACAAATTTTGTCTTTCCCTTGTGTTCTATAAGTGCAGTGAGTATTCCAAATTGAAGCAGCTGTCAAAAGAATGTCTAGCTGCATTCAAAACTCTTGAGTGAAGCTTCTTCTGCCATCCAGCCAGCAATTCTTCGAAATACACCACCAGCGCGCAATTGAAGCAGTGAAAAACACGAAAACAACTTAAATGACTACAATAAGTGCTTCAAGCTCCATTTCGACTCACCACTAGTTAATGGAGCTACAAGGTTGTCAGGTAACCGCATCACTAATAGTAGAGGGTCATGGGAAAACAATGGATGAAACTGAACAAATGGTTCCTCTAGATTCCTACTCGTTAACTGTCTCTACCAGATCAGTCCAAAATGTCGTAGTAGTAGCGGAGAACACTTTTCTGTGATCAGAAATGTCTAACCACACATTCGCCCAGGCACGACTCCACATTCTTCCGTCGTAGGCTTCAAGCGTTATACCCTGCTTATATTCGTCAAGCCCACGCAGAATTGATCGTCGACAAGTCGTGCCTGTTCACGAGTTCTTGTCTACAAGCTGCAGAGATCGAGCACTCGCATACTTTCATACATTCCCTTAAACGTCGTAGGAGAAGATCTGATTTAATTACGATATATAAGATGATAAACGGTTTTTCTCGTATTCCCCTTCAGGAGTTCTATACCTTTTCTTCATCGAACACAAGGGGTGGCCAGTGGAAGACCCAGTTTCCCAGAGCAAAAAGCAGTATACGGTTTCAATTTTTCACTTGCCGCGCTGGCTCTGGATTTTTGAAGTTATCAAAAAACACACCGTACCAATTCCTTAAGGCAATATAAAAACTTCTTGACCGATATCTTCAGGATGCCGCTCAGTAGTTATCATATATACTAGGTCGATTCTTGTTGCTTGTTTTGTTTTCTTCCTGTTTAAAATGACTTAACTGAGGTTTATAACAACATTTGTTGTTTTTCTTGTGCATGGATATCCATGTAGTGATAAATAAATAAATACTTGTTCTAACATCTTGAACCCTGCTATCTTCCCTTTTACACAAGACGTTCTTACTAGGGTACCACCTTCACAAAAGGTTACCGTAAGAACAATTGCTGCGAGACCACATCTTCCAATCAGTGCTGACATTATGACAACTGCACGGTAATCAATAATAGAGTAATAGAATAATCGTGCAAATGGGAAAGTTTGATACTGCTTGAAGCGACCTTGAATGGAACACCTTTGGAAGGAAGACTATTTGACTGTTCAACAATGCTAGCTTTCAGGAGTGCTGTCGTTCTATCATAACACTTCACTTGTCCGAATTCTGTAACCCATAAAGGGAACCAACATTATCTATCGCGATCAAGAGCGCTCTACGGGATAGATCCTCCTCGAATCAGTGTCCTTACCCTCTTCAGGAATCCTTGCTCGAGATCACTCACCTATGAGAGCAACTTCTTGTAACAATCAGTTTGGCCAGCATTGCATTTTCATTAAATCATTAGATCTTTGAGCACTGTAAAATTTAGATGTTCAAGCTACTTGTTCAGTACACATGCATAAACCTGGTATAACATTCCTGAAGTTTAGAACACACTTGCTGTGTTTATGAATGATTGCAGCAACGCAGAAAAGCTGATTTACATTATCGCAGCCCTCTCGAAGTGAAACGACGCGTCTTTCTTTAGTAGAGAAACTATGCCCTGTAATTCAAACAAAGCAAAGAAACTGTTCCAATGACCAGTTTGAATGTCAGCAAGGAAAATGTTTCTGCATTTTTTGAGGACTTCTCGCTGTGTAAACAACAGGAGTGATTTTATATGGCACGTAGCCCGTGCGCATGTGGTAGGTGGACCACGCCACATCCTGATCTTCGAAGCATAATTCTTGACTAGCGTAGATTTGGCGTTATACCAGCACTGTTGCAGAAGGGTGGTGGTCCCGCAACGATTGTTCTTACAATAACAATTTGAAGAAGTGGTATCCTAGTAAGAACGTGGCTTCAAACATTACATCTCCTTTCCTACTAGGCATACCTCGTATCTTGACCTGTTGTTGTGCAATGATTCTTCAATTATCGATTTGGTAATTTGCTATCCCCCAATTGGTTCCAGTGATCATTCAACAATAAGATTTTCACTTTCGATAACTAGACGGCTAACCCTGTTTTATCCGACTATGGATTTTGCCAGAAGTGATTATGATAATTTTCATTTATATTTGGCTCAGGTTGACTTGTTGGGTTCCTTTAACTGCCTAAACAATATCGATGAAATATACGAAATGTTCCTTGCTATTCTGCATCATGCCATGGATCTATTTATTCCCATCGTTCACAGAACTTCCACTAAATTTAAACTCCCTTCCTATTTGCGCAAAATGTCAACTGATCTCGATCAGCTGTGAAAACTTGACCAAATCGAACTCGACCACAGATTGGGTCAACTTCAAAGCCTTAAATGCTATGTACAATAAGAAACTGACCAGATATAACGCTTATGTAGAGAAACAGTTAATTGAGAAGAACGGTTTAAAAGTGCTTTACAAGATTCTTAAGCATACTATCTCAGACAAACCCCATTTAGGAACCTTAGTTATGGAGAACTATAGGGCCATAACTGACCTAGATAAGGCGGAGATGCTTGCAAGCTGTTTTGCAAAAACCTTTAATCCTGCAACAGAGTTGCTATCTTGGCGGAGTTCCTTCGAACCTCCTGTGGGCAACTCACCTGCTCCATGGTTCTACCGAGATGACATCATTGACATTCTAAGGAAGTGGTCCTCATCGGCTTCAACGAACGGCATCCCATATGCAGTTATTAAACACATCATTGTTGAAATATCTGGACCGCTTGAGTTCATTTTCAATCGTTCATTCACTACAGGGCAGGCTCCCACTAGATGGAAGCACTCTATCGTTATTCCTTTGCCGAAGAGGAGTCCGCTCTCTGATCCAAATAATTTCAGGCCTATCATTTGACTTCTATCTTTTGTCGGGTATATGAGAAGCTACTGAAGAAACTTATTGTTGCCCATGTAGACTCACTAAATGTTATCCCATCTGTTCAGCATGGTTTTTGCCAAGGGAGGTCAGTTGAGACTGCAGTGCTTACATGTTTCAATGAATGGACTAAGGCTTATGATTCTGATAAGAGTATAGACGTGGTCTACTTCGACTTTACCAAAGCCTTCGATAAAGTCCCACATGACTTACTCATCCACAAGCTTCACTCCATCGGACTGCATCCTCACATTGTTAAATGGCTAGAGTTCTTTAATTGTGACAAAACTTTTCAACTTCTCGTTGGAAATGCTCTCTCCTCGGTTCGCTCCATTACAAGTGGAGTTCCCCAAGGTGGGGTACTCTCACCTTTATTGTTCAACATTTTCACCTCTGACCTACCCCAAACACTTCAAAACCTTGGCGTCACCTGTTATATGTATGCTGACGACATTAAAATATTTAAACCTACTCAAGAAGTTGGCTTTGATTTCAACGTTCAACAAGCCGTAAACAAAGTAGGTGAGTGGTCGTCTCAGAATGGCTTACCTCTGTCCTGCGAAAAAACCCATGTGCTTTGTATCGGTAGGCTTCCTAGATACCGTAATTATACTTTAAATGGATCTCCTCTTCGAGTGGTTAACGAAGTAAGGGACTTGGGAATCACTTACAACAACAGGTTAAGCTCTGACTCCCACTACAAATCTATTGTCACTAAAGGTCTTCGCACAGTTTACAATATCTTCAAGGTACTTCATACAAGGGCTCAAAACACCCTTCTTAGGACCTATAAATTATATATACGCCCTATTCTTGAAGCCAACACCACGGTTTTCAGCCCCTATAAGAAGAAGGACATTCTTACTCTAGAAAAGATCCAGAATGCCTTTAATCGGAGATTGTACCTTCGCTGCCGTAAACTTTCGTGTTCTGAAGTCCCTAACTCCTATGCCAGAAACAAGTCACTTGGTCTCTCTTCCTTAGAATAGAGAAGAAAAAGATTCGGCCTTTTAATGTCATATAAAATGCTTAAAGGCTTAACCAAGCTAAGGATCTCTGATTTCTTCATCTTCTCGCACAAGGGGTGCCGATGAAAAACTTACTACTGAATCAGCTAAAACGTTGGTCAGGTCAAAGTTTTTCAGTCTTAGAACCAGTACCAGTTCTAATCGTGTTCTTCGTTCTTCTAATTGGTCATTGAGTTATATAACCTTTAAGGAGCGTGTTACTAAGCTTATTGTTTAAAGTTAATTTTTATTTCTTCCCACCGAGATCTATGAGACTGTCTTGTTTGTCTTTCGGTATGTGATTGTTTTTTTTTTGTGTCGGCTCTGACACCCACAATAAATAAATAAACGTCCTGTCCTTTCACTATACGGGGAAATTCTCAGCATTGAACAATCATCGGCATCATAACCATTAGAGGAATGAGTAAAAAGCGTCCACGTGTAGCATAACACCAGTAACTGTGACGCACACCATTTTCAAAGTCAAACTTTTAGCTAACAATATTCACATTAACAGAGAATGTAAGAAATGGGGAGGCTACCCGCGCCTGGTGGAATACATGTCGTGAACGACTCTGCGAGCAGGCCGGGCTTCAACAAAAACCAAAGAACCAAAGTTAGTCGCCAATTTTGACAAAGCCGTTCTCAGCTCAATATATAGCGTATAAGCTGTTAAATACATAGAGAACATGCGGACGAGTTCTCCGCACAAGATTCAAATGATGCGGGTAGTTTTTCCTATCGTGCACAGGCTCTCGTTACGAAACCTCTTGCCCCATCTCATTCAGCACCAACCTTACCAGGGAGGATATAGAGTGGATTATTAACCTCAATAAATCTCTGAACCCTGACGATCACCATGCAATAGACCTTACCTTTACAAACACATATACGGTTAACGGTGAGACGCATATTAGCGGAATTACCAACTAAGAAGGACCCAAAGATAATGCGATTTGTGACTGGTGATTCTCTCGTACCACCTCGGAACGATTCGTCGTAGATCAGTGCTGTGGACTCTCAGCAAACAAAGCTCCAAACAGATACTACCTTTCTTCAGTAAATTGCTCTGCATCACTGAACACTTCGGCATACCGCTAAGAAGAAAAGGATATGCGTGTTCTAAGGCAGATTTGATTGGAAGCCAAAGGGTACCTTTAAAACTACGCTGATTTTGACGACTCCGACCTAAGTATGAGTGGGAATGGGAAGCTTGTCCGTGTGTGCCCCTTACTTTTAGCTAAAGCTCTTGGCGATACCTCTAGTTGCTTTAGTTTTCATTTGAGAGTGCGTTAGCACGCTTCATCGCAGTCCACCTTTTCGGTGTTTTTCTTTGCGCATTTCCTGGACTTACTCATTCTCTTTACATGCTTTTTCCTCATTGAAATTCAAGGTCAACCCAGCTTCGTTTGTACCGCTCGTCTCTCTTTCATCCTTTGTTAGCATATATACACGTAAGATAAAAGAAACACTGCGTACACTAAATAAACATAAAATAAACCCTACAATAAGAAAAGATGTCCAGGTGGATCCCCACCGCGTGACAAGAGCCACAGTCGGCTGTTACATCGAGACCAAATAGCCTAAGTGCGCTCATGACTGAAGAGACATGAGACTTGGTCAATAAAGCCATCGAAAACCTGACACGGCATCAAAGATTGGCGTTCCATTTACTGAAGTAGGTAGGACGGAGTCGGAAACCTTGCGCAGTCCCAGCGACTGGACAAACTTCGCGTGGAAAACTCGGCCTACATGTTTAGTGCATGTTCAACCACCAACAACAGGGGCCACAATTTTTAGGGACCCGAATAATATAAATCACCACATTTTCTCGGTTTGCGCCAGGTTAACCCATTGACGACCGCGCGGAAAATAGCGTATCTGCCGCGTGGGACCGCGCGCTGAGACCGCACGGACGCTGCAATCTCGTGAAAACACTAATTCACGATATTCCGAATGAAGCTCCTTCTCCAAAAGCTCCCTCTCATATTGGAGAAGGCCGGAACAGGTTTGAAGCAAAACTTAGAAGATGAATTTGCTCTTGTAAGAAGGCCTACGAAGAAAAAGGACGCATGTTTGCCGCGAATCGAGCAAATAAGGTGACTACATGTTGTAGCAGGAGTTTGACATATTTTTGTCTAAATTGTTTTCAAAATTTTCACAAGAAATATGACTAGTTATTCTCTGCATGACTATTTTTACAAGATGTGAGTAGCTGTTTGTGAATAGTGCCGATCTTTGTGCAGCTTGAATAGTGTGTGGTGCTTACTATTTGATTTTATCAGTGCTTAGAAGTAAATAACTGCCGGACCACAGCACAGTAGCATTGTTAGGATTCAAAATATCTAATGATAGCTCGTAAACTACGGCAAAAGCAAGAAATAGGCCGTACCGAACAGTTTTATAACCGCGGGCCAAAATCGGCCCGCGCGGCCCCACCCGACAGAAAAACTGCGGGTCGAAAATGGCCCGCGCGGTCGTCAATGGATTAAAGACTGCTAGAGTCACTGATAGAGTTATGCAATGATCGAAAAATCTATGCATTGTTTTTTCTCATTACTTTCCAGTCTATTTTCTGACGTGATCACTTCACTTAGATGCGAGGTTCCTTTTTACATCACGAATATGCATAGTCATCAGTAGCCAGACAAGATTTACCAGAGACTGAGCACTCGCGCGGCGTCGCAATGAATGCTGATCATCTCCTACAAGAAACTATTTCGTTTCTGTAGAAAACTTGTCGCTACTTCGGCGATCTTAGTCTTAAGTAAGGTTTCTTCCGTGAACGCTTAAGTTCTTTCAGCTGCACAAACTTCCAATGTTGCCTAAGGATGTCACCAGATGTTCATGAAGAAAGACTCTCTACTGCCTTTCGAGAACCGCGAGAATTCTTATCATTGGCTTTATATTATTTCACAAATACAGGGAAAATAAGGCCCCCATCCTTAACACAAAGGGATATTTAAGCAACTGCTTTTTAGCAGTGCAGAACACAAGGACGGTACTTATCGGGTTAGTGCCCGCTCCGGAATTGCACGTGATCGTAGGAAACTTACATAAACACGTTTTCGAGAAGGTAAGAAACTCCGTACTGGGTTTCGCCTATCAAACTTCTCTGTTCTAGGATATCTTACCGGTTATATGTGGGCATCAGCTCGTTCAGTACCGAGAACCGACATCTTTGTTACCAGCGGGTGGAGAAATAGCGGATAACTGCCAAGCAGAAAAGTTTATGCGCGGTTCAGAGAATCTTCAGAAAATTAGCAAGACATGGAGTTCGATAGCAGTCCTCTTCCCAAGGTCTTAACTAGCAAGCATTCCTATCAAACAAAGACAGGTATGAGCAAGCAAATTTTGTTTAAAAAAATACGGCAAGCAGAAAACTCAAGGAAAATAACTGCAAGAAGAAGACTCTCACCATGAATTTCGAGCTCGGTCCATCGTGTAGTTTTGCCCTGATTTATTTCGTCTTCGGATAAAATCCTGTGGACTCTGCTCATGCCATTGGTTAATACTTTTTTCCCGTCATTATTTTCAACTTTAGTCAGAGGGAGTCCGGCGCCCCCTCCTTGCTTATCCTTATATTCTCCACTTCCGTTTAATTCCCCGTTTTGCATGGTACCTGAAACAGCAGTAGTAACGTCAGCGTGACAACACAACGAGGTCGAGGATCTAAGACGATGTCCCGACATACAAGCGAGAACTGAAGAACAGCATCAAAGTTAGGATCGGCTCGATCAGGACTCTGGAACCTTCGCGATTCTCGTTTGGTTAACACGTAGCGGACAGACGGCGAAGGGGGGGGGGGGACCATGACCGTCGACAGAGCTGTAATGGCTGCGGTCGCTTCATCCGCGCTTCAGAATCGGGTGCTGATCCCGTGACGTCAGCAACCGGGTCGCGCTACGAACAAAACAAGCCTGCTTTAGTTTAAAAAGGTGGCCGATAGACAGCATGCGTGAGCGCCCGGGCTCGCGCGCCGTCGCGTCGCGGCCGGCTGCGCATCTAACGCTACGGTAGCCGAGTGTGGTTTCCCCCGCAACGGAGCGCCGGGTGTCGCGAGGGTGTCCGAACCCCGTCCGTGTCTGCTTGCCCTCTGTTCCCAGCAGACGAAGCGCTCGCGCACGCAGAAGCCGTCCACTGCTCGGTGATCCGTCGGCGAACCGCCTCATGGGCCGCCCGGATGTGGGCGGGCTAACCCCCGACTGACCCCAAGGGTAGCGACGAGTTGCCTCGATGAGGTCCCCGAGCGATGTCGTTGATCGCTGCAGGACCGCGAGTGCTTACGGCCAGTTGACCAACGAAGAGTAGGTGCTGACGACGCCATTGTGATTTTTCCGAGGTTTTCCTATAATTTTCTCTAATTTTTGCGCAACTTTTGCTTCTGGACATTTTTTCTTCATATCGTCGCGTTTGCGCGTTGCTTCTGTCGCTTCGCGTTCTGGATTTTTCGTGTACCTCGGGGATCTGCTCGGCTGCTTTCTTGTTTGGTGGCTGTTCTATTTGTCTTCACATCTTTCCTGTCTCCTTCGTGTATTGGTTAATGAAGTACGAACACAGTGGTGAAGAAATAGAAAAGGGCAGGAGGACTTCAGAAGTGTAAGAATGCAAGAGGGGCAGAGAAGCTGTAAATAAAACGATTCCGATACTGAAATGTCAGAAGAAAATGAAAAGAAAATGGGAGAAATTACCAGGGCACCATCACTAGCTGCTGCTTGAGATGGAGGAGACGTTCTCGTAGACCAGCAACGATCTCTGCGCTTTTGCGCGAAAATCGGAGTACAGTTAGAATCTTTTTTAATATAAAGTCGATGAGGAGCCTACTTCATGTCATTCAGTAAAAAGGACTTTCCGTAGGACCCTTATGGATGTTTGTTTTCGAGTCAGTGCGTGGCTTAATTACCTTACACATGTTTCTCAAGCTGCCGCGTGCATTAGGTTTCCACTGAATTGCCACCATATCATATTACACGTGTGCACTTCATAGATCATTTCAAAGTTTGCCGGTTCTTGGCGGTCTCCTTATTCCTCTTTTCGAGATTTTCTCTTTTGTTTTTGGTAGTGGTAGGTCCCACTTTTCATCTATGCCTGCTTCCAGATAGCGTCTGCCACGATCGACTTTCACTTCTTGCAGCTTCAGGAAGTCTCGGCGCAGTGTGCAGAGTATGGCTACCTCTGTGTGCTTCAGTCTTGTGTCCGCCTGCTCCCAACGCTAAGTTTATGTATCAGGGCTATCAACAATCGTTTGCGTGCCGTTTAAGCTGCTAAGACTATTTATGGGGCCAGTGTTCGCGTCGAGATTGCTTATCCTCCTAGCGTCCCTTTCATACACTGCGACGGCAGCGACTGGTCGCTCGCTCAAAACATGCGAATCGATTAAAACCGAAGAGTCATAGCCAAATCTGACCTTTTTCTTTGAAATTTTCTAGATTTAGCTGCTTTCAAGGCATGTGTTCAAAGGCCAAGAAGCAGTAGCAGTAGAGAGATGGGGAGTAGAAGACGACTGAAATTAGTCCTGGGTAGATGGCATTGCTCATGGTTAGGAGAGTCTCTTCTATGTTGAATTCTGTTTCATCCTGGACGGATGGGCAGCATGCGAGTGAAGGTTGGCATGTGGTCTCTGTGGGCTCGTGATGACGCAGATAGGCCTCGTTTGGGTGTCACCTCGTACTGCGCCTTGGTAAAAACGCACATGTGCGTCCAATTACATTAGCAATGCCCTAGCTTAGTTCACCTGTACAACGATTCTAACGAATGCACAGCGAATGGTTACCGTATACCGGTTAGCGATGGAGCGCGGAACGTGTGATAGAAAGCTGTCTGCGCCCTCCTAGCTTAGAGATCGCGCGTCGGGGTTCACGTTGACATTCGATCGATCTCTTGTGCACCCGCAATGGCCCTTCCTCCCGTCAAGCGGGTCATGGTGCAGTGGATAGTGGAGTCGTGGTTTCGGTTCTCCAGCGTTTTAGGACACTTGCATTTCAACTGACTACTTGGGATTTGAGGAGCTTCGACGTGTGCGCGACAGAGAGGCATTTAAAGAACCCAGGCGCTGTCTCCCCTGAGCGACGAAAACGGTTTCCACACGAGCAACTACTCGCGTCTAAAGCTACACGGTAGTGACGAGTTTTCGCACAGTATGCAGGCGATCGTCGCGGGACTGACTGGCGGCTGCGACGCGGTCGCAGCCGACCAGAACCTCGTCGAGCTGAACTGTTCCGTGACTCGATCAAGGGTGGGAATACAATACAATGTTTACACACATATAAGACCTTCCATCCCGCGAGTAACACCGAGTGTACCTATGATCCTTAGGCTCCATCAAGAGGAAGATAATAGTTTTAAGTGCTGATTAAAAACGGTAGGACACTTCTGCTGAAACCATTTTCCGACGTTTTTAAATAGATCTATATTTTATGTCCATTTGTTGTTTTTGGACCTGCAGACGGAAACGAAAAGGACCTTCTTCATCAATAAACGATTATAGCATTTCTTATTCGAATTCGAAGAAGATTTTGCTCCAGTGCTCCTTGCAGCTACAACGTTGGGGGTGATGCCAGCACAGAAGGAAAGCGTTAGCCACAGAAGGTTTCAAACGTTGCTTCGGAGCGCAAAAGACCAAATCCACTCATTTGGAGTAGGCTATTCAATTTTCAGCTGCTCTTGTAAGCTTGGAACCAAGTTGTGGGGCAGCCTCAGGCAGTCGAGATTTCTGCATTAAAAAATAGTTTGGGCGCTATGGTAATTAGGGGAGAGGTCACATTGCATACCGTGGGGTGCAGGTGTGGCGAGTAGCTACTACAGCGAGTGTAAATGCAGTCTATCTCGTATTTTCGATTACAGATCCGTATTTTGTGTGCTTCCGTATTGGGCAAGGAAGAGAACTCCAGGGGCCGGATTCATTAACGACTAACCCACGGGCGGGTATAGAAGGTAGATATACCCACGATGAAGCCCGCGTCTTTGAGTCTTACCTTATCTCTATCTGACTCTTATCTCTTCTCTACCTCTTATACCCCGCATTCCCTCGGGTTTAATTGTTGATGAACACGGCCCCAGGATGTAGGCAATTTTGACGTGGGTGCGTCACTCCAGCCACATGCTGTAGTCCCTTCCCCTGCCCAAATCTCTAAAGCACAGAACAGAGCTATAGCATTGCTTGTTTTTTTTTTTATATTATAAGTGTGCCATCGTTTCTTTTTTTGTGTCAGTGACACCTCTAATAAGGTGACCCCCCACAACTACCACAGCGCCATAATTCGCTATTGCAGACTAAGAAAACCGTTCATTCATCGGTACTATTGTACTTTTGGTACCCCACTTAGTCTTGTTCAAAATAGGTCTACTAGGGGTAATCGGCCATGGGAAGAACGAATATCATAGTGGTTTTTTGCGGAAATGCCTTATAAGCCCGTTATATTAAGCTCTAATTGCCTAAGGCCTTGCGAGATAGCGCGCGCTGATAAGAGACGCAGAAACCCCGCCTCCTAACGGTGCGCACTATTTCGCCGCCCCTAGCCTGCAGCAGAGATTAGCCAGGGCATAAGCCTTGAAATCTCGAAAAGGCTTGAAAGCTCTGTTGTGTGCTCTCTTTCGCTCACGCGGAGGAGAGCACATAATTAGACAGGGGATGGGACTCCGGGGTGTGGGCCCACTAGGGCACCCGCGTTAAAATTACCTTCATCCTAGGGTTCCCTCCCTTGCCCGATTCGGAAGAAAATAAGACCCGAATCTGTAATCGAAACGAGGAGATAAGACCACATTTAATTCACTGCGAGTATCTAGTCGCTACGCCTGCGTGCCACGGCATACTATGATAACCCCCCCCCCCCCCCCCCACCCGAGACGGCCGCGAATGCGCACCGTTAGGAGGCGGGGTCTCTGCGTCTCTTATCAGCGCGCTCTATTTCGCAAGGCCTTGGGCGATTCCAACTTAATATAGCGGGCTTATAAGACATTTCCGCAATAAACGACTATGATATTCGTTCTTCCCATGGCCGATTACCCCTAGTAGACCTATTTTGAACAAGATTAAGTGGGGTACCAAAAGTACAATAGTACCCATTCATCTACTGCAGAACTCCGCTCAAATGGAATTTCCACCACCAATGAACAATGTGGACAGGTGTATAGCAGACAGTTCCTCAAAATAAATATAACATGTGAGCCATAGACAATCCTCTAGTGGAAGCGAAAAGAGCTCATGCCCATCCCAACAGTGCAAACGTTTGCAAACATTCTTAGGGAATTAAAGGCTTTCTATTCCTTCTAGCTCCATACCCGTATTGTAGCTACCGTATTCCTAGCATTCGTCTCCTTTTCAATGCAACTTCCATAGATTCCTGCTGAGCACAGAAGCCTACTCATAAGAATTGCGCGTGAGTGGTACCAGATAGTGCTCACCAGCGAAATGAAGGTTGATAAACGTCGGCTGCTTCTTGATGATTGATTGAGCACTTGGGTCCCGCAACGATCGCCTACTGTGCGAAAACTCGTCCAACCCCGCCCTAGAAAACTCGTCACTACTGTATCGCTTTAGACGCGAGTCCGTGTCCTTACCCCCGTATCAACCTCACAGCGTGATGGGGGGTCGAGCGTTCATCCCCTCGTCCCCCTGGCCCGCCCACCCCCAATCCCCTCGGCTTGCTCGAGAGTCCAGTGGCTGCCGTGTGAGACAGTGGAGACGCAGACATTTGCCACGCCTCTGTTTAAAGGGCTGGGGGTAGAACGCCACTCCGCCAGCGTGATGTACACCCACCTCCTATTGGGGGCGTGGTGTCAGAAGGTACCTTCGCTGCTCTGTGTATCGTGAAATTTTGTTTTGCGTGTGTAATACGAGGAATGAAGGATTTCGCGCTCCATCGCCAACGCGCGCCTAAATGGTACGGTAACCATTCGGGGTATGTTCATCAGGACCGTACTAGTTCACCACAGGGGTAGAATACACCGCTGCGCGCTAAGCGGATAACCACTCGGTATAAGGTGACCCCGAGCCGCTTTGCACTCACTACTGCTGCGTAAAATTTCTAATTTCGTGACGCAAAAACATTGTACGGGGCTGTCCTACATGGTGAGCCCTCTCCCCGAGCTCATTTGCGCCCTCGTGGTGGTCATTCTAGAATTTGGTTGGCATCGTTGATCGCGTTCGCTTCTTTATTCGGAGTGCACACGACATTGTTTTATAGGTGTCGTTACGCCATTGGATGGCTAATCCGTCAAATGCGATACCCCCGAAGGTGGGGTTTCCTCAAGCATTTGGCAGCACTCCATACCAACACGCTACGCAGTTCCCGCAGTTTGGACAGCCGCAAGCGCCTGCTGTGACCACGTAAGGGTTTTTTATCTTGATGTGTGTCTGTGTTTAGCCATTGGCTTCGATTCTGCTTCTGTACCGGCATTCACGATTAAAGGTTTTCTTTCAGGTATGAAAAGCCGAGGAGTGCCTTTCAACCACTTCCAGGAGCTGCTGCACAGTTCCCGTCAGTGCCGAATCAGGCAACCAATTCGCAAATGGTGAACGGATTTCCACCTAGTAGAAATGTGAGTGTTGGACGAAGTTTTATCTTCATTGCCCATCAGATAGCGTAACACACTTTCCTGTGAAGTAGTTGTTGTGGCGGGGAGGGGGTGTTCTACGTGTAGTGAACTGAGCTATGCCACTTCCAATATAATTGGGCATTCATGTGCCTTCTAAGCGAGGCGGATACCCCCAGAACTGAAAGTTCCCTACCCCCGCGAACTACAATGCGTCAGTTTTGTTTACAACAGTGTTGGGAGCCACAATACCGACGCAGTGATAAGTGATTTGCCTTCCTTCTCATTGTCACAGAAGATCGTGTTATGGGGGTGTGCCACCCTGTCATATTTCTGCGTTGAAGCGCAATTCGGCTCACATGCTACTTGGCCTTTGAAGGGTGTTTTGCGCACATTTCCCTTCCTGAATTTGTTCGACTAAAAGGGGCTCCACAAGTTCATCGTGTCGTAGAATGTACTTAGCAATGGTGATAGAATACTTCGTGGTTTTAAATTTTGAACACGAGTTTGCAAAACTGCGTAGCATTGTATGCACTAGGAATGTTGACTTCCCCTAAAATATGATAGTGCCTGCGTTAGGTATTTAAAAGCCAGTTGAAAAAGTGTAGTGTTTGAAATTAGCCGTCTTCCGTGACTTTATAATAAACGTACTTTTTGATCTGCTTAATGCGCGGCTGTCACCACAGTGTTGTTGTCTCCGAAAGAAAGTGTATGTCATTCTCACAGCCGTAGCGACCGCTCCATATATTACGAACAGTGTGAAATGCTTTCATCTCTGTTCCTCAGGTGCTTTTGTTTAGTTGTTAATCGCGGTGGTGAGCTTGTTGGTGCTTGTTCTCATATTTTGAATATGTTTGATTTTTTCTGCTGTTTTTGTTCTCACAGCTTGTATTGGGTGCATTTCAATTTTAGGTGACACAAGCGTATCAGGGTGCCGATGCAAACGGTCCATCATCGACAGTCAGAGCATATGACAATGTGCATGGGCAGCCCTCTACCCTACCACCGTTTCCGGGTCCGGCCTCCTTCCCACTTCCTCCGGCTTTAAAGACTTCTCAGTATCCATCTAGTGCTGCGCCACAGGTACGTTTTCACTTAAATCGAATGACGGGCGCGATACGGGTTAGCCCGGTATTATTCTCAGGGCAATTAATTTTCTTGCATTCTTCTTACTAGAGGTCACTGTTCTGGTATAATTCTAGTGTGGTGCTGGGTCAGCGCTGGTGAAGTGAAATATTCTGTCTTGCTGTAGGCTTTACATCGAAAGCATCTAGGAGTAGGAGCGACCCTTCCTACCACCAAAGTGAAGTGCGCCCAAGAGCTGCTCTTCGCGCCGCGCTACCGGCTTTAGTTAGTTTTTTTTTCTTCAGAAGGAGCGGTGCAGTCCTAGTTTAGGGAATTATATTTAGCTACCGGCCGTCAGAGCGGCTCTCGGCCGCACTGACGACTTCTTAACGGCTTCGCTGTGGCAACACCTTCTCATCATCAGTTGTAGCTGCCACCCATGTCATGGTTTCCTCAGGAAGAACACCTTAACTATATCGATGGGGGCAAGTTAGAGAGAAATGGAAAAACGAGCAACATTCACAAAATTCGAATCGATTGGTGGCGATTGATACTTCAAAAACGAACTTCAGTTTCGTAATCAGCGACCTCGGTTACCCGCAGGGCGGATATTTCGCACCGTAACATATTCACGACAATCGCGTTTTGTGGCGGAAAGCCGCCTGGGACACCGTGCGCGTTTCTACGCGCGCGCGCTATGAGCCACCGGTGGCTCATAATGTCCCTCGCGGACTACTTTTTTGTCGTGTTTGTGTTTTTCCTATCAAACTTCGACCAGAGCGGTTATTTAGGGTGCTGATCACGAATCTAATATCCGATTATGAAATTTCTGCCGATCACGATAGGTTACGGTAGGTACGGGTGACTAAGGCTGCCGAGATCATGATCACCGTTTTCCTCCAAACGTCGCCTAGGGGTGTTATTTGGGGTGCTAAATCTGAATCTGAAAATCACGAATCTGAAATCCGTTTTTGGTATTACGGTAGAGTACGGTAGATACGTGTAATCGCCGACGGCCTCAGTCACCCGTATTTACCGTAACCTACCTTAGTCCACTGTAATACCAAAAACGGATGTCAGATTCGTAATCAGTACCCCAAATAACCCCCTTGGGCAAACTTTGGGTGAAAAATACCGACTTGGATTGATTTCATTGTAAAATTGGTCTCCTTCCTAGTGAAGTTCTTGAACTCGATATATCTAATGAAAGCAAAGACAATTTTCTTGCTTATTCCTGTTGGACATTCTCTTATCACAAGTATTTAGGAAACAGAGACAACATCTATAAAAAACCGACGGTAGGAGTACAAAAAATAGCGCGAAAAGGTATGAGCCACCGGTGGCTCATATTGTCCCACGGGGTCAGACACGTATGGGCTAATATTGCCGTCAATGTGTTAAACGACATCCACAGAAAATCGATAATTTGATTAATATCGATTGAAGGCGATCGAAACTTCAAAAACGAACTTCAGATTCGTGTTCAGCGACCTCGATTACCCCCAGAGTTGATGTTTCGGGCCGCTGTTAACCGCCATCAGTCGTCGAGTATCGCCAATACGGCATTCCCCCACTCCGTTTGTGACGGAACACACACACACACACACACACACACACACACACACACACACACACACACACACACACACACACACACACACACACACACACACACACACACACACACACACACACACACTATTCCTTTATATATAGTAGGACAATCGGAGCAATTCCTAGCATCTTCTCTGCAGCACCACACCATCCTATAAAGTTGCAGGAGCCCTACCACAGCTGTTACGGTTACGTGTTGGAGAGGTTCATTCTTCTATTTGAAGATCATGCTCTTTTTACCAGAACTTCAGTTGTCGTGTAGCTTCATTATTTTGAGTCGGATTGCATTTTCTCCAGTCATTAATAGTGTTTAACGTTACAGGCTACAAGTGCTTCTGCGTTCCAGCAAACGTCTGGGAGCTCTGCCCCATTGGTGTACCAAAACACATATAACGCCCCTCCCTATTCTGGCGTGGCCATCCCTTCTCTGTGTGAGTTAACCCACGTTTTTGTGCGCACGAATTTTCCAACATATTTCTTTTTAAGTTCCACCTGCTCCTCCTAGTCAGCCTACCAGATCGCAAGTGCCGACACCTATGCAGTCTTATTCAGCCCCTCTGCAGGCGGTTGCGCCAACCGTGGACCAAGTACAGCAAAGTCTCAGTCATATGGCAAGTTGATCTGTTAATGTTCTCAAAAGTTCTTTTCTTTACTTGATTGCTGATGAGAGGTTAGGGTACGTCTTGAATATTTCCGAAGTGGTGCCCTCCCTGTCACTGAATATCTACTTCCGTAATATATCAAAAATACTTGTCTTGCAGAGTATGAACGCTCAAGCAAGAATGCCTCAACCTGCTCCTACAACATGGGCCCCTTCCTATCCTCAGGATCCGCGGGTTGCGGCATACGGTCATTCATCAGACCTGATTGACTTGACAGCGGAAAGGAATGTTCTTCAGTCCGGATTCGATGATAATGAATATTCTCTGCCACACAATATGGCTAATAACTCCGCTAAGGTGGAGCCAAGGTGAGCAGTTTTTGCGCTCATCGTTTTTAAATTGTAAGGAGTTGTAGTTGTATTTTATTATTTTACATCGCAAATATCCATCCTCCTGTGTGGTGGTCACTCCTTTGGGGTTTCCGCTTATACTATTGTTAGAACTGAGTTTAAAAACTCATGCCATAGATAATCTAATATAGAATACCGAAATTTGGCATTGTTTTTGGAGCAACCAAAGTTCTGTAGTTTCGGCTGAACTTGAGAGGTCAAAATGGCGTTATTGATTTAGTGTGTTCCGTTGCACACTGACTTCTGTGCCGCAGAATGAAGAGTTGCTAAAGAAGAGCCGCCTGCCTTTCGGTTTAACTCTTCATCCTTTCCGGGATATGAAGGTATTTCTCCATTTGTGAAAGTCGATTGCTTTGAATCAAAATCAAGGAGAACTGTGTTCTGTCTTAGAACCTAAATATCATTCAAACATCTACAATTGTTCGATGTCGCTACTGTCGGACGTATATCAATCCTTATGTTTACTTACCCGATTCTCGCCATTGGAAGTGCAATTTGTGCAATCGGAACAATGACCGTGAGTATACGCCAACATTTTGGGTTAAGCCTACTTCCAACTTATTCTGTGTTGTTCAAGTGCCGGACGACTTCTGTTGGGATCCGAATACGAAGTCTTTTGGTGATCCAGTGAATCGACCTGAAATTAAGCACCCAACCGTCGAATTTATAGCGCCGAATGAATACATGGTAAGAGCGGTGTCAACCATTTATTTCAAAAGCCTGCTCGCAGGCAAATTGCTTGCATTGCGAACTCAACGAACAAAACCACTGTGTCGGCAAATTAATCACATTTTCTTGTTTACAACATCCAGTCTATGCTTAGGATTCATCTGGGAGAGCGCGCAATATTAAATACTTGTGTAGCTTTTCGTGCTTTTATTTTGTTTTAATGAATTCATGCTTTATTCTAGCTACGACCTCCACAACCGGCTGTCTATGTTTTCGTGTTGGACGTAAGTGCAGCAGCTGTTGAAGCAGGTGAGGAATCTATTAGGAGCTTAGTTTGTATCCAAACGCTACTCGGTCCTTCTCCATCGGTCCTTCGTAACCAGGTGGATTGCGTTGCTAGGTTCTGATGAGTATTCCTTGCAACTCGCAATATGCTGCCTAATTTGCTTATGAAACCAGGGCCAGCGTTCCCAGAAAGACTTCATTGTATAAGTTGGTGCAAAAGTAATCTCGATTTTTAACTTTCTTTAAAGGACCACAGCTTTAACACATTTGCTTGAGCCCGGAGCGGCTGGTAGAGAGGCTATATGTTGTTACAGGATGTTTTGTAGCCATCAAAACCAAACCCGTATCTTCTGCTTTCCGGGCAGCGTTGTTCGCCTTACACCACCGGCTCTGTTTGACCGCACGTAACACGTAGGATATCGCGGATGTTACGTGCGGTCAAACAGCGCCGGTGATGTAAGGCGAACATCGATGCCCATAAAGCAGAAGATGCGGGTTCGAGTCCCGCCTGGCGCAAGAGTTTTGATAGCAACAAAACATCCTGTAACAACATATGACTACAGCTTTTTTATTGTAAACGTTATTAGTCGAAATAAAAAACACTAGGATCAACATATCCCTGACAGCGAGAAGCGAGTTTATTGATTGCGGTAGCGTAGAAACCCAGGCTCCTGAAGGCGATTTTTGCATCCTCTTTGTTTTTGAAGCACTTCTCGCGTAGGAGCTTGTCAAAATTCTCGAAAATGTAGTACTCGGTGGGCGAGATGTCTGTTCAGTATCACCTTTGGTCGAGAACTTCGTAGCCCAAACCATTTCATATGACTTACCTCGAGTACATCACTAAACACCACTTATTTATCGAGTTTTTTTGACTTCTGTATTTGATTCGGATGGCGAGCAACAGTTAACTGGTGAACGTTGAGTTATTTAGCAACTTTTCGGATGGTTTTTCAAGGATAGGTTTCGTTTCGATATCGATCGTGGCCCTCTTTCTATTCAAGGCTTTCGTCTTTGAGGCCTTGGAAAAGATAGTGAAAATATTTTTAAAAACGAACGAAAAACAGGTAGAGCGAAAAATACGCCCTTAAAACGACATGTAGGATAACTACATTTATTTGAAAAGTTTATAAAAGAAGCAAACAATATGAAGACCTGGTTTTTCATCAACCTATTGCCCTCATTTTCTAAGACTTTCAACCATTTAGTACCATTTTTGCATGTGCACTTCAATACTTGTTCCGAGTCCATCAAGAGCCAAAAGGGGGATATTTAACGAGGGTTAATTAGCCCTGCTGCTCATATTTTCAAACTTTAACTCGTCGCCAGATGTGCTGAACGAAACATCTTGAGGACGAACTGTAATAGTCAGACGTCATCGGATCATGGTTGTTGTCCTAAACGGCTGGATATTTGCGATGGTACTCCTACCCATAGGCTGAACTGTGTACAAATCTTATCTATGACAAAGCATTCGACCTCGCTTTGTTTAGGGTATATTTTCACGTTTGCCGAGCAGCTTCTTATCAACCTAGACCAACTGCCAGGAGACGACAGAACTCAGGTAAAGGGCAATGTTTCTTAGCCAGCAAATTTACTAGTCCCCCGCCTGTCATTATGAATATGGAGGGCTCTTAGGCTGTACTAGTTTCTCTTACATGCATCGTTCCTTGTGTGAGACTCGAGGAGTCATTTTAGGTCGCCTTTGTCTGTGTGGATTCCATGGTGCATTTCTATCAGTTCACGAGTGGGTCGCGTCGACTGCCGAAAGAACTGATCGTTGATGAGATTGACGGTACGTTCGAAAATGCAGAAGTGTATAGCACACAATGTGTTTCTTAATTGCAGAGATGTTCTTGCCTTCACACCAAGGAATTTTAATCCAACTGAAGAAGAACATCGATGTGAGTACCTTGCCGGGAATATTCAGACAAGTCCGCAATTTCGCTGACTTTCAGAGCGCAGCGTTATTGTCGGATTAGAGTATTTCCGTGCCTCTTTTTTTGTTGTTGACCGGAGCACATATGCGGAAGTGTTGCTGATGGGTGTCAATCGCTGGCGTGGGGGTGTCATATTACTCGAATACTCTTCAGGCAATTCGAGCGTTCGTCGAGAAATTGCCGCTCCTTTTCGAAACAGCCAATAGCTCTTCCAACTGTCTCGGCGCTGCTTTGAAGATTGTGCACGAACTCGTAGTGAGTTATAGTTTTGGTAACCAGTTCCTGTTAGTGCCGTGTTGTGTTCCTACAGGGTAGCTGCAGTAGCTGATATTAGTAGTTTGCGATCGATTTACCATTTTGCCAAAGCTTCATCTCCCTTACTCTAGTTCCTGGAGAAGTAACTAGGTGAATGTATTGGGCGTACTCGAAGAGTCCGGCGGAGAGTTCCTACTTAGGGTGCACATATCCTGCTTATATGCTTCGTAGAACTGCTTGCAATGCGGAATCCACCTTTGCAGTAATACTAAAGGCGACTGATGGCGAGCCGGTGTTCCAGTCCTCAATCTCAGATTTTGGTGTCACCTTGCTAATGGTAGAGGGAAGAAGTGTATACAAACCCAGAAGCGACTGGAGTGTTTGGACTGGCACATCATGCGTTCTACTTCGTTTCCTTCAGTACCATGGTCTGCGCTCGAGCCAGTAATGTGCAGTCGAAGGTGGCGGCTCTGATGTACGGTCCGAGTTGAAGTTTTTGGTTCGGGTACCGGCTTGGTCAACGAAGCCTTACATCCGCCTAGAACAGTTTTGTTGGAACCACATTGGACTGAGAAGGATAAAACACTGACTCGCCTATCGTATACCCACTGCATTTCACTGTGTAGGCCAAGAATGATAAAGGATAAAATACAGCGTTACTCAATCGCGTTTGGGGTGCGCATCTATTCTACTTCTACGGAATGTCGTGGAGGCGGTCTGAATGCGTGTTTGTCTTCACAGTGACTTGCGATGGCCAGCCGATAAACAAGTCAGCGCTTTATTCTTCCCAGCCAAGTCTGAACATGTGTCGGGATTCCGAAGACTTCGTACAACGTGCGCCAGATTCAAAAGGCGTGCTGCAGACGCCGCTCAACGTGCATAGGCATTCGGAAGAGTAGGGAGGAAGGACCAGAGAAGGGAGGACAGGAGTGGGGGAGACCAGTAAAGGGGGACAGTATTTTCTCTCAATGGCGTTCAACATGTGTCGAGGTACAGAGGACGTGTCGTACACGTTGTGACACTGCTCGGGACTCAGCAAATGTGTCACAGGCGTTACGCAACATTCGTCCGGATTCAGAAGGCGTTACACAGACGTCGTACAACGTCCGCCTAGATCCAGAAGGCGTGCCACAGATCAGATTTTGCGCAGCATGCGCTGAATTTTCAGAAGACCTTTCAAAGGCCTCGCGCAGCGAGCGTGCGCCTGCTTGACTTACTCCGTTTTTGCCGGCAAATTGGTAAACGGATATTGGCGGAAGCGGGGGGGGGGGGCTAGGGAGAATTACCACAGAAATCGGAGGAGTATTATTGCAGTTAGACACGTGATGGCAAACGGTATCGACCGGGATCTCATCTATATACCGACCACCAATCCGCGCGCGTGTGACCGCGACGCGTCGCTCGGAGGAGAGTCCACAGCAGGGTTCTTCGCTCGAAGAGCCAGGCCAGAAAACGCCGGCCAATTATGTATTGATATTGATATTGATATTTATTACAGACGTCAAAACCCCTCAAATCTCAACTTCTCAGTTGAATTGCAAAAATCACTCAATGCGAGAGAACCAAACCCCGACCTCCCTTATATGAAGCAATGCTACTATTCACTGCCCCACGATCCACTTGCCGGAACTGCCACCTCAGGTGTACAAGACATCGCAACGCGTGAGTGAGTGGAGCGCCTTGGGGTTAGCGCGCCCTAATCAAACGCTGAGGTTGAATTGCTCGCGTCGCGGTAACACGCGCTCGCATTGGTGGTCGAAATTTAGACGAGATGATCAACCGCTCGACTGATTGATTTTACTAATGTTTCTGCAGATTAAGCACTTCGGATTGGGTGTTTCAGGATCTGTTTCTCGCCACGTAGAGAACGGATACTTCGGATAATAAATCGCTACATACGACAGAGGGTAGACAGGATTCATAGGACAGTTCTGAAGATTTTGCCCTACCATGTCCCGCTGCTATTCTATAGTAAGATAATTTCTTACTGTAATGAAAGTAAGAAGGTCTAAAAAGAAAAGAAGAGGGCCGGGGTGTTCTATTCTAGGAGCTTAGGAGCTAAGCCCCTAACTAGACGTGGCAACCGCAAGGCCGCTGAAGGTGTGGTTCCCTTGAAGAAGATTGTTAGGCCACAACGATTTCTATTGTTCACTCTATTAGTTACTGCTTATTTTTGCTTCCGCTTAGCATTGTAGCTAACGGTTCGCAGAGAGAAACCATGGTTGTAGGAAATTTACCGCAGCTGTTGAGGAAAGTGGGAATGATGATCTTGCTTGCAGGCAGAAGTTGGTGGACGTATAACAGTATTTCAAGCTACAATTCCCGACATCGGACCCGGATGCCTAAAATCTCGTGAGGATCCTAATCAGAGAGCAGCGAGTGTGAGTTTGCAACATTGTCTTTGCCTTTCTTCTAGACATAACGTTTTCGTATACTCCATACGTTTCAGGACGTTCAAAACCTAGGACCCGTAACCGACTTCTACAAGTGCCTTGCACTGGAGTGTACTGGGCATCAAGTGGCTCTAGACCTGTTCATGCTTTACACACAGTACGCCGATCTTGCCACTCTATGTGAGTCGTACATTTCTCTAGTCTGTGCAAGTTAGTGTAAGAATTCTTCATAATTTAAGCCGAAATTGCCAAATTCTCTACTGGTTGTGTATACCACTTCCCCAACTATCACTGCCTAAACGATACTGTACAGGTTCGTTGATTTGTTGTTGTTACCGCTTTTTGGTAAGGTGTGAGGTGTTGTAGAGCTTTTCCTTGATTTCCGTGATTTCCTCTCTGGAAAAGGAGATGCGGCCTCGCAAGGAGTGCGTAGGCAAGTGTGAGTCGTAGATCGGTGCGCTGGAATCTACATTGCTCTACACATTTTGAAATTTCTTCGTGTTGGATGCCAACCAGGGATGTGCGTAAATGAAATCCGAAATGTCGTAAATCAAAATTACGACAAAACCTAAATCGTAAACCGTAAATCGTATCAAGAGTGGATATTCAAGATGGTGTCAGAGAAAACGATCCGTGTATTACACGTACCTGTCTGCAAGAGACATTGCTTTCGTGCTTCACAGCAATCAAACAGCTTATTTCTTTTTGGGAATAAAAATTGATAACATGGCTTTCAGAAAAGGTGCTTGGATATTGGTTAACCTTGCAAAATCATAGGAATCATAAGTGATCACATAGAATACTTAGCGCATCGCAAAAAGGTTCATCGCCATGTTATTATGTTTTCCCAACGCTAAACTATGTAAGTACCGCTCGTTGTGAGCCCGCTCCCTAAACTAGTTTCCTACTTAAAATTAAAGCTAGGCGCTGCAACTAGCGTAAACGCTCGATACTACTAGCCACGTTGAAACAAATTTTGGGAGATTCTGTACGAAGAAAATGAGCAATCGCAGTCTTCAGTGCTCCGGACAGCGATACGTTTTGCAATTGAGAAGTGCAGTTAAAAGATGCTTAGCGATCTATTTCAACGTAGAAATACAGCATGCCCCATGCTATCATTGCCCTATAACTTACATTAAGAAGCAGAAAGACGAAATTATGCCGATGACTGCCTACAAGACGATTGCACGATATGGGGTTCTAAGCGAAGAGTAAAAAAATTACTAGATCTGCAACTTTTCGATTAGAAGAGGCGTTTCCTATTTCAAGCCGCTTCAGGAGTTGAAGCACGGCAGAGAATCGTCAATTATGCACTTGTAGTAACTATCATAGCATCCTGTCTTGAAACTAATGGGTAACCCTTCGACGTCATGTAAAGTACATGCGAATTCGTAGCCGTTCGTGGAGTAGTTCAATCGCCACTAAATTTTGGAGCGTCTCAGAGCAGGCCTTCGCAGTTCCTTGTAGAATTCCCGCATTTTCGCGGATTTATCACAAGGTAGCGATCGTTGACTCGAGATGCACCATGCAGTTCTCACTTTCCAGCATTTGACACTTGTGGTACTTGCATGTCGCTTCAGCCTTCAAAGAAAAAGTAAAAAAATCCCCAAAAATCGTCGTAGAACGTAAATCGTAACTACGCACATCCCTGAATATGCGTAGTTAATATATGTAGTTAACATAAGTATATATGTATTTGTTTTATATAGCTAGTACTTCTAACTAACATATGCTTTATTGCGGCTGACGTTTCGACGAGTTCGTCTTTCTCAAGTTCTGAAAGAGGCTTGAAATGTTTTGACTGTGTCAAGCTCGCTACCATCTATCTACCAGGAACAATATACTCCCACAGGTGTCAGGAAGAGATCCCACATCTGTGCAAATTAACCGACCGATCCCGTCAGCGCAAAGAACCCGGATCAACTGGCCTCTGAGGGCCGGAAAGCTGAGATCCTGCACAAAGCGTATGGAACGAACTGCAACGTTTTCACGCATGCAGATTTCAAACGAGTTCCGTAATTGTTCACTCGGTGTGGCTGCCTTATTTACCATTTTCACGTCGGATTGGACACTTCAAACCAAATTGGACACTCTTCTAAGCTAACCTAAGACTTTTCAAATCAAAGGGAGCTCTTCCAAATTGAAATGAACTTTTTCGACTAGAGACTGTCCAAAAATGTTAGAATAATTTTTTGTTCAAGGAAAATTTTAGTATAACTTTTTTGAAGTTTTAATTTACTTGCCAATAAGAGAACCCATAGGTTGGAATTTTATAAAAATTTTATTTTTTTAGGAAAAACAATGGATTAAGATTGTTTTGAAGAGCAGGAAGGCGGCCATTTTATATTGCCAAAACAGAGATTGCGTCGTGCCCCTGTCCGAAACTTCGCGATTTTCATTCGTTTCATAGCAAAATTTCTGTTTGCATGCAGTTTCCCACCTGCAAGCGGTGCAACACAGACAATTGTAAAAAAAAAACACACACACACACGTCCTAACATTCTTGCTGCATGTAAGCAGTATTTACTATCAATCAAATAAACGTTGCGTTGAACGTTTTGAGTGCATGGCGCGATCCAATCCTTTGATGCAGGACATGATTGCAGCCTTGCTGCTGCAACACAAAATTCAATTTATTATTTTTTCTTAAAAAACGAAGATTTTAGAAAATAATTTCACTCGTTCGGCTGCTAAAGTAAAAAAAATTTAAAAAAGCTATTCTGAGTTTTCCTTGAACAAAAAAATATTCTAACCATCTTACTGAGTTTGCCTAAGGCCTAGTTTACACTTGTACCGCCACGCTGCGCGGCCTGGTGGTCGCCATAGATATCGATTTTTCGCGCCGCCCGGTCGATATCTACTTCGACTATGGTGCCGCGCCGCGCAGCGGCGTAACTATAAACCAGAGCTAAAGGTCATTTCTATTTGGAAAGTTCGCTTTGATTTCAAGGGTGGTGACGATGTCCGTTCCTCCACGTGGTGCCACTGGAAACTGCCCGCTCTGTGAGCTAAGCCGAGCACGGACATTCCATTGCAGGCGACAGGCCGGCCTATGAAGACCCATGTCACATCACACGGTTCATCACAGTGCGAGTTTTTCGAGATAGTGCTACGGCGTCCGCGGGAGCCGACGCCCACTCGCAAAGCCCGGCGAGTGTGAGAATTATGCGAGGGTCCCTGATGCGAGGACGGCATTGGGGGGGGGGGGCAACTGAGCTAGTCCGAAAGTCCCGTAACGTAAGCAGGACCCGCCTGGCAACGGTGGGTGCGAATTCTCTACTCTTGTACAAAGAGTAGAGTTCAAGCTGCAGCTGGAACCTCGAAGGAGTTCCCCATCTCTGTCGGGGTACACCAGGGTTCTGCGCTTTCCCCACTCCTCTTTGATATCGTCGTGGATGCCATCACAGAGATCTTCAGAAGCCGGTCCACTGGACGTTGCTTTATGCCGATAACGTGATGCTCGGTAGCGAAGATAAAGATGAACTCGAGGGAAACCTGCAAGCTTGATGTGATCGCTTGGAGCGATTTAGACTCAAACTGAACGTGAAGAAGACCGAATATCTAACGACGGACGTTACTGAGTCCAGCTCCGTCAAGGTTAACGGCATCGGCTTCCTCGCACTGCGGTCTTCAAGTACTTGGGATCGCGTCTGACGGCAAACTGATGGTTGAAGTTAATTCACGCGTGAGTGCAGCTTGGTCCAAGTGGCGCTTGTTGACTGGCGTGCTCTGCGACAAGAAGATACCAGAGCGCTTAAAGTCGAAGATCTACAGAGCAACCGTCCAGCCAGTAGCAATGTACAGTGCTGAGTGTTGGCCAGCCACCAAGGAAGTTGAAACGCGCCTCAGCATCATGGAGGTGAAGATGCTGCGCTGGACGGCTGGAGTCACGCGCATGAACCGCATCCGAAACGATGCTATTCGGCAGAAGTTCGGTGTTGCGCCGATAGCGGACAAGATGCGCGAAACTCGCTTGCGATGGTACGGCCACGTTTTGCGTGGGAAAGAAGGCAGCGTCCGCAAGATAGGCCTTGAGTTGGAAGTGTCGGGAAAGCGGTCTAGAGGGCGTCCGAAGCAGCGCTGGTCTGATACGTTACACACGAACTTGAAAATACCTGGTGTCCACCCTGATCTAGCGCTGATCGGGAAAGGTGGCGTCATGACTCTTCTTCTCCTGAGCGTTTAGTCCCGCGCAGTCGCCGGGTCCGCTGTTCTTATGATCCGTCGCCACCTCATCCTATCGTCGTCTGGCGTGGCGCCGAGTTCGGCGAGATCTCTCTTGATGACGTCCTTCCACCCTTTCCTTGGGGCTCCTCTCGGACGCTTTCCGGGTGCCTCGTAATCTAGGGCCAACCTGATGGGGTGATCCTCTGGTCTTCTAAGGATGTGCCCGTACCACCTCAGGCGCTGCTCCCTCATCTTCAGCTGGATCGGGGCTGTCTTCATCACTGCCCTAACATCCTCATTTCGCACTCTGTCCTGACGGGTCCATCCACAAGCCCACCTGAGCATCCTTATTTCTGCCGCGTGTAGCTGCAGCTCCTGTGCTTTACATAGGGCCCAGCACTCACTGCCGTAAAGAAGACCAGGCCTCACTACTGTTCTGTATAGCTTGCCTTTGAGTGTCATGGAGCACCTACGGTCGCAGATGATTCCTGTGGACTTCCTCCATTTAAGCCATGCTGCATTTATCATTCCCCTGACCGCCTTCTCCACACTTCCTTCCTCAGATAAGTCACTTCCGAGGTAGCGGAATTCTTTCGCCTTCTCGATCGTCTCCCCTTGGCAGTCTAGGATCGGTCCAGTGCACTGCTCAGAGCTGATAAACTTCGTCTTCTTCACGTTCAGCCGCAGGCCGTTATCCGCGAGGGCTACTTGCCACAGCTGTACCTTCACCTCAGCTCCTCGCTGTGGGCTACTAGAGCGATATCGTTCGCGTAGAGGACGGTCCTGAGAGGGCATTCATCCAAGTGTTTCACTATGCAGTCAAGCGTCAGCACGAAGAGGAACGGACTCAGAGCCGACCCTTGATGCACCCCCACTGTAATGTCCATCTTCTTTGTCATTCCGTGTGGGGTTCGTACCGCCGCTTTCGAGCCTTCGTACATGCCCTTTATGACAGTGACCAGTCGTTCAGCGGCCTAGCGGCCGCCTCCGACTGGTTGGGGGCTTCGCCCCGAAACCCCGAGAAGAGAACACTCCGACCATCTTCTTTTCCCAACTTTTAGACCTTCATACCTCAAAAACAAACTTCAGATTCGTGTTCAGCGACCTCGATTACCCCCAGGGCCGAAGTTTAGCGCCGCTTGAACGCCATCCTCAAAAAATCGATAATATCGATCGATATCGATTGGTCGACTTCAAATTCGAGTTCAGCGACCTCGATTACCCCCAGGGCCGAAGTTTCGCGCTGCTTGAACGCCATCCTCAAAAAATCGATAATATCGATCGATATCGATTGGTCGACTTCAAATTCGAGTTCAGCGACCTCGATCACCCCCAGGGCTGAGGTTTCGTGCCGCCGACGTGTTCGGCACGTCTGCGTCTCGCCATGCACGGTTGCCGACGTGTTCGGCACGTCTGCGGCTCGCCATGCACGGTTGCCGACGTGCTCGGCACGTCTACGGCTCGCCATGCAGGGTTGCCGACGTGCTCGGCACGTCTACGGCTCGCCATGCAGGGTTGCCGACGTGTTTGGCACGTCTACGGCTCGCCATGCACGGTTGCCGACGTGTCCGGCACGTCTACATCTCGCCATGCATGGTTGCCGACGTGTTTGGCACGTCTCCGGCTCGCCATGCATAGTTGCCGACGTGTTTGGCACGTCTACGGCTCGCCATGCACGGTTGCCGACGTGTTCGGCACGTCTACGGCTCGCCATGCACGGTTGCCGACGTGTTCGGCTGCCGCGCCCCAACTCAAAGTGGGACGGACGGACAGTGTGACACACACAGTGACACAGTGACACACACACACACACACACGCTTGCTGCTTTATATATAGTAGGATGGTTGCCGACGTGTTTGGCACGTCTCCGGCTCGCCATGCAGGGTTGCCGACGTGCTCGGCACGTCTCCGGCTCGCCATGCACGGTTGCCGACGTGCTCGGCACGTCTACGGCTCGCCATGCAGGGTTGCCGATGTGTTTGGCACGTCTACGGCTCGCCATGCACGGTTGTCGACGTGTTCGGCACGTCTACGGCTCGCCATGCACGGTTGCCGACGTGTTCGGCTGCCGCGCCCCAACTCAAAGTGGGACGGACGGACAGTGTGACACACACAGTGACACAGTGACACACACACACGCTTGCTGCTTTATATATAGTAGGATCAGACGTTCGGGGACACCTCTACCTCGAAGTGATTTCCAGAGCACGGCCCGGGGTAGCCTGTCGTAGGCTTTCTCCAAGATTAGGAATGCCGTGTAGCAGGGCTTTCGTTTCTCCCGATATTTCTCCATTACCCGGCGAACAATAAAGATAGCGTCTGTGGTGGACCTCTCAGGCATGAAGCCCCACTGCTCCTGGGAGATTGTCACCATCTCCCTCAACCTCGAGTCGTCAAGACGTTCGTAGATCTTCATCGTGTGAGATCAGTTTGATCCCTCGGTAGTTGGAGCACTCGGACGCGTCCGCCTTCTGCATGAAGATGGGGACTATGATGCTGTCCCTCCAGTCATCCGGCATCTTACCCTCTGTCGGGACTCTGTTGAAGAACTGTGTCAGCCAATTGACTCCACAGTCCCCAAGCACCTACTGGCGGCTGCGGGACATTATGTACGAATGGTCGCCGTGGACGCGGCGAATAGCGCGGCAGAAGACGTCGCAGTCGGGTGACTTCAGCGGCCAGTGATATCTAGATTGCATCAAAACTTGCACATCAATTGTTAGAAAGTATATACAAAGTCAGTTTCACTGCGATAGTGTGTCATCTTCTCAGCTTTTCCTGAAGAAGCATCATACAAAATTGAACATTATAACGTGGTTTAGTTTTATAACTGAACTCAATTTCTGAACCTAAGCATGTTTTCCCGCAGCTCCTGCAACAGCAGGATGGAATATCAACAACTCAAACCTAGCATCTGCAGCAGGTCATGAGTGACAACTCCTACGACCGCAGCGGAGCTCATTGCGCACGCGGCAGTCGCCGTCGCGGGCGCGGTGACCATTCGCACATGAAGACCGCCCCTCTCTACTGGCACCCCATCAGGTCCAGCTGCCATGGCGTTGCGAACCTCTTCCTGCGTCCAGGATGGGAGGGGTCCTTCCGTTAGTTGTTCTTCTTGGACTTCCCGACGAGGAAATTCCTCATTTAGGAGCTCCTTGAAGTACTCCTCCCATCTTTTTCTGACCTCGACTGGCTTCCGTAGAACATTGCCGTCAGCACCCCTTGCTGTCTTGACCACTCGAATGTCGACGCAAGCTCTATGCGGTGCCTTAGCTAGCCGGATTGCGAACTTCTCTCCCTGTGGCCCTTTCAGCTTCTCATATAGGGCATCCTCTGCGCTCTTTGCTTTCGCTACAGCTGCTTTTGCCAGGCTCTTCAGCTTCCTGTAGGCTGTGAGATGCTCGAGTGCGCTTGTCTTCTGCCACTGCTTATAGGCCTCCTTCTTTTTCCTCACCGCAGCCGGCACGTCTTCATTCCAGAACCATGGAGCCTTATCTCCTCTGGTTCCTCCCTTTGTTTTACCGAGGGTTTTCTTGGCACACCGTAGAATCGTTTGGGTCACCCTCCTCTAGGTCTCGTTCGCTGGGCCAGTTGGATCCTAAAGACCTGCTTAGAGTACAGTCCTTCGTAGCTTGTTGCGCTCTGAACCCCGCAGTTTCCACCATCGGATTCTGGGCTCTGTTTTTACCTTGGGTTTGCTGGGTAGAGGTATGGCCAGATCAGCTACCAATGGCCTGTGCTGTAGTGCTACATCTTCTGCCGGAAGGACCTTCACATCCCGGACAGTTCTCAAGGCAGGCCTTCGCACTAGGATGTGGTCGACTTCCGTCCGTCTTCCTCCGCTAGCATAGATCACCTTCTGGCTCTCCCTCTTCGCGAAGAAGGTGCTACAGACCACCAGGTCGTGGGCGATAGCCAGATCGAGAATTCTTTCTCCATCTGAGTTCACCAAGCCGACTCCTTTACCTCCATGAACCCTTTCTACTCCTCTTCTGCCACTCCCTACGTGACCGTTCATGCCCCTGCTATGGACAGGTAATCGGCTTCTGGTACGGACCTTATGGCCTCCTCGAGCGTGAAGTAGAAATCATCCTTCTCGTACTCGAGGCATCCGGTCTGTGGGGCGTAGACGGACATGACAGTCCAGTAACCCTCCTTCGTATCCAGCCGCAGCGACATGATGCGGTCGCTTATCCTTCGGACAGCAGCTACCGTATCCTTGAAGGACTCTGCGACAGCTATCTCGACTCCGTTCCTCTTGGTGCCCTCTCCGTTGTAGAATAACTTGACCCCTTCTCTAATCTCCTTGGCCTTCGTCCCTTTCCATCGTGTTTCCTGCACATACAGGATTTCTATCCTTCTGCGCTTCATCAAGTCGGCCACTTCTTTGGATCTTCCGGTCAGTGTTCCCACATTCAGAGTTTCCAGTCGAACTAGCTTCTCTGGCTGAGGTCGTTCTGCCCTCGGTAGCCTTCGCATACTGACTGCACGGTCAGTATGCGAAGGCTACCGAGGGCAGAACGACGAAGGCTACCGAGGAACTCGGGCGGCGGTTCTGCGCGTCACTTCCGGGTGACGTCCTAGCCTTTACACTGATTCCATTGCGGCTTTTGATCATGGTTTGTGGCGGGTTTCTCCATCAGCCGGCCTGTCAACCTGGGCCTGACGCTGGAACCGTTGCCATTTTTGCGATTTCTGCAGGGCATGACGTGCCGGACTTCACATGAGGTGACATCACATACCAATAACTGCTTATGATGTCTACCTCCTTTCTCACCCAGTGCGGAGTTCGTATCACCCCTTTCTTGCCTTCCGGGTGTCCCTTTCGTGCCTTCGGGGCATTCTGTGATTCAGACTTCGCTAGGCTTCCGGAGAATTGTCGAACTCCTCAGCCTGGGAGACCCTGCCGGAGACTCCGCTGTACATCGCAGTTCGACACCCATTGCCACCCCCGCGCCACGATGAGGCGCTGGACATGTGGGAGAAAGGTGGCAAAAAGAATACGATTGGACAGTCAAACAAAGGTGGCGTCATGACTGTCCAATTGGATTTGGAAAGTGTCCAGTTTGGTTTGAAAAATGTCCAATTCGACGTGAAAATGGTATATACCAACGTCGACAATACTGCCGGTTACAATACTTCTCCGAAATGCTTGCCGAGCGCAAGGGTGACATTACCACGTTTACTCAAAGAAGGTCGCCCATAATTACGCTTGTCAAAGAGTGCCGAGACTACAACATTTTCAAATGCTTTGGTAAGTACTTCTCTCAACCTAGCGGACTTACCATGGGGCAACGTCTATGGCCGGTTTAGCAAATTGTTCATGGGTAAGATAGTACGGCCGGTGGTAGAACGTCTACCCATCATGCTGTCGATCCGCCGGCGAATGCTGTCTCGCAACAACATCTGAGTTTGAAATCCGTTTATCCGCTTGTGCGAACTATGAGAATTCTGTGTACCGCTTTGTGCATATTGTTAACTCTCCGCCACTTGGAGCAGTATGTTTGACCATACCAATATGTCTCTCTTGTTCCATTATGGCCAGTTGATCCGGTTTCTTAGCACTGATGTCATTGGTAAATTGGTTCACACAGATATGGGATCTCTCCCTGGCACTCCTGCGAGCATGTTGTTCCAGGTAGGTGGACGGGATATTTTTGACCCAGTGGGCTTTACAGAATCAAAAACGTTTCGAACTTGTTCCAGACCCTGAAGAACCGTGTCAGAACAGCGGAAACAATAATTTTTTCAAGCCTGGTAGGCAAATAGGATTGAGAAAAAACTTCACAGTCACAAAATGCCCGGGCTTGGAGAACATTGCACGTGGAGGTTACTAACCAGGGAAGTATATCGACCTCCCATGGAACCTCAGGTGGAGAGACCAAGGTCATTAGAAGGAGCTGGGAATCAGCTGGTTAAGATTGCGGGGTCAAAATTGCAAAATTGAACTCCTGAACGAGTTCTCTCCTACGGAGTGGATCTATGGCCGCTAAAACCGGATCGGAATAGATTTTGTGTTCCATCCAAGTTGTTCGTGTGGAAACTCCTTTCGTCGCCTAAGGGGAGTGCGCAGCTGGATTCTGCGCTCTTCGAGCTAGGGAAGGGGCTCCGAGGTGTGGTCCATCCGAGTTGCTCGTGTGGAAACTGCTTTCCTCGCCCAGGGGGAGCCCGCAGCTGGGTTCTGCTCTTTTCGAGCGCAGAACCAGACTAGGGAATTGACTCCGAGGTGTGGTCCATCCAAGCTGCTCGTGTGGAAACTGCTTTCGTCGCTCAGGGGAGTCCGGAGCTGTGTTCTGCAGAAGCGCATACAGCTGGAAATGGGCAAAAGCACCCGAAAATTCTGTGAACGTCAAAACCGCTCAAATCTCAACCAGTCAGTTGAAATACAAAAATCTCGCGACGCAGGAGAACCGAACCCCCGACCTCCCTCGCATGAGGCAGCCCCCATCCACTGCGCCACGATCCGTTTGGCAGTAGGGCCATCGCGGTCGTACAAGAGACTGATGCGCATCGATCGAATGCCCAGTGGAGGCTGACGCAGCCCATGTGTGCATTCGCGTCGAACGACTGTGTTTCTGCAGCAATTGCGCGCTCATACGCCACGCGTCTATTCCGATCTGATTCCAGTGGTCTTAGCAATGCCCTCACCTTCGGGTTAGGCTATCCGTGCGAATGAGGTGCAATCAGAGCGGTGAGTGATGAGAGCTGATAAGGTTATGCCCGCAACGGCAGTAATGGCCTAGAGGTAGTGCTCTGGCTCTTTAGGACTTGGTCAGGCCTAATCTTATCAGGTCTCATTCTCACTGCGGTCACTACAACTCCTTCGCCCAGTCTACAGTCAAAACTTCGACAGGTCTGAACTGTTCAGGAGTTTCAATTTGCAGCTCCGACCCCCATTTTCTTAACAAGCATGCTAGCCTCTTTCTGATGCCCCTAATCTCCACTTGAAGCTCCGTTGGGGGGGGGGGGGGTCGACACTATTCCGTGGCAAGAAGAGGAGGAAACTACGCTTGTTTAGGTGAAGCGGTTCGAAAGAATTCTAGCCAGGTACCTTACGAGGAAGATCGGATTCGAGGCTGTTTTAAGAATTCGCTGTTCGAGGGGTTCGTTGCTACGTGTATTTGTATAGACATATTGTTATTGTCCTTAAACAAATGTATTCAAGGTGTGAGCCTATCAGCGTTCTACGGGAATTTCTTTGTGCGTTCGACTGACCTGCTCGCTCTTGCGAACGTGAATCCCGACTCGGCGATCGCTGTCCAGGTCAATGTTTTCCGCCTCACTCCTGTATTTTTTCAGTTGATACAGCCTTCGTAACTGTTTGCTACAGGTCAACATGGAGGAGAAGCTGTCTACAACAGTGTGTTTCCAAGCGGCGCTTTTATACACGTCTAGTAAAGGTGCGCTCCTTATTCTTCTTGTTGTTCAAAAGAATCATTGTATTCTAGGAGATCGTCGTATTCGTGTCCACACCATGTGCCTTCCCACTACTGCTGACCTAGCAGAAGTCTACAGCGGCTTTGACTTGAAAGCCACCGTCTCTCTGATCTCCAAAATTGGTGAGTTATATCATCCAGGTTACTATGTCGTTTGTAAGGGAAAAGTAAAGGAGTGTTTCAGCTGTTGATAGATCTATGTCCGGTTCTGCCTTATCAGACAGCAGGGAGGCCATCGTCAATGCCGTGGTGGACGCTTTGGGAGCGTACCAGAAAACGATGAGGCAAGGAAGAGCAGGAGGGTTGGTGGCTCCGCGCAAGGGTCATCTTCGGCTGTTTCCGCTTTACGCGCTCGCCATGCTCAAGCACGTGAGTTATATTGTGAACGGGCGCAATGCGCGTTAGGGGTGCACTGTTATGACGACGTCTTGTACTCCGTTTTCTTACCATAATTTCGTATTCAATTGGAATCTTAGAGCTATGATAACTACAGCTAGGAAAACGCAGCGTATTATCTTGTCGCGAGGGGTGCATCGAAGAAGTGCACGCCACGGAAGTGCTCTCTCTCCCCTAACCCGCACTGCACCTCTGAACGTCTCAAAACGGACACGAACACACATGGGGTAATGAAATAACTCGGAAGGAGTTCTCGCGACTACTGATAGGTGATCGACGCGCGTATTTTGTCGTGAGAGAATTTCATGTCGGAAAGCGGGATGGACTAGTGTGTGGTGTGTTCTTTAACAGTTGGCAGGATCCCACTTGCCTTTGGCCCACACGTGGTTGCTATTTGGGTGCATGTAGTTGGGGTTGCCGTTTTGACTTCAAAGTAGTCAATATCGCAGCTCTTGCAGATTTCGTCTTATGAATAGTCCTCTTACCTTACTAGAGGCTATTTTCAAAGCTGTAGTCATTCTCCGCTACCTTGAGAGGCGTTGAAGGACTAGATATTTAAATGCAGTGGTGACGGTTGTACAATGCAATGTTGATTAAGCGTACTAAGTACTGCGAACTTTTCTCCACTTGGGGACTCATTCGACGTATAGAAAGATCGGATATAAGGCATCTCCTGCTAAGCAATTTACACGTTATGTGACAATCCCTCTTGCTGCGCGCTTTTCGCTTGCCGTTCTTTGTCAGTGGATGCGCTCTGACGGAAAGTACTTGACAGGCGTGAGCTGTCTAATGAAATTGATTTCATTTTGTTAGTATCCTTTCTTACCCTCCTTAATATTCTTTTCAGTATTTCTTTTTTTCAGACTGCTTTCTGTGCTGGTAGGAGTGTTAAACTCGATGACCGAGTCGCTGCCATGATGGTGCTACGGTTTTGTCCGCTGGAGCAGATACTCTCGGAGTTCTACCCCCAGCTGTACAGGGTGAACGAAATTTTGCAGGTAAGTGCGCGCCGTACACTTGCCCGCTTTTTCATACTTCTATAGAACTCGTTCAGCTGGAGGAAGGGAAGTGGCCGCAACCACTTCCTCTGTCGTTTGAATACATAGCCAGAGATGGCATTTATCTCATCGAAGCTGGCTCTGCCATCTATGTCTACATTTCTGCGACGTCAAATCCGCAATTGTTGCACGACCTTTTCGGATGCTCATACTCGCTTATTGATGAGGTACTTTTCCGCGACGCCGTGAAGCGGTTGTTCATTATTGTGCCTTCTTCTTTCAAGCATTCCTTCCGCATTCACGACAACCCCTTCTCCGAAAAGGTTCACGGTTTCGTGCGACACGTTACGGCGCTCAAGTTCTATCTTGGTCCTGTCATAATCGTCAAGTGAGTACTGCGTTTCTCACACTGTGCCTCATCTACTTCACATTAAGTTGCAGGGAGGACTCGTCAACACGAGAAACCGTTGTGAGGCGATTCGTTGATGACCGCAGCGAGTCTACGCATTCTTATGTCGAGTTTCTTCAACATATAAAGCGCGAAATTAATGGTTAGCGGAGAGCGCCAGATCAGGTTTCGCAAGGATGCCCTCGAAATTTGTGAGTTATTTTTACGTCATCAGACACGTTTTCGTTTTGGTTCTCTTCTTCCTTGCCTGCAACCGTTCACTGACATTATAGCGGTTTGGTGAGCACTAGTTTTTTTTCTATAAAACGCTTTATCATTGGCACTTTTGAGCGAAAAAAACTGATAACAGTTTCGAGAAGGCTGACAAAAGTTCGCTGTTTTATTGAATGTCGTTGAATTTGAAGATTATGGCTTGTTATTTTCAGGTATTTATTTAATACTTGCCAGAAGTTCTGCAAAGAAAAGAAGCTCTTATAATCACGAAGCGTAATAAAGCATTGTACTCAATCATTCTTCATAGAATAAAAACAAGCGGATAGAGCTGAAGTAGAATGACTTTCTGAAGATAGTATGGCAGAGAATTATTGTGGAAAGAAGATCCATCTTTTGATTGTAGTGAATGGCTTATTTTGGACCACTAGTACCTGTTCGGTTCTGTGCTTGACACAAATAGCAGGCGCAGTTGTCAGTTTCTATTAGTCGATATCCAGCGATCCTTTTCGGTAATGAACCTACTTTTTGCGAAGGTTGCGTTGTTTCAAACGTAGCATTCAGTCCTGACTAATCGTAATTTTTGCATGGGATGGTTTCATGTTGGCAATCACTGATGTATGGACCTTTTCATAGTCCGCGACAGGGGCGATTGGTGAACCGTGCAAAACATGCAAATCGAGTAGAACCGAGCGATCGCCGCAAAACGTGTTCATAGTCATGTGCTGTCGCTTCCGTAGTCCCATTCGCCTGTTCATAGATGCCGGCGATGGACAAGACCGGCGCTTAGCTGGAGTGCGTAATCTGCCGCCGCTTAAGGTCGAAAAAGCTCGAAATTTGTACACGTGTTCGTCTAATTCAGTCTGTTATCTAGAAACTACCCTTACTGAGTTTTAGCTTGATAGACAAAGAGTGGTACCGTTCGCCTGGATGGCGAGCATGCGTTTCGCAAGGTTCTTTCAGATTTTCTTTCCAATTAACAAAAAACTGCACTGCTTGAGGGATTCAAACCATCACGGTCTTCATATTCCGTAAACCGCGAACTCAGCTCGCTTCTCATGGGCGATACCTTACCGCTGCAGCGTATCCCTTGCTGGAGCCCTCCGATTCAGCCACCCTGTTATATCTGTACATGAAGGAGCTTGTCTGTTGACGTTTAGGCAATATGTTTTCACCACACATCTTTGTCTCTTACCGCCGAAATCCGTATATCGATTTTGCAAAACAAAACCGCAGAAGCGTGCCAGTGATCTTATCACTTATAGAGAAGGCAGCTAGGATTGGAAGAAATGGTTTTTTCAAAAACGGCTTTTTTGTTTCCAAAGAATTAAAGGGCGGCACAAAAACTCCTGATGCCTTGGTAGATCTTGGGTTAGTGATGCTGCAAGCTCGCGTGAAGCATGAATCTGCGGCACCTCTGCTGCTCCTGTGTGAGCGCTTGTGCGAAATAATGCGTATCTAAAGAAAACTTGATTGGCAATGGATTTTCATGTTACGCTTCGTTCCAACTGCTCTAGACAGAGAAAATGATGTCTTCATTTAGCTCTAACCACCGTGACTGTTGGCAGATATGAATGTTTGATACGCCACATGGGATATGAAATTTCTTGATGGGTTGCAGCTAATTGTGAAAATCAGCGAAAGTGAATTCATCTTTTCTGCCCGTTAAATTGCCAACACTAAGCAAATGATTTGCTTGCATCCATATAATTACCTCACTCTCCTGTGTCGTGAGCGTTGAGAAATGAGCTTTCTGCTATTTTGGCCCTGTTTCTCCTTAACGGTGTTGAGTCATGCAATACTGCGCTGGTTCAGGTTACAGACGTATCAACATGAGATGGGCTCATCGGTCGAGTTTCTTCTGCGAGGTCTCTGTTTCAGTGTGGCAGCTTTTCTTTCTTCTCCGCTTGCATTGTCCTTCATCGAAGCTGACTGCAAGTCTTCTTTCATGCGGTGATGTTCTTGCGATTTTTGCCAATAGTTAGTGGTTTAGTGAGGATTTGTTTATATCGGATGTTACATCATGTGTTGTGTCTTATTGCAGTCCTCTTTTGGGTGTTACATAGCTCAAGGAGAATCTTGTTGCGAGAAGGAAACTGATTCTCTGTTTTCCTACCTTCTAGTTCTTCGCCTAGAATCACCGATTGACACTCTAAACTTATGTAATATTTCAACGCTGTCAATGTTTCAGTCTGATTGCATGACTTTATTAACGTTGCCTCTGACTATGCATTGAATATATATTCTAATAGGTATGCAAACTGTGATCACGAGTTTTCTTTCCCTTGTTGTGGATTCCTTCTAAGTCGGTCTATTTCTTCTCAATTTTCGGCTTATTTGCTTGATGAAATAAATGTATTTTTGATTTTACGAAGATGGTGATCACGCGAAGTTGTCACTACAGCTACTTATTGTGTTCTCCTACGAGTCTGCATTTGTGGGTTCAAAGCACAATGATAAGACTGAGAAGAGCAACATTCGAATGTATCGCTTACGTGCGTCTTCTTCTTCTTCTCCTGAGCGTTTAGTCCCGCGCAGTCGCAGGGTCCGCTGTTCTTGTGATCTGTCGCCACCTCATCCTATCAAGGGCGTCATCTGCCGTGGCGCCGACTTCGGCGAGATCTCTCTTGATGACGTCCTTCCATCTTTCCCTAGGGGCTCCTCTCGGACGCTTTCCGGGTGCCTCGTAATCTAGGGCCAACCTTGTGGGGTGATCCTCTGGTCTTCTGAGGACGTGTCCATACCACCTCAGGCGCTGCTCTCTCATCTTCAGCTGGATCGGGGCAGTCTTCATCACTGCCCTAACATCCTCGTTTCGCACCCTGTCCCGACGGGTCCATCCACATGCCCACCTCAGCTTCCTCATCTCCGCCGCGTGCAGTTGCCGCTCCTGCGCCTTACCCAGGGCCCAGCACTCACTGCCGTAGAGGAGGGCAGGTCTTAAAACTGTTCTATAGAGCTTGCCTTTGAGGGTCCTGGTGCATCTACGGTCGCAGAGGAACCCTGTGGACTCCCTCCACTTGAGCCAGGCTGCGTTTATCCGTCCCCTGACCGCCTGGTCCACACTTCCTTCCTCGGATAGGTCACTTCCGAGGTAGCGGAATTCTTCCACCTTCTCGATCGTTTCCCCTTGGCAGTCTAGGATCGATCCAGCGCACTGCTCAGAGCTGATGAACTTCGTCTTCTTCACGTTCAGCCGTAGGCCGTTGTCCGCAAGGGCTCTCTGCCACAGCTGCACCTTCTCCTCCAGCTCCTCCTGGTTGTCGGCTACTAGGGCGATGTCGTCCGCGTAGAGGATCGTTCTGAGAGGGCCTTTCTCAAGGTGGTTCACTATAGAGTCAAGCGTCAGCAGGAAGAGGAACGGGCTCAGAGCCGACCCTTGGTGTACCCCCACTGTGATGTCCACTTTCCTTGTCACCCCGTGTGGAGTTCGTATCGCCGCTCTCGAGCCCTCGTACATGTCCTTTCTGACCGTGATCAGACGTTCCGGGACACCCCTCCCTCGAAGGGCATTCCAGATTACGGCTCGAGCTAGCCTGTCGTAGGCCTTCTCCAGGTCCAGGAATGCCAGGTAGCAGGGTTTTCGTTTCTACCGATATTTCTCCATCACCTGACGAGCGATGAAGATGGCGTCTATGGTGGACCTCTCAGGCATGAAGCCCCACTGCACCTGGGAGATGGGTACCATCTCCCTCAGCCTTGAGTCGACCAGTCGTTCGTAGATCTTCATCGTGTGTGAGGTCAGTTTGATCCCTCGGTAGTTGGAGCATTCGGAAGCGTCTCCCTTCTGCTCGAAGATGGGGACTATGGTGCTGTTCCTCCAGTCATCCGGCATCTTACCTTCTTTCGTGATTCTGTTGAGGAACTGCGTCAGCCAGTTGATTCCGAGGTCCCCGAGCACCTTCCAAGCCTCTACTGGCACACCGTCCGGCCCTGCTGCCTTTCCGAGTTTCATCTTCCGTATGGCCTTGCGAACCTCTTCTTGCGTCCAGGGTGGGATGGGTCCTTCCGTTGGCTGTTCTTCCTCGGCCTCCCGACGAGGGAACTCCTCGTTCAGGAGTTCCTTGAAGTACTCCTCCCATCTCTCTCTGACCTCGACCGGCTTCCGTAACACCCTACCGTCCGCACTCTTCACAGTCTTCACTACTCGAATGTCGAGGCTAGCTCCATGACGCGCCTTGGCCAGGCGGATGGCGAACTTCTCTCCCTCTGGCCCGTCTAGTTTCTCGTACAGGGCATCCATTTCCGCGTTCTTTGCCTCCGCTACAGCTGTTTTTGCCAGCCTCTTCAGCTTCCTGTAGGCTGTGAGATGCTCGGGTGCCCTCGTCTTTTGCCACAGCTTGTAGGCCTCCTTCTTCCTCTTCACCGCAGCCTGCACCTCTTCGTTCCAGAACCATGCCGATTTATTCCCTCTGGTTCCTCCCTTTGTTTCTCCCAGGGTTTCCTTGGCACATCTCAGGATTGTTTCGGCTACCCTCCTCCAGGTCTCATTCACGGGACCAGCTGGATCTGGAAGGCCTGCTTCGAGCACTGCCCTTCGTAGCTCGTTCCGCTCTGAACCCCGCAGTCTCCACCATCGGATCCTGGGTTCCGTCCTCACTTTGGGCCTGGTGGGTAGAGGTATGCTAAGGTCGGCTACCAAGGGTCTATGCTGTGATGCCACGTCTTCTCCCGGAATGACCTTCATATTCCGGACTGTTTTCAGGGCAGCCCTTCGAGCCAGGATGTGGTCGACCTCCGTTCTTCTTCCTCCGCTAGCATAGGTCACCTTTTGGCTCTCCCTCTTCGCGAAGAAGGTGCTACAGACAGCCAGGTCGTGGGCGATAGCCAGATCCAGAATTCGTTCTCCATCCGGGTTTACCAGGCCGATCCCTTTTCCTCCATGAACCCTTTCCACTCCTCTTCTGCCACTCCCCACATGCCCGTTCATGTCCCCTGCTATGGAGAGGTAGTCGCCTTCTGGTACGGACCTTATGTCTTCCTCGAGCGAGAGGTAGAAGTCATCCTTGTCGTGCTCGGAGCATCCGGTCTGCGGAGCGTAGACAGACATGATGGTCCAGTAACCCTCCTTCGTGTCCAGCCGCAGTGACATGATGCGGTCGTTTATTCTTTGGACAGCCGCTACTGAATCCTTGAGGGACTCCGCGACAGCTATCCCTACCCCGTTCCTCTTGGTGTCCTCTCCGTTGTAGTACAGCTTGACCCCTTCTCCGATCTCCTTGGCTTTCGCCCCTTTCCATCGCGTTTCCTGCAGACACAGGACTTGTATCCTTCTGCGCTTCATCAGGTCAGCCACTTCCCTAAATCTCCCGGTCAGCGTTCCCACATTCAGAGTCCCCAGTCGAACTAGCTTCTTTAGCCGAGGTCGTTCGGCCCTCGGTAGCCCTCACATACTGACCACAGAACTCGGGCGGGGGTTCTGTGCACCACTTCCGGGTGACGTCCTAGCCTTTACATTGATTCTATTGCGACTTGTGATCATGGTTTTGTGACGAGGTTTCTCCATCAGCCGGCCTGTCAACCTGGGCCTGACGCTGGAACCGTTGCCATTTTTGCAATTTTTGCAGGGCATGGCGTGCCCGAGCCGGGAGTCGAACCTGTGACCGTTTGTGCATGAAACTACACTACTAACCACTAGGCTAACTCGGTTCTTACGTGCGTGTTAACCAGGCTTGATTATCCAACTGGGCTATCCTTCCTCCATGGCCGTTCTCTGATTTGATGGTAAACAGATGGTTTTCCAGTTACCTCTAGCTGGTCACGAAAATTGTGAAGCACAAATAGAATAAGCGTAAGGATTTATGTCTTGTTGATGTAGCCCATCTCGGACTCTAAATTATAAATTGTGATGGAGGAACATAGTGTCTCCTGCAAACGTGAGGAGGCATTGTTGTTCTTCCCAACAAAAAAAAAATTATGTTAAAAAAGTTTTGTGGACTTCTACCGACAGTAGAGTACTACCTCAGAAGGGTTCCCTGATCGTGCGGGGTGGAGACCCTATTTTTTGAGGATTTCAAAGAGCGAGTAGAACAGGGTTTTTGAAGGGCATGTGCTCCCCAGCTGTCTTAGGACTGGCAGGGAACTCGTAGTGTAGGTGGAGAGAGGACTGAATAGTGGAAACACGCACCCATCCAGTAGCATAGAAGGGGAACCATTGAAGGAGAAGTTTTGTGTGGCAAGTGTGTTCCGCTGCTACAACGCAGGACAGTCCTGACTGCAGGGGTGGAGGACTGCTCCATTCCGTGGTGTTATCATTGGACTACTGAAGGTAATTAGGCTGCCCACCTCGAATGCCTTCACGGGTGTCAGATTATTATCATTATTATTTATTACACAGACACGCCTGTGTGATAACAGTGGTATCAACAGTGAGAAAAACAACAGCAAACCGGAACGAAACTCACAAGCAAACGTGTTGCATTTTGGGAAACGAAAAAGATTCGTGATCAGCACCCCAGATAACCCCCTGGGCGAAGTTTGGGCGAAATTTTTTTACTCAATCTTTGGAGTCCCGAAAATGTAATAGCGCCGCACTCTTCAACGTGAGTCTAATACTGAACACCTTAAGGCTACACCCACGGCTATGGATGAACCGTGTCCGAAGAAACAAAAACGCGAACTGCTGTCAGGTGAGGATGGAAAGAAGATGGTTAGGAGGAGGACATTTCCAAAGAAGACCGAATCTTCCTCCGTTTCTTCACTGCGGTAGGTCACCTAACACTATTTAGACCTCACAAAGCGCATTTCGCTAGCGGAGGCTCCTTGTGTTTTTACGGTTGTTTACGGCAAGCGTAATGTATCTGTTGGCGCTTGATACTGATGCGCATTATTGATGCCAGTGTAAAGGGCTTTACGACAAATGTTTGTAAAAGAGGTGCTCCAGCCAAAATTTCAATCAGCCCAGCCCAGTTAGTTTCGCAAATCTCTACCTCTTATATCTCGCACACCCACGGGTTTAAGTGTTAATGAATCCGGCCCCAGGATCACACAACATCCCAGTGATTCAGCAGCAGGGATGTGCGAAACTTCCATTTCCGAGTTCCGAGTCCCGGTTTTCGGCTGTTTTTAGACCTTCCGTTGCGTTCCGTGTTTGGCGCCTTTTATACTCCCGCCGCGGAGCGGCGCGTCAAGTCGGGACGAGACGCGACGGGCCGCGCCGCGCTCCGAATTTGACGCGCCGCTGCACGATTGCAGCTAGAAAGGGGAGCGTCAGCGACGCGCGATCTCGAGCTTCTGAGCACTACGGTCCGTGCTCCATGACGGATGAAGAAGGAGACGGTCCATTAGTCATTGGAGGACCAAAACAGAAGAGATTCCTCTGGCTGATGAGCGGAATGCATCTTGCCAATGTTAGCGGTGAGATTCCTGTGAGGAACGACGAATCCTCTCTTGAGGCTCGGGTCGAAGTCGTCCGCTCAACTACGGTTGAAACTGGTGAGTGTGATATGGTGTCGAATCCCCTGCAAAGCAAATGGCACTAAACTACCTTTTATTTTGCAACATGTGCAGGTCCAAATCCAAAATTGCTAGAAGGCACTCATCGTCGAGAATCAGCCAGAATTCTCTCTTATATGGCCATTCCGGTTCATTGTGCACTAAACACATCTTTAGCGTAGTACGTGAAACTTCGGGAATGTCTACATATCCCCATTCGCTTCTTAGGTTACGCTTGTTAGGGGCGGGGGTTAAGGACATAGTCACCGATTTCGCCCAAGCTCCAGCGTAATACAAAAAACGGATGCTGGATTCGTGATCAGCACTCTCTACTCCCACCCCTACATCCTGGGCGATGTTGGGTAGAAAGTGTTTTTTTTTCTCCTCGAGCTCTGGAGTCCTGAAAGTGCAGTAGTGCCACCATTCTGCTACACTCTTTTTGTTCTGTTGGTTTGGAAGCCAAAACAAAACAGGCATGGCAAAATGATCCACTCCGGTGTGAAATCTCCCACTCCACACCGAGCGTGCCGCAGCTGATCGCTCCGCGCCGCGCCCTTCCCTCCAGCGGCGCGATTCCCTGAATACCGTAAGGCCTCTGTTATACTCCCGCGGGAGCATCCGCGGAACGTCCGCGGACCAATGGTGCACGGCGGAGGCGGGCGTGGCGAGGCACGGCGATTGGCCAGGTGAGGAGTCTCGGCGCGATTCCCGCCCTTCCGCGGATGCTCCCGCGGGAGTATAACAGACGCCTAACCCGAAATTCCGTCAAATATGGTGTTTTGAGGCGGCGGAGTATGAAATAGATGCGGCGCCGCCGGGCGGCGCGAAAAATCGATAGCCATGACGGCCATCACGCCGCGCCGCGTGACGGCGCGAGTATAAAAGGCGCCTTTCGCTCTCCCGGAAGAGATCAACTATGCATCACCTTTTTTGTGATTGCGTTGCTTTCAAACCGGTAGTGCATCCTGATGTCGAAACAGTGTGATAACTAAGTCGCGTTCTTTTCTTTTCTTGAAACGATGTACTACTGAATAGTATAAGGCCAAAGGTTTCATGAGTGTCTGACACAAGAATCAATTTTCTTTTGCTGCTTATATTTTTAGATGCAGAGCATGCTTATATTTTTTACCTTATAACGCCTGGCTTGACTTGGAACACCTATTCTGGATCAGTTCTATGAGCACATAACATTGCATTCCATAGATAATATGGAATCTATCTTAGTCGGAGGAGGGAATGCGGTGTCTTGCCTCTCTACCCTTACGTTGAGGTTGTTCAGAGCATCAGTTGCTGCCAAGTGATACTATGGTACCCACTCGAGCTCGGAGAATGGTTGTCGTGTCGTGGGATGCTGAACTGTAACCTTAGCGCTACCCACTTCCAATTAGGATAGGTCCAAGACATTCAATAAGACCGGTTGAGTATTTTGAGTGGCGAAAATTTTCGAATCTTACTCGTCAGCTGGACTCATTGCGCTTAAACTGCTTTCTTCCTATTTACGGTAAGATTTTGCATAAATTTCGATTTGTCACACTCGTAATGTTTGCAAAGCCGTACTAATAGTAATAGAACACAAGGATTGTTTTTGCTATTAACACGTTTACTTATGCCTGGAGCGGCTGGTAGGGAGGCTATATGTTGTTACAGGATGTTTTGTTGCGATCAAAACTCTTGCGCCAGGCGGGACTCGAACCCGCATCTTCTGCTTTCCGGGCAGCGATGTTCGCCTTACACCACCGGCGTTGTTTGACCGCACGTAACATCCGTGATATCCTCCAGGTCTGTCAGCACCCACCCGTCATACGGGGATGGGAAGGCCGCTGATATCAACATGGAACCGGCTATGCTGAAGGCCTTACTAATAACAATGTTTTAAACCTTTGCTTGAGCCTGGAGCGGCTGGTAGAGAGGCTATGTGTTATTACGGGATGCTTTGTCAATGCGATGTTATTTCTTGTTATATGTTGCTGTGAAAGAGTCGCATGCTGCCTTGCTCGCTTCCTAAATTCGTAAACTGTAACTTGGTTATTACCACCACTATGGATATATTAGGTTGTCCCATAAGTCCCCGCCATTTTTTTCAACGATTCACTGCAGATTTCGCCGGCGGTCTCTTGCATAGCGCTGCACAGCTTTCGAAAGAGAATGACTTGCTCTACCAGAACATACATTGCATTCCTTTTTTCATCATGAATTTTGTCAGTTTTTAGGTCGTTGAAGTGAAAAGTGAAAAAGTGAAAAAGTTGCCATTTGCGCACTTGTTCTCTCCGCTTAGATTTGTAATTTTTTGCGCAGTTTTTTATAGCACTTGGAAGACAACGTTCTGTACTACAAGAGTGTGCGTTGGCCCAATTTTCTCACTTGCACTTTATTGATTTTTAGACCATCAAATTGGGAATTCCGACTTTTCCGTCCGAGTTTTTACCAAAACTCCGGTTCTGTGGTTGGACTTTTTTGCTTGGTGTTATATGTCGTTTGGAAGAGGATGTCTTGCTCAGTAAGAATTTGTGTCGCGTCTGGCTCACACTGATTTCTGTCGAATATCAACAAATAAACAAGGAGAGGTAGTTGTTGGTGAGGATGATTTTTCTCTTTTTGGCATTTTATTGATATTCAATAGAAATCAATAAACGCAACACACATTTGTATAGAGCAAGACATTTTCTTTCGAACGACATATAACACCAACCCAAAAAGTCCAATCACAAAGCAGGAGCTGTCGGCAAAAATAACCCTCCTCCTTCGGATGTCCCAATTTGATGGCCTAAAAATCAAGAAAGGACAAGTGAGAAAATTGGGCCAACACATATTCTTGTAGAACAGAACATTGTCTTTCAAATGCTATAAAAAACTGCAGAAAAAAATTACAAACCTAAGCGGAGAGAACAAGTGCGCAAATGGCTACTTTTCACTTTTTCACATTTCACTTCAGCGACCTAAAAATTGATAAAATTCATGATGAAAAAAGAAATGCAATACACGTTCTGATAGAGCAAATCACTTTCTTCCGAAAGCTATGCAGCGCTATGCAAGAGACTGCCGGCGAAATCTGCAGTGAATCGTTGAAAAAAACGGCGAAGACTTATGGGACAACTTAATATTTAGGATTTATTTATTTATTTATTTATTTATTGTGGGTGTCAGAGCCGACACAAAAAAACAATCACATACCGAAAGACAAACAAAACGGTCTCATAGATCTCGGTGGGAAGAAATAAAACTTAGCTTTAAACAACAAATTTAGTAACACGCTTCTTAAAGGTTATATAACTCAATGACCAATCAGATGAACGAAGAACACGATTAGAACTGGTCGAGTTCTAAGACTGAAAAACTTTGACCTGACCAACGTTTTAGCTGATTCAGTTGGAAGTTTTTCATCGGCACCCCTTGTGGGAGAAGAAATGGGGATGAAGAAATCAGAGATCCTTAGCTTGGTTAAGCCTTTAAGCATTTTATATGCCATTAAAAGGTCGAATCTTTTTCTTCTCCATTCTAAGGAAGAGAGACTTGTTTCTGACAGAGGAGTTAGGGATTTCAGAATACGAAACTTTATGGCAGCGAAGGTACAGTCTCCGAGTAAAGGCATTCTGGATCCTTTCTAGAGTAAGTCCTTCTTCTTATAGGGGCTGAATACCGTGGTGTTGGCTTCAAGAATAGGGCGTATATATAATTTATAGGTCCTAAGGAGGGTGTTTTGAGCCCTTGTATGAAGTACCTTGAAGATATTGTAAACTCTGCGAAGACCTTTAGTGACAATAGATTTGTAGTGAGAGTCAAAGCTTAATCTGTTGTTGTAAGTGATTCCCAGGTCTATTACTTCGTTAACTACTCGAAGAGGAGATTTATGCGAAATTAAATGAAGTTATGAGTCTTCAGTTATTTCCGTTTCCGTGTTTCGTATTCGGGTTTCCACCCATTTCTGAGCCCTTCCGTTCGGTATTCCGTGTTCCGTTTTTCCCGAAAAAATTTCCGCCATCCCTCCTCAGCGGCATGACAGCCCTATTACATCTGAATGATAGAATCAGAATTAAGGTCAAAGAGTGACGTTACTCAATCCCTTTTGGCATGCCCCACGCATTTTATTTGTGCGGTATATAGTGGAAGCAATTTGGTTGGCCTATACACTACCTTGCGGTGGCTAGCTGATGAACAAGTCAGCGCAGCGCTTTACTCTTTCTAGACCACCAATTGCCATCGAAGGGTAGGCGGCTTCGTTTTCCTAGACAGGAAACCCGAACCAAGAAATTGGTCCCACGTACAGACGTCGACCGGCACCTTCTCCGATTGCGCTGCCTTGCTCCCTGTATAAGATGTCCGATAAAGTGCTGACAAAGCGTCGGAGCCTTAACTGTGCCCTCAAGCACCAACGCTAGTGCTTCAGCTAAAAAACTGCTTTTTATGGTTATGAAATTATGGAAAATTTTTGTGGCTGTCAGCTTAAGTGTTATTTGGTCGTTAAAAGAGGTTTTTAGGTCACCCTGCGTATTTATATTGAACGCCTACGTGTTGTTTGGTTTACTTGCTTTTTCTCGAGAAAAATCTTGGCAAGGGCGTTTGTTGTAATTAGTTCTTCGTGTTTTTTTTTTTGCAGCGTATGTGATGTATTAGGTTGTAAGGAAAGTTCTGGCAGTTTTTCCACGTTATTTTTGAAAAGAAATAACTCAGCTCAAATTGCACCGTTTTATTCAAAATAAGCACCATTAGAATCAACACAACTCTGTCAATGTTAATTCAGCCTAGATATGCTATTTTCATAAAAATCTGACGATCTAGACTGAATAAATTCTAGGAACATTGATTCTACATCGCGCTGGTTTTTAAACACTATATCTTTCAACAAGCTAGATGCTATACTCTAGATGCTTGAAAAAGTGAAAGTCGGGTGGCGCTAGGTTTGCCGAATATGGCTGGTGAGGGAGATTTTCGACCTGTTCTTCGTTTAACTTCTGGAGGCCCACCCGCGAAACATGCGGTCGTGCGTTGTCATGCTGAAGTAGCATGCCGTGTCAATTCACCAGTAAAGGCTGATCTTCCTTCAATTTTGCATACATTTCTACCAGTTGCTCGCAATACAGCTCTGCTGTTGTCGTTTGGCCAGGAGGAAGAAAGGAAAAGTGGACTGTTCCAACTGCCGTCCACCACACCGTAGTCATTGTCTTCTTGCTTACATTCACAACTGTTTCCATCATTGTCCGACCAAGTATGGATTCGTGAAATAGAACAGTTCGGCAAGCCGTCTTGCCCATGCTACCTAATAGTTTCCGAAATATTGGCTCCCTATATTTCAATATAAGTGGAAATTCTTTATGTTCCCGCTCAAGATGTGGCATGGTTTAAAGGTCACCAAGGTAGATTTCTGCCTCTTTTTTGAGAGAAACAACTTTGTTGACCGGTGATCTTCGACAGGAATTCTGAAAGGAACGGAACAGAGCCGTGTGAAATCTCATTTATAGCGGTATTGCATGTCCTTTACAATGTGGGATCCTTCACGTATTCTTGCATATAAAATCTGCAGTTCTTGGTGCTCCATCTATCACAACAATCTGTATTTCCAGTGATTCTTCGGATGTGGTAGTCGAATCGGTACCTTTAGATGCGTCGCGAGTTGCAAAGCACGATACGGGTGCGTACATTTTGGTGTAGCGACCGGTGGAGAGTCTTATTCATGATTTTCAGGCGCTGCTGCGCTCAATCCGGAGAATATGCGCAGTGCCTTCCATAAAGAGAAGTTCAGTTTGAAGAAGAAGGTGTTTCTGAAGCGGTCTGAGAAGACGGCGCGCGCTGAATTACTAAACAAGGAAGAGGTGAGTTTCAGGGGCACACTCGAACACACTCGTATGAAGCAGTCATATCAGTTTTAGCTAGCGTGTTGTTGGCTACATTTTAAGGCCGCCACAGACTTCTGCGGCGCCGCTCGGCGGCGCCGCTGCCCTATGCTTAACCATAGGGCAGAGACGCAGAGCTCGCCTCCAGCGGCGCCGCCGAGCGGCGCCGCAGAAGTCTGTGGCGGCCTTTAGACGTGATGAAAGCCAACTATTAGCACTACCAGCCAACCTTATGTTTCACTCATAATGTTTGTTTTATCTATATCCTACACCACTGAGCTATTTGTATCATCTATATCCTGCATCACTGACTGGGCTTTGGTCACGAGGAGAATCAGTCCACATTGAGTTTAGTCCACCTTCCGGCCCCATTTTCAGTTTGCCTTATACGGGGTGGGGCCCATAAATCCTGCAACAAAAACGTAGATGTATGGAAAGGCTAGAAATGCTCCACATTCCGTACAATTTCAAACATTATTTGGCTACACTGTGTAGATTATGCTGGAGCAGTTTTATTCATAAGGGGCGTATTCGTGGCGTGATAAAAGCCTTTTGATCGTTTGAGTAGCTCTGCAGCCCGCGTCGCTCAGGCTGGGTATTCAGCCGCCGCTGTATTCGATGAAAATTTTCTCGAAGCTGAGCTATCACAAAATGGTCAAAACAACAGTGCGCTTAATACTAGCTCTGTGGAACATGATGATATGCAAACAATCCCTACGCATGGCAGTTGTTCGTCTTACACGATTTTCCAAAATATCTTCCCTCAGCCCTAGTTTATACTTGCGCCGCCACACGGCGCGGCACCACGATTGCCATGGATATCGATTTTTCGCGGCGCCCGGTCGATATCTATCCCGACCATCGTGCCGTGCCGCGCAGCTCGCAAGTATAAACTAGGTCTCACACCAAGGTTTTTGTGTAAAAAGAGTGAAAATCAGTAAAAATGCTTGCCCGATGGGTACAAAAAGATAATACCATATTTTCTGGGCCCAGTCGCGTTGTTTAAAGGCCAAATGCACATTCCGGTAAAGCAGTGATTCTATGTCAAGAAGAAATGTATGTGCTAGCGGTTCCCCGTCCATCTGCTGAGCGTCGTACCTGCAAAAGACTAGCTGTGGAATTCCTGCAATTTTAGATTTTTGTCTTTGTTCATTTACCATTTTAGAGAAAAAATCTGCTTTATGTAGCGTAGAAAAATTATTGAGCAACATCTTCTTTGTAACAAATGAGGAATAAAATTCCGTAAGAGGCGCTTCGACGCGGGCTGAAGAGCTACCCATACGATCTAAAGGCTTTTATTGCGCCAGGAATGGCCCGTTATGAATAATACTGCTCCACCGTAATCTACACAGTTTGGGCAAATAGTGCTTGCAATTGTAGGGAATTTGGTGCATTTCTAGCCTTTTTATACAACTACGTTTTTGTTGCAGGACTTATGGGCCACCCTGTATTACACATAGTTGTGTGGGAGACTGAAGTTGTGAGGGAGCATTCGGTAATGTTTTAACAATGTGTTCAACTGCCAGAGACTTGGGAAGTGGTGTGAACGATTTGAAAGAAAAAATTTCCGAGGCCTATATCTTTCAACATTATTTTTATGCACAGCCGCCTTATTATTCGTTCAGGAAGGGTTTATAGAAGGTGACAACGGGGAACCTACTTATGCTATCCGCCAAACCGAGATCGCTGGTGCCGTCGACCTTGCGAATGCAAACAAAGTATGTTATCATGTTTATGCGTGCATGCGTTAGATAAATTATAGTAAGTGCGGCGCTAGTGAGGGTAGGCGCTTATAGCACTTCGACCTTCACCTGGAGAACTTCGGACCATACCGAGTTTCATACACCGATAACGGACGTCACCTCCTACTGGGTGGCAAAAGAGGGCATGTTGCAGCTTTGGACTGGCAGACGAAGAAGCTTCTCTGTGAAATCAATGTCATGGAGACAGTACGCGATGTCAGGTGAGATATTTGCTGCTACATTTTGCACTGCGCACGACCCATTTTATGCGTGTGCCTCTAGCTGGCTGCATACGGAAAATCTTTATGCTGTGGCACAGCGGCACTACACCTACGTGTACGACAATCAGGGCACGGAACTGCACTGCGTTAAGCAGTTGCACGAAATTCGCCGACTGGAGTTCCTGCCTCGTCATTTCCTTCTTGTAGGCTCCGTGAGTCTGTTTTTCACATTGTGTTTGGAGCCAGACTTCCTAGAAGCGAGATCAACAAGCTCTTAGCCCATTTTAAGTCGAGCACAGGATGGCTTCACTGGCTGGATGTCTCGATAGGAAAAATGGTGGCGTCGTTGCCCACACGCATGGGTTCTCTTGATGTGATGTGCCAAAATCCCGCCAACGCCATAATCCATACTGGGCACGACAGCGGTACGCGTTTTTATTTGTATTTCTAGATCTCCGCTTGTTGATCACACCTTTGCTGCTAGCTTCACTTATTTCAAGGTACGGTTTGCTTGTGGTCTCCTAATGTGAAGGAGCCTCTGGTGAAGATGTTGGCCCACCAGGCTTCCATTAGGGGAATTAACGTCGATCAAACCGGCAAATATATGGTGACAACAGGACTCGATCGAAAATGCAGGTAAAGTTCAATGTGCCACTTAAAATCATTTTATCAACAGGTCGACAGAAAATAGTGTCAGAGCTTCACGACAAACAGAGTTTGGTTCATTGAAACAACTACCCGGATTTTGGAGCGCAGTAATGTCCTCTGTCCCTGTAAAAGCGCGGTAATGTCCTCAGTCCCTGTAACGTCCCAGTAAAAGTATAAATGTATCAGGTTGAGTCATAAATTTCGCAGCGAAACCTGTCTTCCAGCAAAAATAAGTGCAGAACAGAAAAATGATTGACTTAAATGAAGCAGTTGCTGTTATTCTCATTGAGCTTTTCATGTGCTTAGTGCTTGTGCTTAGAATTCTGCATCTCTATAGAATTTGGTCGGTTTCGACCTGAAGAAGTTGTGTGGTACCGCCGTGACCTCAGCGACTTCGGCGAAGCGCCTACCGTGGAGGAAGTGATCCATCGACCGAAGCAGATGATTGCAGTAGGACGGCGTAATGCCAGGGGTGTATGGTGGTTGCTTGATTTTGGTCCAACCCAATTCCTAGATTTTTGCAAACGTCTGAAGTGCCGCAAGCAGTCGGCTGTTGCCCTGGTGGATGAAACATTGGCTCATATCGACTTCTTTGCCCACCAATTTTTGCTGGAACTAGTCGAGTTGTTGGCAAAAGCGAGCGTCGAGAATGGTTTGACTACGTGGAGCAGCTCGTGGTGCAGTGGACCCGTACACATCCACCAAATCACACAGCAGGACCTTCTTTCGGTGTAGTTCCGGTTTTGACGTCAGGACCCCACCTCGTTGGCTTCCAGCTGTTGCTTTCCGGCTCTGCAGTTGCAGTGAAGCATCCGCTTTCCAGCGCTGGTAAAGACCCGATCCAGGTCTCCTTGCTTGAACCGGTGCAGGAGCTCTCGGCAGTCGGAAGTACAGCGATTTTCTTGCGTTTCCATCAACGCACGAGGCACTGACGAAGGCGATTTTGGCGACCTTCCAGTATTCTGCAGCCGACGAGCGGTGGTTCACTGGGAGGCGTGGAGATCAGCAGTCAGTCGTAGTGTGGTTTGAGAAGAATTCGACTTGATGGATTTGGGCAGGCGCCCTTTGTTTACAGCAGTTGGTCTTCCTAGGAGTGGTTTGTCTTTGTTGCTCTTCTGGGCGGAAAGGACCTTTTGATACCATCTCCAATAATTTATTCGGTTAGGAGTGAACATGCTGGTGACTTCCTAAATGTGCTTGACCTCCGTCGCTGGGTTGCTGCCGATGAAGGGGGAGGGGTCCAGTGGAGGGGGAATCGGTGAAAGAGGGGGAGGGGTCCAGGTGAAGGGGGACCGGCAGAGGGTTGACCAGTGAAGAGGGGACCAAGTGAAGGGGGGGGGGGGGTCCAATGAGGGGAAGACCGGTAGAAGGTTGACCAGTGAAGAGGGGACCGATAAGGGGGAGGGGTCCAGCGGAGGGGGAACCGACTAATTGAAAATGAAATCACACACTTTTTCACTTTGAGTGCTCATCGTTCTAGAGAATAAAACTTTTCAACAACGTAAGGAAAATTAAGGATTCATAACTCAAAGTGATCGCCAGGAAAACAAGCTTTCAAACAGAATATAATATGTCAACGGGTTTATTTTGAGTTCCAGAAAAAACTTAAATCTTGCAAAATTTATGACTCAACTTAATACAAGCGACAACGAAACCAAGATAGGCAGCTGAACAGTGTGATGAGTTGGCTTTCGCTACGCTATAGAAGAAAGCTGTTGGCTTTCTTCTATAGCGTAGCGATGCCGGTATCCGAGGCGTGGTGCAGGTGCTGACCCTCAGCCTTTCTGCTATCGCAGAGCGTGTTCATTTTGTTTCCTTGATAGAACGTTCTAGCCGAATGGGTCCCATATGAGCTTTCTTAGTCAGAACTATTGCTTATAGTCCACCCCATACACCGCTGGGCGAGAAAGGGCTCATGCAACGCCAGAAGCTCATTATAAAAAGGCATGACTTTGCTGACCCTAGAATCGCTACCAATACTGCACTAGGTGGTGCTGGATGAAGAACAGTGGAACTACGACACGTAGCTTCTGGCACTTGCAGTTGACATCCGAGAAACAGCAAAGAGGGGATCCGTCCGCGGGTCTGTGAACTTTACGCGAGCGAACTGATTTACATTAGAACGCTCCATCTTGCGTACTACCTCGGCTTGGTCGCTTTGAATTGCACATCTCCATTCAAGATATTGGGAGTAAATAGCGCCTACAATCTGAGCAACGTTAAATCGTGAACCGCTGATCTCTTCAAGAAACGTCTCGCAGAGTTTTAGGGAGCGAAGCATCCTGACTCAGACATATATCATGGTAATTGTATCGCATATTAATTGCTGCTGTCTGAATTTGAAAAAGATGAAGTGAATGAAAAAACGAAAGTAGTGGCAGCATTTCGAAGCCGACTTGGATTTGCCTGATGACTGATGTTCTTGCAGAGTATGGGATGTGCGAATGTACAAGCAACTACACTCGTTTTCTCTTCCCTTTGGATTATCCCATGTTGCGATTAGTCAGCGTTTAGCTGTCGCATGTGCTATAGGGAACACTGTACAGGTAACCGCTTCTTTAGCTGGATTGGCGAAAACTGTCGCAATTTGTCGGCGTATGCAATTATCACAGTTTGTTATCTTGGTTCAAATAGATAGATAAACTATTTTTGCTTTAAACTGGACACTTTTCAAACCAGGGTAGACATATCGGAAGTCAGCATAGACAGCTTTTAGCGCTTTTGTTTTGAGCAAATCTGCGGTAAAAACTCAACACAGTGTCTCAAGAAAACATATGAACGCTTTTGTGAAAGAGCAGAACATTCCTACCCCTTCTCCAATACGACATTTCTATGTGCACTCTGGGGTGTTCCGGTACAAATAATTTCTGTTACGATGAGAACGCCGTGAGCACGTCCAGAACATTGCAGTGTTTATTAGATTGATTGCATGGCGCAATCTCTCCGTATACCAAATAACCAAATTCTTTGCTTTCCAATACCTTAGAATAGGTTTAGAAGCATTATTTGAGGCGAGGTAGTAAAAACGTTGCGTATAATAGTTCAGCGTACAATTAGTCGTCCTTTTTCTATAGACACTCTGCGGAAATGAATTTTTATTAAAAATTTTGCTTAAAGAAAAATAATTTTGGCCTTATTAAACCTATTTAAGCTTTTAAGTAGCTTTGATAATAATGTGCTAATTTAATTCTTTTATTTTTAACGGTGTCCGACTGTAAATTAAAAATTGACCAATTTCTCGTGAAATTGGACACTTCCAACCAGCCTGACACTTCTGAAACCAAACTAACTATCTTTCACATTAAAGCGAGCATCTTCCGTCAACCTTACATCTTCCTGCCTCAGGATAGTGTTTGAAAGTCTTTTTATTTTTCTTGGAGTAGTGATGGCTAAAGGCTTACTTTAAAGCATAGGAAAGCTTTTTGAGTGCATTGTAAGAAGAGATTGCACTTGTACAAAACCTCGCAGTTTCCCTTTGGTAGGAAGTGAAAATTCTACCTGCCTGGAGCTACAGGAGTCTAGTGTATGATAGAACAAAAACAGCTGAGGCAGTAATACACCCTCACATTGTTGTTTCAAGTAAACAATGTTTACGTGAACAATTTAAGGAAAATCGCGGTAATCTCTTCCTTTTATATACTCAAAAATGGTTGTTTCTCTGCACTTTATCCGTTTTGATACGGTATTATAACTAGAGAACTAAAAATCTTGTAAATTTTCAAGCACTGTATTCACATGTTTGCGGCAGGTGAATTATACATTTTCTCATTCTGACCTACTTTGTGTCTGCTTTAATCTGGAAGACGCTCGTTTTGATTTGGAAGAGAAGTAGTTTAGTTCGGAAATGTTTAGCTTCAGAAAGTGTCCAATTTGACGTGAAAATGGTATATTCCGTTTTTAGATTTTTAAAGACATGCACATTGGAGTTTGTAATGAGCCGTATATCGCTAATCGTTGTGGAGGCTCAGTGTCGAGCTTGGCTTTTGTTCCATACGAAGATGTCCTGGGTGTCGGTCACGCAAATGGTTTCACCAGCATGCTTGTACCAGGTAGTTTTTCCTCAGCTGCAAAGATTTGTTTGTGGCGTATATTGTCATGCACTAGTTTGCTTTGAATTGTATTCGCACAGGATCTGGCGAGGCCAATGTTGATGCTGTTCGAGCAAATCCGTACGAGACGAAGAAACAGCGAAGGGAGAGGGAGGTCAAGCAACTCCTCGACAAGGTGGAACTAATTGAGCCAATATATGAACTAGGCGTGCTGGAGCGAAAAGTAATGGGCAATTTGTTTAGCTTCAATCGGATCTGATCGGACTTGATCCGCGAGACATTACCCGTGTGAATGAGGACCTGTTAGAGCGGCAGATGGAGGAGAGAAAGAAGATTTTGTACGTACGCCCTGTACAGATACAATACACTCCGAAGCACAAGATGCGTGGCCGGGGGACCGGCTTCCAGAAGGTATGTTGGTGACCGACTTCCCTCAGCGGTAATGTGTAGCGTAGCAGCAGGATTCTTAACAGAGTAGAAAGGGAAGAATGGAAGTACAAAGGGGAGGAAATGAAAGTGGATTGGTTTTCCTGGATTGTGTGTGTTGTGTGTGTGAGAGAGTGTGCGAGTGTATGTGAGTGTGTGTGTGGTGTGTGTGTGTTAAGTGATATAGTACGCCTTACGACATGGAGTTCCTGAAGAGCTCATTGAGTGGGCGCGAATTCTCTACTCTTGTCCAAAGAGTAAAGTTCAAGCTGCAGCTGGAACCTCCATGGAGTTTCCCATCTGTGTTGGGGTACACCAGAGTTCTGCGTTTTCACCACTCCTGTTTGTTGTCGTAATGGATGCCATCACACAAGATCTTCAGAAGCCCGTCGCTTGGACGTTGCTTTATGCCGATGACGAAATGCTCGCTTGCGAAGATAAAGGTGAACTCGAGCGAGAGGTGCAAGCTTGGTGTGATCGCTTGGAGCGGTTTGGACTCAGATTGAACGTGAAGAAGACTGAGTACCTAATATTGTGCGTAAGTGAGTCCAGCTCCGTCAAGGTTAACGACGACGAGCTTCCACGCACTTCGGTCTTTAAGTACATGGGATCAGCAGTAGCATCTGATGGCAATCTGATGATTGAAATGAACTCACGCGTGAATGCAGCTTGCCCCAGGTGGCGCTCATTAACTGGCGGGCTCTGCGACAGGACCAAAGCGCTTGAAGTCAAAAATATATAGAACCGTGGTCCGGCCGGTAGCGATGTACGTGCTGAGTGTTGGACTGCGACCAAGGAAGTTGGAACGCGCCTCGGCGTCATGGAGACGAAGATACTGCGCTGGACAGCTGGGGTCACGCGCATGGACTGCATCCGAAACAGTGCCATTCGGCAGAAGTTCGGTGTGACGCCGATAGCGAACAGGATGCGCGAAGCTCGCTTGCGATGGTACGGCCACGTTCTGCGTGGAGAAGAAGAGAGCGTCCGCAAGATAGGCCTTAACCTCGAGGTAATTGGAAAGCGGCCTAGAGGGCGTCCGAAGCAGCGCTGGTCTGCTAAGTTACACATGGACTTGAAGGTGGCTGGTGTCCACCCTGATCTAGCGCTGGATCGGGAAAGGTGGCGTCATGACACCAGGATAGTGGACCCCGCTGCGAAGCGGGGCAGACGCTGAAGAAGAAGAAGAAGAAGAAGAGGGAGTGCTTATATTTACCGCCTTTCCAGCTTATCATGTTGTTTAAACCGTGGCATCAATTGCACGCGTTAGCGCTCTATCTTCGTTCAAAGAAAGACACTCATATTCTTACAAAATTTTCTTCACACCCTAATAGAAGGGGTCTCATACAATACCGCCCGCGTCGCGGGGTGAAAGAGTTTTGCGACGGATTAGTCGCAAACCGTCACATGCCCATAACTCCTTCAGTTTTATGTTAGTTTTTCGGTTAGTTTTATGTTTTACCTCCCATTTGGAAAACTGGGAGTGGCGGAGTCAGGATCACCGATTATGCTCAAATTTCGTCTAGGGGCGGGGTTATTCGGGGTGCCCAACACGATGGCGGAGTTCATTTGGCCGATTACGGTGCGAGACCACCCATAACGATAGCTGAGGGTGGTCGGTGATCCTGACCACCCTCAAATGGGAGATAAGCTATCAAAAACGGAATTTTCAAAAACGGGCGTCGGATTCGAAATCAGCGCCTCAAATAACTCCCCTCAAATGATTTCGGGCGCAGTTTGGAAGAAAAAATTTGGTCATTCTCTAGAATATGATTTTTGAGGACGTCATCGTCCGCGCAGGCTCGCCACGGAGCGCACTCGTCCTCGACACGAAAGTGTCAAGAACTGATTTTTCCAAAATTGGTAGAGATCGACACCGTTCGATAGAGCTCTTCGTGCTAAGCAGAACGGTACTATTGCGAGTGTTGACAATTTAAATCTGGGCGAGTAAGAGCGCAGGAAACCGCTAAATCCGCCGCTCTAAAATGGCCTAAGACAGTTGAGGTAGCCGCGGGGAATTGAGCACGTCATTGTAAAGTACTTTAAGTGTTCTGCTCGCCTACGCACTTTTACGCCGTTAGCTCGCCGCGTCTTCCCCGCAGGGGTCGACTGAAATCGGAAAAAATCGTGTCACACAATCCTAACCTCCCTTTTCGCACCACTGTAGCTTTGTCCAGTCATAAGCTACGCTGCTGCGCTTTAGTATACTAGCATGGCTTATTACTGCCTACAAAACCCACAAGCTGCGGTCGGAGTGATTCGACTTGACAGAGTTATTGCGCTCCGAACACATCTGTTCGTTCAATTTAGCATTACCCGTAGAACATCTGGCATAGGTGGTGGAATTGCAAAACTCTTCGCATGGTGGACATGTAGAAGCTGATTGCTCTGCTATACTTTTCGCGCGCGTAGATAAGCTGTTTTTGTCAAGCTAAGCTCACTCTACAAGTTGTTGCGCCGACTCGATTGATTCTGTCAAGCCTATATGCATTGTTCAATTTGCACTGCAAAGGTTCGCCGGACAGATTGGAGCACATCTGCAGCTATAAATTTCTTATAAAATTCTTCAAACGCTTCTAAATAGTATTGAATGCTTAACGTTTTCCAGTGAGGGAAACTAGAAGCGAAGGGAGGTTCGTATACTCAATTGATAAGTTAGTTCCCACATGCATTGTGCACAGCGCACTCTCGGAGCATTCTTGGCATGGCAGAGTACTGGAAACTTAACTGGCCATGCTTGAGATACTTTGAAAACATGCACGACCTAGGAAATAAGCTGCTCCAGTCGCAACACGCCTGCTCCAGTGTCATGTTTTGGCCACCCCCGGCGAAAATGCGGTGGCCTGGTGAAGTTGTATATACTCTACTGTAGTTCTCGACGAGGCGAATCGAATGGTTCCAAACGTTTCTCAAATATCGTAAAACTGAAGAAGTTATGAGCACGCGACGCGGGACGTATTGTATATGTAAGTGGAAGGCAACTGTGGGTGACAGTTTTGTTGCCCTTCTGAATAGTTGTGTACAATTGAAAACAAAAGAAAGGACAGGAAAGAAACAATTGTAAGATAACTTGAGAGAAGAGAGGAAAATAGAGGAGAGAGGAGCAGATTAAAAAAGAAGTACCCTTCCGGCATTCGACCTGGGAGGGTGGGGGTAAAGGATGACCTGAAATTGCACTGACTCTTTATGTTCCATGCAGCGTTCCATTTCCATCTCGCGTCAATTTCGCGTGAGCGTCACCAAACGCAGTCCATTTGCAGTATTGCCCGCTTTGCATTTGTGGTGTGTATAGCTCGTGCCCACAAATTAGACGCTAATCTTCACATAAGAGGGCTGCCTGAGCTAGCCTCGCCTAGGCCGATATAGGTTCTGTGCTAAGAGCTGAGTAGTGCAATACTGTTGGATTGTCACCAGCCAACGTCTTCGAAGACAGGCTGCCTGTTTTAGTTCACATACCCCGCTAGTCTGTTGTCCTCGCTTGCAGGGCGAGCATTCATTTTCATGTCGGGGCTGAGTGCTGTGTTCCTGACCATCCCCCAATCTCTGGTTTTCAGGAGCATCGGAAGCATATGGTTGTTGATCGCTTGAGGGGCGAGAGGATTGCGGAGAAGAAAGAAGTTGAAAAAGAAGTGTTCGGAGAGGCTGAGACCAAAGAACCGGAAAAGGGCACGAATATCCTTGACAGGTTTCGCAAGTAGTTCTCGTCGCCCCGACACAATCTTCTGTTGGCTGCTTTGTCGTTACGCTGCGCTGTCACCGCGCGGAGACGTGGTTCTCGCTGTTGTTGAATTTTGTTGTTACAATTTGTTACAAGTGGTTCTTATGTTGTTGTCGTGTTATTCGATTGTGAGCCCTTCCAGATGTTGAGAAAAGTATGTAACTGAGCGAGATAAATTACACAGTTGTGTTTGCCACGGCGATGTGAGTGTTAATGCACCACTCAGCACCCCTGTTCTTGCAGCTCTCTCTGCGGATTTTTTTTGAAGCAATTGCATCGCTTTCATGATCCGAAGAAATGTAAAGCGTGACGTCGCTGTGAGCCCGAAACAGTGACATGTTGCCGCATTTGGGGGTGCCACTCTATCTGCGAGCGCTTTCGTGGTCGCCGGTAGAAGACAAAGGACGGGTTTATCCAAAGAGTTGATTGACGGTATACATCGCACCAGTGTGATCTCTGCGTCAACTGAACTATATGCAGTGCCGTGCCGTCGGCATCGGCGGCGGCGCATCACTGAGCTTGCGCGAATCGATTGGAGTGGAAAGCAGGATGTGTGTGTGTCGTCATTGTGAGCATTCTGTTCGTCCAACAGTGCTGTTTGGTTGTGGCTCAAGCACTCAGGAGGTCAGCATAGTTCCATCCATCCGGAAAGGCAGTGGAACTGGTTGACCACGCGATAAGGCGTATCTCACGCAGGTTTTTAACCTGCGTGAGATACGCCTTATCGAAACCCGCGCAGGCAAATTTGCGTTTCAGCACGGGTGCTGCTGCAGCGGAGGAAGCGCAGCCTCCTGCTTGACACGGCGGCATCTGCGGGCGTTTCTGAGCGTCCTGATTATGAATACGTGTCACCAACGTCTGCCGTGAGCATGGGAGGCTCACTAAGGGAGTGGTGGGGAAGGAAAGTAAGGGGGACCTCCAGGGTGACCAGGGTTGCTACCAGGAAGGAAAGGAACAACCTAGAGCAGGGACCAGGACGGGAAAACCAGTAAGAAGAGAAAACCAGTAATGGGGTCATTAGTGGAAACAAGTAGGTGGGCCAGGAGTTTGGCCCAGGAAGGTGGAGAAGGGAAGGGGAGAAGGCCAGTAAAGTTGGACCAGCAATTAGATCCACTAAGAAGTAACGAGCGAGGGGGAACCTGGCGTTCGGATTCGGAAGGCGTGTCAACGAAAACACCGGAAACAAGCTGCTGGGCATGAAAAAGGTTGCGGAGGAGCAACCTGAGGGCAAAAGTATTGCGCAGCACAAACTAATGGCCTTACTGGACGGTACGGAGAGAATGTCTATGATGAACGCACGGAAGTGGTGAACGGCTTGATGCCGAAAAAGTACACAGCAGGTTCTAGATGATAGCGAATTTTCAGTTTTACAAAAATTACTTTCCGTAGGTCAGTGATGTTGCAAAGTCGCGAAGCGCGCAATTGCGAGACGCCGTTTGGCGTGTCGGAGCACTTGTTAGTATAAAAGTGTGGTTCGTTGTTGCCAAGTCGTTAACACGTTGGCGACGAGAGCGATTTTCGCGTGGCTGGCCCGCGGGGAGAAGCGCGCCGCACTAGTGTGACACGACATATCGTGACCCAAACTTCGTCTAAGGATAAATTTTGGATGCCGAGCACGATGCTAATGTTACGGCTGGTTACCCCCCTCCCCCTCCACGTCGGTAACTAGGATGGTCGTACCAGGATGGTAAAAGAGACGGGAGGAATGAGTCCGATGTAGCTAAAACGTTGTCTAGAAGATTATTCTGGTGCACATGACGAATCACGTCCGTTCTTAAAATTTCAACCAACTAGCGAGGGTATGTTGCGGTAGGTATAGGTAACGCCCACCAGCGACCAGCGCATAGCTACCGTCACCCTGATGACGAGCGTTCTGCCTTGTGGAAGGACGCATCGTGTGCAGCACCCTGAATAACCTCTCTGGACGAATTCTGGATGGACCGGATATCATTCTTGTTAAAGTAGTACATCATCGCACACCATTGCGCGACATCGTCGCACGGGACAACTGGCTGTCGAGCACCATTGAGCGACAGTGTCGCAACGTGCTAAATGAAACGGGTGGGGGAGGGGGAGGGGGGTCCCCAATATACTATGGAGTCGTGGCGGCGGCGCTCTTGAGCGCTCTCTTGTATACCCGCCATGCCCGCCGCGGTATGCGGTTCGGGGAGCAGTGGAGGGTGACTGCTTTGTGAGAAGCAGTTTAGGGGGTTCGATTTTCGTATCTTGGAGGTTTTTTGCATTGCCACTGATTGGTTGGGATTTGAGGGCTGACACCCACACCATCCACACAGTTTTCTGGCGTTTTCTGCAGATTTTCCCAGCTGTATGCTGTGGAGAGTAACCTTGTTGGTTGCGACCTGTTTGTTTCCGACTGGTTTCTAACCACAAGACAATGAGAAGAATATTCAACCCAACGATCTACGAAGAACGCTCATGGAGACGAAGACGCTACGCTGACGGCTGGAGTCACGCGCCTGGACCGAAACGATGCTATTCGACAGAAGTTTGGTGTCGCGCTGACAGCTAGCAAGATACGCGCTTACAATGGTACAGTACCGTCGGTAAACCTCCGCCAAAATGCGGCCGGCGGCGGATTAACCCGCCACTTTCCGCCGCTTTGCCATAACTCTTCAAAGTTGATTATATCCAACGAGATGCACATTATGGCACATTATGGGATTCCGAACGACATGATCTACCCAGTGGCATAACAGTTTTTGCAGAATTTCAGAATTTTCGAGACTTACAGTCTGAGTTGACCTACATTAAGCGAGCCCGTAACTAACGTAACTTATGTAACTAACTAAGTGACTTGAACATTATTCTAACCTTAGTCTCGCCTAATCATGCCTCCTGGCTGGAGTGGATCTGCCCAGAAGGGTTTTTAAAATTTTAAACGGTGTCGAAAATGCGTTTCATGCCAATTTTAGGTTTGCCCCATCATGGCGATCTATTTGATATCAAATTTGCCTAGTTTGGCTCCTTGTTCATCGTTTCATGCATTCTCAAGTGGCGATTTTTTCCATTGTCGCAAATTGCTTACGACCGCACCACTTCTGTTCTAGGGCTGATTTTTGGTCATGTTCTCGACCATGAGGTGTGGATTACAAATGTGGGATTTAGACGTACTTTGATCAAAAGTAGGATAGCAATCAGCCACGAAATTGGCAGTGCATCAGGAATCCAAGGAGACACGGCCTGCAGAGGCTTCTTCACGCGTGAATCCACGCGGCGGATCAGTATGGAAGCTGTCAAGAACACGGCTCATTTGTCAAGTGTTAGCTATTAATGATGATTTGGGTGCTTTCCTTGCTAATTTTTTTAAACCGCTCCTCGAATCTGTGACAGAGTCGAAACCGATAGACTAACTTGTCACGGAAATAATTGCCCCCATCCGAAGGAAACAGCACCGAAGAACTAAATTGTATTCCACAAAAATTCAAGCCCTGAGTGTCATACAGTAAAAAAGCAAGCTTGTCAGCCGCGACTTCGATGTGTTTAGGAGGTTCGATTTTTGGCCGGCTTTCTGCAAAAATCGAGCTAGTCATATCGAAGAGTTCACTTTTCCAAGCCTTTTCACGTCGTAGAGCCTATTTTTACCTAGTTTCTAAGCACTAGTTTTCAACACGCTACTATGTTTTCAGTCTTCAACTTTCCGAATTGACAGTTTCAATGCAGATAACCGCGATCTCTGACTTCGACGTTGGTATGCGAAGAATCATCTTGTCAATAAGTAATTTTCTCCCATCCGGAGGAAGAACTTCAGGGAACGAAATTGTACCTTAAAAATTTAAACCTTTAAGTATTATAGCAAAAGTAGTCTTTTTGCAGCGATCTTCTACGTTACAGTGGGGTGCGATTTTTTGAATACTTTTTTGACAAATAGGGAAAAATGGAGACCTCAGTTCATATTGAGGATCTCTTTAGAAATCCGTGGTTGTTTTTGTCGTGTATCGAGCAAAGCTTCAGGTAGAAAATGTTTTCATAAACGAGAATTTTGAAGACGATCCCTCAAATCATATCGAATATCGCAACGGAGAAGCTTGTCTTTGCGGTCCTAAATAATTAGCGAAAATGGAAAAAATCGACAGTTGAGATGCATGGAATGGTAATTATGGAGCCAAACTATTCAAACTGGATATGACATAGATCGCCATAATAAGGCTAAACCTAAAATTGGCATGAAATACACTTTTGACACCGTTGAAAATTTTTAAAATTCTAGTGGGCAGATCAATTCCAGCCAGGAGGCATAACTAGGCGAGACTAAGGAGAGAATATGGGTCAGGTCAACACAATTACAGGCTCGCGTAATGTAGGTCAACTCGAACTCAAAAATTCCAAAATTCTTCAAAGATTCTTATGTCATTGGGTACATCATGTTGTTCAGAATCTAAAAATGAGCATTTCATTGGATATAATCGACTTTGAAGAGTTAGGCAAAGCGGCAGAAACGGCGGATTAATCCGTCGCCGGCCGCGTTTTGGCGAATGTTTACCGACGGTATTGTTCGTATGGACACGTTCTGCGTGGGAAGGAAGAAAGCGTCTGCAAGATAGGCTTTAATTGAGAGCTACCCGAAAAGCGGTCTCGAGGGCGCTCGATGCGTTACATATGGACATAAAGGTTGCTGGTTCCCACCCTGATCTAGCGCTGGATAGGGGCGTCATGACATGCGTCATGACATCTGAATAGTGGACCACTCTGCGAAGCGGGACAGACGCCGAAGAAGAAGGTGAAGAGTATGAACGCTGAACACCACTGATACACAAGCACAAAGAACGAAACGGAATGGGTGGTCACAGTACTCACAATACGGGCAGTGCATGAAAGCTACAGGCCCTTCACAGCTTGTTTCCCCACGTGGACCAGTGATTTCTGTCGGCATGCGGCTGCGGTATCTTCCAGACGAACAACCTCTTCGTCGCGCATACGCCTCGTTTAAAGGTGGCTATACGGCGTCACATCCTGGTCTCTTTGAAAATCCGAGCAGGACAGTTTTGCCGAGGTCACTGGTCCATGTAAGGAAAAAGGCTATGAAGAGCCTGTAACTTTTATACACTTTCCGGATTGCGAGCAGTCGTTCTGCTTCATGCACGTCGTGCTTGTGTATCAGTGGTGTTGGACGTTCATATATCATTATGTTGAAACCCTTTATCATTGCCTTTTGCTTAAAAATCTCTCAGTAATAAAGAAGTCGAAAAAGGTTACTTCCCACAGCATACGGCTGGAAAATGGAAAAATGTGCAGAAAACGCCTGCAAGATGGGCGGGTGTCATGAGAGCTCAAATCTCAACCGATCAGCAGAAATGCAAAGGAGCAGCGAGACGCGAGAATCAAACTCCATTGCTCCATTCTCATGAAACAATGCCGCTATCGGGATGTGCTGTATTTTTCCGTCTCCGTATTACGAATTTCCGGCCGTCTTCATTCATCCCGTTCCGTTCCATGTTCCACTTTTTTTAAGCCGGAAGACGGAACGGAAAAAGTGACTCTTAACTCATTTACTGATTGTTTAACACTGACTATTCGCCTCTTAAACATAATCAAAAAGAAGGAAATCAGCTATGTAACACCCTTTTGTGATTGTGTTGCTTTCAGGCGGGTGGTCACCCTGATGTTGGAATAGTGTGCTAATCGAATTGGATTCTTTTTGGGGAGCGCTCAAAATACTGCCCAAAGAAACGCTGACTGTCAGCGACAACATGGGGTTACCTCGCTAGCTGAGAGTGCATATGTCCATAAGTCTATGCACTTCGATGCTCACTTAATCTGTGGTGTAAAACTGTGTATCCTATTACTGAAAAACGCTCGCCAAACTTAGAGACAAAGCACTGCATCAATGAGAACCTTGCAATTGCATGTTCTTATTGTTAGAAAGCAAGAGGTCTGACGGATCGAACGGTTTGGATAATCGTGAAAAGTGAGGAGTCATGCATCTAACGACGAGTTGTGAATTATCGGCTATTATTCACCTTCGACCTCATGGTCAGAACTGAATGATGGGTACAGCTGCCGAATAGGATTAGTTAATGTTAACCGTCCGGGGAGGGAACCACCCATAGTCTAAGACTACTACAGCGTTTCAAGAGTGCATGAATGAAGGGTTTAATTCCTTAGCCGGAGCAAGCATGTCCTTATTTTTCCTAATAATCCTAGATCTTGTTTGGAACACCAATTCTAGCTCTTTTATCTCTTTGTAGCTCGCGAGTCTTGTAAGCAGTCTTATGTTTCTAACAGTGCTTCGCTCCTTTTTCCCTTTTTCTCTTTTATGGAATACTATTATACGTATCTTCCTGCTTGTAGATAGATTTAACAAACTTCGATTTTTTTGCACTCATAATATTTGAAAAGTCATTACAGTAACGATTCGTATGCAAGCATATTCGATTGTTATATGCTGTTGGAGAAGAGTTGCGTGCTCCCTGCTTCCTAAATTCGTTTACGGTAATTTATGTAGTTATCGTCGCCATTTGTGACACATTTGTGAGAACTTAAATGAAGTTGGAAGTTTTGAGTTATTTCCGTTTCCGTATTCCGGTTTCCAGTTTTCCTGAAAAAACTCCGCACGTCCCTATCCAATGCGCCCCGAGGCGGAGGCAGACATAACTCCAACGCCGCGCGGACCTCTCTGTCGTCGCGCACGGTGCGCGACGAAATTGGACGAGTTGTCGCGGTCCGATGCTTTCGACGGCTACAAACGCTTCCGACAGGGACATGCGGCACGCCTTCGCCTCATTTCAACGCTTCTTGAAGATGGTATATGAATGTCGTTTCAATGGGACAATCGGCGACAGTTTATGTCTGTTATTGTGCTATGTTAGAGTAAGCGTAGGCTAATACCGAGAGTGCGGACGGATATCAACTAGAATGGGATGAGGAATGCCCGCACAAAACGATACAAGACAGCATCATCAACCAACCGACAGTCTGGGAGCTTAAACACTAAGAACATTTCGTGCTCCGCGCCTAACCAGAGGGGCGGTCTTTATGTACGAATGGTCGCCGCACCCGCGACGACGACTGTCGCATGCGCGATGAGATCCGCTGCGGTCGTGGGAGCTGTGCCTCATGACTTGCTGCAGACGCTAGGTTTGAGCTGTTGATATAACATTCTGCTGTTGCAGGAGCTGCGGGATAACATGCTCTTATTCAGAAATTGAGTTTGAGTTATAAAACTAAATAACGTTCTAATGCTCAATTTTATATGCTGCTTCTTCAGGGAAAGCTGAAAATATGACACACTATCGCAGTGAAACTGACTTTGTATACACTTTCTAGCACTTGATGTGCAAGTTTTGATGCAGGTCTAGATACCACTGGCCGCTGCAGTCACCCAATTGCGACGACTTCTGCCGCGCTCGCCGCTCGAGTCGCCGCGTCCGCGGCGACCATTCGCACATAATGTCCCGCAGCCGCCTAAGGCCTATGTTATACTTCGGCGACGCGTCGCCGACGCTGCGACACTTCAGCGACGGCCCGTCACCGACGTCGGCCGACGCTGACGTCACCAGCGACGTCGCCGACGTCGCCACAGACGCAGCCGACGTCGCCACAGACGCTACTACTTACAAAGACGACATATTTGAGTTCGGAACATAAACAAACTAAGCGTTACTTTGCGGAGTCTTTCAGTGCAATAAATCATGCAATTGCGAGATGAAAGAAGCAACACCAAATGAGTTTGCAATTAGCAGAACTGCCATGTACTACCACAAAAAAGACCACCCTGGTACGCTCGTAACGGGTATTTATGTCCGCCATGAGCAGGGCTACGCCCCCTGGCATAGCTGCTATAATTTGCCTATAGCAGGCTATCTGACCCACGATACCCTGAAGTCACTGCCCGCGATATGCCGCGGGGTATACGCCATTGGCCAATAGCCTTTTCCGCCGCCCAGTAGCTGCAGTTATGCTGATTAACCTCTCCATTCAGCTTTAATGTTGCTTCATCAGTCCCCAGAATCCGTTTCGGAAAATAGGTCTGCTGCCCACATTTAAATTCTGTAATCACTAAACTCGCATGCTACGTGTCTTTCACGTCGTTGTCAAGTTCTAAACATCAAAAAATCAGATAAAAACAGACGTGTGCATGGCGCAATCTATACGTTCATACGTCAAAAAATTCCTATTTGCTTAAGATTTTATATGAGCATTTAACTTCTTCAGTACCTTTTTGTGACCAAAGTTATCACCTTTCTAACAGTGCATTCATTTCTTGAGACACCCAGTATTATTAGAATTAGGCAGTATTAAAAAAACACTCACTTCCGTCTATCAGGTAGAGATACGTATATTTTTATGCCTTTTTTCTGTTGAAACTCTGTTATCTGCCTCAATTTCGTTGTTTGTTAAAGAACACACCAAAGTAATTTTTACATATTTTTCTGCAAGCCTTAAAGAAAACATTTTTCGTTGGAATAGAACTGCTACATATTAAAAACCACAAGAATTCTGTGAAGTCCTCATGTGACTAACTTTAAATGGACATGAAGAGTAAAAAAGGCACCATTTGTGCCCGCAAGATGGGCGTTTTTGCACTTTCGATTTCGTAATTCGAGGTCCGCCGAGGATGTTGACAGTGCCGGGAACGAAGAACCCACCCACAAACAAAATACTCCCTCTGAGCGCATTTTTTCCCAGCCTTGAATGAGGCCGGCGACGGCCCATCGCCGTGCACAGCGCGGCGACCGACCCACGGACGACGTCGCCACCGACGTCTGTGGCGACGTCGGTGGCGACGTCTGTGGCGACGTCGGCGGCGGAAGTATAACACCCCCCTGCGGAGCTCTCGGCGACGTCGTCGGCGACGCTGTGTTGGGCGGGCTGCCACGCAGTGCGTAGCTGCCCGCAAAGCACAGCGTCGCCGACGTCGGCCGACGCGTCGCCGAAGTATAACATTGGCCTAACCATGCGTCACCGAGCGCACGTCCGCGTTTCAGCGCCGCGACGTCGCACGCGGCAGGCGCGCGACATCGCTTTGGAGTTAGGTCCTGGAGCCGCCCCGAGGAGCTTGCGCAAGCGGGCATGACGGGCATACAAGTGAGCGTCGCTTGCGCGACTCCAGAGTAGATTCGGGGACTCCCCACTCGTTTCCTTTAATGACTTGGAAATTTTATGCCTCCTGTGTGGCTCGTTTTCGCCGTTTAGCACACTTCAAAGCCCTCCTCTGATAGAAGGCGTGTGCGTAAAAAAATTCGAATTTTTCTGAAATCACCATTACGGCAAAACCGCCGCGAGTCAAAATGGTGAGCCGTAAGTAAATATAAGTGTAGACTGTAGCGCTACTATATTTTTAACTCTTCTGCGGCTAACGATTTTTTGCTTATTGTGTCAGCCTCAGTTTCGCCTGGGCGCTTTTCAAGCACAAATACACGCTTTCAAAATCAAACGGACACCTTTCTTTTCAAAGCGGACGACTTTCGAATCAAACTGTCCAGGTTTTTAGCGTCAAGCGGTTCTTTTTTGATTTGGAAACATTGTCCTAAAAACCGTATGCGCATGGTGAGCAGGCAAGACACTTAGGCCTATGTTATACTTCGGCGACGCGTCGCCGACGCTGCGACCCGTCACCGACAGCCCGTCACCGACGTCGCCGACGCTGACGTCACCACCGACGTCGCCGACGTCGCCACAGAGGTCGCCGACGTCGCCACAGACGCGTGGTCGTCAACAAATTCTGTGGCGGCGTCGGGGACGACGTTGACAGGAGAGCATCGAAGCGCATTTTTGGCAGCGGGTTTTCAATGTCATCATTTGGTAACCAATCTGCCCATAAAAAGGCTACGTGATCACATCTGCCTCGAATTTGCATACATTTTGAGCTTTTCTTAATCTTCAAAAGAAATTTTAATTCTTAATTCTTCTTAAGGCCTATGTCATACCATCGCTCTTCGCTAGCGAAGGCGATGGACAACTAACATAATTGGGGAAGGGACGGTATCAGACGTTGTGGAGGGGCAGACGCCTGTAGCAGTTGTCCGGTCCACCGCTAGCGAAGCCTCGCTAGCGGGGTGTCATACTTTCGAGCGATACGGCATCGCCACCGATGCGACAGCGTCGCTGAGCTGAGCAGAGCGTCGGGCAGCATCGGAAGCGATGCTACGACGCAGCTGCACACAGCGCTATTAACTGCGCGCCTATTCGCTAGCTTCACGCTAGCGAAGAGACTTCGCTCATCGCTCTGTTCGTCGCCTTCGCTCGGGGTGAGCGAAGGTATGACATAGGCCTAATGCTTCAAGACTTGATGATGATTTTTTGTTCTTTATGTACGGTAGTCTGCTCAACCATTGTTGATCTGCCGAATTTTCTCTTACTAACCAAATTTGGCTTTTAGAAGGATGGATAAGTGTTCAAAGGTTTCACTAGCAGCAATGTTAGTTTTAGCAAAGACCTTTTTCGTTAAATCGTATTTAACTTAAATTTACGGGGAATTCTCGAAGTTCAAAGGAAAATTTAACTCTTAATTAGTAAGAATTCTATCTCGAAAAAGCTCTTCGCAGAGGTTTGCATTACCATTTGAGAAAGCGAGGAAACACTACTTATTTTCTACACAGTTCCATTTTTTTCTAGGCCTATTTGCTCTACAAGGAAGTAAATAGGCCTAGAAAATGCGAACAGAACGGCTGAGAAGGACACAAAAAGGAAGAAAAGTGACAAAGTGAAGGGGAGCTAAGGTTTAGGGTCCCACTCCCTCCCAAACACTCAGTGTTCTAATGAATTGTGCTTTTTGTGTTGGCAAGACGGTGTCTTTTGCACTTCTCGATTTCGTAATTCGAAGTACAGTGGCGATGATGGCAGTTCCGGGAACGAAGAACCAACCCACAATCATAACACTCCATCGGATTTTCTGCTACCCTTGGATGACGTCGGCGACGACAGGACCGTCGCCGTGCACAGCACGGCGATGCGCTGTCACCGACGTCGGCGACGCTGACGTCGTCGGCCCGTCTGTGGCGACGTCGGCGGCGGAAGTATAACACCCCCTGCGGAGCTCTCGGCGACGTCGCTGGCGACGCTGTGATGTGCGGCATATCGTCGCCGAAGTATAACATAGGCCTTACATAAACAGTTCGAATACCACAGAATTTGCGTCCTAGCTGGACTTGACTTGCCACCACGATTTAGAAGGAAGATAGTCTATCGACAGTTCCAACACAAGATTTTACTGTGAGAACTGGAAAATAAAGCAACATCAACAGCTTTAAGATAGACAGTTACACGCATGGCCTCGTATGACATGCCGAATTTCTTGCCCTTCTTCGTTTTGAAACAACAATAAGGATATTGTGTACTATAATATCTCCAGCTTCTGTCAGGCCATAAAGACGAATCGTCCTTACAGACCTCAGGCTGCCTACGTCCCAATCGTGGTGGATTCATGAGCCTCTGAAGACAACGGTTCAGTCGAAACGTCAAATCGAAGTAAAAATCCATCTAAAATCTCGTGATTGGCTCAGTACTAACATAGACAGCTAAGGACATTCCTTCAGCCTACGGACGCGGATTTTGACTCCATTATGTGACTTAGTTTTTTGGGCTTTTTGACAAAGTTTTTTCTCGTGGAAGATGTAGCTACGAAAGCAGTTTTACAGCAATGCCGAGGATCCACGACGAGAAGATATGAAGACTTGTAGACATATCTCAGCTTAGAAGTATCCGCTGTGCCTGAAACGAAACGATGTTGGACGATATCCAAAGTGTCATAGACATGTGGACCATTTCTTCTGAACGTGTAAAGTTTTGCTCTATCGCACTTTGTGTGACTGTTTGCTCTGAGCTGAAGCAGATACATGACTTCACAATGGTGTCTGAAATTCCTTCATAGTCTTCGCTTTTGGCTATGCGGTTAGGAGGATATGGATGGATTGTTTGTAAATAAGTAGAGCAGACAGCAATACAGAATGGGATATGCATAGCAAACGTTCACCTCCATTCTCGAATAAAACAGCCTATGAGATGGAATCTTTTTGTTACATTGGAATGCCAAGAGTATGCTAGCAGACTAATTCAAACAAGGAGCGTAATCTCACGGTCGGAGTCTTAACTTTTAGCGTGTTTTCTGTCCTTGCTTTGCCCACGGAGCCGGTCTGGCAGACACGGCTATCCTAACAGATGTGGAAAGAAATGTGAACTAGAAAGAGAAGCCAAACGGCAGACAGCTGTGGGCACGTCTTTGTCTTTTTCCACAGTACCACACCGATGTACCGAATATAGATAGGAGTCTGCGACGCTCTATGACGGAAGACTCCAGAAATGGGCACGCGTCCCGTAATGACTCATACTGCCAACGTTGTGTGCGCAGCTTTTGTGTGGATTAAAGATCAGATCCACGAAGATTCACGTTTTAGATCTGAAAATGTTGCAGACCGTAAGCCATAAAAAAACCGTAAAACGAGCAATGGTGCAGGATGCTGTGAAGCTGTTGAGCCAAGATTGTTATGAGAGCTTTACTCGGCTTACGCTTCGGCGCAACCGCCTTCTTCAGCTTAGAAAAAAAAAGGAGTTCGAGAGATTAC
>OX377201.1:65288930-65330002 GCA_947396885.1 Heligmosomoides polygyrus polygyrus | reverse complement strand
AGTAGTAGCGCAAGAAACTCTAACCGCTAGCTTTTGCCGCTCTAAAACGCCAGCCGAGGCTAAGGCAGTTTAGGCAACTGAGGAGCTGTGAGCATATCGTCGTAAAGTACCTTAGGCATTCTGTTCACGTACGTATTTTAAAGCCATCAGCTCGCCGCATCTTCTCGCAGTGATCCACGGAAATCGGAAAAAAGTGCTTCACACAATCCTCACCTGCATATTCGCACCATTATAACATTGCCCCTTCCTAAGCTAAACCATTCTACTTTGGCGTACGTACAGAACGTTCGACTGCCTACAAAACCTACAAGCTGCAGCATGAAAGGTTACAACTTAATAGAGCTATTGCGCTCCGAACACGCCCATTCGTGCAATTTGCGAGCGGTCGCCCCTTCGATTGAAAGGTTCGAATCCGTACATATTGTTCACGGCGCACTTCAAAGGCTTGCTAGACAGCCTTAGAGCAACTCCTGACTAGGGCGGCTGAAAATTTCTGATAAAACTCCCCAAAGGCTCAGTCTACAAGCTCTCCCCCCTCCTCGATTGAAAGGTTCGATTGTCTATGCATGTTCATAGCGCACTCCAAAGGCTCGCTGGACAGCCTTAGAGCAACTCCTGACTAGGGCGGCAAGAAATTTCTGATCAAACTCCCCAAACGCTCAGTCTACAAGCTGTCCCCCCCCCCTTGATTGAAAGGTTCGATTCTGTATGCATTGTTCACGGCGCACTCCAAAGTTTCGCTGGGACAGATTGGAGCTAATCCTGAGTGGGCTGGCGGGAAATTTCTGACAACATTCTCCAAAAGGCTCGAAATAGTCTTGAAAACGTTACAGTTCCCAGTGAGAGAAGATAGAAGCGCAGGGGACATGCGCTCGCCCACTCGATTGATAGGTTAGGTTCTGTGTGCATTGTGCACGGCGCACTCTCGGGGCATTCCTGGTACGACAGAGCACTGGCGACGTACGCCATCTTTGAGATACTCCGAAAGCACGCATATCCTGGGAAATAAGCTGCTCTAATCGCCCGTCCAGCCAATTTTGGACCACCCACGGCGAAAATACGGGTGTTCCGGTAAAGTTTTGCACATGTTTGTGTAGATCTCGAAGAGGCAAATCGAATGGTATCAACCTTTATTCAAGAAACGTAAATCTGAAGGAGTTATGAGCGTGCGACGCTTTGCGACGCTATGTTGGCGTTTTTTCGCCCACTTTTGACCGTGCGGCGCGAGCGGTATTGTAGGAGAGGTTCCGCGGGCATGGAAACACGCAATAGTGACAGCTATTCCAAAAGTTGAAGCTCCTCAGTCTGTATCTCAGTTTGCTCCTATCAGCATAACACCCCAAGTAAAGTTATGAAAAAAGTTATCAGAGAGAAATTTTTGACTTGGTTGGAAAGAGTCCATGCCATTCCACATGGACAACATGGTTTTGTTCCTGGACTTTCAACTGCTACAAATCTTGCAGACAGCTTGTTTGATTGGAGGGTAGCTCTAAACCAAGGCAAAAGGATAGATGTTGTTTACATAGACTTGTCTAAAGCCTTCGATAAAGTTTCTCATTCGAAATTGCTCAATAAACTGCGTTGCTTGGGTGTCAGCGGAAACCTTCTAAACTGGTTCGCTTCTTATTTGGAGAACAGACTTATGACTGTTCGAGTAGGGGTTGAGTATTCTGATACGAGTATGTGCACTAGTGGAGTGCCTCAAGGTGGAGTACTGTCACCTCTTCTCTTCCTCTTGTACACGGCCGATGTTTTTGATGTCATAACGAGGCCTGTTAGTGTCAAGGTTCAAGCTTATGCTGATGACATCAAGTTATATGGTATTTACGGTCGAGAAGGATGTGGTGAAACATGTTCAGCTTTGAACATTGCTTTGACGAACATATGCCACTGGGCGTCGGAATTCAATTTGGCAATTAATCCGGAAAAGTGTTCCGTGCTTCACATAGGGGAAGGGCAAGCCGGTCGTTACACCATAGGTGATGTGCCGTTAAGCAACTGTGAGACAGTGAAAGACCTTGGTGTAATCGTAGACTCCAGGCTTGATTTTTCACACCACATTGAAAAAGCTACACAGAAAGCCTACGCTGCCCTCTACTCCATTTTTCGTAATGTGTGCAGTAACAACCCCAAGATTCTCGTTAAATTGTACAAAGCATACGTCCTTCCTCATTTAGAATACTGCTCTCAGATATGGAGCCCCATGGCCATAAAACACATAACTAAACTCGAAATGGCCAGAAAACCTTTACTAGACTTGTTTATTTTCGACTGCATCAAGGAGTTCTTGGGGGGATCTACCCAGTTACGATGAACGTCTGAAACTGCTAGGATTAAGATCTTTATTGAACAGAAGGATTATTTTTGATTTGACTTTTTGCTTTAAATTACTTCGTGGAGAGTTGAAACTCCGGGCCAGCAAGTACTGGATTTTTAGACCTTGTGGCTTAAGAGCTGGTTCATTCAACCTTCACTACCTCCCGATTCAAAAGAAGAATTACACGCAGTTATTCAATTGCCTTTTCTTTCGGGTGGCAAGATGGCTTAGACGTTTGCCGGTTGAGGTTTTGAACTCTGTAAACAGCCGTATTTTTAAGAAACGTTTGGAAAAAATCAACGTTTTGCAGGTGTTAGGGGTTTCCGATTCTCGATGATGCTTTCTAGCTGCTCGTGACCTTGAACCGCTTAGCCACGTTATGGTTCCTGCTCCTCGTGATCTTGAACGTGCTGATGGCTTTTTCGTTGCTGACGAGATTATTAGTTTTATGTATAACCTTTCTTCTGTAGTGCGTGCGGTGACTTCTCTTCAGCTTTCTTTTTTTGATATCCTTTTTTTGTCACTCATTCATGTGGGTCCATAGGTTTCATCCTAGAGTAATACATCCTCCTTTATCTAAAATTACTTCACAATTTTTGCTTCGCGTGCCACAGGTGGTTTGCCCTAGTTGTCGGTCCCATGGGGCGGCCAGCGTACCCATGTGCCGAAGTTCCGGCAACTACCACAAGGGCGTCATCCGTCTTAAAATTACATGCCACCAGGGACCTACGTGGGTAGTCTCTAACGCAAAATATTTTCTATTTGGTTACTGAAGAGTCGTCACTGCCATTTTTTTTTACGATCGTTTTTTTACTAACGCTTTCTTCTTCATTCTCTTTTTCTGCACATGGTTGTTTCTGCTTCTTTTTCCTTGAATTTAGTGCACGTCTCCTTGACGTATAGAATAAATAAATAAATAAATAAATATTCTCCCGCCACTAATTAAACAGAAGAGAGAAGCCAGGCTCACACTCAATTCTCTTCTGATAATGAGTACTAATCCCAGTCAACTCACGATCAGTCTTCACCGGTAAACCAGTTAGTTCACACCGGACTACTGTCTCGAGCCTCAAATATTTGTGCTGCAGCATAGGACCGCTCCACAGGAATGTATCCCTTCTAAAATTGCTGAGAGTTGAGCACTTGTGACCTCATTCAACTGACCGAAGCATGGCTCAGCGACTCCAATAATATGGAACCGATTTGGGGGCAACTACTTACAACATTCGATTTTGCAAGATGCGACAGAGCTAAACAAGGGACGGTGGTGTGCTCATTCTTATCAAGCGCTCCATTGCGTTTAATATTGTCTGACGAGAATCTATACCTGAAGCGCTTGAAATCGTCTGCTGCGACCTTAAGCTACTTCAGCCCACTCTTCGCAGAGTAATAGTGGTTTATGGGACCTCCAGTTGTAATTTCAATGATTCAGTTCAACTCTGTAAAGTTCTCAATGATCTGTGTTCATTCTAAGGACCGCTGTTATCACTGGTGATGTTAACTTTGTTGATATTGACTGGACAGAAAATTCGCCACGTAGCACATCTATTGTCTCACAGCACTTCACTGAATTCTGCACTCCAACCAAACCCATTCAAAAAGTACGTGCGCTCGCTCGTGCAAGCACATACTCGATTTAATTCTCTGTACTCAAGCGAATCTATAATAGTTAAAGGTGTTAATGTGTCGGCTCATCTAAGCTGGTCTACGGAGAAAATGCCCGAATCTCACGGCGCGCGTTGCGTGCGGAGAAAATGCCCGAAATAGGGAGAAAATGCCCGCAACCAGGATAGAAAATGCCCGCGATCAGGGGAGAAAATGCCCGGGTCGACGAGAAGAATCTATAGCACACCATCATGTGGTGAATAGCAAAAGCGCCGTAATAAAGGAAACAACTTTGAGCAGTAATCACCACTTAGGAAATTAAGGAAAGTTTGAAACTGTGGAAAAAACCGTAGACGAGCCTTAACCGGACGTATCCGCAACGCTTCATTCGTATCAAAGCTCTAATGAGAAGTTGATCACAAAATTTCATGTTTGAAAAACACTCTATACTTCGAGAAGGTGACTTGAAAGATTTTTGGCGATGTGCTACACCCTAGGTTCTGGTCATTTTAATAGCGTTTTTGGTAAAACCTATGTTGCAACTAAGCATTCAGATATTTAAATCCTTTATTCAGATATGTGGAAATATCAGAAAAACAGCAACAAAGCAATCAAAATAGAAATCCTATACTGAGAAAAACTTTTATAAAAAAGTAAAAAGTGTAAAGTAAAGTAGGCACAACAAGTATTTACGATACCAACATGGTATCAGATGAAAATCACTTGAAAAGCAATGAATGTTGAAATATCTAGGTTCGAATCCTGTTTTAGTAAAGAAGGAAATGATTGGTCAAAAATGAAGACTTCATCAGAAAAACTCAGTAAAACCTCAGTAAAACCTAAAAACCACAATTTGTAAAGAAATTCACAAACAAGTTCTGCCGTTTTTTCATTTTCTACTTCTCATGACTTTGAAGTGAATGTACCTTACTGTTCACTCCATGTGGCGTTCATGTGGCTTAAAAACAAACTCAACAATTGAGATGGCCTACAGTTCCGCAGCTCAATGCTTCGAAAAGTAATTCTAAGTTACCAGGCTCCGTTGATGTGCTTGTTTTCTAGTTTTACACGCTAGAAATTGAGATCTGGGCGAAAACGCTTCTTTCGCTCCTTTCAGTGTTCTTTTCACATAAAACACCGTTGGTACTAATTTAACCGTTGAGCATGCCTGTTAACTGTGTAACGAGAATCCTTCGGTGTATTCTCCAAAGCTTCTCTATCACGGTAAGGCCATCAAGTCTGCTAGGGAATCCAAGTGATGGTGCCACAGTTTCAGTTGCCACGCCCACGATTTCTCATGCCGTCGAGTAGAGGCATGAGAAATCGTGGGCGTGGCAACTGAAGACGGCATGAGAAAAACACCGTATCCCTGTCCACGTGATTACCATATGTGTTGTTGTAGTGGTTGTTATAGTGGACCCTATCTAAAACCGTTTAGTGGCCATTATATATATATATATATATATATATATAATGGCCACTAAACGTCCACATTATATATATATAATGGCCACTATATATATGGGCGCGTGTAGCGCAGTCGGAGGAGGCGCGACTGTCGCGTGCACCCGATACCAGGTTCCTGGTTCGGATTTCCCGCCCAGGCCAACCAAGCCTTCCATCCCTCCGGGGTCGGTGAATTGGTACCAGACTTATCTGGGAAGGATAGAGCGCTGACTTGTTCATCGGCTTCTCACGGCAAGTCATTGTATGGCCAAATCGCATTCATGTCGCCTCCACGACATCCCGTAGAAGTAGAATGGGCTGGCGCATCCCAGAAGGGATTGAGTAACGCCGTCCTTTATCCTTTTATATATATATATATATATATATATATATATATATTTTTTTTTTCTCCCCTGGCTGTGGACATTTTCTCCCCTGGTTGCGGGCATTTTCTCCCCTGGTCGCGGGCATTTTCTCCCCTGGTCGCGGGCATTTCCTCCCCTGGTTGCGGGCATTTTCTCGCACCGAAACAGACGCGGCGCTGTTCGGGCATTTTCTCTCGTAATCATCTAAGCTCCAGTAAGCCCTGCTGCCTCCCGTATGAAAATAATGATTCCCGTTGATCGTCTGCTGTTCCGGTATAGTAGAACGTACTGCAAAGCTAACTATGAAGTGATTTGTCATTTTTTTGCTTCCCTTTGGCTGGAGGAATATCCTGGAATGGCCTCCTAATACTAATGACAAATATGAAAATTTCTTTTCTATTCTACATATTTGAGTTCAGGAATTTGTACCACCTGAGGAGCGACTTTTGAGTCATGGCAACGTTCCTCCTTATCTCTTTCAATTAGCCGAACTTGAAGAAAAAGCCTCGCACCATTCACAAACTCACTTCATGTTACACATCAGTCTGGACCAGACGCATGACAAGATGGTTATTATGCATTGACTAAAGGGCCGCTATCTAAAGGCTATGGTTTGTAGCTTATCGGTCGTCGACAGTAAAGTGTATATCGTCTATCACGTCTCTGGCGCCTATCTAAGCTACACCGCAGCGGCCAGTGCCCAACACCTCACAACAATTGAAGAAAAGTTCGATCGCCTTCTCAAAAAATACAATAGTTATCGTGAACGAAGGCTAATGACAAATCCTAAAAGGCCTTCACTGTGCAAGCTGTTAAGATCGAGACTAGGGCAATCTGACCGAATTCCCATATTAAGCGATGAAAATGCTAACACTGCTCCAACGATTTTGAGAAAACGTCAATGTTTACTACTCATTTCATGAAATCCTACTCTGAACAGGATCAAAGTGTTGATGCGTGGCTTCCCACTGACGCCCGTTCATAATGCCTGTTCAGGCTGTGGTTTTACAGGGAAGATATTCATAAGCTGTTGTGTAGATTACCACTGTCATTTTCGCGAACACCAGACGAAGTTCCGTTTTACTCTGGAACATAATTTCAACTACAGTCACATGCATGCTGTAATGCCCTATCGGTAGCAGCATGCCTTTGTCGCTCCCATTCCGAAGACATCGAACAATCTAGCTTCAAAGCATCGGCCTATTACTTAGCATCAGTATTTTATAAGACATTCGAAACAATTTTGAAAGCAAAATTACGAGGTACATTGACGCAAATGGAATTTCAACCAAGAAGGATTCAGAGTCAAACTCTCAACAGAGATCAGTATTGTCTGCTTTAAATGATTAGACCAAAGCACTTGATGCAAACACTGATATTGATATCATCCATTTTGGCTTTAGTAAGGCGTTTAACAACAACAAAAAACAGTTAAAAGAATTGGTTCACAAACTTCAAACAATTGGAGTGCACCATCCACCTATTGCGTGGATAAATATTTTCATCACGGACAGAATTTTCCGGGTGAAAGTGAATGATTCCCTTTCGGATACATAGTCAGTGGCCGGTGGAGTGCCTCAGAGCGGGGTATTATCACCCACTCTCTCCCATTATCTACCTCAACGTGAAATGTAGAATGTTTCCTGATGACATAAACAATACAAAAATATTAGCAAACCGGAAGATTGCTTGGTTTTACAAAGTGCCATTGAGAAGATTGAAGATTGTCTATAAAATCAGCACCTCACTTTTTATAGCATGTAAGTCATACTCGCATTATACTAGAGTACGGAACCACAGTCGATCCACTTGAAGAGCAGTGTACAAAGGCTCGAAACAGTTCAAAACGGTTTTGCTAGAAAGCTCTGGATACATGGGCTTACATTGTTATGACTGCACCGCAATATGACTGCACTTCAGCTTTTAATTGCAACAGAAGTTTTTGCATGTTCGGTCTGAGACTTGTAGGAAACGGGATGATCTGCTGATTCGAAAATGATTCCTGAAATGGTAACACTAAAAACTAAGAAAAAATGAGATCTACAACTGCAAATTCTAACACAAGAGGTACCTAGCGGAAAGCCTATTTCTCCAAGGCCAAAACTCTATCCATGCTTCACTTTTCACTTAAAGGGGCGCCCCTGAGTGTCTAAGATTCTCAAAAACACATGCACTCCCTAATTCATTAGCTCAGACTAAAAGGCTCGTTGGACAGGTATGTCTTAGAGCAACTAGGTAGTTCTTGTGCACTGCGTTGAAGTGTGCTGTTTTTTGTGTCTTCCCGGCTTGTAATTGTAATTATTTACACGTCCAAATAAATATCCTGCATAGGGTTTGAAGGTGAAACAGGGTATTACTCACATAATAAACCTGCATTTCATTTTACTTATCTACCCGTCCCTCTCACTTGTCATTAAGAGGACTGGTAGTCTGCTGAACGAGGCGAGTAATGTTTCCGAAAGCGGTCGCTACTGACCAAGATTCCGAAGGCAGTCGTCGAAAGAATCACACACCAGCTTAAACATTCTGACCTTGAAGGACATCGTGCAAAACGGATGAGAAGCCGAACACCGGCCAACGACGAGCTACCTTCGAACTATTCACCTTGTCGAAAATGCTCAAGAAATCCGGCTCAAGCAGGACCTAAAGCGGTAGACCTTCTCTTCTACCTGTTCTTCGTTCAACAGGAAAACTCACAACTTCGTGGCCAGCCGACGCCAGCTCGTCGGCTATACGACCGTTCGAAATCATATGAGAGCGACTGATAGTAGGTGAGAATACCAATATTTTATAGAAATCAGCACTTATAATCAGACAAAGGAAGAAAACAGCAAACATGCTCCTACAAACCACGCCATCGAGCAATATGAATACAAACATTTCAAGCCATTTATTTATCAGCCGCACGTTTACAGCTAGGAGACAAAGGAATAGTGTGAGAGAACATATGTACAACAGCAAAAGACCAGCTGACGCATACGCAGTCGAATACAAACTCCCCTTGACTTCTAATCTAATCTGTGGTGACCTTCGTCGCAAAAATGGGATGATAACATTGAACGAGAGTAAACATTGAGACCCGACCAAGGCAGCGGACGATTGCAGGTACTCCTGATCTATTTTTACATTTGGCAGAAAGTAACACAAGCATTGAACTACATGCGAAAGAGCCCGAAGCTAGAGGAACAGCATGCAATTTGGAGTCCATTTCGAAATCAACAACAGAAGAATATGTCACTCAATACACATGTACCCAAAGAAGGAGTTCAGTATGATGCTGAGGGGAAATAAAGCACAGAGATGCAATAAGATGCGTAAAGCGATATCCAGACCAGTATTTGGAAGTGATAGTATGATAGTAATCGTAACAGGAGAAATTTACAGAGACCCACAACTACGCATTTTATTACGAAAATTTAATACCAGAAACTAAAAAAATGCATCGAATTCCTCTGCCTCACCAGAGAATGAACAATACAATAACAAAATACAAACGAACAGTGGTGTGCAACTGAGTAATTTGGAAACAATGTTGCGTGCAACTGGAGTAAGGCCACAAAGCGAATAAGTAAGGAATTATCCGGCATCCATAGCAGTCCGCTTCAAACACTGTCGCAATTCGAGCTTTTAAATGTTGAGAGGGTCTTCAAGCGGAGGCGCTTAGCTGAGCGCTTCCAAAGAGCGGGAAAAGAGCGATCTTACCCAGCGGACTCTGTGTAGTGTTGAACAGCCTTACGTGGCTTAGTAGATCAACGAACAACCAGCCGGGCTTCTTCAACGGCTGAACATTACGGATAAACCTACTGGATACGACGTCAAAAACTACGAACAAAGTATTAGGTCGGACATAAAGTTTGTGCCCTTTTAGTGCCTCGAATGTTTCCGCTTTTCTCTGGCTTCTATTTGACCAGGGAAGGGTCACAGGCGTATGTATGGAAGGCGGAAATGAATACCACTGCAATAGTGTCCACCCTTCATGTAGTAGAAAAGTTAGGAGAGGAGGCGGAACACCGAAACGCAGGCAGATCGGTGGCAGGGCTGAGTGAACCGTCTTCAAAGGTGATAGATCAGTTCAATTCCTGTCGGTTCCGGGGTTTTTGCATTGCGGGATCAGCAAAGGCTTCCCATAAGTTGCACTCCCTGTATGCAACACCTTGTATTGTGCTGCAGACTTTTGAAAGAATTCCAGACCAGGTGGAGTATGCACCTTCACAACTATAGACATAGATGGGCGAAATGTATAAATATATTAGATTAATATGAAGAAGCAGGAAACTAAACTTTGCGGTTCTTTTCGCCACCTTCCTTCGGACGAACCTTTTTAATTATAACACCTCCCCGTATAAAGCAACAGCAATTACAAGCAACATAGGATGGCATCAGTCCAAAGAACGGATGACCAATCGTCGTTGCGTGACATGTGCCGCACAACCTCAAGGAAGGTCAATGCACCGGATGGGCCACCGAGCCAGTTGTCGACCCGCCGGTGCAGGCGGAGGCTAGCGCGAGGGGTTTGACCGCTGTGACCGTTCGATTGTGGCGCGAAAAAGTAAATAAATACCGGCACAAGATGCGGGCAGTTGTTCGTCTGTTATTGCTACATTCTGCCACTATTGCTACTGTGCCTATTTCCGCATTCTGAATAAATATTCTCTATCCTAGTGTGTCCGTGGCGCACTTGATTGGCCGGTTGGTGAATACGGAGCAGGGATGTGCGGAAATTTTTACGAGAAAATCGGAATACGGAATACGGAAGGAAGAGCTCAAAAATGGGAAATAAACCGGAATACAAAACGCGGAACGGAAATAACTCAAAACGTACTTATTTTTCATATATATATATATATATATATATATATATATATATCCAAATGATAGTAATAACTAAGTTGCAATTAACGAATTTAGGAAGCAGGCAAGGCAGCATACGACTCTTTTCCAGCAACATATGAGAATAAAAATCCTATTCGTACAATTTCTTAGATGAATTCTCAAACATTACCAGTGTAACAAATCGAAGTTTATGCAAAATCATTCTGTGAATAGAGAGTAAGTAATTTAAATACAATGAACCCAGTTGATGAGTAAAATTCTAGAGATTTCGCCACTAATAACACTTAACCGGCCTTATTTAATGTCCCAAATCTATCCTAATTGAGAGGGGGCAGCGCTAAGGTCACAGTCGTGTTCGCACGACACCCAGTCTTTGATTTCGCATGGGTACCATATTCTAACAATTATAAAACCTTTTTGGCCTCATGCTATTCAGTAGCACATCGTTTCAATAAAAAGAAAAAAAGAGTCCAATTTGGACATCGCATTGTTTCGACAAGATGATGCACCACAGGTCTGAAAGCAACACAATCACAAAAAAAAAGCGACGCATAGTTAACCTCTTCTTCAACCCTTCGTTTATTTATGCTCAAGAGGTGAATGAAGGGAGGATAAACAATTAATGCGTGATGAGTCATCATTTCCGTACCGCCTTCCGGCCCGAAAGGGAGCGGAACATGGAACGGAACGGAAGGACTAAAAGCGGCCGAAAACCGGAATTCGGAACACGGAAACGGAAATTCCGCACATCCCTGATATGGAGTAGCCAATCCGCTACTGCAACCGATTCTTGCACACGTCCAGCGGTGCTCTACTGCATGTTGAAGGAATTCAACAAGATATGTGATGGCAGGCATGTAGTTACTGCACTCCTGGCAGGTTAGCTATTAGGGCTCACCGGCATCCTCTTGTGTACCGCTAGGCGGCAAACTAGTTTTGAAATACGCTCGGTGTGTCGACCTTTCAAAAATTGCAAGATACATAATTATAGACAGATTTTTGGCTGAAGATAGGGGTAGAGAGATTTCTGTCAAAACTGGTCCCGACGATTCGTCGTGATAAAAGTGTACGCTCTGATGGCTATGCGATTAAGCACTATTGCCTTTGTGAAGCAGCACTATTGCTCTTTCACATTGCCCAGAAGTGAGAAGAGGTCGGAAAAATTTCATCCAAACTCGCTTAAGGGGGAGGGGTGATCTGGCGTGCTGATCACGAGTATGATATCCGTTTTCAAGTTTAGGTCGATTACAGTAGTTTAGCACTTCCGCACTTGCTGACAGTGCGAACTGATAGAAACTTCGAGGGTCCCTAGCTTGGGTTCAAAGGTTCAACAAAAACGAAACCCACTCTTCTACTATTTGAAGGGTGGGGATTCTCAAGGCAGTATTCATTTTCACCGTCCAGACACACACCTGAGAATTTCCCTGGTGAGTATTTTACTACATGACTTGGTAGGCGTTTTTGGCCGCAACTCATACAGAAATCAAATAGTTTTGAAAACATATAAAGCATAGTAGATGCCTTGTAAAAATTAAAAAGTCGTGTTTGTGAGAGCAGAAAATTTCCGATTTCCGTGTATTGGAGCTTCCCGGCTTGAATATCGGAAACTCTTATAATTCTTCTTCAGCGTTTGTCCCGCTTAGTCGTAGGGTCCGCTTTCCTGGAATGCTAGCGCCACTTTTCCCGATCAAATGTCTGATCAGGGTGCAACCTAGCCATCTTCAAGTCCTGATGCAGCGTGTCAATCCACCGTTGCTTTGGTCGCCCCCGTGGCTGCTTTCTGGGTACCTCGAGGTTAAGGCCAGTCTTCCTGACGTTGCCACCTTTTGCGCGAAGGATGTGGCTGTACCATTGCGCACGAGCTTCGTTCATTTTCTCTAATATCGCGGGTGACACCGAACCTCTGCCTTAGGCCTCGTGCGTACTTCCCGTCGCCGCAATGGAATCGCGGCGATGAGTTTTGTGGAGCGACGCGAAAGAATTTGAACTTCTCAGTGCTCGTCGCATCGCTCATCGCTCAACAAGGGAGTGCGACGACGATCCGTCCAGGAGCAACGCTAAACACCGCGCGCGGCGCGAAAAAGTATGCTATGCCCGCAATAGGCGCGGGAAGCCATCGCGCACGCCCACCGCACTGTTGCGGCGGCCGCGGCGAAGTTTCCTTTAACTGCTCGACCGTGTGCGGCGGAATGGCCATGAACTGAGCGCCGCGATGAAAGTATGCCCCAGCCTTATGAAATCGTTGCGTACTCCATCCAAACGCGTAACTCTGGCCGTCAAAGGCAGCATCTTTCCATTACGCAACGTTTCCATTACGCTGAGGTGCCTTTCAATTTCTTTAGTAACGGGCCAACACTCAGCTTCGTAAATAGCTACAGGTCGGACGACTGCTCTGTAGATCTTCAACTTTAGGCGCTCTGGTATCTTCTCGTCGCAGAACACTCCCGTCAGAGAACGCCATTTGGACCAAGCTGTATTCATGCGTGAGTTCACTTCAACGGGTGCAATACCACCCTGGTCCCAGGTACTTGAAAGCCGAACTACGTGGCGGCTCAATGCCGTTCACCTTAAAAAAGCGAGACTCGTTTTCGTCAGTGGTCAGGTACGTTAAGCTTGAGCCCAAATCTCTCCAAGCAAACTTTCGATTTAGAGTTTCCGAATCTTGAAAATCTCTAACTCAGAACTGAATCAAAATTTCGATTCTACGTTAGGAGTTGTCTAAATGCTCACCACAAAACTACTGACAAAAGGTGCTTTGAACGATAAATACAGGATTTTAAAATGATGAAAGGCAACGCCCAGAACAGAGAATTGAGAGAATCCAGAGAAATAGAAGAAGAAAAACCTTGGCAATCCTTCCATAATTTTGAATAAGGTTTGTGGTACCAAAAGGTATCATGGCCAGTCGCCTACTTGCACAATGAGAAGAAAGAGGTCCACCTAGTCTGAACTTTACGATATGGAGCCAAAGCAATCGCATTGAAATCCATGGGAGGGGAAGATTAGCTGGATAGCTATTGTGAAGCAAAGAAGATGAAGATGACGATGATGAGAGGCTTGAACAGGCCGTTGCACGGGCTAAAGAGAGCCCGGCGAGAGTGACGGCGTTCAGAATCATGCATAAACTGACACCAGAGGAAAGCCTATTGATGATTATTTCGACGTGATTAGTTCTTGATACAGCAAATATTCAGTGGCGATCATGCGAAGCGATATCGAAAGCGGCAGCCGACTACACTCAAGGGAAAGCAGTGATAATCTTTCGTGTTGCTATTGGACGGTGTTCATGGTGGCGTGCTTATAATAGCAGCTGAATGGAAGGCAACCGATTGACCCAACGAAGGGCAGACGGGTGGCACAATGTTATGCTAGGCATGCGTTCGCATAACTTATAATAACAATACAGCTATCCACAATGAATATCGTGGTAACGTTTTCAGTTTCACCTTTGTGAGAATCTCCTCTTCGGAGCCTCATCTACCGGATTTCTTCTCTTTGGGGGACTCCTCATCGCTGCTGCTATCCGCGAACTGCTTGGAAATGCTCGACTCAATTTCGTCTACACTCACGTGTCGTTTCAAGCTCGAATGACGCCTAGTCATCGACATCTGAAACAGACCACGGTAAGTCAGCACTACATATACCATCGGCACTGATTCAGTAAGGGATCAGAGAGTTTAATATCATCCTACAAACGATAGAGCGAAGCAGAACGACAGAGACACGTAATGAGAAAATAAAGGCACTCTCTGCTTCGTACGATGACCACGATATGCATGCATGCATATTGTACGCAAACTGCCCGTAAAGCGGAGAAACTTTAGGAAAAAACCTCAATATTTCGAGGGAAACCTTTGCTAAAGACTCCGAGAAATCCGCGCCACTATTTACAACATGTGCGGCTGTACACTGGTTCTATTACGGTTATTACAACAAAAATTATATAAAATCCACACACCTTCCTGTCGCCAGCAACGGAAGCCTTTCTCGAACTTGGCATGTCAGGACTGGTTTGGCCTTCCAGCGAATCGGGACATATTAAAGGAAGAACGCGATTCATTCGTTTCAAAGCACTGTAAGGGGCTAAAGGTGTTTCATCGCCTGTGTGTGCACAACGGTTGCGCCACCCACCTCCTCTGTTCTTCAATGGCATAGTGACTAGCCCATAGGGCACCAATAAGTTCGGTAATGAAAACAACGTCGGCGTGTTGAGCCATCAGCCGAAGCAGGAAGATACCGTCTAACCCCAGATATTTATCCATGAAACAGAGAACTTGTTTCCGATTGCCTGAATGCGTAGCAGACACAACATGATTACTAGCTGGGTGTCTACGGTGCCAATCAATGGACAAATACAGTGAGCAGCAAAGAAGAAAAAGCGGCTCACTGGTGCCCTCTTCGTTCAATGGCGTTTCGCACATTTCGAGATGATTAATGATGAAATGCTCTTTCGAAGTCTCACTAAACATCGCGAACATCCAACTGAACAGATTGCAAGCCGTCAGCGTAGCGAGGAAGACATACCTGATCACACCTCACATTATTTCAATTAAAGGCGAATATAGTACATTTCGCCTGAACTAACCATGCCCACAGGAGCAAGAAAATCTTCTCTGTGAAAACATTAATTAACAGCACACATTGCACAGTGTGTGTCTGAATATTGCCCATCTCTCGCACCTAAAGAACAATACAACAGTATTCCAGAAGAACGGTAGGTTACTAAGTTCTCCCGCATCAGAGAACTGAACATGTGTGGGAACTGCGGGTTCTGGCTGATTTAGCTACTCGTGTTAAGTCGTTACTAGTTGTTTGCCGATATGATGCGGGCACAATCCCGCCAATTACCGAAAATGGCTGTGAGAATGAACAGCAACCTCAAAGTCGCATAGTGTGACACGGGGAAATAAGCCATTCTCCTTCCACGTCTCATTTCCAGTCCAGAACGACCGCCATACATCGAATCCAAATCGGCTGGAGTTGGTGTGCGGAAGAAGGTACCTAACGAATGCACTTTAAAAAAGGGAGAAAAATTTTCGCGTGAAAAGACTTCAGCATCAAACAAAATAAATAAAATCGCTCACTTATTTAGCAACTTCGTTTGCAGACCAACGTTCACGAGAAAAGCAACCTTTGCTAACACATAAATTATAGTGACGTAATAGGTAGAATACTTTATGTTGAGGCAACGTAGAACTTTGTGAGGTGACAGATTCTTCTGAAAGCCTTGCCATTGGATCGCTACAATAGATTAATAAAATAGTTGTCAAAGCAAGAGCCGCTATAGCGTTGCAGAGCTAGAAACAGAAACCGAAACATTCGCTTGATTGAGCTCTCCGCTGTTTATCTGATGCATGCAAAGACCAAGCTGTTACAGCAGATTTTGATGGCGTCTACATGGCGCTAATGGCAGTTAAATGCTCATCAGAGGCGCAAGCCAGGAAATCATCTAGACTCCATAGGAAATCATTCGCCAACTCTAGCAGCACTAGGTTTCTGAGCAAATATAGCAAATCCAGTTACCCCCCCCCCCCCAACTATACTATAGCAAATATAGCAAATCCAGTTACCCCCCCCCCCAACTATACTTGAACGCACGAAAAAGCACACTAGCTAATAAAGTAAAAATAAAGCTGGTTAAAACTTGAGTTCAAGTTTAAAAAATAAATAAATAATAGAAAAATAAAAAATCGGGTCTTCTCAAGTCTTATCTTCTGGGTAGAAACGGAATTAGCCACAGATCTACTATTGAGCTAATATTCTAAAAGCGAACCATTTTGAGTCTCTTCTGGAAACGAAGAGCCCCTTGAAGATGTAGGCATAGCGCGTGTATGTTCTCCTTCCTTATTTCAGGAACAGTATTGTGTTCGTCTGTAGTTAGTCGCAGTATTTCTCCAACTCTCATACCTGAAAGCCATGTGACTAACTAACTGCAAGAAACGCATCACACTTTTGTAAAAGAACATTTTCAGAACCACTCGCACCATAGAAAACGTGGGATGTGGAAAATGTTAACCCCTGCTAACACGTCAGGTAAGGGCAGCTCTTCAGAAACGGTGATCCTCATAAATAAGACGGTAACCAGCCCATGATAATGCAATACTGAACTCTAAATGGACAAAAAGTCAGATACTTCAAGAAGTTTGACCTAGTAAATCTTCGCAATAAAACCCAAAAAGGACTGCAAAAATGTACACCATACATACAAAAACATTCACAATATTTCCTTCCCCCAAGATCATTAGACTACGGGGGCCGGATTATCAACAATTAAACCCGCGGCCATGTGGTTATAAGGGGTAGAAATGAATGCTTCATGTGGATGTCTCTACCCCTTACACCCAGCATACCTGCGCGTTTTATTGTTGATAAATCCCCCGAATGACAGCTTCAAACAGACGAAGCGTATGTAGTAGGGGGACGAGAAGGAAGAAGTTAAATCTTCAGAAATTTACGATGCTATTCAAATGATGCGATGAAAAAAGAAAGCAAAACTGAATAACGTAAGAACGACAAGCATGCGCGGAAATGCTGCTCATCAAAGCCTGGGAACCCCTTGAAGAAACCGATAGGGTGAATAGGACGAAATAGTTGAGAAGAATAGCTCTCAGAGCGAAAAAAAAAGCCGTAACGGCGTGACGATGGAAACATCGTGCTTTCATTCCGAATCATCACTATGATAATCGAGTGCAGGGTCGAGGTATTGCCCATTCCGTATAGCTTTGTAACGCACCAACATTAAACGCACATAAACGACTACTCTAGCATAAACAGGTTCAATTTCATGTATAGAGCTCCTCGTTCGCTACTGATAGTCTACGTACATTTCTGTTTATATCTGGGAACTGTGTCCATAAATAATGCCTAGTCTTTCACCAGATGTACTACGGATTTTTGTCCCTAAAGCGCACTGTTAGATTTGCTTGAGGGTTCAGGGAAAACATCTCCCTAACAGGCTTAGGATTGCGAGGAGCAACATGAGCAACATTCTCCCGGAAGGATTGTTTGGTTAGCCACAAGAGTGTCTCAATGGAAGTCGTACAGCTAGCATGCAAGGAGATGATGTTATAAAGAAACAAATCAAGGCTTTCATAAAGAAACCAAGCAAGATATGGTGCGGTGGAGGTTATAGACTTCATGCAATATCTGTCTAAACCAGAACGAATCTAAAGAGTACTTGGCATTACCTGTGAAAATTATAATATCAATGAGACTGAGGGCCAGCCAAGGTTCATCAGGACAAGTCAACTGATCCTGTTTGTTTGCAAAGTAATCCTCTGTGAATAGCTGTTTCTTGCATTCTACAATTTTGCCTCGTTTATACTGGGCTGCACTTATCATTAGTCAAATCTTGAAAGATAGATGGCCATCTTCAACGCACTAGCCAACATGTTGTGAAATCGTCTGATTCGTTTCCTTTATCGAATCATTTGTAAAAGTGTGACAATGATGATTTTGGATCACAGAATCTAACATTCTTCCACGCAACGTCAAAAACTGAATTGCCACTTTTAGAATACCGAGGGCAGCCTCTTAATCCTACAAGAACAGTTTGCTCCTGCACCATTCTTTTGTATGCTCTTCCAGAATAATTTCTCCTTATGTATTCCAGCATAGCGTTCTGCAACGGAAGCGACTCACTTCAGATTAAGGGTAAACATTTGTTACAAAAATTCGGTTTTTTTTTCTCAAAGGGAACTTGCTTAGGAAATGGTTCAGGCTCTGTGATAGTTCGGCTGGGCTTAATTCGATAATAGGTAGAAAACCAATCGGCGACCGAGCCATACAATACTTTTGACGAATCCTGTATATACTGTTCTGCTAACGAGCTGCGCAATGAAGATTATCTATTTTTGCAACTAGCCGGTTAGATAATTTTATTACAACAATGAAAGTGGAGAAGCAGAATGGCAAAATCGTCTTTTCTATGGTCCATTTCTGCAAAGATATCAGCATTGAATAAGCCACCAACCGCTTTGACTCGCAAAATACTTCCATATGAAACACGGCAGGCGAAAGCAAGCAGCTTCAAAGAGGAGAAAGAACGGCATCCATTGATAGTACGAAATCTAAAAATTAGCTAGACGTGAGACCATGAGAAGGCCTGCGTAGCACTCAATATGCCAACGATCACAAACTAACGGCCGCATTGAAGGTCTCTTACTTGGGCGGAACTGCGATCGGCGGTTTCCGGACTGCGGGCAGCCGGAGTTGTAAATGGAAGGAAGTAGGTGTCATGTGCCCAACAGTAGTTCTCGGCGTACTGAAAACTAAACGCTATGATGATGATGATAACCACCAATACTGAAAACAGCATGCATAGTTTCACAACAACCGTTTTGGTAGGAATTCGGAAATATGCGTGCTACAACCTGGCAGTGCAACCACTCACGACACCAACGCAAAACTCGACTTGTATGGGGACAGTCGTTCCGGGTGTGCTAGATGAAATCCAAAATTTCGTAAAACGTAAATCGTAATTACGAAAAAACGGTCGTAAAACGTAAACTCGTAAACCGTAAATCGTAAGAGGTGTCTGACGTGCAGTGGCAATATATTTCTAGAGCTTTTTTTCTGCTAAAGGTACTTCAAGGTAGAAGAAATACTTATTTATAGCGCTATTTTCAGTTTAAGCTGAATAGTTTCCTAGCCAACTGAATCGCTTTAAAATCAATTGAGCTGATTCTGCCGAACTAGCCAATCGCCAGGACGCCTTCGATTCTGGACCTTGACGACGCATCTGGGACACGGCATGGAGACCGTTTCCTGCTATTGCTCACAGCGCCAGGTCAGTCTCTTCCAACGCCGATCTGCAAGCTCTTCTCGAAGCAGCGAGTCACATCAAATACCACGTGATCGCCTTAAAAGAAACGAAGAACAGATCTATTGATGTTCGAATACTCAAAGATGGAACTCTCGTCATTCATGGAAAGTTTCATCACGAAACACCGGGAGGGGGAACGTTCTGCCTGAAAGCGGCGCGGACAAAGGCGCGGGACAGTACCTCCAGAGACAATCAGCCTCGACTTGCGCAGTGACACCCGCCACTTCGCACTCAGCCAGACAGCCCTCGCCGCGGAGGCGATGGTTGCGCAGCCAACCAAAGGAGCCCGTAGGTCGACCAGATGTGGTGTGATTACAATCGATAGAGGGATATGAGGCTGAGACGGCTTGCATTGGCAGTCCCAAAATTGGGAATGATCTGAAGGCTAGCATCTCCTTTATTAGAATTTCGAGCTCTATTGAATGAGACAGGAAAGAATCTTGCCTCAATAACCCTTCCTACAAATTTTTTCAGGCGCTGTTTAACCTTCGTTGGATATCAGTTTTTATTTGGTGGCGATGTCCGTTCCTCCTCGTGGTGCCACTGAAAACTGCTTGCTTTTGCGAGCCGAGCCAAACGTGGACAATCGAATGCAGGCGACAGGCCCTAGTGACAGGCCGGCCTACGAACATTCTGTGTCACATCATATGGTTGGTGATGTCTAAGAGCTTTCGAGATAATGCTACGGCGTCCGCGGAAACCGACGCGCACTCGCAAAGCCCGGCGAGTGTGAAAAGTGTGCGAGGGTCCCTGATGCGAGGACGGCATCGGGAGGCAACTGAGCTAGTTCGAAAGTCCCGTAACGTAGGCAAGACCCGCGTAGCAACGTTGAATGTGGGTACATTGAGACGCTCGTGCGAGTTGGTAGAAGCACTAGAGCGAAGAAAGATAGATCTCTGTGCGGTGCAGGAGACGAGGTGGTCCTGCTGCAAGTCGAGGGACATTGGCCGTTTTGTGCGGCGGTAAAAGGACCACCAGTGGTGTCGGTATGATCATCTCCGAGCGTTTCCGTGGCACGATTGCCAGCGTAGAACGTTTCGATGACTGCTTGATGAGGATTGTTGTCGCCGTAGAGGAGCGACGATGTCATTTCTTTTCTGCATATGCTCCGCAGGCAGGCTGTTCCAAGCAAACCAAGGACGAGTTCTGGTCCCTGCTTGATGAGAAGACAGCGGAACTACCGTCACAAGATATGGTTGTTGTGGCAGGTGACCTTAATGGTCAGGTCGGAGCAACGAAAGGCGGCTACACCTGTCATGCTGGTTTTGGATATGGGTCGCGCAACGCCGATGGTGAGCGTATACTTGAGTATGCAGACTCACACAACCTCACCATCGTGAACACCAAATTTTGGAAGCGTGACTCCCACCTCATCTCGTTTTATAGCGGGAACGCTAAAACGCAGATTGACTATGTCCTTGTTAGGTGTCGAGACCAAGGGCTTGTCATAGACGCGAAGACCGTGCCGTATGAGACTGTTGCCACGCAACACCGTCCACTGATCTGCTCGTTGAAGATCACTCCTTCGAGGTGTAAGCATGTCGACCGATGTGGGTCGGCTAGAATCAAATGGTGGCGACTGAAAGAGAAGGAAGCGCCAGTTATTTCTCGCATTCTGTTGCCGACGGTAACAACTGTCGACGAAACCTGTAAGAATGCTACCGATGCGATAACTCGGGCTGCACGTTTCGAACTTGGCACAGCGAAGCCTGGACGACGATGGCTCGACAGGCAGGCTTGGCTGTGGACTGGCGATGTTAGAGAGAAGATCAGCGAAAAGAAACGGCTATATCACGTAATCATCGGTGGTAAAATAGTTCATAACTGGCGGAATTATCGAGAAGCGAAGAAAACGGCAAAGAAGGCAGCGGCCGCTGCTAAAGCCGCATACTACGCTGATGTCAGCGGAAATTTAGAAACGCGCGATGGTGAGCGAGGAAATCTCGAATGTTGAATTTGACCATCCTGCAAATCCTTTTGCATCTCCTGTATACGGTCCCATTCAGAAGATCACAGTGAGCGAAACCGAAGCAGCTCTGAGGAAGATGAAGTCACGCAAAGCCACTGGCCCCGATGACCTGCCAGCCGACCTGTAGAAGTCTAAAGGCTGGTGCCCTGCTGACTGGCTGACAGAGTTTTTGAATCAGGTTGTTGCTGAGAAGAAAGTGCCCGAGAGCTGGCAGCAAAGCACGACCATCCCGATTTGGAAGAATAAGGGCAGTCCTGCGGAATCGGGATGGTCGTGCAATAGTTACCGTCCAATTCGCCTTCTTTCGCACATCATACGGATCTTTGTGCGAATTGTCGATGGACCTATCCGGGATGTCGTCCAGCTTTTTACGAATCAGTGTGGTTTCGTCTCTGGCTATGGCTCCGTTGATGCCATTCATCCCGTTTGTCTTCTGCTAGAGAAGTACCGCGAGAAACAGAAACCGGTGCATTTTGCCTTCCTGTCCTAGTATGTTTAGTCCTGATATATGTGAATAAAAACCGATATTTAGCGAAAATAAGCAGCAGTATAGGAGATGGTAGGGTTTACATCAGTAGTATGGAAGCATGCCTCGCAATTAATCCTGGTATAAATAAAACTGATATTTAGCGAAAATAAACAACGCCTATAAAGAAAGTCGCCTTGAGGGTTATTTAGACAGGATATAATGCAGGAAATGGTAGATTTCACAACAGTAGCCTGGGGCTGGATTCATCAACAATTAAACCCGTGGGTATGCGAGGTATAAGAGGTCGAGATAAGATAAGAGTCAGATAGAGATAAGGTAAGAGTCAGAGACGCAGGCTTCATCGTGGGTATCTGTACCCCTATACCCGTGGGTTAGTGGTTGATGAATCCGGCACCTGGAAGCATGTCTCGTAGTTAATTCTGACAGTTTTCGTAGTTTAACGAATGTTAACTGCGCCTGAAAAAATTGTTGTAAGGGTTATTGAGGCAAGATTCTTTTCTGGCTCATTCGGTAGAGCTCAAAATTCTAATATAGGAGATGGTGGGGTTCAGACCAATCCCACATTTTGGACTGCCAATGCAAGCCATCTGAGCCTCCTATCCTTCTATCGATTGTAATCACATCCCTGTCCCCCCCCCCCCGCCTTGTAGTGCTTCGACTCCAGCCAGCGCACCAGACCACGCATCATCGACTGCTACTCACCGACATCAGCAGCTGATGAGGCCGAAATGAACGCGTTCTACGAACAGCTGGAGAGTGATATGCAGCGAGAAATCTTTCTACAAATCCGTCGTAGGATACTTCAACACTAACATAAGAAAGGCAAGGGAGGACGAATACAGGATTGGAAAGTTTGGGATTGTCTACAGGAACAAACACGGAAACCGCTTTGCTGGGCTCATATCCACGACTCGACTTTTAGATGGAAACTCATTATTCCGGAAGAAAGAACATCGTCGCTGGACATGGGAGTCCCACAACGGCACAACACATGCAGATCGACCATATAATGCTTAACAGAAGGTAGTGCCTCTTGGATAGTTAAGTTGTACCTTCCTTCTGAACCAGATCCGATCATCGCCTCCCAGCCGAAATCAGGTTCGATCATAAAATGGAGAAAGGCGCATGCTACCGCTCAAAGGAAAGAAAACAAGTCTGTAGACGAGACCATTCTGGACGAATCGCTGTCCCACTATGACTGGTCGATAGAGGAGGACCTGACCGAAGAGCACGAGCTACTGCTGAAACGCCTCCATGTCTATTGCCCAATTGGCTTCAATTTCACGAAGGGCTAACTTCGATCTATATCGACAACAACAAAGAAGCTACTCGAAGAAAGAAGAGAATTGAGGCTCAGCCCGAACGCAACTCATCTGGAACGATTGATGGCCAACACCAGTTGCAGAAAGGCATTGCAGAAGGATTTGGAAGAACACAGGAAGAAAAGGATGCTGGAAGTCGCTTAACAAAAATCAAGCTTGAAGAAGTGTCTTCGGGACCTTACCGATCACAGTATACCATTCACGGTTCTGTGGAATGAAGACGGTATCGTTACCATATCCGTTCGAAATGGAATCAATAATAGATCGGTTCTATACCGATTTGTTCCACTCCAAAACTCCCATACCGGATCCATTTATCCCCGTCTGTGAAACGCCAAAGATGCTTCCCTCGGAAGTAAGAACTGAGATACAGAGCATGAAGAAAAGCACTGCTCCCGCAATAGACAACATCGCGGCCGCCTTCCTTCAAGTAGTACAACATCGCGTGCACTCAATTCTCGCAACACACATGACGTCCTATCTTCATAAGTGAAGGATCCCAGACCAGTGGAGGAATTCGTGCACCGTCATTCTTCACAAGAAGGGCGACAACGAAGATCTGAAAAACTACCGACCAATGCCCTTGATGAGCGTGCTCTACAAGCTATTCACGAAGATCATTCTTGAGCGCATATGGCGACCACTGCATGAAGCGCAACCGGTAGAACAAGCTGGATTTCGTAGAGGACTCAGCTGCGTGGACCACATCCAAGAATCGCGACGGTCATCGAGGTATGTAGGGAATACCGCCTGCTACTTGTTCTAACATATGTCGACTACGAGAAGACCTCTGACAGCGTGGAAACAAATGAAATTCTGCCAGCGCATGTCGACCAGGGAGTGGGACCGTCCAAAGTGGGAACACTGGCCGACTGCTACCTGCTCAACAACAATACAACTATTTCAACGCCTCAACAACATCTCCATCGAAAAGGACGTTCGACAAGGCGACACCATCTCGCCAAAGTTGTTCACTTCCGCCTTGCAGTTGGTGATGAAGTCGCCGACTGGGACGAGAGGGGGACTTGTGTGGATGGAAAGTTCCTTTCGAATGTTCGTTTTGCCAATGACATCGTCATCTTCTCGACGACCCGCTGAAGTGGAGACGATGCTGAAGGAACTTAAGGAAGCTGGGATGAAAATTGGACTGCGAATAAACCAGAAGAAGACACAGTTCATGAAGAACGCCCGGTGCGAAGAAGACCAGCTCAACATCGATGACTTTCCTTTGACGGAAACAACATCATACGTCTACTTGGGCCGTTTCATCAACATGGACAATGATATGAAGAAAGAACTATTAAGAAGGAGAAAAACAAGGCTCGAAATAAGCTCAAGAAAACTTCTGCTGCAGAGGGAGATACAAATGGTCACAGAAAAGTCGTTTAGCGTCTAATGCTTAATGAAAGGCTACCTAACAATTACTGCAGCGCGATACCCGAATTCACAAAGCGTTTGACCAGTAAACGCACTATGACGTCTATTAGCGATCCGATAGAAACATCATTTGCAACGAGTAGCTGCTGCAGACCATGAATGATATTCTTTCATGATTTCGCCTCAATTCTATTCGACTGGGTTGGTTTGAATAGATTATGAACAAGCAGACACTAGTTAGCGAAAAGAATACAATCAGCGAATAGTGTCTTCTTTCATGTACAAGACAAGCTTGCACGCGTTTCTGCGAGTCAGAATGGAACGATCGCCTCTGACGATTTGAATATGAGGCGCCTTGCTAGGAAAAACAAGGGGCACAATCTCGTAGCGAAGAGATCCTCTTTCAAGCATTTGTGGCTCTTGCTTTTCATTGTGAACAGGAAAAATTGTCATGTAAATCTGACTTACGGATTTGTCGATGAGAGGATAGAAGCATGAAGGTCAGATTCCTTTCTGGTGGATGTGCTATGACCACTGCTTCTAGGCACAACCTTGGGGAGAGCTGAACGCGAATTTCGTTCAAGCAACCACTTGCGGTAGCAAGGAGATAGGGAGCTAGTATTAGGTTGTCCGTAAATAAGTGAGCGTTTTTAACTCGGTTATTCAAATTATCATAACTCAGCTCAGAAAAACTTTATCCACTAAAACAATAACCTTTAGAATCAATAAATCTTTGACAATGAGAAACAAGTTTAATAATGCCGGCAGCTTAGAAATCCAGAGTTCTGGAGGCGATGAAATCGTTTAAGACATTTTTGGCGTCGTCTTTGTTTTTGAAGCATTTCTCCTTCAGGAAGTTGTCCAAATGCTTGAAAAAGTGACAGCCGGTATGGGAAAGATCTGATGAATATGCTGGATGTGGCAAAGTTTTGTATTTCAATTCATCCATCTTCTAGCGAGCAATTTTTGAAGCCTGCGGACGAGCGCTGTCATGCAGTAGGAATGTGATTTGTGGATTTCGATTGACCAAAACCGACTGTTTTTTAATCACCTTATAGTGCATCACTTCAATTTCGACACAGTACTTCTCCGCTGTGGTAATTTCTCTAGACTTCAAGAACTTGTAATGGACTATACCAGCCACTGTCCACCACACCGTCTCCATGGTCTTCTTTGTATGGAGACTTGGCTTCGGCATCTCCTTGGGACTCTCATTCCTCTCCACCCATTGTGCAGAGCGACGACGATTGTCATAAAGGATCCCTTTTTCGTCGGATGTCACGCTCCTGCTCAAAAAAGGATCCCTTAGACTGCGCAACTTTAACGAAACAGATGTCGTGGCTCTTCAGCACCTGCCCAGCGGTTAGTTCGTGTGGGATCCATTCATCCAATCTCTTTACTTTTCCGATCACACTTAAGCGACCACTGAAAATGCTGCCGTCAACGCCGAAGTGCTATGCTGGCTCTACCACAGTTTGACACCGATCCGCTTCTACCATGGCTTTGAGCTGGTCGTCGTTAAGGAGTGATGGCGGCCTAACTTTACGCACTTTTACCTCCAGATCGAAACCTTTCGAGCCAGTGGCGAATTCTGCGTTCTATAGCGAAAACCTCCTCAAATACAGCGTTGACGTTACGGGCCGTTTCAGCTGTAGTTCGACCAAGTTTGAACTCGAAGAAAATTTGGCGAAGTTTGCGTTCAGACAACCGACACGGCTTAGCTTAAAATTGGGAAAATTTTTGCTCTAAACAAAATTTGAAGACATGGTTAAATAGAACATGATTCAACTTTCCAATGGTATATAACTCTGCAAGACACGAAACATACTTTATTGAAAAAAAAATGTGCTCCAATAATAACAATTGCAAAACGCTCATTTATTTCCGGACAACCTAATACCTTACCTTTTCCAGATAGGTTTGGTGACAAAACATCACTAAGAAATGGAAGTTCTGGCTGAGCTAAACAGGAGGACTTCAAACCGGCTCAGAAACAAAACAGACCCCCCCCCCCCCTGACACAGGGGCCTAAGCAACGCTGACTTGATTCCTTGCATCAGGTCTTGAAGATGGCTAGATTACATCCCTAATAGGCATTTAATCGGGAGCAGCGGCGCCAACATAGCAACAATGTGCGCCCCGATATTGAGTGCAAGTGCTAAAGTGTGAATTCTCCTTTTCCTTAAAGACGAATGACAACGGCAACCTCTCCTGGCGAATTCTAACCAATGAGTGCACTTAACGCCTGACTTGCCACACTCCAGTACCCGTGGCAAGCATGTTTCCTTCGGTCTATTTGATGCATATACATCGGCGCAAATAGGGTCGGGGTTGGGGGAGAGCACCCCTACTCAGGGGTTGTAAGCCTTGGGGAAGAAGGCATGTGTGGGTATGTATCTGTATGTATGTATGCATATCGTGTATGTACAGTCATGTATGTCATCATCATCTGTATGTACAGTCACATCAGAAATGACCTACCTCAGTTCACTGCAGGAGTAGAACACACCAGTGCTTCAAAAATTCCAGTTTCGAACTGTACAGCCCGTGTGTAGGTCTGCCCTCATGGTGACCCCCGACCCTACTTGCGTTGATACATCAAATACGCAGGTACGCGAAGCACCCCTCGTTGATCATGACACTTGTCATAAGTAGAAAAGCTTCACCTGAACCCATGCACTCGTGAAGTCCGGCGGCACCATACACTCGATTGGTTTCCCACCGAACTGCTTCCAGGAAACAAGTACTGCCAACCCGACCAGAAGATTGCACGTCACAAAGGAATGCAGACTAGCGATGAAATCCTTAGCACCTTGTTCGTTGCTATACGGCACCGCGTTGAGCACACGGAACACGAACATCTTAACAATCTTCTGATGGAAACGAGGTTTTCTGCCTTTTAGAAGTACTGAGACCAACGAAAGGTATGATGCACGTCTGGAAGGATAACACGGTCGAATAAATTTATTCATTCAGACCGCAAACACAACAATAACAACGTCTACTCAACAATCACGTCGGCCTCCTTAGTGGCTCGGGTGTAGACAATCTGGCCTCCGTGGTGTACGATGCACTTCACTAGACCCTTCGCTTGAAGTTCACGAAGTCCTGCCTTGGCGAGAGACGCTCGAACCTTCAATCGCTCAGAAACCACAGATGGTGTGATCAACTTGTAGGTGATGACCTGAAAACACTAGATGAAGACGGTCACTATGAAAGGGAGATAAGCTGTCAGCCGCTATGCATCTCCTTCCGGAGGTATTGGACCGAGGGTGCATACAGAGGGGATGTGTACAATCCGTGCCTTGTTTAGCTGACGCCTTTCTCCCTCCCCATGTCGCCCAAACTGTTGACTTGTACAAAACAATGTCTTACTGGATGAAGCAAAAGTGCAAATGAATAAAATGAATACTCGAGCAGATAAGCTGATAGCGAATGAATTTACCATTTCGCCACAAGGTAAACAAAGAACTGTTGGAAACCTGACATTTTTTTATCTGAGGATCATAGTCTTTCTATGCTACATAGAGGGCACGTCGTTTAAACTCGGACAAACTAACTTTCTCCTTTCAAAAAATTATTAACACAAAACACAAATGAAACAGAAAACTGTTTTATACGAAAATATAGGCACATTTCAAGAGCAAAACTACTCAACCCTACGTCAGCCGCAATGACCGCTTCCATCACTGGCCTGAAGCAAGTCCGGGCTAACCGGGGGCCAGAACTTCTTACCTTAGACCAAAACATGCTCAAGTTAATCACGTTGTGGCATTCAAAATTCTAAAAAATTAATTAATCAAGACCGGACTCCTAGGTGTTTTCCATCTTTTAGGCTGCTCGAAAGTGATTCACTCATAAATCGGAATCACGCCATAGCTATACTGGTTGCCTACCAGACCTTGCTCCGTTCTACTACAATCAAATTATTTCCTTAAAATTTGAATAGTTTCAATTTACCTATTACTTTTATTATAATTTTTTTTGTTCATACATTGTTTCAGGCTACTTTATTTGAGCTTCTGATGGCTGTAAAGTATAAACAATAATAGTTTGCAGTGCATAGCGATATTGTTTTTTTGTGTTCTCCATGTGTGTTAACTGAATTCGTGCAAGCTTGCCTTGTTGTTTTACTCTGTTTTTGAGCGCACTTAAGGTGCAGTAATAAATAAATAAATAAATAAATAAATAAATAAATAAATAACTTCTGTTGACTGCTCCAATTTTTTCACAGTTCTTGATTCCTCTACTAGAGGGGTAGGAAGAAAGTCAAGGTTCCATCTTGTAGGAAGCAGGTCAGTACACAATTCTTTTCTAATAGGCTTGCTGTGTTCTCAAATAAGGCGTTCAAAGAGTCTTCATGCAACTGCTCTTGGCTCTTTTAAGGCTACGGCCAGGAAGGCTGTGGTAGAGGTGTCCTGATTTTCTTTTAATTCACATGTTTCTGTTTTATCCAGTAAGTAATGATGCTGTTTTGCCATATGATGTTCTCTGGTTCTCTTATGCTGATGTTTGTTTTTGTGTTTACTTGTTGTTTTATACGTAGTCTTCGGGCTACTTCCAGAATATGTCCTGCCGGAAGACATATAGCCTCCCTGAGGCAACAGTCACCACAGTCAGTCACACCTTTTCACAAGCGTTCAAAACTCGACGAACTTCTTTGGTGACAGTTTGTTCTTTCTCAGGAAAAGGAAGTCCACAGAGTTCCACAGCTGCCGCAGCTCTTTACACGCAAGTGTAACAATTGCAACATGAAAAGACCGAGTACTTGACACTAATGGAAATTAGTTCAGCTCCATTAGAGTAGATGCCAATATGCTATCACGTATTTCAGTTTTCAAGCACTGGAATCACTAGTTGCGTCCGATAAAAGCCAACTTTCTAAGCAAGTTCAAAATTGAGAGTAGCATGGCCCTAATGGTGCTCCCTTGGGGTTGTCTACAAGTGATCAGTGCCAAGTTTAACACCCCTTATTATGTAGGAAAGTGAGCAGGCCCTTCTCCAAATAGCTACGCACTTTAGAAGAAATGTCTGCACCTGCGAGTATGGATGGGTTCTAAATAGGCTCCAAAACTGGGAAGTTATATACACTATGGTTACACGTGCTGCTACAGTTCTCTAACATTATGCGAAATGCAACTGTTGCTCAGAATCGTGTTCTCGTGTTAGAACAGCTAAGAGTAAAAGAGCAGCCGACCAGTGGTACCATTTCTCTCCATAACAATATCTTTCTAACAGTACTGAGCCAAATGAATGATGCAGTTTCTTTCTCAACCATGCGCGCTAAAGTGTCCTACACAGCCTTGCTTTGCTCTCATTTAAATTAGGAGAAATCTAATACAAAACATAGAAAAATATAGAAGTTCGATAAAGCAAAGAAATGTATTGCGTATTGTATTAGGGGGGGGGGGGGGGGCAAAAGTAATGAGACAAAATGAAAAAAATCTTTATCTCTCTATAACTCAATTACAACTCAACGATGCTGAGGAGCGTATTTGCCATTAAAGGCAAGGACCTTGCTGCCATCGCTCAGCCAACTTCCTGATCCCATCCTTCCAGAACTGCTTGGGCCTGGTGTTGATCAACTGCTCGACATGGTTGTCAAGGACTGCTTGGGTTCTTGTGTCCCTTGCGACTAGGAAGTCCTGTAGGCTCAAGTAGTAGTGGTAGTCGCATGGAGAGAAGTCCAGCGAATACGGTGGGTGAGGCATGTGAACGTAGCCCAGCTGGCCAAGCTTATCCGTGGTTACTTGTTCCCGATGGGGTGCGGCGTTGTCGAAGAGCAGAACCTTCTTGAAGCGCTGCGAATGAATAAGAGCGAGTCTCCGGCCCATCTCTTCTATTTCGTTCACCATGGCCTTGGAGTTCATCGTAGTGCTCTTGGGTAGCAGCTTCCGGTAAACTGATCCATGGGCGCAAACCCAAAAGCTCCAAAAATGCTTCTCGCCGTGAACATCTCGCCGAACGAAGGTCGGTAACAGGTCACCAGGCCTCACCCAGACTCGCTGCTTGACAGGGTTAAGGTAGAAGAGGTACTTCTCATCTTGCGTGAATATTGAGCCCAGGCTGCTCGGAGTTGGGAATTGGGGGAGATTTGCGCGACACAGGTCGGCTCGTCAGACTGGGGTTTCGGCATGAGACAGGCTGGGCTTTTTGGCATGCTTCTGGAAAGGGCGGAAGTGGTAACTTCTCAGATGGGCTTCAGTAAGTAGCATACAAACATACAAATACGACAAGCACGAAACCAGACTCCAACCACGAGATATATGGACACGGCATGAGGTTTCTCATTACTTTTGCCCCCCCCCCTAATATTGTATAATGTATTGTATTGCAGTATTGCGCGGTAATGAGCGGTTCGGCTATGAGCCCCGTCCGCAGCAGCGGCGGCGCAGCGCAGTGGTAGAGTGCTCGCTCCAAAGTATTGGGTTCATTGGTTCGGTTCTCGCCGCTGACGGCTTTTTTGCATTTTGTGACCTATCTTCGACGAGGACCTATAATCTCATTTTTAGCACATTTTTGAGCGAACGGCTAATGGCGACTTGCATTTACGTCTATTTGAAGACGGAAACGTGTTTCAGGTAAAATGTTTTATTCATGACGTGAAGCAAGTCAGAAATTCAAACCAAAACAAAATAAAAAGTAAAAATAAAACCAAAAATCAACAAAACTTAATGAAGGATAAAGGATAAAGGACGGCGTTATTTAATCCCTTTTGGGATGCGCCACGCATTCTACTTCCACGGCACTTCTATGGGTTGCCTAAGGAAGCTTAGAAAGGACCCTATGTTTTTCAGACGCGACGACACATAGGTGCTCTCCCGGATCGACAGAAGGTTCATATCCAAATTAAGATCACATTAAGATTGAGGAATAGGCGAAGCATTAGATCTACCAAATTCCTCGGTATAGCTTATTTTTGGTCGTCTCGGAAAAAAAGTTTTTGAGGGTTGCATTTACTTATATCTCGTGCGAAAGAGCAATCTGTAGAGGACGACATAGCTCCACGAAAAGCCAGGTACAAGACATACGGTTAAGTGTGTCGCAGCACTTGTATGGTATAGTAGAGACAGTCGACTTCTTCACAAAGTAATGCATCAGTAGAATGCAGCAGTTATCACAACTGCTTAAAAGTCATCGACAACGAAAACGAACAACCTCTTCAAAACACCTAGGTTATCCGGAAAGTTCTCAGCGATTTGTGCTACTATTTTTCATTCGTCTGTTGTTAAGTAAAAATTCAATTCGCATTGCGCATTAATGCCACTTTTTATCGACATTTTCGTTCCATCTGGATAAATAATTTATGTTTCAACGTTGTTTTATATCTCTGTTCTTGATGGGCTTATTAAAGTGTGTCGAAGCAGCAATCCCGAACGACATTTAACTTCAAACTGGGGCAATCCGCAGCTGAGACAGCTCGACAAATCAATCAAGTGTAGGGCCTGACAACGTTGGAGAAAGCACTGTGCGCTAGTGGTTCAGTAAATTTCGGACCAGAGATTTCAGCCTCGAAGACGACCCCAGTAGCGGTCGACCTAGAGCAATCCTGGACGACGAGTTGAAGGAATTGGTGGAAGTTGAACCATCCCCAAACAGTTCGCAGAATCGCAGAAGAGCTTGACGTCAGTAAAACTGCTCTTGCAGATACTTTGGAACGCCTCGGAGAGGTAAAAAAGGCTCGAAAATTGGGTGCCCCACGAGTTTAATGAGCGGCAGAAATTCTCACGTTTCGAGATTTGTTCTTCTCTACTTTTACGCAACAAAACTGGCCCTTTTGACCCGAGTCTTCATTTAAGATGAAAAGTGGGTTCTGTACGATAACAGGAAACGTTCCGCGCAGTGATTGGACACCGACGAAATCCTAAGAATTTTTCAAAGGCGGACCTCCACCAAAAAGGTAATGGTCACTGGGTGGTGGTCGGCGGCTGAGGTGATACATTACAACTTTTTGGCACCAGGCCAAATGATCACAGCAGAGTCCTACTGAAAGGAAGTCGAATGCACCGAAAATTGGGTTACCTTTAGCCAACATTGGTCAACAGAAGAGGCCCGATTCTTTTGCACGGTAACACTCGCCCACCCTTTTCACAAATCACTACTCGAAAATTGAACGAATCAAGGGTTGAACTTCTGCCTCACCCGTCACATTCTCCAGACCTCTCACCAACCGACTACCACCTTTTCAAACACTTTCAGAACTTTCTCACTGGTAAAACCTTCACCGATCAGGACCAAGCCAAAACCAGCCAAAAGCCTTCGCGGATTTCGTCGAATTCGATCACCTACTTTCTTCGCTGATGGAGTAAGTCGACAAGTGGCCTGAACGGTCCCTATTTCGACTAAACCCGATAAGATTTGAGAAAGTTATCGTAGTTCCAAGTGAAACACTCAAAACGCTTAGGACTTTCCGGACAACCTAACACTAAAGATCGAGGGAAGGTTAACACGTTGACGACCGCGCCTTCTTCACGTGTCTGGCGCGTGGGACCAACCGATTTTTGTGGCGCCGACAGCGTGGTATGACATCGTGTCGTACGGCACTACACGACCGCAAAATTCGTCTCTTGGTGGAAAGCGATGATGAGGATGACGAGGTGGTCTAGTACGACGTTGATGCTGAGGACGATATCCTTGTACTACCAACTGACGACGACAATGGCTCAGAAAGTGAAGTAACAGAATCCGACGCCGAAGATGAGGATTAGGAAGCTTGTAAGAGCGATTTTGAAGCCCCCAATCGGTGGAACTTTCCGACGGAGTCCGGCTTTCATGACGATGTGTTCGACTGCGGTAGGCCGATCGATTACTGTCGATTATTTTTCAATGACGAATTGTTAGTTGAAGCCATTACTTGACGAGAAGCTCAATAAATCAGTAACCGAAACTTGTTTTTGTGGACCACGCGTTTTACAACAATGTCTAAAGACGAAACACATAACACAAAAAAGTTCCTCGGAAAGATCTGAATTCAACTAGAAAAATAAATTACAAGGCTGTGGCCTGACATCATGTCACACGGTCCCACGCGGCCGAAAGGGTGTGGCCTGACATCAGGCCACACGGTCGCCAACGTGTTAAAAAAAACGCCTAAAAGTCGTCGCCTTAGGAGTTTTTGAACTGTTGATCACGAATTTGACACATCTTTGAAAAACTGACCGACTGCGATAGATGACGACATGCACGTGCGAGTATGGATGGAGACCACCGACTCTTTCTTTAATACACCCAAAATAACTGAAGGCCCTTAAAAATCGAAGCCCATATGGCATTTTTTCGTGCGATCGCATCGTGGCTCATCATGATACGCGAGTTGATGGAAGGAACCTCTACTATCTATTGATACCACCTCACGTCTTTCTTTAGGAAATCGTATGTGTATCGTATCGTATTGGATAGAGCAACTCCAAAGAAATCACTTGAGATGGATCCTCCCTTTACCCTTCATTCTGTTAGAGACTCCCTACAATTCCATGCTTTAGCCTCGGACATTGTCCTAGCTTTAAATTCGACTCTGCGTATTAATGAGAAGGACTATCCTTGAAACAGCATCGCGCAGCCAACCCAGTAGGTGGACCACTGTGATGACTAACAACGGTGATTATATTTTTGATGGGTTTTGTATGCTGAATAAAGAAATGAGGAAGGACCGCCATAGCATGTCGTGTTGCGTTACTTAATGCTGCCAATATCAATGCAAGGTTATCTCCTCTTTACGATCACATAGCAACGTCAGGGTGTAGACAGGAATGTACGGAACGATTTCAAAAGATAAAGGACCTCTTCTTGCGCAGCTGTACGACTAGCTGTTTGCAAGTGCGCTTCGCATAGTGGCATTTAAAAAATATGGAAGCTAGTGGGTCTTCAAGTCAAATGTTGTGCTATGTGTTCTCCTCTGCTGACGAGATCTTGGGTAAAAGAAGTCCAATTTAGATTACAAGATCGCTTAGTAGCAAACATGAGGGTTATGAAAGAGAGTAAATACCAAAATGTTTCATAGAACAAGCCGTGCAAAATTTACTACGAAAAAAGCATTCGTGAAGCGCTCACCTCCTTATAGAGCTTGTCATACGTCGCCTGGTCGAAAAGCACCATGTTGTTGAGCTTGTCCCTAACCTTTCCCTTCGACCACTTCTTCTTCTTGGCTTTGCCTCCGGATCCCTCCTTCTTCTTGCCGGGAGGGGCCTTTCCACCCTTAGGATCGGTCTTCTTCGTTGCCTTTGGCGGCATATTACCTAAATTACAGTCAACTTCAGGCAGAAGCGGACGCCAAATCTCATTCTCATGCGGAAGAGTCACATATCACAATTTACTGAACTGAGATGCGTGCAGTGTGTGATGGGGGGTCCACTGCTTGGATATTCCTGAGCAATCCTGGTGCTGGGCCGGGCCACTGCTGGGAAAGTAAATCTTCTATCCCACTGGAGAGTTTATACCGAGAACATCCAAGCCAGGAGGGACTGCCTCCCCCAATCCTGCTGTCCTACCATCAACTGTATATTGGTAGAAATTCGAATTGCTATGTAGATAAGAACAAACGGTAGAATCGATGTGGAGAAGCTGATGATGCGATTGTCACGATCGTTTTAGGAGAATACAGGAACATTTGAGCGGACACACCTACGACAAATTTTCCTCATCTTTCTTACTGTAAGCCCATTATTCCGCTGCAATTCTAGTACGGGTGTTGATCACCATTAGGAAGTGAAACTTTCCATCCTACCGTAACCTCTATAACAAAAATGGGTGCTGAACGTCAAAGGAAGCAAAACCTCGGATTTGACTAACTTCGACGCAAGCGCGCGTAATATAGTTAACATCCTGGACTCCTGTACGCGTACGGTCTCACATCCCATTAAGAACCAGTAATTTTCTAGCTCACTGAAAACAACTATGCAATCCAATCAACCCCACTAATAGATCAAGAGCCGGCAGAGCTCGAAGTGGTACTAAATATGGAGCGATGTCAGTAGGCCAGGATTTTCTCGTCGTCCTCATTTGGCACGCTTTTGTCCCCGGAGGTCTTCAGTATCTCATTCCTACTTCTTCAAAACAACGTTAGCGTTGTTTCGACTACTTCTACGCATCGGATTAACGCTATGGAGAAGAAAAGTAGAAAAATGATGCTAGAAGCCAATAAAAACCTGATATATGGTGACCTTGTGACCTCGGAAGAAAAATACATTATAACGTATTGCAAGGAGAAAGCGAGGCAAACGAGGATGGGAAAACATCTGCCTGTCCGGATAACCTTATTCCCGGATATGGAGGGGCGCTAGGCGGCTCGGAGGGTGGTCACATTGTAAGGCAGCCCTAACGACGTTCTGTGTTGCACGAATTTAAAAAATTTATGCAGCCGTGGTGTGGCCTACTCCAGTGGTGAGCTGGTCTAGGTAGCTTCTCATGAAAGTGGGTATTCATGACTTCTTACTGAAGCGGACAACCAATTAATAGCTGATTCCCCCGAGCCGCTTTGTTCCTATGGGTGACTATCCCGGATTAATCTGTCTACTTAACAACACGCGATGTGAAAAGACAAGTCTCGTACCCCTTTATGAACAAACAGCAAGAACAAGCTCGTAAGAGGACTTAGAACGTAGGATTCCGTTAGGTAAAAAGAATCGCTGGAATACACTCGCGGAGTGGTGTACTGTAATCGAGTCGGCCTAGGACCGCGCTGGCGGCAAGACTTGCTGACCTTTAATATCAGAGAAAGCATTGCTAGCTGCTGCGTAAGTTCCGTGTTCTGAGATTATATGTGCTGTGATACCTATTGTATCTTCTTCCTTTTAAGTGTATGCCGCGTCACGAGGTGCAGTGATGTCTTAGTGGCTTGTGAACGTATGTATACTGCACATGTCCGCAGAACAGTAGAGGGCGTAGGAGGACATGGTTTCACTCCTCGTTAAACGTACACAAGCAAAAAACTGAGGGGAAGTTGTCCTAGTACCAGAGCTCGGTTGGTCCCCAAACGAATGACGTGTTAGAGACCTCTAACGCGCTCTAACACGTCATTCGTTTGGGGACCAACCGAGGACAGGACAAAGTCAATTGAAGATATCGCTAGATTGTTCAGTTCCTAGCGTTCAAAGTTGGCGCTATCCGTAAGCCAGAGAATACATAGCTATCGCAGTACTGAGTGGTTAGTGATCCGGTTCGATAGTGTTGTCAGGTTGATAATTACGGAGATTGGACATAAGTGATTATAGGAACACAACACCCTAACCTAACCTACGAGAGGTAGCATTATACAATCTCCTTGTCTGAAGGGACAAACAGCGTGCTTAAATTAGTTTTTCTAGCGATTATCGTTCCTCAAAGTTGATTATAGCGGTCTGTGCACTCTTAAGAATATTGATACGATTTGCGTCCAAGTCAGTTTTATCTGTTTTCGCATATCTGTCGCCCATCTCGTTCTTTCAGGTGCAACAACCACCAGCTTTGAGGAGGTGAAGCTTAGACATGGGATCCGAATCATGCATTTTCGGATATCCGGCCGGATTTATCCGGTTTCGGATTATCCGAAATCCGGCTCGGTCGAAAATTGCCCTCATCTGAATCATCCGAAGATCCGGGGTTTTTTAAAATTGCCCTTATCTGAATCATCCGAAGATCCGGAGTTTTCAAAATTGCTCTCATCTGAATCATCCGAAGATCCGGGGTTTTGAAAAACGCAATGATTCGGATAAAATCGGATAAAAATCGGATAATAGGAGGTTAGCGCGCCTTGCTGGCAAACTCTGCGCCATTGATAACCTGACTTTTTCGGGCAGATTTACAATCATTTGGCGGGAATTCTCTCACTAGGGAAGGGTCTGATAGCGTATATCTGAACGGGGAGAGGGAGTCATCCTATTAAATAGGAATAATCGCCACCCCTCAATTAGCATAAAATGTGTTTCATTTTTGCTAAGTCGTGAAACCCAAGGAGTGGGGGTTCTTGAAGTCACAATTGAATGGCGCATAACGAATTTGGGTTCTTGTACGACCGCGATGCCTCTGCCGGCAAGCAGCTCGGAGCGCAATGGGTAGTGAGGATGCTTCATGGGAGGAAGGTCGGAGGTTCGATCCTCATGCGCTGCATTCCTGCTTTTTAATTGATTTTAATTGATTGTTTTTATTATTAATTTTAGTTGAATTTTAAATGATTTTTAAATGATTGGTTGAGATTTGAGGGATTCTGACGTCTATACCATTTTCAGATGTTTTCTGCTCACTTTCCAGCTGCATGCTGTGGTACTCAACAGGGTGATGCATAAATATTCAACACCAGTGATACACAGGTACAACGTGCATAAAGCAGCACTGGACACAATGGGCAGGGTATAAATGTTGCAGGCTCCCCTCAGTCTGTTGCCATACATCGGCCAATGACCTCGGGTAAAACATCCTGCTCGGATTTTCAAAGGAGACCATGATGTGACGTCACATGTGGTTAAAACGTAAAAGTCTGTGGATCCCGGAAATTGACCTAAACGGCATCAATACACTCGTTCTCTCATCTTTGCCTGTCATCTGGAAATCAGAGGTGTGCTGGAGGTTCTCTAAAACCTAACACCAACAAAGTCGCCGATGCTCGAGTGGTGATCCACTTGCTCATGCTGAAGTGTAGTCCACCTTTAGATAAGCAGCCTTCATGGGAATGACACCAACCTGACCGAACGGATGGCTAGCATACCCAAGGACTTCGAAGCACGTCAACTTAAAGTTAACGAAGACGAAAGGCTGAAAGTGGTGGAAAACCAGGAGAAGGTTGGGATCCGCAAAATGAACTGATAGACGTGGAAAGGCTGGCAAGCAGTGGGCACATGATAACGTTTTCGGCTGGAACTCTTGTTTCAGAGGAAAGGGAATGTCTTCAATTGGATTTCGCCTATGGAGCCGATCTCATTTGTCCATATATGGAAGCAAACTGTGAGGAGCCAGCAGCCTTTATGCGCTGCTCGTATTGTGACCAGTGCTTATGTTCCAGGAACTTTGTGTCTGTGTATCACTGATGTCAAACGTTCATACATCGTTATGTTAAACAGCTTTCCAATTGAGTTTTGGTTAAAAAACCGGTCAGTAATGAACAAGTGGCAACAAAGCTGCTCTCACGGCATACATCTGGAAACACTGCACAGCAAACATCTAAAATGGTGCAGATGTCAGAATACCTCAAATCAAACAATAAGTTGAAATGCAAAGATGCAGCAGCGCAGAAAAGTCGAACCCTCTACCTCCCTCTCATGGAGCAACGTCGCTATCCACTGCGCTACGAGCCGCTTCCCGCCGGCGACATTGCGGGCGTACAAGACTCCCGAACTCGTGAGGCGCCGATTCCACTGTAACTTCAAGGATCCTCTACTCCTCGGGCTTATCGATTTGGCAAAAAAGAAACACATTTTTATACTAATTGAGGAGTGGCGATTATTCCTATATATGGTGGGATGACTCGCTCTCCGTTCAGACATACGCTTCAGACCCTTCCCTTTTCAGAGAAATGTCTTGCGGGGCGTTTCGGAATCGTTTCATTATTGTCCTTTACAAGACATTACCAACTCACTATTGAGTTGGAATTGGCTCTCTGGGTTCTTAAAGCTGTTTTTTGTTTGTTCTGGAAGCGCAAAATAGCTCTGCGGAGGGCTCCCCTCGTAAGGCAACCAAATACGACATCTTTTACGTAGCGCTGGTGTGTTCCATTTCCATTGGTGAACTAAGCTAGGCCAGATATAATGTAACTGGGCATTCATGTGCCTTGCTACCAGGGCATATAGACATTTAATTCAAGATGAGGCGCTCCAAGCTGCTTTGCGCGCTAGTGACTTCAATTGGTCAAGGAAATAAACGCGGAGTTACTGATGTGTTCCGTTTTTAAGAGGTTGCGTGCCCCTATTATATCACTTATCCGGTTGCATCCGAATCGGATATCCGAAATCCGGCTCGACTGAAAATGGCGTTATCTGAATCATCCGAAGATCCGGGGTTTCTAAAACTGCCCTCATCTGAATCATCCGAAGATCCGGGGTTTTCGAAATTGCCCTCATCTGAATCATCCGAAGATCCGGGGTTTGAAAAAATGGCCTATCCGAATCATCCGATTATCCGGAAAATCGGTGTCGGATCCAATGTCTAGTGAAGATCGATTGGGAGTTTGTTGAGCGGTTGATGCCCCATGAAGTGATACTCGAAAAGCGCAGAAGCCAGCTCCGAACCCCCCTGCGCGATGTGAGCAGTTTCCACACGAGCAGCTTGGCTGCACCACACCCTGGAGTCCCTTCCCTTGCCTGCTTCTGCGCTCTTCGAGTATCACTTCATGGGGCATCAACCGCTCAACAAACTCCCAATCGATCTTCACCTCCTCAAAGCTGGTGGTTGTTGCACCTGAAAGAACGAGATGGGCGACAGATATGCGAAAACAGATAAAACTGACTTGGACGCAAATCGTATCAATATTCTTAAGAGTGCACAGACCGCTATAATCAACTTTGAGGAACGATAATCGCTAGAAAAACTAATTTAAGCACGCTGTTTGTCCCTTCAGACAAGGAGATTGTATAATGCTACCTCTCGTAGGTTAGGTTAGGGTGTTGTGTTCCTATAATCACTTATGTCCAATCTCCGTAATTATCAACCTGACAACACTATCGAACCGGATCACTAACCACTCAGTACTGCGATAGCTATGTATTCTCTGGTTTACGGATAGCGCCAACTTTGAACGCTAGGAACTGAACAATCTAGCGATATCTTCAATTGACTTTGTCCTGTCCTCGGTTGGTCCCCAAACGAATGACGTGTTAGAGCGCGTTAGAGGTCTCTAACACGTCATTCGTTTGGGGACCAACCGAGCTCTGGTACTAGGACAACTTCCCCTCAGTTTTTTGCTTGTGTACGTTTAACGAGGAGTTGTCCTTTGCTTGCCATGGGATTCACGCCAGCGGATAAATTTCGTCGTTTATTAGCATTATCGGTTTCAGTGGGAAATCGGATTGAGAGAGGAGACGAGCCTTGCTTGTCTTCCAAGTTATGGCTTTCAAGATGGAGACGAGCCAGCTTAAGATCGCTGAGAAACTGGTCATATTGAATGACCGTGCAGTTGGGATGCTGACACGAATCTACAACATCAAGAAAGCCTGTGCAGGTGACTAGAAAATAACTCTTCTTTTCGATCATTGTTCAGCTTTGTTCTGCGTTTTCAGATGCTAAGTCGAAGCCAGCGTTCCTTAGTGACAAGCATATGGAGAGTGCCATCAAACACATCTCTCGGAAGTTCCCTGTTGTTGACACACGGATGAATAGTGTAGCGTTTCAAGGACTTCGATACGCAATCGTGCAATTCTAGCCTCTCGTTTTCAGTCCACGTTCCACTATGTTGACACAATGAAGGACGATATCATCAAGTCTCTGGGTCTGTACTACTACACTTTCGCTGATCTTATGGACCTGAAGGATAACATACTGCAGCTGTTGACAACCATGGATGCATGTCAGTGTCAGCTGGACATCGTAAGTGCAGTACAGCTCATTCCTTGACCCAGTTAA
>OX377201.1:65080996-65288730 GCA_947396885.1 Heligmosomoides polygyrus polygyrus | reverse complement strand
TGACCCAGTTAATTGTCAAGTTTGTTTCTTTGCAGTCGCTAAACTACGAACTGACAGCTGGGTACCTCAATCTTGTTGTTAATCTCATTTGTCTTATGATTTTGCTTTCGCGGGTCGACGACCGAAAGGTCGTTCTGGGTGAGGGCTTTGGAGTTGTCCTCTTCCTCTTTGGCTACTGCGTCTTTTTTGAAATTTGAATATTTTAGGCCTTTTTAATGCTGCATATGACTTAACGCATGTGCAAAGCGAGGCTTCATTTCCACGGTTAGGACAGATGATTCTCGACTATGAGCATCCAATTCGAAAGCTCAGTGAAGACCTAGGTCCACTGAATCGAGTAGGCTATTTTGTTGTGTAGTGTCTTCAACATTTCCTTAATCATTTTGGTTTCGTGGGAATTTCTGGGATTCGTTCTGTTCCATTTCATTTTTGTGGTAAATGATGCCTCTATTCTTCTGGTTTCGCATTGCTAACTTTCAGTTAGTATCGTCCGCGCTTTCCTCGCTATCACCAGTGTACCTTCGCAGGAATATCACCGCCAGTACGTGGAGGAATGCGCAGATCTTATCTCTTACTGCCAATCCTCAGCAGATTCTGTATGCGGCACAAACGGATACGGTAAGATTTTCTACCAAGTTCTTCCTTCCATCTCCCTTTCCAATTAGTGGCGATTAGTCAAATATGGTATACATGATGTCACCATATCGTTGCAGAAATGCGATATCCTTAGCTTGTGATGTGGCTGAGTGGCGAACTTTAAAATGTCTTGCTATATTAAGAAGACTGTGTCTTACTTTTGTACTTACTTTAAGCAGTAAACTGGTGCGAAATCGCAGCGAATGCTGGTGCACTCATTGGACGCGGCCATCGGGTTGCAGTATTATGGAATTGTTCTTAACTTAGGCAGTGGAATGGTGTAAATCGATATCAACGCATGACTTCGATGAGTGGATGAATTCGCTATTTTTAACGGGTCGTAGGGTGTAGTTTATTTCTGACCGGATGGAGACTAATTTTCTCCTGTTTCAGTATACTGTCCGCATCATGTGCCACAGTACCTCAGTGAGCCCCCTCCCTGAAGGGGCAAGAAGAGCGTCGTACCGTTCTTTTAGGGGATGACGAAGACGTTTGACTAACACATAGATGGACCATGTCACGGTGTTATTTTAATGCCTCGTTTAATTCGCTTCGTTACTGCACCCGTCCAGCGGATGTGAGCAAAACGCAATAAATGACCACCCACATGATTTTCTTTTTCCTTACCGAAGCAGGAGGGTCTGTGGCCTCCGACCGTCGATGAAGCTCGAAGGTGAGGGAGTTTTCAATCACCTGCATGGAGCTACTCCGAGCGTCGTCCTCTCGTTGCGCGATGTGGCTGCGTGCTCATCTTGCTAACGAAAAGCCACTCCGGGAGGAACGATGTCACAACGGGAGTGGTGGAGTCGATTGGATGTGCTCGAGACCGGACGTTGTTGATCTCCTCTGATTCTCTCTTAAATTTGCTTGCCTTATTTCTATATCCAAGTTTCTTCGCCTTGATGCATCATCTAATTTTGGAGTGGTGGTGCGAGTTTAAGGGTTAAATGTACTGTTTTAGATCGCGTGTGAGTACCTTTCTCTGGATGTTATGGACCGATGGATAGTGTGTAAGTGTAAACGTCCGCCTATCCATGAATTCGAAATAGTGTGCTGTATATTCCAGTGTGCACTACTGTGTGCCATTCTTCATTGCTAAACGACAAATCCATATTTAACCTCTGGCAGATGTCCCTTCAGATGGGTGTCTGCATTCGGCTATTCAGAGATGAGGTAATATTGTTGTTGCGGCCTTCCTTTATGAGTTTTTTTTTCGGTTGAATGAGTGCTTTGAATGCCTTAGTTCGCAGATTTTTCAAACCCACCATGAGATACAGCAATTCTTCGATTCCATCAAGGGGTATCACAAGCGGTCACAGGAAGTCAAAGACTGTTTCTCAATAGCGTTGCAGCAAAGGTATTGGGCTACGATGCTGAGCTCTAATCACGCATTCATCACATTTCAGTATTTAGCGCTTCTATTCATGCTGATCGGCGAAGATTTCTTCGAGTCGCGCTGCGAGAGCTCTGTCTATTCATCAAGGATCAGCCAGGGCTGCTGGGGCCCAAAATTCTTTTCGTGTGGATGGCGTTATCGTTCACCAGGGATGAGGTGAATTGTCTTCCTTACAAATTCTGTGATCTTTGCGTCCCATTCTCTCTTTGAAGGTGCTGTGGCTACTCCGTCATCTTAGCGAATGGCCCTCATCGAATAAGAAGGGGAACAAGCATTGTGACGAGCTGGTAGATCGCCAAATGCCCGAACTTCTTTACTATATGTTGGAGTTGAGGCAACTTGTGACTAAACACAGCGATGTCATCCAACGGTATTACTTAAAGGTGAGTGTCTTGGGTCGCTCTTTTTCGCTGCAGAACTTCCAATGCTGAACTTCAGTATGTCAACGGTTATGACTCTATCATGACTCGGGAGTTGGTGTCGTCAGTTATCGATCTGAGTGAAGAGGACGCTGTAATACTCGGTGATTTCGCCGCTTCTATATCTTCTATAAATTCCGACACCGACCTGCGTGCTCTGCGACTGGATTGGTTTCGCTTTCAGGTTTTTAAAACTTCTATTTTGCCTTACTCGTTTCGCCCCACTTTAAGTGTGCTTACAGATAGTTATCGCTTTATCTCCCTATATTCTATAAATAAATGGGTAGTTCTTCAGATCTAGAAGTCACGCATATATAGGCTTTTTGCGCAAAGCCATTTTTTTCATCAGTGCTTTCCTGTTTGCTGTACCGCGATGACCGCTCTATTCAAATACAGTCACTAGATTGACAAAGTTAGCGCTCTGTAGCACTCGAAGTTAGTTTCTTCGCCGCCTCACTTCCCACGCGCACCATATCGGGTCCAGTGCATTACTTGTTCGCATGGCTGTCCTTCACCTTTTGCCTAATCCTTGATAACTCTAGTGAGCAGCTTGAGGATTACGAAAGGCTGGCAATTAGACTATAGTTGGCAATGTTGTGGACATTTATTTATATTTATTTCAACACGAGTGTTGCCACCGTGTGTTAACATAATGCAGGACCATTGAAACATAAAACGTACCAGTGTAACAAGCATCGTGTTTGTACAGCAAGACGGTGCTACTGGTCTTCAACTGACGTGTGATGGAACCCTGCACTCCTATAGGTAGCGTCAAAAGAGCTGTGCCAGTGTGTTGATGAGCACTGCCGGGAGGTTCTTCAGGTTTTGGGTCTGATCCTTTCTGACCGAGTACTATTCAATTCCTTGCCTACGATATGACATGTGGGATGTCGAGAGGAAGGCCATCGGCCACAGTGGGTGTTCTTACCAGCCTGAGTAGTTCCAGTGAATGTTTTTGCTCTTCCGTCCTTTTTCACCTCTCTACATAGCTTTGAAAACTGACACGACTGATCATAACTGCCTGGATCGTACCTCACCTCTCTGTGATTCGTTTCAATACATCGTGGAACACGGAGTCCACTCCTGGTCCCATCTGTATCCCCGGTTAGCAGGAAATCTCGATTTGCCCGCTATATGTCCCCTATAGGCCACTCGCACCATCTGACTATACCGCCGACATCTCAAGATTCCTCTATCGAGCGATGTTCAGCAATATGTAAGGGAAAAGTGCGGCGTTAAACAATCTATGTTAGGGATAAGTCACACATCATACTTCTACAGGATGTCGTGGAAACCACTTGGGTGTGTATTAAGCCAATAAAATGGCTTTGGAGTGCCATCCGATAAAGAAGTCAGTGTCTTATTCTTCCCATGCAAGCTTGGTACCCATTCACCGACCACGGTGGCGGAAAGGTTTGAGCGAAGTGAAACTGGGCGGCGTCCAATTCCTGAATCTATCTTACATGTATCCAATAAACTGCGCTTTGGATGCGCCGCGGGTCTCGGCTTGAAAAATTCTCTTCTTCGGAACTAAGTGCGCCCCGACAGCCGGTGTCTTTTCCCACTGCACTACAGCGTGCATACGTTCAACAGCATCCATGTGCATGACTGCATTTATATGTGTGGTTTTTTGATTGCTAATGTTTTAAGGCAAGGACCAGTATGGCGAGGTCTTCGTTTTCGTTGCACAAAAACAGAAAACTTGCCATTGTGATGAACACAAACGTTTTTCATCTGAAGATGATTGATCTGCAGGATGAGATGCTCAGAGAAACCAGTGATCTCAGTGTATACTGGTAATGTTGACACGGTTCGATGCTCAGTAATCGTTCACGATTTTCAATTGTTTCAGTTTCTACATCAAGACGTTGGAGAGACAGTGGAGAAATTGTCTGACGCTTCCATCGCAGTCTCGGTTTGCGCTTTGTTTTGCAAGAATTTGCGGTCATTTCAGCTCCGCACTTCATGATATGTGTCCTGAGGAGAAGAACCACATTCTTGAAAAGGTATGCTTTCCACTAAGCTTCTCTAATTCAAGGGGTGTCGACCTTGTTCAGTGTATATTGTGCATCGGGTACTAAGAAATGTTCACTCAGCTTTCTGTTCATCGAATTTAGGTTGCCTACCGAGAATTCAATGTATAGTATTCATTGAGTAGTCGTTGATTTGTTCGAGCATTTTTGTATACTTGATAGTTTGCTTTATTGGGAGCAAACATATATACCGTTTTCTCGTCGAATTGGGCACTTTTCATGTAAAATTCGACACTCTTCTAAGCTAAACTAAGACTTTTCAGATCAAAGCGAACTCTTCCAGATCGAAGTGAGCTTCTTTTATATTAAACTAGAGACTCTCCAAAATTGTTAGAATAATTTTTGCTGAAGGAAAATTATAGTATAACTTTCTTTGAACTTTTAATTCACTTCTCAATAAGAGAACACATAATTCGAAACTTAATAAAAATTTTATTTTTTGGGCAGAAACATTGACTTAAGGCTTAGGCTAAGGCCTTTGAAAAGCAGGCAGGCGGCCATTTTATTCGATTGATGGCAACATATCTGTTTGCATGCAGTTTCACACCAGCCACAGCACACCTGCAAGGTGCAACATCAACGATTGTAAAAAAAAACACACATGTCCTCACTTTCTTATGCATGTGAGAATTGTTTACACTATCAATCAAATAAACGTTGCGTTGAACTTTTTGAGTGCATGGCGCGACCCAGTCTTTTGATGCACGACATGAATGCTGCTTTGCTACGCTTTAACATAAAATTTAAATTATTATTTTTTCTCGAAAAGTGAAAATTTTATACAATTATTCCAGTCATTCGGGCAGGTGAAGTAAAAAAAATCAAAGAAGTTATTCTAGGTTTTCCTTGGACAAAAAACTATTCTAACCGTCTTGGAAAGTCTTAGTTTAATCTGTAAGAAGCTCGTTTCGATTTGGAAGAATTCAATTTGATTTCAAAGTTCATAGGCCAGCACAGAAGAGTGTCCAATTTGACGTGAAAAGTGTGCAATTTGATTTAAAAAGTTCAGTTTCGTGAAAATGGTACATATGCTAGTACTTTCATAAGCGTCGTGCGTCGGGCTCCATTACCGGATCAAACGTCTTTAAGTGCGTGATAAGCAGTGGGAAACAAGTACCAAGCCGGCGGACTCACGTCAGTTACCCACAAGTGTGTTTATGATGCAACTGAAAACTACCAATAACAGTCGTTGGAACAGATTGTTACGAGCATAGGCGTCCCTCACAGTTGTTGTTGAAGACATCAAGAAGCTCATCACCGTCAGGAAGCTCGATATTTGCAGCCGATGCATAAGAACGGTATAAGTTCAGTCTTTAGAGTGAGATAATCGATACCGCTATCTCAACAAACTGCAACTTTAGGGAAAGAGTGGCCACTTTCGGACAGGTTCAGGCATACCATCCTGAATAATGGCTTCGCGCACTCCACTTGCAACTTTCAAAAGGCGATTTCACACAATCGGCAGTCGTTCGTCGCGATCTGAAGACCTGCAATCGGATTTTTTCCCAGCTTCCCTTAAGTCACTACCGAGCAATCATCTAGAGCATTGGAGAAAAGGGTGTGAAACGTGATTTGTAAGCGCCCCTTTCTTTGGGCTTGTCAACTTGTCCCCGGACACCTATAGGATCTTCATGCCAAAGTAGGAGAAACTTCGAATTAAATGTCCAAGTCAGGCTAATCAGACCAACCATAGCGCGCTGTGTTTTTTAATCGTGTGTCGGATAGCTTTTTTGATGCACCTTGTTCTAGCGCGACAAATTTCAACATTCCATCAACGATTGGTATAGTCGCGATCACCGGAATCTGAAGAAAGTCGGTTCTTCGGATACCTGGCAAGCGGCAAGCATTCTCGTATAGGACAGATTTTGTTTTGGACAAACTTGTAACTTTTTATATGGGTTCTCGATATCAGTGGCAAAAGCTAACGGAACTATCCTTGCAAAGAAATAACAAGTCCTCCTTATTCGTATTCGCCTTTCTTTGGCATTCGCTTTCGTTTTTCTGCGGTCAGTATCGTTTTCATTATTGGATTTTGATCTCTGGTCTCTCGATTTGTCCTCATGCCTACATTCGTTCCAGTCGCTAGCTATATGTAACTCCATTCTTGACGATGTGTGCCAGTCGATTACGGACGTTGTCAGTGCTCTTTGTGAGTACGAACTGAGGCTCTCTGAGCAAACATCACCCAGTACGGTAGGTCTGATCGGCATTTCACCAGCTCTCACCTTATTTTAAGCGTTTTTCACTCTGTTCGTCCTTTCAGATAGCAGCCCAGATCGTGTCACAGATGATGCGCAGTAAAGGTGGCAAAAGCGCCGCTGCCGTCGCAGCTGCTCAGAAGGAACCTATTCAGGCCGGAGAAGAGAGCTATCGAGTCGATCGACAGACGCTAACCTTTCCGGATAAGCTGCTTACAACGCTAAGTTGGTTTTTAAGCAATTTATGTCTGTGCATCAAATTTGGATCACATCTGCGTCGGGTTAGAGCGGTCCGACAGTTTGGACTAGAAGAGGAAACGACGTTTGTTCCGCATATTGTTGCATTCCAGTTGAGCTTTGTGCGGGTGTGGGTCAATACCGTCAGCTTTTCATCTCGGACCACTTCTTTGCCCCTCGGGAGTATTTAAGTCAACACATCGAGCACAAGTTCGTTGAGCTTATTCTCGCAATGGCTACTGATACAGGTACGTGTTCTTTCTTGATTGCTGTAGGGCACATTGCTCGATAATTGGTGTTTAAGTGAATCCTTTGACACCCCGAAGACCGTCTGACCTGCTGATGATTATTCAGTCGTACATGAGCGTCTTGCAGAATATCGACGCCTGTGGTGAGTTGTGAATGGTTTGGTTTTTAGCAGAGCTGTTGTTGAGATGTTGTGGGAGGGTAACTAATAATGTCGTAAGAAAATTTTCTTGAAAAAAAAAAAGAAAATGTGCGCACAGATTTTTCACTCGAATAGGGATTCTCTCACTCAATCTCATTCAGTGAGAACGGTTGCTTTTATAGCTCTATTGCTAAATGGATAGATGGCTTTCTCCGTGTTGCAGTCTTCCGTTTGGCATGGATCTTGCATGGATCTAGTGCGGTCATTGCCTCTGTGAAGTGTTGACAGGTTGATGGATGTGTTTTTAGTGCCGCTCGACATCACGCGATTGTTCAATAATGTTCTGCTGCAACAAACGCAACCGCTGGATTCTCGGAACAAGGAGACCATGACCTACATTTACACCAAGTGGTACGTACATTCGCTGCTAATTGGTTGGGCCTTTCATTTACACAAAAGATTATTACGTATTGAACCTGAGTTCGTTATTATGTACTTCATATTTGCTGTTTCAATCAACTTCTTTGCGAATCATGTTCGCATCACGTATTTCCTATGACTGCTTAGGTATTTGGAAGTTGTTTTACGACGTGCTTCGGCTGGGCATATGCTGTGGAGTGAGCATCTACAAGCCATGATCTCAAGCGGAGAAGGAAACGATTTTGCACCAGAACAATATACGGATCCACGAGGTATCTGATGGTCAAATTTGGGAAGACTGAACTAGGGCTAGTGGTCAAGCCTAGCCATCCTAGTCTTAAGCTGCTGTAGGAGGATGTGCAGATGAAAAGATGAGAGCTACGCAGTTATATTGGCACTTGTTATCAAATGCTTGAAATATTATAGCCATCACAAAGAGAAAAGTGATTATAAATCTATTTGATTTTTCTACTTTATGGTGTGTAGAAATTGGTTTGTAGTCTCTAACGGCTAGCCAATTGCTAAAAGTGTTATTGTGTTCACATTCGTGTTCCTAATTTGAACAGTTATTTCCTTGAGTAGAAGTTCATGAATTAATCATTATAGAACTTCGATGTCTAGCTCAGATCATAGGCCCTTATGGGGTGAAATACCTGGCGGAGAGACTGACATGGCATGTGGCCAGCCAGATTGGAGAATTGAACAAGGCATGTTTCACATACTTTATCGACATGTCCGTCTTATTCCCAGTGCTTTCTGTGGATCACGTTTGAAATGTATGCCTCAGTACAGATAGTTGTTGCAAACAAGGACGTCTTGCACATCGCAAGGACGCAGTTTGACTGCAACGAACGCATGAAGGAAGTTATTCAGGCCCTTTCTCACGAGCCGAAGGATAAAAAAGTGAGTGCTTGTACGCATTGTCCTGCCAATTTAATGTCGTTGTAATATTATAGGGTGCAACAAGCTCTCCTGCTGATGCTATTCTGCAGCGAACTGCTATAATTGGCCAAATATTTAGCTTCCGAGATGCTCTACACACGGCGCTAGAACAGGTGAGCAAGAGAGTTATTAGTAGTTAATATGAAAGAAGATTGTGCAGATTTTAAAGTTCGTTTTGGCTTCGTTCTATTTTTAACTTCAATTGAATCTTGACATTGTTGTTGTTGTTGAATTGCAGAGACTCTCAGCAAGGCTTGCTTTTAAGGTGCTTCTGCAGCGTTTGCCTTTCCTGATGTCATCCTTTACGAACCTGTACTCCAGCATGGACGACGCCGGGAAAGCGGTGAGGTTGGGTTTGTTTTGTGGTGAAACGATTTTTGATGCCTTCGTTAAGGCTTTGGGTGAGCTCGGCGCCGCGATGGGTGTGCAAGGACCTGTCGATGTCGCTTTGGCAAATGCTGTTCGGGCACAAAGTCTGCAGGTGCTTTTTGACAATCTGCCGATAAGTTTCCTATAAGCGCATTGAATAGCGCACTTTGGAATACTTTCTACCATTCCAGTTCGAGTTTGCTGGGCTGTTATATTTCGCTTCCACGATGCGCAACGCATTTTATTTGAATTCAGATGAATCCAGATGAGCACTACCAGCTGAGCTGCCTCTTACTCGTTGCTATCGCAATAAGCCTTCCAAAGCTGGCGTTAATCGAGTCGGCAACATACAAGCCAAGCTTGCGAGGTACGTGCGAAGTCTTCTATGGCTTAATGACGCGTCCGCTTTCATCTTCACGTTGCAGCCAGTATGAACAACACACACTGCATTCCGCTAGCGGTTAATACGATCGCAGGAGCGCTGTTCCACCATCATGCACGAGGAGACACCCACCTGCGGATGAAGGAATTTCTAGCGGTTCGTAAGGTTGCCTTAATAGGGTTGTAGCAAGATTTTGATCTGCCGCGATTTCAATTGCTGTCTCTTCGTGGGCTCTATTTTCGGGAGGAATGCCTCGATCTGATGCTGCGTTCGAAGATTAACAAAAGTGTGGATATCCCTAATGAGATTGATGTATTTTGTGCGAGAATACAAAAAGTGTTCTAGCTTGCGTCAAGTAGTGTGCTGAGAGCGGCTCAAGAGTTGGATGGTCGACAGGATACTGCTGCTACTAACCAGTCGACGCTCTATATAATGCTCGAACAGGTAGTTTTTCTTTGGTAGCATACTCTAGCCGTTCTTGCTTAATACACAATCGAATATCTGTTAACAAGTGCTCCCTCACGCATATCGGCTTGCATCGCACTTGGGCGCTTCACGCAATGTTGCAGTATCACTAAGCTAAGGACAATCACATCAAGCTAGCTACTCTACTTGTGCAGCTTTCGTCCCTCCCTAGCAGTACCAAGAGCAACATTTGAGAACCTTGTTATGTTCCAACCTTGCTCTACCTTCCTTAAGATCAGGAATAGTTTTACAGTATGAAGCCATCCAGACCTCACAACTACTGCGCTCAACATCGGCATCTTCTTCAGACGGTTCAGTGATACCATTGCTTGTGCTAGTCATTGCCTTTGCTTCCTAGGTTCTTCGACAACTCCCCGATGCCCTGCAGCACGGTTTTCCACTTTACTCCAGCGTCAAACTGACTGCAGGCACCTTCACTTCTTGTCCTCAAACGGTTAACCTCAGGCAAAAATCGACATTTTCGACGGGTGCTGGGCGTCTGATCGATTTTGGTCACACGACGAAAAGTCTTTTTTTCAGAGCGGAGGAGTCCCACCGCTCCTAATACTATGTTGAACACAATTTTTTCCGAACGGGACCGCTACAGCAGTGACGAATTGCCTAACCGCATCCATGGACAAACGAAGCAACGTCACTTCAAAGCTACAGTCAACAATGCGGATCGATATTGCCCCCCCCACCGCTCCCGATTGAAACCTCTTACCTGATGTGAAGGCCTTCCGTCGACGATCATAATCACTTAACTCCCACGTACGTTTTCCGAGTGCCCAATTACTGGTACTCGTCCCCCTCTACTGGTCCTCCGTACAAGGGAGGTCAATGAGCGTCCCGTGGCAATTTTAAAAGTGACCTGTTGGGGGTTGCAGGGGACTGTAAGAAAAGTACCGTAGTGGTTTTCAAATTTCCTGCGGACATCTGGGTAGGTCAGAAATTGCAAAGAACCGTATCACTTCAGTGCGGGCCGACAAAGCCCAACTGACGTCTGGAACTGCGATGTCGTGGTTAGAATCTAATCTCAAAAGGTTTGGAGCTGGAACAATAGCGGAATTACAGCAATTTCACAATTTGCTTGTTAGCCGTACAGCAACCGAAGTGGAACATTGAGATGCGCCGCTCACGAACACAGGCGCAGCGACTGGATAGTGGATACGGGAGCGCCTGCAGGAGAGCGATCAGGGGTTTGGATCCGGAGGGTGTGTTCCTGCATTGCTGGGCTTGCTCGATCCAATTTTGTCGATGTAAAGTGTGTTTTGACCGCGATATTGTACCATACTGGCTTTGTAACCTTAACCTGGATGTTACGATATAAAAACAAAAAAAAAAAATAAAGCAACAGCGTTCGTAATACACAGTTTGATTGGCGATTGAGGAGAGCAGTCGGCTTTTCTTTGCTTAAATAATAGATCATTTTCTTTGTCTTGACTGTCTTCGGTAGGCATTGGCGGTGAGATTGTCAGCACGACTGCACTTCACGACTCCAAAAATCGAGGAGAAATTGAAAAAATTGGATAAAAAGATTTGTTGAAGAAGGTTTATATTAATTAATTAATTAATTAATTAATTGTTTTTAATTTTGTTTTTATTTATTTTATTTTATTATTATTTATTTATTGTTTACTTTATATTTTTAATTGATTAATCTATATATTCATGTTTTCGACCCCCGACCTCTGGAGAGAAGTATAACAGTCTGTCTGTCTGACTCTAATCTGTCTTTTTCATGCTCAACTAACCATATTGCTAGTGATCTCACGGTCGTCACATACGGCAACCTCGTCACTGTTACAAGAAGACGTAATTCTACGAGCAGTCTACATCCTGCGCTTCGTTTGAGTCAAGCTAACATCGCGAATGAGAGGACGTCAATGGAATAAACATCAAACAAAAAAAAACCACCTGGAGTGTTTACTCCTCATCAGCACAATCAATATCCCCATACAAAGCATTTTGAATTATGCCCCGAAAGGCATCTGCTACGGCGATCTCCATACGAATAGGAGTAGAGTAGTGGGGAGGAAGGCAGTTAGCAAGACAACCAATAACTCGGCACGGAGAAAACATTCTGTTATACGATTGATATCAACTCTAGAAAGAGGTCTCGTGTAGTGTGCCGAGGATGATCACAACAATCGATCAAATATAGATATATACAGTAATTAATTACTTTAAAGTATAAATATAAATAATAGTTAATATATAATAAATGAAATAACCCCCATATTAAATAAATAAATAATGAATAAAAATTGAGATAAATCTTTTTTTATCCATTTTTTCAGTCCCTCCTGGACTTTTGGAGTCATGAAGTAGAATAGTGCTGACAGACTCACCGTCAGTGCCTAACGAAGACGGTCAAGATAAAGAATATTATCGATTTTGCAGTTGGGATAGGCCCTTGCGTGCTAACGAGGAACTGCGAAGAAAAGTCGCCCTTTCTCTCGTTCGTGACGTTAGCTTGACTTGAGGGAAGCGCAGGATGTAGACTGCTCGTAGTATCACGTCTTCTTGTAGCAGTGAGGAGGTTGCTGTATGTGACGGCCGTGAGATCACTACCAGTGTGGTTGGTTGAGCATGAAGAAGACAGATTGGTACTGTTATACTTTCTCTCCAGAAGTCGAAGAGGGGTCGAAAAAAATCAATCATAAATATAAAAATTAATTAATTAATTAATTAATTAAAAATATTAATATGAATAATAAATAAATAATAATTATAAAATATAACAAATAAAAACAGCATTAAAGACAATAAATTAATGAATAAATAAATGAACATAAAAACAAATTTTTTTATCCAATTTTTTCATCTCCTCGATTTTTGGAGTCGTCAAGTACAGTTGTACTGACAATCCCACCATTAATGTCTACCGAAGAGGGTCAAGACAAGGAATGTTATCTATTTTTTAAGCAAAGAAAAACCGCCTGCTCTCCTCAATGGCCAATCGCACTGTGTATTATGAACACTTGCTTTGCGCGTTTATTTTTATATTTATATCATAACGGGTCGGCTTCATCTACGACTTACAGCAATTTAACAGAGATAATACAGCCGAAATCCCTGATAGCGCGGTGAAATGTTTCACCATATCGCTTGTTGATAAGTCGCGTTATCAGGAATCTCGCCTGTATTTTTTCCGTTAAATTGCTGCAATTCGTTGACGAATTCCTCCCCAAGTTAAAACAAAGTTCTAGTGTCAATGTTGTGCACTACCGTGACCAAGATAACTTTATATCGTCAAAATTGGAACGAGCAAGTCCAGCAACGCGGAACCCCAACGTCCGGATCCGAACCCCTAACCCCTTCAATGCAGGTCCGCCCCTCTATCCACTCGGCCACCCAGTCGCTGCGGCTATGTTCGTGAGCGGCGCACATCATTGTTCCGCTTGGGGTGCTGTACGGCTAGCAAGCAAATTGTGAAATCACTGTAATTCCGCTACTATTCCAGCCCCAAACCTTTTGCAGGCTATATTCTAACCACGACATGGGAGTTCCAGACGTCGGTTTTGCTTCCTCGGTTTGCACTGAAGTGATACGGTTTTTCGCAATTTTTGACCTAATCAGATGTCCGCAGGAAATATGAAAACCACTACGGTGCTTCTCTTACAGTTCCCTACAACCCTCAATAAGTCAATTTTAAAATTGCCATGGGACGCTCATTGACCTCCCTTGTTAGTGAGACTCGTCTCCATTACTGGTAGTGGTCCCTCTCAATGATTCCCCTTAGCGGACGACATTGGCACGTCTTTTGAATCCCCAGTTACGTTGACGACGTCTATGGTACGTCTTCCGAATCCTCAGGCACGTTGAGCGACGTGTTTGGCACGTCTTTTGAATCCTCAGACACGCTTAAACGACCTTCAAGAAAATCGATATTTTAATAAATATTAATTGACTGCGATCGACATTTCAAAAACGGTCTTTAGGTTTGTGTTCAGCGACGTCGATTGCTTCTGTAGGTTTTTTGAACCCCCACGCACATTGGACGACGTCTTCGGCATGTTTTCTGAATCACCGATCACGTAGAACGGGGTTTTTGGCGCGTCTTCTGAATCCCTAGGCACGTTGGGAGACGTGTTGGCACGTCATCTGAATCCTCAGGCACATAGAAGGCGTCTGGATGTTTTCTGCTATTTTCACGGCACTTATTACGTGCCGCGTAATTCCCCCTGATTTTATGACTAATTTATGACTCATCGCTTGGCAGATCATATTATTATGTAGTATGATTTTTAGTGTACCGAGTGGTATTCACAGGGTCAGCGTCTTTATACAGATCAAGTAGTGTTAAAAAAATGTTTGTGATGTCGTAAAAGAGGACAAATACCGCCGTAATTCTTTCATGTAGTGCTCGGTGTAGCGGAAGACATGAATACATATTTGGAATTTGTAAGGATCTTCGGAACTAGTCAATGATGTAATCATTGTTTTATATTTTGAAACAGTTAATTGAGAAGAACGCTTTAAAAGCGCTTTACAAGATTCTAAAGCATACTCCCTCAGACAAAACCCGTTTAGGAACCTTAATTATGGAGAACTATAAGGCCATAACTGACCTAGATAAGGCGGAGATGCTTGCAAGCTGTTTTGCAAAAACCTTTAATCCTGCAACAGAGTTGCTATCTTGACGGAGCTCCTTCGAACCTCCTGTGGGCAACTCACCTGCTCCATGGTTCTACCGGGATGACATCATTGACATTCTAAGGAAGTGGTCCTCATCGGCTTCAACGGACGGCATCCCATATGCAGTTATTAAACACATCATTGTTGAAATATCTGGACCGCTTGAGTTCATTTTCAATCGTTCATTCACTGCAGGACAGGCTCCCACTAGATGGAAGCACTCTATTGTTATTCCTTTGCCGAAGAGGAGTCCGCTCTCTGATCCAAATTATTTTAGGCCTATCAGTTTGACTTCTATCTTTTGTCGGGTATATGAGAAGCTACTGAAGAAATTTATTGTTGCCCATGTAGACTCACTAAATGTTATCCCATCTGTTCAGCATGGTTTTTGCCCAGGGAGGTCAGTTGAGACTGCACTGCTTACTTGTTTCAATGAATGGACTAACGCTTATCTTCTTCTTCTTCTTCTTCTTCTTCTTCTTCTTCTTCTTCTTCTTCTTCTTCTTCTTCTTCTTCAGCGTTTGTCCCGCTTCGAGGCGGGGTCCGCTATTCTGGTGTGGTGACGCCACTTTACGCGATCAAATGCTTGATCGGGATGGATACCAGCAACCTTTAGGTCCACATGCAACGTATCAAGCCATCGCTGCTTCGGCCGCCCTTTAGGCCGTTTTCCGGGCACATCTATGTTAAGGCCAATCTTCCTAACAGTGTCACCACTAGCTCGAAGAACGTGGCCATACCATCGAAGGCGAGCTTCACGTAACTTGTCAGCAATTGGAGCGACACCAAACCTCTGGCGTATTTCATCGTTGCGAATGCGGTCCAGACGCGCAACACCAGCCGTCCATCGCAGCATTTTCGTTTCCATTACGCTGAGGCGAGTCTCAACCTCCTTGGTTGCAGGCCAGCACTCAGCTCCATACATCGCTACTGGTCGGACGATGGTTCTATAGATCTTCGATTTAAGGCGTTCCGGTATCTTCCTGTCGCATAAAACGCCTGTCATCGAGCGCCATTTGGACCACGCTGCGCTCACGCGCGAGTTCACCTCGAACGTCAGACTACCATCAGACGCAATTGCAGATCCAAGGTACTTGAAGTTTGTCGTTCGTACTAGCGCAGTGCCATTGATCTCAATGGACCCGGCTTCGTTTACGTCGGTCGTCAAGTACTCTGATTTTTTGACGTTTAGCTTGAGCCCGCACATCGCCAAGCGGTCGTACCAAGCTTGCGCTTGTCGCTCCAGTTCGCTCTTCTCTTCGCTTGCAAGCATTACGTCATCTGCATACAGCAGCGTCCAGGGGGTAGGCTTCTGAAGGTCTCTCGAAATGGCATCCATTACGACAGTGAATAGGAGCGGGGAAAGCGCAGAGCCCTGGTGAACACCAACGGAGATAGGAAACTCCGCCGATGTGCCGGCTGGCGCTCGCACACTACTCTTTGGACCAGAGTAAAGTATGCGCACCCACTCAATAAGCTCTTCGGGAACACCGTGTTGTCGTAAGACGTACCATATAACCTCACGCGGTACACGATCAAATGCTTTCTCTAAGTCGAGAAAAGCTATGTGCAGCGATTTCTGCTTTTCGCGATGTCTCTCTACCAGAAGACGAGCAGCATGTATGGCATCGATGGTGCCACTGCCCGCTATGAAGCCACATTGATTGGTGGAAAGTTGGACGATATCGCGAATACGTCCATCTACAATTCGCTCGAAGATTTTCATGCTGTGCGAGAGCAAGCGAATTGGACGGTAATTCCGCAGGACTGCCCTTCTTCTTCAATATCGGGATCGTCGTGCTTTCTTGCCAACTACCAGGTACCTTCTTTTCCGTAACAACCTGGTTGAAAAACTTCGTTAGCCACTCAGCAGGACTCCAGCACCTCAACTTCCATAGGTCGGCCGCTATATCATCGGGGCCCGTTGCTTTGCCTGGCTTCATCTTCTTCAAAGCCGCTTCCGTCTCCTCCACAGTGATTTTCTGCACAGGACCGTGCGTAGGAGGGACGCAAGGGATGGGCGGATGGGCAAACTCTTCTGTCGAAATTCTCTCGAAGTAGTCATGCCATCGTTTCATAGCCCTCTTGCGGTTCGTCGGTAGATGGCCATTCTCATCGTTGATGCCCAAGAATTTCTCGATATCCTCGGCCTGACGATGGCGTGTTTTGGCAAGTCGATAAAGATGTCGTTCACCATCGCGCGTCTCGAGTTTATCGCTGAGATCATCATAATGGACGGCTTTTGCAACGGCTACGGCCTTCTTTGCCGCTTTCTTCGCCTCCTGGTACATACGCCATTTGTCTGCACTCTTGTCGCGCAGGAACGCGTGATATAATTTTTTCTTCTCTCGGACTTTTTCTCTTACGTCGTTAGTCCACAGCCACGCCAGCTTCTCGATCTTGCGGCGTCCAGGCTTAGTCATGCCTAATTCAGAGCATGCAACTTGTAAAATCGTATCGGTTGCATCTTTCCATGTTTCGTCGACGGTTGTCACCGTCGGTAACCGAATACGAGAAACAAAAGCTGCAGCGTTTTCCTTCAATCGCCACCACTTGATTCTCGGTGGACCGCATCGCTCGACATGCCTCAGCCTCGGAGGGGCGAACTTAAGAGTGCATATCAGCGGACGGTGCTGTGTGGCGACAGTCTCGTACGGCACCACCTTCGCATCTGTAACCAGCTTTCGATCGCGATGCTTCACAAGGATGAAGTCGATCTGTGTCTTGGTGCTCCCGCTATAGAACGACACCAGATGGGAGTCACGCTTTCGAAATACGGTGTTCGCGATGATGAGGTTATGCGAGTCCGCATACTCAAGGATTCGCTCACCATCAGCGTTACGTGCTCCATATCCGAAACCGCCGTGACAGCTGCGACCATCTTTCGCAGTCCCCACATGACCGTCAAGGTCACCTGCGATAACGACAGCGTCTTCTGACGGTACCTCTGCTGTCTTTTCATCAAGCAGCGTCCAAAACTCATCCTTGGCTCTCTCAGAGCAGCCTGCCTGCGGAGCGTATGCAGAGAAGAAATGATACATACGCTGTTCAGCAGCGACTACGACCTTCATCAAGCGGTCATTAAAACGTTCCACGCTTATAATCGCGTCTCGGAAACGTTCGGAGACGATTACACCAACTCCGCTGGTGGTCCTGGGACTGCCGCACAGAATGGCCTTGAAGCCTCGGCCTATGTCCCTCGACTTACAACAGGACCACCTCGTCTCCTGTACCGCACATAAGTCGATTCGTCTTCGCTCCAGTGCTTCTGCCAACTCGCACGAGCGGCCCGTCAACGTACCCACATTCAGCGTAGCTACGCGGGTCTTGCCTACGTTACGGGACTTTCGGACTAGCTCAGTTCCCCCCGATGCCGTCTTCGCATCAGGGACCCTCGCATACTTCTCACACTCGCCGGGCTCTGCGAGTGCGCGTCGGCTCCCGCGGACGCCGTAGCATTATCTCGATACTCACTTAACGTCATCAACCATGCGATGTGACATGGGATCTCCATAGGCCGGCCTGTCACTAGGGCCTGTCGCCTGTACTCGAATCTCCGTGATTAGCTTAGCTCGCAGAGGCGAACAGTTTCCAGTGGCACCACGTGGAGGAACGGACATCGCCACCGGACTAACGCTTATGATTCTGATAAGAGTATAGACGTGGTCTACTTCGACTTTACCAAAGCCTTCGATAAAGTCCCACATGACTTACTCATCCACAAGCTTCACTCCATCGGACTGCATCCTCACGCTGTTAAATGGCCAGAGTTCTTTATTTGTGACAGAACTTTTCAAGTTCTCGTTGGAAATCTCTCTCCTCGGTTCGCTCCATTACAAGTGGAGTTCCCCAAGGTGGGGTACTCTCACCTTTATTGTTCAACATTTTCACTTCTGACCTACCCTAAACACTTCAAAACCTTGGCGTCACCTGTTGTATGTATGCTGACGACATTAAAATATTTAAACCTACTCAAGAAGTTGACTTTGATTTCAACGTTCAACAAGCCGTAAACAAAGTAGTTGAGTGGTCGTCTCAGAATGGTTTACCTCTGTCCTGCGAAAAAAACCCAAGTGCTTTGTATCGGTAGGCTTCCTAGATACCCTAACTATAAATGGATCTCCTCTTCGAGTGGTTAACGAAGTAAGGGACTTGGGAATCACTTACAACAACAGGTTAAGCTCTGACTCTCACTACAAATCTATTGTCACTAAAGGTCTTCGCACAGTTTACAATATCTTCAAGGTACTTCATACAAGGGATCGAAACACCCTTTCTAGGACCTATAAATTATATATACGCCTTATTCTTGAAGCCAACACCACGGTTTTCAGCTCCTATAAGAAAGAGCTGAAAACCGTGGTGTTGGCTTATCAGAAGGAGCTCTTACTCTAGAAAGGATCCAGAATGCCTTTAATCGGAGATTGTACCTTCGCTGCCGTAAACTTTCGTATTCTAAAATCCCTAACTCCTATGCCAGAAACAAGTCACTTGGTCTCTCTTCCTTAGAATGGAGAAGAAAAAGATTCGACCTTCTAATGGCATATAAAATGCTTAAAGGCTTAACCAAGCTAAGGATCTCTGACTTCTTCATCCCCATTTCTTCTCGCACAAGGGTGCCGATGAAAAACTTCCAACTGAACTAGGTAAAACGTTGGTCAGGTCAAAGTTTTTCAGTCTTAGAACTCGTACCAGTTCTAATCGTGTTCTTCGTTCTTCTGATTGGTCATTGAGTTATATAACCTTTAGGAAGCGTGTTACTAAATTTGTTGTTTAAAGTTAAGTTTTATTTCTTCCCACCGAGATCTACGAAACCCTCTTGTTTGTCTTTCGGGTTGTGATTGTTTTTTGTGTCGGCTCTGACACCACAATAAATAAATATCTTCCTTGGAGGTGAATATCAATTTCTAAACTCCGGGTGTAAGGCTTGGTTGGAAAGGGGGAGCGTCCAACTCAAAACTGATGGATACACAGTAGACTGTGGACAGTACTTTGTGCGCGTTGGAACCAAGGATTCTCTAACAAGGGAAGGGTCTGAAGCGTATGTCTAAACGGAAAGAGCGAGTCATATAGGCAGAATCTTCACCCTTCAATTGGTATGAAAATCTGTCTTGTGCTGTAGGACCTCGTGTGGGCCTACTTCAGAGCTGGAGAAGACAAAAGGAGTTGGAGGAATTATCCGCCCAAGGATCATTTCAAGTTACAGAAGCTCCAAGAGCAAGTGGTAGATTGAGACGAAAAGGGAGTAAGGCAACCCGACTGGCCTTATGGAGACAGCCGAGAGACTGCTAAGTCACCGTCGGTTGGAGAAAGACGTGGATGGATGAGACTGTCATTTCAGGTCAATCTTCAGGGACCTTCTGGTTGGTGTCCTCCTGGGTGAAGGCCACAGAGGTCGGCAAATGGACCAGGAGGACGCCAACCAGAAGGTCCCTGAAGATGTGGCCCGAAGGGAGACTCATCCATCCACGCCTTTCTCCAACCGACGGTGACTTAGCAATCTCTCGGCTGTCTCCATAAGGCCAGTCGGGTTGCCTTACTCCCCTTTTCGTCTCATTCTACCACTTGCTCTTGGAGCTTCTGTAACCTGAAATGATCCTTGGGTAATTTCCTTAACTCTTCTCCAGGCGCTGAAGAAGGCGGTTACGCTGAAACGTAAACCGAATAAAGAAGTATACGAATCTTGACTCAACAGCTTCACACGAGATCCTACAGCACAAGACACATTTTTATACTAATGGAGGGGTGGGGATTCTGAATATATGACTCGCTCTCCCCGTTCAGACATACGCTTCAGACCCTTCCCTTGTAAGAGTCTAATATTTTTCACGTCACGGCAGGATTGATTCTCGACTTCCTTGCGGCTACATTGCAGGATCTGTCTCAGGACTACTACCAAATTGTATTCGCGACCTCATTTCCTGAAAGAATGCCCACCAAAGAGCAATCTCCGCTATCGCTTGCCTAACCTTTCTTGTATAGTTATTAGATCGCTTACTCGGCGGCATATTCTCTGTCGTACTTGAATGTCGCGAAATTCCGGAAAGAGAAGTGACGAAACAGTTTGATTTTTTCTTGTACGAGCTGCTTTTGAAGGGAACCAAACAGATCTAATATCCGTCTTTGTTCATCCTAATGGAACAGGAAGAGAAGATGGTACTGGTTGTGTTCTGACACTACTGGCTACCTCTCTCGCATTCCGGTATTTGCTTCATAAGTAAACAATGAGCGATGAAGCTGGTGTGAAACATCTACTGCGACAAGAAGGCAAGGAGGGCAGTTGGACATCTGACCTGAGCGGCAGCTTTTATTAAGACTCTTCCTCATTGTTAAATTTGTTCGCAGGTTTTGTAGTGCTGTTTTCCAGACATTCTATCTGCGTGATGGAATGCGATAGTGAATTGTTTTAAAGTGAGCAATGCTGGTATGCATCAGTATGATTAGGAGAAAACGGATAAAAGTTGGAGTGAATCGATCACATTTGGTGTATGCCATGCCCTATTTCCTTCCTTGTCCTTAGGGATATCGTAGAGGGAATTGGAATTTGCATGTAGTCTTTACAGTTGCTTGTGGTGGCCAGCCGACTGAGAAGTCAGTGACTTATCCTTCCAAGCCATGCCTCCACCTCTTAACGATCCTGAGGTTACGGTTGATTTTGTTGGCCTGAGAAAGAACCAGAACTTACAATCAATTCGTAGTGCAACGCCAGGTCAGACCTCCTGCCGACGGCGTCGCCGTGCTATAGATATGTTTAAAATGATAGTACCATGAGGACTAAGGATCAGAGCCATTGTTATGCGATTACGTCGAAGAAAAATGCTTTCTTTGCTATGCTACGACAAATGCTACATTGTAGTTACTTTTTTCATGTGACCCTTGAAGCCGGGAGTCTGCTATTTTGCAGTGAATAAGGGTTATTCAATCGTATTTACACCCTTTTAAGCGTAGCGGTGCAGTGCTGAGCACATCATGTTTCTAACGGTGAGGATAAGCCATGGGTGCGAATGCTGGTCGACTTCGAACTTGTAACGCGGAACATTGGACTACAGCTGAGTCCGGGACGAAAATTTCCGAATGCTCCAGCTACGTGTATCTGGGTCGCGAAGTCAATATGGCCATCGACTTAGCACCGGAGCTGAGCAAACGAGTGGATTGGCGAACTTCCAAGAGCGTCGAAGAAATCGTGAAGAAGACGAAAAACGTCTGGCTCCGTGCCCACCTATTCGACTCCACTGTTCTTCTTGCTCTAACATACGCTTCAGAGAGCTGGGCCGTATGAAAGCAGGATGAACACGCGATCAGCGTTGCACAGCGAGGAGTCGAGGGGCGATGCTCGAAGGGTACGATTATCGCAGTTGTGAGATCTTCGGTGTGCTGTGCTTCGTCGATGTTCGAGTATCAAAGACACAGTCGCATGGGGCGAGTCATTGAAAATTAAGTAAGCCAGGTACGTAATGCCTTTAGCATACACCCCTTAGACAAACATAACCGAATGATTTCTGCGGGATGTCAAGAGAACACCCGTACGTCCAACAACGCGTTGGTCAGGCCTCCGTGAAAGCTCTGAGCGAACGATATGACGCAGTCCCTCGAATATTTCGGCGACAAATGATGCAGGTGATTTACTCCGACGGAATCTGCCTCTGCGATTATGAACTTTATAGATTTTTAGGCTCTTCAAGATCAGACTTCCCAAGGCCACATGTGCTATCGTGCAAATATCTTAAAGGATTAATTTCTGAATTGCCGTAATGACCAAAGAACAGAGGTGAAAGATTTCGTTGAAGTGTCGTGTTTCAGTTCGTTAACAAGTGTCGCTGGCTGTCTCTAGACGTGCTCGAAGCCTGCTTCCCGTACAATCTTGTGAGAACGGCCTACCAGCACTGCTATCAGCAGGAAGCCGACACCTTCCAGTGATGTAAATAAATAGCACCGTGTCTTCTGAAGATCATCTGTCAGTTACGCTTTCGCGTTTCTCGTTACTCACTTGTTAGTCTGTATGTGCACTTGTTCCTTCTCTCTTTTGTGACCCCCCCCCCCCTCCCTCATTGCTACGATTTCTTGCGTTGTCATAATCGCTGTTTGTAGATTGGCCGATTGTTCTAGTCTTTCACACTCTTTTCACTCACTCTTTTCACACAGTTCTTATGGTGTATTCTGTGTCGCCTGCTTTGGGTAGATCTGCTGCTCGAGCGCAAAATCTACGAAAGCGGCAACCTCCTATCCCAGCATGATTTCTATACATAACCCACGCAGAGCTTCAAGATGATCCCAAGTTCCTTGCACCTGCACGCTTTACACACTGGTTCCTCTCACGGTGTCTGACGGATACGAGGAGGGAGTCGCGGTAATCACGACGAAGCACACTCAAGCTGTTCGATTTTCGCTGACCTGAATTAAAGAACTTGTTGTTTCCGTCGTTTGTATTTGGTTTTGCTGTTTTTCACTCTTTCATGAAAACCTAGGTAGTATGGGGGAATAACTACGCAAATTAACTACGCAATTAACAGCAAACAGGCAGCAATTAACTACGTGGATCAATGGTCCAGGGATTGGGATCTACCGCTTTCTGCGGAAAAGACCAAATATCTCATAGTTGCACCCCGAGGCAAAGATCAAATGATATTATACAACTTACAGGGATCTATTCTACAACCTGTCAAGGAAGTTCGCGACTTAGGTTTTTTGATATCGCACAACCTCGACTTCAAAAACCACTACAACGCAATCGTGGAGAAAGCAAATTACAAGACCTACTTGTTGTTTAAGATTCTGCGTACGGATGACCCAAAATTACTTTTACAAGCATACAAATCCTACGTTCGTCCGATAGTGGAGTTTGGAATAACAGTATGTAACCCATCCAGAAAGAAAGACATAGAGCTGTTCGAAAGTGTCCAAAATAGTTTCACTCGGAAGCTATATATGAGATGTTTTGAAAGAGATTAAAACGCCGTTCCTAACGGCATAAGGAGGGCCAGGCACCTTGGCCTTCAAACCCTTCAGAACAGACGTAGGAAAGTAGATCTGATTATGATGTTTAAGATCCTGACAAAAAGCGTTTCAATTGATCCAGTAACTTTTTTTGGTGCACCACTGACGACGTCAAGAAGGGGAAGACTCAGACTTTATATTCCTGTGGCAAAATCCCAGATTAGGTCAAATTTCTTTACGTATAGAAACCTACGGGAGTTCAACAAATTACTTAGTGAAGAGGAAGATATCCTAGGACTATCTGTTCAAGCTTTTCAAAATCTTATTACTCGCAAAATGTTTGGTTAAATTTGATGGTTGCTGCTCTGTTCAGATCTGTTTGTCAATAGCTTATATTATCCCAACAAGGCTAACTAAATTCTCTTTTCTTCTCTCCGTCTCCTGTTGGTTTTTTAAGCGTTACTGTTTGTCTGATGTTTGTTTTTGACACGTATCTTTTTAGATTTTTTTACGTGTGTTTATATTACACGTCAGTAAATAAATAAATAAATAAATAAATACATGTTCAGGAGGTCGTGGAAGGTGAACAATCATAACGCGCTTTCTGTGTCATCAGTTTGCTAAGAAGTAGTCTTAATCACGCCACTATTTTGACCTCCTCACAAGGGTTCGGCTATGAGAAATGTTCTCGTCAATGGAAGTGGAAGGTGGATACTCAGCTCGTGCGCTAGCAGATTTATGCCTTGCGGTAGCTAGCTCCTCGCCACACATGCTGTTTTGCAGAGCTATTCGTGAGCTTTCTAAGAGCTACACCCTAATGAGAAGTTGTGCTGAGCATAAAGTTCCAGTTTATTACTGCACTTCATATCATCAGCAAAATAATAGCGTTCCTCAACTGCTGCTGAGATCCATTCATTGAATGCTAACATTGAGGATGCTCTAAATGCCGTATGTGTTTCCAAGATGGTGAGGATTAACGACCGATCTTCAGAAGTGTAACCATTTCGAAGTGGGAGTGCTCCATCCAGGAGAAGCAGTCGGATGTTTTAAAAGTATGCCCACTACGTTCCGGTAAGAGGAGCTGCAAAAATAATATGACAGTTGCAAGGAGCATAATACGGAGGACGTAGAACACGTTTTAGAGTTCAAAGCTATTGGCAACAGGCTCGGCAAATTCTGCAGTGTTTGTGGGCTGGGCCGCGTGGTAGCACACTCGGAGGAGGCGCCGGCTGTCGCGTGCACAGGATTGCAGGTTTTCGGTTCAGGTTTCCCACCAAGGCGAACCAAGCTTGCCACGCCTCTGGGGTCATTGAACTGGCACCAACCTGTTTGGGAAGGATCAGGTATTGGCTTGTTCATCGGTTGGCACCTCAAGCGATTGTATGGACCAAACGCACATTGGCTTCCACGACATCCCGTCGGCGCAAAATGCGTGGCGCATGCAGCACTGACAACGTACGCCATGCCTGAGATACTCCGAAATCATGCACGTCCTGGGAAATAAGCTGCTCTGAATCGCAAAAGCCTGTTGCAGTTATTTTTTTAGACCACCCACGGTCAAAACGAGGTGGTCTGGTGAAGTTTTATATACGTTTGTGTAGATCTCGAGGAGACAAATCGAACGGTGCTAACAGTTTCCAAACAACTTAAAATTAAAGGAGTTATGAGCGTACGACGGTTTGCGACGGATTTTTCCGTCTTTTTGACCGCGCGACGAGGTCGGTATTGTACGTGAGACCCTTACTTGAATACGGGACGGTAATCTTCAATCCCTTCAAGAAGAAAATTGTATCTAAACTCGAAAGCGTTCAAAACAGCTTCACAAGGAAACGCATGATTCGAGCTCTCGGTTTTGCCTATGACAGGATCCCGTCTTCCCATGAAACGAACTCCAACTTTTTCTTGAAACTTTAGCTTATAGAAGGAAAAACCACGACCTACTCTTGTTCCATGAAATCCTTCATGGCAAATGTGACCTTCCCTTGGACATGTTTGTACTGAGAAGGTCTATGACCAGAGGAGGCTCACAAAAAATTAGCTTTCCTAAAGCCAGGCTTAATTGCAGGTATCACTTTTTCTCAGTTAGGGCTGGAACCTTATTTCTTAAAATTTCAAAAAAGCATGAGCTTCCCAGCAGTTTGCCGTTATTTAAGGCTACTCTGGATAGTTATCTCGGTCCGACGTAAAGTTTTTTTTGTAATTTTAGTAATGCATTACGTTTATTCTCGGTTGTTCGCCTGCTTTTATAATTACTTGTTGTCGTTTTTTTTGTTGAAGAATGGTAGCATGTTTTTGTTCACTAGCTCACAGGGTCTCATTGTTTTACATGATTTTATTCATGTAATAAATAAATAGATAGATAGATAAATAAATATTCATGCGAGGAGCAGAAGGGTATAGCTATCTAAGCTTTGCTTGAGAATGGAACGAGATTAGCAGCAAGCATCGGTTATCATAACTGATTATCGTCCGAACTTATCTTCGTCAGCGTCAAACGAAACTACGCTGATGTGCCTCCTTCATGATAATGAGGCTATCCGCTGCATGGCTGGCAATATTACGTCTATGTGCCCTCGCTAACGCTGAAGACAAGGAGGTATGCGATGAACAGAATTTCATGAAACTATAGTCTTGCGTGGTGATAATTGAACGATCTGAAGCTTGCATACGGTTCAGACGGTTAAGCCGCAGGGGAGCAAGCTCAGTTCATGGCTAAAAGACGAGAACAAGTTCCGATACGATGTGGAGTGCAACTGGCTGCGGAGCGATGAACGTGCGGTTCGTATAGCGGAAGGCAGATGTCCACCGCTACCCCCTTCAACGTGAGTTGTCGTTTGTAGCCTTTGCCTAGAGATTCGAGAGCATTCTTTCAGCACACCACCGCCATCAAGCACAAGGCGAAGCTGGTTGCCTCCTTGGTTACAACAGCGGCTGATGAGACGGAAGAAGAAGGCACTTTTCAGCGTCAGAACCAAGCAAGCCCTCATGAGCGCATTTTCTCTAGGTAATTGGATTGCTGTGCCCTTTATGCGAGTTTATTGGGGACGGTCAGTCAAAAAGGTCTACTGGGTGCTTGATATATGCTGAGGTAGGCCGCAGTATTAGGTAGTAGTATTGAGTTAAGCGAGCTGGCACCCTCCAAGTAGGGAGGAGTGGTGCGCCCAGTGTAGACCAGGGGCCAGATTGATTAACCGCTTACTGGCCGGTAACCGTGAAAGTACCACCAAACTTGTTGCTGATGAATGTCATATCGGGGGGTTTGGAGGTACTTTTCACCTCTACCCGCCCGTAAACGGTGGATGAATCTGGCCCCAGAAGTGCACTTTTCGCGGTTAACGATTTAAAGAATTTAATGAATTAACGGCATTTTTCCTTAAAATCTAGCTGAACGACATGACGGGAATTTCCGAAATTTTAACGAAATTTTTAACGGACTGTTTTTTCAATATGTTAGTTCATCACTTTTTCTCTTAGTCTTCACTAGTATTGCAGTCTACACCCTATCGATTAGGACTGCTCTTGGAAAAGTAATGGAATCCGCAAGAATAAACAAAAACAATTCATTCTTGCACATCCGTAAATGGCGAGAGGATATTTATTTATTTATTATCTACAGGTGCACCGACACGCCTGTCGGCGTGTCTCGCACTTGCGCGCTTCGCGCGACCTTAGAGAGTCACTAAGCCAAGATTACTCACTTCAAGCAGCTGCTCTGCTTGTGCAGCCTTCTCGGCACCTTAGCAGTAAAAATATGTATTTGAAAACCTTAATACTTTCGAACCTTGGTCTACCTTCTTTAAGATCAGGTGAGTAGATCTTCAATATGAAGCCGTCCAGCTCTCCCTCCCTCGATCCTCAACATCTCTTCAACGTGGGCACTATCTTCAGACAGTTCAGAAACGTAATTTGTTTGCATTAATCAGTGCTTTCGTCCTCAGACTGTTGTGGAGCACTCCTTCGGCCATAGTACCCGCGTGTCTCCCACCCCCTCCCCAGCCCAATCGATTAAATCTGGGAGAAAACCACCGGTCAGGCGATCGATAATATCGATCGATACTGACCACCACATTGAAACTTTCCACCTGATGTGGAGCACTCCTTCGGCCATAATACCCGCGTGTCTCCCATCCCCTCCCCACCCCGATCGGTTAAATCTGGAAGAAAACCACCGGCGTGTCCCACCCCCCCATCTCCACCCCGATCGGTTAAATCTGGAAGAAAACCACCGGCGCGTCTCCCACCCCCCCCCCCTCTCCACCCAGATCGGTTAAATCTGGGAGAAAACCACCGGTCACGACCTCGATTCGCCCCAGGGCTGAAGTTTCGTGCCGCTTGAACGACACCCACAGAAAACCGATAATATTGATCGATATCGATTGGTAGACTTCCATTTCATGCTTAGCGACCTCGATCAGCCTCAGCGCTGAATTTTCGTGCCGCTTGAACGACATCCGCAAAAAATCGATAATGTGGATCGATATCGATTGTCTCTCCTGCTGTGAAGGCTTTCCGTCGATGATCATCTAAATTCCCAGGCACGGTTGCCGACGTCTTCGGCACGTCTACGGCTCACCATGCACGGTCGCCGACATGTTCTGCTCGTCTACTGCGTCGCCTGGCGCGTAGAAGCCGTCTGGGTATTTTCCGCTAATTTCTTGCCTTAATTTGTGCCCCCTAATTTCCCCTATTTTATGACTCATCGCCGATCGATAACGTGACTCATCGCTTAGCGGTCGTCGATCGATAGTGTGACTCATCGCTTAGCGGATTATCATATAGTATGATGGGATAGTATGACGAGGCCAAATAACGCAAATGCGCCACACAGCAGAGCTGGGAAGGAACAATGAGGTATGACCCACAGACGCGTCTTGCGAAACCTCGTCGTATGGGTGTTCCTTGGTCTTGTCATATAGCCAAAAACAATAGAGACGTCTTTCGAGACCTCGTCATATGGGTGCCACCACCCGTCTGGCAGTGAAACATCGATGGTAAACAACATTATTGGACAATTGCCAAATATCCCTCAAACTTACAGAAAGAAGTTCACAAAGTCCAAGGGCGCTAACTTCGGACCAAAAACCCTTCCTTTTTTATACATAGGGCGATTTGGTGGTCAATCATTACTCCCCCTTAGTAGAACTCGTCCCCCATTACAACTGGTCCCCTTCAATGAAGTTCCTTAGCGGACGACATGTTCGGCACGTCTTCTGAACCCCCAAGGACGTCGGACAACGTCTTCGGCACGCCTTCTGAATCCCCAGGCACGTGGGCGATGTGTTCCGCAAGTTGTTCTGTAATTTGTTCAACTGATGGCAATCGACACTTCAAAAACGAACGTCATAATCATGTTCATTGACCTTGATTACCCCCAGGGCTGAATTTTCGGACCGCTTAGACGACATCCATAAAAAATCGATAATTTGATCGATATCGATCGATGGTGATCTACACTTCAAAAACGAACTTCATAATCGTGTTCAGCGACCTCGATTACCCCCAGGGCTGAAGTTGGCGACGTGTTTGGCACGTCTACGGCTCGCCATGCACGGTCGCCAACGTGTTCGGTACGTCTACGGCTCGCCATGCACGATCGCCGACGTGTTCGGCACATCTACTACATCGCCTGGCACGGTTGCTGACGTGCTCGGCACGTCTACCGAGTCGCCAGGCACGTTTGGCGACGTGTTCAGCTCGTCTACTGAGTCGCCAGGCACGTAGAAGACGTCTTGGTATTTTCCGCTATTTTCTTCCCTTAATTTGTGCCCCGTAACTTCCCTGTAATTTCCCCTATTTTATGACTCATCGCGTCGATCGATAGTGTGTCTCATCGCTTAGTGGATTATTATATAGTACGATTCTACGTTAACCAAATAACGTGCCGTAAACAACACATATCATTAACACAACACAACTGCGCTCTGCAAAAGCAGTATCCATTGTTGGGCCCGTTAAGAAGACTGAGTAGTTATAAAAGCCTGGTTAGAAATAATTCGAGTTATCAGAGCACCTGTACATACCATCCAGACACACGCCAGTCGAGGCGGGCTCTGTCTTCCATGTGCCTCTTTGGACTGATACGCGTCCCGGACGACGGTCTGGAAAGGACGTTTGACAGATGAATAACAATAAAAGTTATTTACTGGGATTGTGCCATGATTCTTTTGTGGTTCGCTGTACGAAGCGGTTGAGCGTCTTCCTCCGGCTCTGGCTCAGTGCCAAACGTCCGCACAATTTAAGACCGCGCTTAAGAAAATACACGTTCTGTCTGCTATTGGTGTCTCGGATGCGTGTTAGCTAGTATTGTTCTGTAGAGAAGCATTCCGAGTTCTATGCTTCCGTTCATTTTCGGTTTTTTTCGGCTTGTATTCAAGGCGTCGAGCAGCGAGGCAGGTTGTTGGTAGCTGGGGTAAATTAAATTGATGGTCTTTCCTTCTAACTCAGACAGCACGTGCTACATACGAAGACGCGAGCCGCATCCGAACGCTGTAGTTGCTGGGGGGGGGGGGGTTGTGGGCCAGTGCGCGTACCTTGGCATGCTGTCGATGCAGAAGGGAGCAGAGGGTGGGCCACGCGAGGGAACTCTAGCATCTCGCCAATTTTGACACACGTTCGTTAAAGTGCAGACATTGCAGAAAGTAACGGGTATCCAGCCCAAAGTTGGCAGAAGGGAGGTAGGGCGCGTGCTACAGCGCTAGTCCGTCGAGGAGAAGAAAGAGGCAAGATACCCTTCTGCGTGCCCTTCATCTCAGACGAAGTGAGTGCAGAGGTACGCAGATGCATACGCAGAGCGGATCTCCAAGACGTTGTAAGGGTTGTAGATGTCCCTCCTACAACCTTGAAGACACAGTTGGTCCAGAACCGTATCTACGATCGGACGTGCCCAACCTCGTCCTGCGTAGTTTGCCCCAATGGGAAACAGGGGGATTGCATGACATCTGGGGTAGTTTATCTCGTGTCGTGCAATGAGTGTGGGGAGCACTATATAGGGGAAACGGGCAGACCCCTTTGTGTCCGGATCAGGGAGCATCTGGACGGCCTTGGGAAAGCCAATGTCTGCACTCCTTGGGGAGAACACAGGGTCTTGCGCCATGGGGGCACGATGATTCAGGTGTCTGTCTCGATCCTGGCGCGCGAAAGTGACATTTCGGCGCGCAGGACGCTAGAGGCACTTTGGATTGCGGCGAAGAATCCGCAGGTCAATCTCAAGGAAGAGTGCATCGCGATTACTCAAGAACTGGCACTCTTTGTGGAGCTATGTGGGTTTTGATCTGCTCGATCTGACCCCGGGGTACTTAAGTCGGGTGGTCCCTAGGACCACAGCTCCTTCACCCACAATTCCTTCCAGCTACGAGTGTCTGGTGGTCCAACGTCATCCACCTCTAAGGGATAAAGATCTACGTGGGAGTTGCCTGCCTGCGTTGGTCGACGGGTGCGCCCCACAGCTGATTGGGCTGATTGGGAGTTTTGATCAGACAGTCAATATCGATCAATATTATCGATCTTTTGAACGCGATACTGAATTTCTCTCTGACGCATTGGAGGTAGGAAAATCAGAGACAGAAAATCCCACCAAAAATCAAGGAGGAAGGCATGAGTCACTGCCTGTAGTGGTTCGCCAACAGCGGAAATCAAGTTCCCGTCCCATCCCTCAGTTTTCGACTACACCAGGCTCTCGTATAATTCTTCCCGTATGCTCCCTCAAAATCCGTGGCCAATGGTGCGGGCGCATTTACTCGAGTTACTATGTTGTTTCTACCAGCCCAAGTCCTCCAATTTTCAGCGGTGGGCCAAGACAGGCTAGCGGAGAAAGTTGCTGGGACCTGCGCTCGGTACTGCTACGTTTTTGACCAACTTTTGCCCCAGAGTCGTCAATTTTCAGCAGTAGTTTGACCAATTTCCACACTATGCTATGTACAGAAGAGGATAGCATTTCTGTCATAAGCCATAAATTCTGGAATTCATCACACCTCGTGGCTCAAAGCACGGCGACTGGACAGAAATGTCATACATTTCATTAGGCTTAACGAGCTGCAATAGGCTGTGAACACAACGCTAAACGAATAGGACATTCTTCTGAGTGTTGTACTGGGATGTGTGTGGTACCAAGTTAGAAATAATGAACTTCGTGCACGTTTCAACCAACTCGACGCTAGGGATGCTTCCTTACACAAGCCCGCGACCGACACTGGGTGAGGAAGCAATCCTAGCTAGGTTTCGGCTACGTACCTAGCGTGGCCCGTCATAGGGCCTCTACAGAGTCTCGCGGCAGCACCGTGAGAACTCGTCCAAATCGCTCCCGCCGCAGTGGGACCCGCGCTGCCACTGTGGTGGAAGCCGCGGCGCGGACGAGTTGTCGCGGAGCCGCCGCACGCAAGGGTCCTCGAGGGCTACCGCGGTTCACGGCGGCTCTCACCCGCAGCGCCAGGAGCTGCGGGTGAGACTCGCTGGAGGGCGTGACCAGATAGGAAGCATGGAGGGAGGGGAGTTTTCTTTTGTTCCCGACCGTTGGAAGCTTCATTAAATGGGATACAATGAAGTGTCGTCTTGAATTCGTATCTGGCTCATGCAAGACACGCTGGGGTCAGTCTATGGAGCAATCAGTACTCTATCATTCCCAGACAAATCCGGCGCCTATTTACCGGTCCCTGTGGGGTGAAAGGCTTGGCTAGCCTCGGCGGGACCCGAACTAATAGGTCTGATTTGAGGTGCACACGAGAGTTAGCGCCTTCTCCAATCGACTACGTGGCATGTGCAAATTTAATTAATTAAAAATAATTTAATTAATTATTTAATTTAATTTTTCTCTGATGTCTACCTTATGTAGCGTATTGAATAAATAAATAAATACACGAAGTAACGTTTAACACAAACCATTTGCCTAGATCAATGACAGCCGGCACCTCCTCCGACTGCGCTAATGGGGATCCTAACACTTCGCGAACATAAAAGTTAGATACAGAATCTAAAAGGAGCGTGAAAGATGGACGGAAAGAAGGCCAAGGCTCAGCGTCATAGTGTAAATATCGTCAATTCCAAGCAGGATACATTGGATCCGAATCAGTCATTTTCGGATACCCCGTTCCGAATCTCCAAAAACTCATGGCCCGCGAAATTGCTCGTTTCTGAAATATTCAAAAGACCGGGCCCACGGAATTTCCGTTGTCAAATTCAACCAGAAATCCATGGTTCGAGGAATTTGCGTTATCCAAAAATTTCGATCGGATGCAATGTATACTAACGAATCATAATCGTAAGCCGTTGACGCACAAATGTTAGGGGCAACAACAGCACTCAGCTTGCTACTTACAACCCTCCCCCCTTCCCTCTAGTCTTACCCTGAAAAATGCATTTCTTCGTTTCTTTCTCCATTTCTTCGTTCCTCCCGGCAAAAGTACGCAGTATTGCGACGCGGGGCTGCACCACCGTTGTCATGGCGGGCCCGCGGCACCCGCAAGACTCTTCTGCTGGCCATACCCGATCCCGCCGGAGCCGACTAGCCGCTGTGGCCGACGGATGCGATGCCGGCTAGTCTAGCGTGGCCCGCACCCTCCAGCGTCGGCGCCGACGCTGGTATTGTATAATAGTATGTTGCGTTGCGTTCGTTGAAGTTTTGTTCTTCACCTGTCGAGGTAGGAACATAAGACGTTTTTCCTGATATTCTTTTCACTTGAAATAATAGTTCGCAGCTAGTTATATGTTTTAACGAAATTTAACGATTTACCGAAAATTCAACGAAGAATTTCCGTTAAAAAAATTCGTTAAAAAATTTAACGCCCAGAAGATTGTGTGCACCCCTGGTTCGGATTATTCTCACACCTTTGTTAGTCACAGGGGGCTCGCTTCAGCGCACAGCAACTTTGCGTAGCTCGTTGAGTCTGGCCCGTGTCAGTGAATAGGTGGGGCGGTTACGGGGGTCGAGCGTTCTATCCCCTCATCCCCTTGGCCCGCCCACCCCCAACCCCCTGCGATTGCTCGAGAGTCTAGTGGCTGACTTACGAGGTAGTGGAGACGCAGACATTTGCCACGCCTCTGTTTAAAGGGCGGGGGATAGAACGCCACTCCGCCGGCGGTTACTACACCGCTCGCTCGAGCTCTGTGCAATGCTTGTTTGGGGGGGGGGGGTGGAGGGCGGGGACGTTCAGTTGCGACATTTGTTTCCCTCTCCTATGCCTCGTAACCCTCCCATAAAGTCCACTGAGCCTGATACCATGAAGCGGCGACTGGGCGTTTGAGCTGGTTCCGGGTAGCAGAAAATATCTCTTGATCCCGTAGAGCCAAAATTGCACCGCAATCTCTTTTCAATCCCACATACCACCAGGGTGCAGCTCCTAGCTCGCTTTGCATCCTATTATATTTTAATAGCAGCTCTCAGCCTCACATTCTCATCGCACAGTGTTTGGACGTTTCTTCATACGATGCTCATGAAAACTGCTCTTCCTTTCTTGAACTAAGAACCTCGCATTTCCGCTACTGTGTATTTTTCGGAATCAACAGGTTTCGTTAAGAACAGGTATAAAAGGGGAATTCGCCAGTCGTTTTTCGTCTTTTGCAACCAGTGCTGCTTCTCACGCAACCGCCCACACTTACTTGACGCTCTTTTTCTGAATGCTTATGCATTGATGCTTATCCTTCCTTCAACAGGTGGAATGAAAATCATCAACATTGACCTCGACGACAAGCACACTTCGCATGAACTTTTGTCTGGAATCAGCCTTTCTCTTTCATGCAACGAGGCTCTGAGAAAGAAATGGCGTAATGATGTAAGTTTCTGTAATGATAGGTGGTTGGTGTAGCTTCCATCTTTACCTCTGCATGTATTCTTGCTGCTTTGCTCGTAGAGCTCCCTTGTTTGAAGAGATTAGAACATGATCCAGCAATACTAATTAATGCATCAGAAGCTGAACCTTCAACCTCATTACTCACAGATGACTTTCAATCGGATTATTTATTTATTTATTTATTACAAGGCACGGATAACAATCACATGCGGTACGATTCTAACAATAGCATATATCAAACAAAAAATAGGTCTAACGAAACCTTAGTGCAATTGAACGTTTAAAAGAGGATAGAGGCAGATATATTAACAATGTTCTCGTTCTCATAAAGCAAGATGTTGAGCTTTCTGATGCTCCTGTGAATGAGGAAACTTAGCCTTACTTTTGACCTTGGAAGTGGCAGGTAGAGTCGGAGATGCCCCCTTCTGTCAGTTGTCAAAGGGGCGCCAATAAACCCATTGGGTCAATGGAAAGCCTTCCTGTCAGAACTTTGAACAACTTAACTAAATCTGCTCGCTTTCGTCTAGTCTCAAGGCTAGACAGCTCAAGCATTATGGCTCTTTCAGACCCACTCGGAATATTGTCGTAATTTAGACCACAACACTTTAGAAAAAGCTTACGGGTAAAGTTATTCTGAACACTTTCAAGGAGTTTTATGTCCTTCTTTTGACAGGGACTGAAAACTGAGACAGCACATTCTACAATGGGCCTCCAGTAAGATTCGTAGGCTCTCAGAAACTTCGCGGATGTGAAATTTTCGAATCGTATTGGACCTCAAGAACCACATTTCCTTTCGACACTGGCTACGACCAAATTTCTTATTCGTCCTCACTTTTGCCGCACTAACCCCATGTGTTGTGAACACACAACTAAATAAGTCTATATATGTACTTCGATATGCATATAATATAGGGTAAGTTGCTCGATTGATACGTATGAGGGCCTTCGTCGGTCAATATTAGATAAGAATCAATCAAATAAGCTCTCATAAGAATGAGCCGCAAGTAGGTAAATAAGATAATGCACAAATACTACACTCTAGCCGCGGTACACCCTTTTAGGTCTAACAGTTATCAACTTCGCTGAGCAACATATGTCGTGCTTCTATGCTCCTCCCCTAGAAATTCCCTATATAAACCGCTATGAATTATTGTTTGGGTTGTGCTCTGATAGTTGTGAAGTAATAAATACATATTACAATTCGCTACAGACGCATCCGTTGGTGAACCACCAAACCATGCTTGATCTCGTGTTCTCTATAGGGAACTGTGGTGTCGATCCAGAACGTATTTAGGGTCTTGTGCACAGAGTATTGATCCTCATGCTCCAAATTATCCGCATTCTCTCAGAGTTCCTCTGCGTGGTGACAGTGGGGTCTATGATAGCCTTTCTATGCTTTGTTTCGACACCAATAGGTTAGAAGAAATTAATGGATATGTGAAATGAAATGCAGTACTTAGGTGTAAGTAATATCCCGTTTCACCTCTTAGCCCTATACCGGATACTGTGGAATGGAAATGCTACCACCTTTACTCCCAGAGGATCATCAGTAGGGCGGGGAGCGGTAGCCAATAAAAGCCAAGGTGGAGAGTTATATATAGCCAGGCGAGGTCAAACTATTAGCGGGAGAACAATGAGTAAGGACTAATAAAGATTGGAGTGGTCAAACTATTCGAAGGTGAACAGGACATTTGTGACATATTTACTACTAAAATAATTAATGAAAAATTTTTACTACTAAAATAGTTGATGAAAATTTTTTTTGTACAAATTTATGAGTTTCCCTAAATGAATTGGAAGGCTCATGGTGGCGATGTCCGTTCCTCCACGTGGTGCCACTGGAAACTGTTCGCTCTGCGAGCTAAGCCGATCACGGACATTCGATTGCTGGCGACAGGCCCTTGTGACAGGCAGGCCTACGAAGACCCATGTCACATCACATGTTGTATGACTGTTCATGTTTATCGAGATAGTGCTACGGCGTCCGCGGGAGCGGACGCGCACTCGCAAAGCCCGGCGAGTGTGAAAAGTATGCGAGGGTCCCTGATGCGAGGACGGCATCGGGGGCAACTGAGTCAGTCCGAAAGCCCCATAACGTAAGCAGGACCCGCGTGGCTACGCTGAATGTGGGTACGTTGAGGGCCGCTCGTGCGAGTTAGTTGAAGCACTGGAGCGTAGAAGAGTTGATTTCTGTGCGGTGCAGGAGACGAAGTGGTCCTGCCGCAAGTCAAGGGACATAGGACGAGGCTTCAAGGCCGTTCTATGTGGAAGTCCCAGGACCACCAGTGGAGTTGGAGTCGTCGTCTCCGAACGATTTCGTGACTCGATTGTAAGCGTCGAGCGCTTTGACGATCGATTGATGAAGATCGCTGTCGCCGCGAAGAAGCGACTCTATCACTTCTTCTCTGTGTATGCTCCGCAGACTGGCTGCTCCGATCAAGCCAAGGATGAGTTTTGGAACCTGCTGGATGAGAAGACAGCAGAGGTACCGTCGGAAGATGTCATCATAGTCGCTGGTGACCTCAACGGGCACGTTGGCGCGACGAAGGACGGGTACGGCTGTCATGGTTGGTTCGGTTACGGGTCGCGTAACGCAGATGGTGAGTGTATCCTTGAATATACGGAATCGCACAACCTCACCATAGTGAACACCGTATTTCGCAAACGCGATTCCCACCTGATCTCGTTCTATAGCGGGAACACCAGGACTCAGATAGACTTTGTCCTTGTAAAGGATCGAAACCGAAGTCTTGTCAAAGACGCGAAGGTCGTGCCGTATGAGACGGTCGCCCCACAGCATCGACCGCTGATCTGTACTTTAAAGATCGCCCTCCGAGGCTGAAGGAGGTCGAGCGATGAGGTGCTGCAAGAATAAGTGGTGGCGAATGAAAGAGAAGGAAGCAGCTGTCATTTCTCGCGGTCGGTTACCGACAGTGACAACTGTCGACGAAACTGCCACCGACACGATTCGTCAGGCTGCACGGTCGGAGCTCGGCATCACGAAGCCTGAACGACGGAACGTCGACAAGCAGGCATGGCTGTGGATAGATGACGTGAAAGCCAAAGTTTGAGAGAAGAAGACGCTCTATCACGCGTTTCTCGGCGAAAAGACAGCCGATAACTGGCGGAAGTACCAAGAAGCGAAGAAAGCTGCAAAGAAGGCCGTGGCTGTTGCAAAAGCCACTCATTATGGAAATGTCAACGAGAAGCTCGAGTCGCGCGATGAGAGCAGTATCTGTACCGACTCGCAAAGAATCGCCATCGCCAGACCGAGGACATCGAGAAGTTCTTCGGCATCAATGTTGAGAACGGCCATCTTCTTATGGATCGCAAGAAGGCATTGAAGCGATGGCGCGATTACTTTGAGGAAATCTCTACAGTAGAATTTCCTCATCCAGCCATCCCCTCAACGGCTCCAATCCACGGCCCCGTTCAGAAGATCACCGTGGAGAAGATTGAAGCGGCTTTGAAGAAGATGAGGCCAGGCAAAGCGACTGGGCCCGACGACGTAGCAGCAGAACTGTGGAAGTCGAAGTTTTGGTACCCTGCTGAGTGGTTGGCGAAGTTCTTTAATCAGGTTGTGGCAGAGAAGAAAGTGCCTGAGTGTTGGCGCCAAAGTACGACGATTCCGATTTGGAAGAAGAAGGGCAGTCCTGCAGACGGCTCCAATTACCGTCCGATTCGCTTGCTTTCGCACAGCATGAAGATCTTTGAGCGCATTGTCGACGGACGAATTCGTGACATCGTCCAGCTTTCCAGCAATCAGTGCGGCTTCGTGGCTATGGCATCACTGATGCCATACACGCCGCCCGTCTCCTGATAGAGAAGCATCGCGAGAAACAGAAGCCGGTGCATATCGCCTTCCTCGACTTAGAGAAGGCCTTTGATCGCGTACCGCGTGAAGTGATATGGTACGCCTTGCGACATCATGGAGTTCCTGAAGAGCTCATAGAGTGGGTGCGAATTCTCTACTCTTGTCCAAAGACTCGTGTTCAAGCTGGATCCTCGATGAGTTTCCCATCTCTGTCGGAGTACATCAGGGTTCTGCGCTTTCCCCACTCCTCTTTGTTATCGTCATGGATGCCATCGCACGAGATCTTCAGAACCCCGTCCCTTGGACGTTACTTTATGCTGATGACGTAATGCTCGCTAGCGAAGATAAAGGTGAATTTGAGCGAGAGGTGCAAGCTTGGTGTGATCGCTTGGAGCGGATTGGACTAAAATTGAAAGTGAAGAAGACCGAATGTGTAACGACGGACGTTATTGAGTCCAGCTCCATCAATGTTAACGGCATCGAGCTCCCACGCACTTCGGTCTTTAAGTACCTGGGATCAGCAGTCACGTCTGACGGCAAACTGATGATTGAAGTGAATTCACGCGTGAGTGCAGCTTGGTCGAAGTGGCGCTCGTTGACTGGGGTGCTCTGCGATAGGAAGATACCGGAGCGCTTGAAGTCGAAGATATACAGAGCAGCCGTCCGGCCAGTAGCAATGTACGGCGCTGAGTGCTGGCCTGCGACCAGGGAAGTTGAAACGCGCCTCAGCGTCATGGAGACGAAGATACTGCGCTGGACGGCTGGAGTCACGCACATGGACCGCGTTCGAAACGATGCTATTCGGCAGAAGTTCGGTGTCGCGCCGATAGCCGACAAGATGCGCGAAGCTCGCTTGCGATGGTACGGCCACGTTCTGCGTGGAAAGGAAGACAGCGTCCGCAAGATAGGCCTTAACTTCGAGGTAATAGGAAAGCGGCCTAGAGGGCGCCCGAAGCAGCGCTGGTTAGATACTTTACATGCGGACTTGAAGATTACTGGTGTTTACCCTGATCTAGCGCTGGATCGGGAAAGGTGGCGTGATAAAACCAGAATAGCGGACCTCGCTACGATGCGGGACAAACGCTGAAGAAGAAGAAGAATTGGAAAGCTTATATTTATAGCTGATATTTTTGTTGCTGAGGAGGCATGAAGAGGCAGCTTTAAAAATAGTTTCTTTTCTATACTCTAACTTGAGTAAGGTACCGATTAAGCTGCTTAATCTAGGAAGAGCTATGGGGAAACCTCATTACATTAAAGGTGAAAAATCAGTTCTATTATATTGTTTCGTATATAATCTATTCCTGTCTACTATAATTTCTAGATCCAAAAAATTACATATTTTATCGTCATGGTTGGTTTTAGTTAGAATTAAACAGTTTTTGTATGTATTATGTAAAATATTTTCAACATAACTGTTTTCAAAATTATGTATAATTAATATGTCGTCCATATATCTATAAGGTTGGAAGACTTTATTAAATGGAAAACTGTTAGATGAAACCTTATATTCATATAAACACAGTGTAAGATCAGCTATAACTGGACTGGCATTACCTCCTTGAGGAACGCCTTTAATTTGTTCATAAGTAGAATTACCAAGTCTACAGTAGGCATTTTTTAATAAGAAATCCAACATTTATATTATATCCTCTTTTTTGTATGTTCTGTACTTATTATTTTGAGAAGGTGAATCGCTATAGAATGTTTTGTAACTGTTTACTAACAAAAAATTCTTGTTGGCATTTTTAAAGCAAATATTTATGATTTCTGTAATATTTTTAATAACTGCATTGTGCGAAATATTTATGAACATGTCTAAGAAATCTGCTGCATAAAGGTTAAGGTTTTCTTTATTAAGTGAGCATATTTCTCTGGAAATATTAATGTCATTAATGGACCAAAATTTTTTTATACCACCGCTATTACATAAAACAATGTAGGCATAGTTTTTAAAATGACTTCTAATATGAGAAAGAATAATAGCTAATTCAATGGCAAAAGGTTTGACACTACTGTTTGAAGCCCCTGTAATAAATCTAAACTTAACTGGATTTTTATGAAGCTTAGGAATACAATAAATTAAAAAATATAATACTATTATAATACTATTAAAATAATAATACTATTATTCGCAGGATTCAAATTATTATTTATGATACATTTATTACGTTTGTTTGTTAACTTTTCAATATCTATGTATTTGTGAATATATACCTTTTCAGATACATGGTTACTTATGTTATCTATCTCATTATTAATAATATTATAGTATAATCTTTTACAGACGATGCCATAGTTTGAAGATGCCTTATCTCTTCTTCTCTTCTTCTTCTTCTACTGAGCGTTTAGTCCCGCGCAGTCGCAGGTTCCGCTGTTCTTGTGATCTGTCGCCACCTCATCCTATCAAGGGCGTCATCTGCCGTGGCGCCGACTTCGTCGAGATCTCTCTTGATGACGTCCTTCCATCTTTTCCTTGGGGCTCCTCTCGGACGCTTTCCGGGTGCCTCGAAATCTAGGGCCAACCTTGTGGGGTGATCCACTGGTCTTCTGAGGACATGAATACCACCTCAGGAGCTGCTCTCTCATCTTCAGCTGGATCGGGGCTGTCTTCATCACCCTTCTAACATCCTCGTTTCGCACCCTGTCCCGACGGGTCCATCCACATGCCCACCTCAGCATCCTCATCTCCGCCGCGTGCAGTTGTCGCTCCTGCGCCTTACCCAGGGCCCAGCACTCACTGCCGTAGAGGAGGGCAGGCCTCACAACTGTTCTATAGAGCTTGCCTTTGAGCGTCCTGGAGCATCTACGGTCGCAGAGGATCCCTGTGGACTTCCTCCACTTGAGCCAGGCTGCGTTTATCCGTCTCCTGACCGCCTGGTCCACACTTCCTTCCTCGGATAGGTCACTTCCGAGGTAGCGGAATTCTTCCACCTTCTCGATCGTTTTCCCTTGGCAGTCTAGGATCGATCCAGCGCACTGCTCAGAGCTGATGAACTTCGTCTTCTTCACGTTCAGCCGTAGGCCGTTGTCTGCGAGGGCTCTCTGCCACAGCTGCACCTTCTCCTCCAGTTCCTCCTGGTTGTCGGCAACTAGGGCGATGTCGTCCGCGTAGAGGATCGTTCTGAGAGGGCCTTCCTCAAGGGAGTTCACTATAGAGTCAAGCGTCAGCAGGAAGAGGAACGGGCTCAGAGCCGACCCTTGGTGTACCCCCACTGTGATGTCCACTTTCCTTGTTACCCTGTGTGGAGTTCGTATCGCCGCTTTCGAGCCCTCGTACATGTCCCTTATGACCGTGATCAGACGTTCCGGGACACCCCTTCCTCGAAGGGCATTCCAGATTACGGCCCGAGCTAGCCTGTCGTAGGCCTTCTCCAGGTCCAGGAATGTCAGGTAGCAGGGTTTTCGCTTCTCCCGATATTTCTCCATCACCTGACGAGCGATGAAGATGGCATCTATGGTGGACCTCTCCGGCATGAAGCCCCACTGCACCTGGGAGATGGGTACCATCTCCCTCAGCCTTGAGTCGACCAGTCGTTCGTAGATCTTCATCGTGTGTGAGATCAGTTTGATCCCTCGGTAGTTGGAGCATTCGGAAGCGTCTCCCTTCTGCTCGAAGATGGGGACTATGGTGCTGTTCCTCCAGTCATCCGGCATCTTACCTTCTTTCGTGATTCTGTTGAGGAACTGCGTCAGCCAGTTGATTCCGAGGTCCCCGAGCACCTTCCAAGCCTCTACTGGCACACCGTCCGGCCCTGCTGCCTTTCCGAGTTTCATCTTCCGTATGGCCTTGCGAACCTCTTCTTGCGTCCAGGGTGGGATGGGTCCTTCCGTTGGCTGTTCTTCCTCGGCCTCCCGACGAGGGAACTCCTCGTTCAGAAGTTCCTTGAAGTACTCCTCCCATCTCTCTCTGACCTCGACCGGCTTCCGTAACACCCTACCGTCAGCACTCTTCACAGTCTTCACTACTCGAATGTCGAGGCTAGCTCTATGAGGCGCCTTGGCCACGCGGATGGCGAACTTCTCTCCCTGTGGCTCGTCCAGCTTCTCGTATAGGGCATCCATTTTCGCGTTCTTTGCCTTCGCTACAGCTGTTTTTGCCAGCCTCTTCAGCTTCCTGTAGGCTGTGAGATGCTCGGGTGCCCTCGTCTTCTGCCACAGCTTGTAGGCCTCCTTCTTCCTTTTCACCGCAGCCTACACCTCTTCGTTTCAGAACCATGCCGATTTATCCCCTCTGGTTCCTCCCTTTGTTTCTCCCAGGGTTTCCTTGGCACATCTCAGGATTGTTTGGGCTACCCTCCTCCAGGTCTCATTCACGGACCAGCTGGATCTGGAAGGCCTGCTTCGAGCACTGCCCTTCGCAGCTCGTTCCGCTCTGAACCCCCCCCCCTCGGATCCTGGGTTCCGTCCTCACTTTGGGCCTGGTAGGTAGAGGTATGCTAAGGTCGGCTACCAAGGGTCTATGCTGTGATGCCACGTCTTCTCCCGGAATGACCTTCACATTCCGGACTGTTTTCAGGGCAGCCCTTCGAACCCATATGTGGTCGACTTCCGTCCTTCTTCCTCCGCTAGCATAGGTCACCTTCTGGCTCTCCCTCTTCGCGAAGAAGGTGCTACAGACAGCTAGGTCGTGGGCGATAACCAGATCCAGAATTCGTTCTCCATCCGAATTTATCAGGCCGATCCCTTTACCTCTATGAACCCTTTACACTCCTCTTCTGCCACTCCCCACATACCCGTTCGTGTCCCCTGCTATTGAGAGGTAGTGGCCTTCTGGTACGGACCTTATGGCTTCCTCGAGCGAAAGGTAGAAGTCATCCTTGTCGTGCTCGGAGCATCCGGTCTGCGGAGCATAGACAGACATGATGGTCCAGTAACCCTCCTTCGTGTCCAGCCGCAGTGGCGTGATGCGGTCGTTTATTCTTTAGACAGCCGCTACTGAATCCTTGAGGGACTCCGCGACAGCTATTCCTACCCCGTTCCTCTTGGTGTCCTCTCCGTTGTAGTACAGCTTGACCCCTTCTCCGATCTCCCTGGCTTTCGCCCCTTTCCATCGCGTTTCCTGCAGAGACAGGACTTGTATCCTTCTGCGCTTCATCAGGTCAGCCACTTCCCTAGATCTTCCGGTCAGCGTTCTCACATTCAGAGTTCCCAGTCGAACTAGCTTCTTTAGCCGAGGTCGTTCGGCCCTCGGTAGCCCTCGCATACTGACCACAGAACTCGGGCGGGGGTTCTGTGCACCACTTCCGGGTAACGTCCTAGCCTTTACACTGATTTTATTGCGACTTGTGATCATGGTTTTGTGACGAGGTTTCTCCATCAGCCGGCCTGTTAACCTGGGCCTGACGCTGGAACCGTTGTCATTTTTGCAATTTTTGCAGGGCATGGCGTGCCGGAGCCGGGAGTCGAATCTGTGACCGTTTGTGCATGAAACTACACTACTAACCACTAGGCTAACTCGGCTCTTGAAGATGCCTTATCTAAAGGGCATAAAATGAAATATTTTTTAACGTAATCAAAAATAGAGCTGTTTATCTTTTTTAAATATTTATCACTTGTTTGTTAATATATAAGAGAGATCTATGCTTTCTGCTGTGGAAGAACATTTTTTGACTATCTGCAATTGATTTTAATATTTCAGTGCCGAGTCTGTAGCGATTTCGAATTTTTGTTAGAACTTGTGTGAACAAATTGTGCCAAATTAGTTTGACATCACAAAAACTGAAACATGGAGGAGGCCTTTATTTAGTTCCTTTATTCAAAAACTCATAAACTTCTAAATTTTTAAAAATATCAATATTTCCAGTAACTACATGATTATAATATGGATCTACAAAGGATCTGTACTTATCACAAATGCATGGGGGATTACTTGCATTATTGTTACCAATGCTACGTAAAATTTTTTATAGTTGAATAGTTTTTTTAGAAATGGGTTCTTGGTACTGATATACTATTCGAAACGGTTTGTAAGGTTTATCTGTATCTTCTTTAATTAAACGGACTATTTACTATCATTAATAATTTTATTTATATTAAATGAATCAAGAATTTTATCATAATATGGCATTCTAAGATTAATAGAATCATTATTGGTTGGTTTTTGGTTGAGAACATTGGTATAATTGAAATTGAATTAACATAATGAGCTAAGTAACAGAATTTGCTTTTCTTTGGAGATATATAATGATTCTATGTTGTTAATAGTAATTGATAGTAGAGTTTTAATATATCGTTTAGTTTTTGATTTAAGGAATTTATAAACATCAAAGCCATTTTGACTGAAGTTATTAAGGAAGTACACAGTTTCGTTTTTAATGTCATTGAAGTCCAAATGTTTGGTAGATGTCTTTTTATGTTTTTTGCCCCTATTTGAACGATTTGTAAGTAATTGTAGGTTAAAAATGGATGATTGAGTTTGTGTGAGAGAGGATTAGAAATATGGGTTATATTACCATAACTTTTAATGTTGTCATTAAAGCCAAAGGGATATGCAATCATTAAGAGCTTGATCAAAATAGTTCTTTTTCCTTAAGTATGTTGATGTCTTTGTTTTCTTGGAGATTATCCAGAATAGTGACCTTAAATTCTTTACAAGGACAAGTACTATCAAAATGTTTATAGAATAATTTTTTGTTTTTATGTTTGTATATATTACTAATGTGCTCCTTTACTCTAATTTTCAATTTCCTTGTAGTAATACCAACACATTCCTTACCACAATCTGAACAAGAAAGACAATAAACAACATTGGAAGACATACATGTGGCGGATCCTGTCTTATAGGTCCTAATTATGCAGTTAGTAGTAAAACAATCTATACTGTTATTAGTATTTGTAATTGCACATATTGCACATTTTTATTACATTTTTTACCCATTGTGGAGTAACCAAAGTTTTCCAGGTTGTACTTGCCGTTAACCTTACGCTTAAAAAAGCGTTTAACCTGAAAATAATGGGCATGGGAAGTTGTGCTTGAATTGGTTTTTGGCCTGTATCAAACGTGTAGAACGGCCTAGTCCTATACAAGTGGGAAGGTTACTTCTTAACCCTAAAGTGCGGAGCTCGCCCTGTTTCTGTGGTGTGTTCACCAACCGAGGGTTAGCAGATCAGGATCACCATGCGGTCAGTTGCCTTTCCTACTAACTGAGCCGCACACCACGCAGTTGTTCCGTAGGGAGCCGATTGGAGGTTAGGTGGGTATAAGGTCAATGTCATACCATTGCTTTTCGCTAGCGAAGGCGATGGACAACTAACACAATTGGGGAAGGGAACGAATCTACGTTGTGGAGGGGCAGACGCGTGTAGCAGTTGTCTGACCCACCGCTAGCGAGGCCTCGCTAGCGGGATGTCATACCTTCGAGCGATACGGCATCGCTACCGGTGCGACCGCGTCGCTGAGCTGAGCTGAGCGTCGGCTAGCATCGGTAGCGATAGCGATGCTACCCCATCAATCTCCCGCGTTTTCATTATTTTTTTAATTTCCTCGCGGCGCAAATAGGGCCGGGGGATCACAATGTAGCACAGCCCTATTTGCCTTTTGAAACCGGAATTTATTGGCAACAATGGTGTGTTCTAGCCCTCCCACTCCGGACCCAATTTCCGTCTTCCTCGATTGTTTTTCTGGCTTATTGGTTTCGTTCGTTTGCGCTTCGATTCGCCTTAGTTGTGATGCTTAATTTCAGAGCTATCAACGCAGCCCGTAGCCGGCCAGAAGGACGCTGGCCGGCTATGGGCTGCGTCGATAGCTCTGAAAATAATGCATTCAGTAATAGATGATTATTCCAAATTATACGTAAGCGAGAACAACGACAATTACTTCAATACCAGTAAAAACTAAGAGCATTAAAAGACGAGAAAATAGTGCTCTAATCAGCTGAGATTTGAAGCGTCTGCAGAGCAGACGACGCAGCTGCACACAACGCTATTAACTGAGCGCCTATTCGCCAGCTTCACGCTAGCGAAGTCTCGAAGCGAAGCCCTTCAGGCATGACCCTTCAGGCAAAACTGAGGCCGACAACGGGTGCCGGGAGATTCAAATGTGGGGTTCGATTTTTACTTAGCATTTAGGACTCCCCCCTCCCCTTTTCGGAGGAGATTTGGTTCCATGTTTTTAATTTTTAGCTGATTTTGTATCTCAAAATAAGTTCCTTTCTCCAGGTGTAAATCCGACGTTCGAGAGAATAGCGCGGCTTGGTTTCCTGAAGGAGACATCTTAAGAATGTGGAATTTCTATATCACCTGTATCACCTGTCGTCCCGTTGATCATCGACTTGCTCGAGCGGGCGCCAGCAGCGTCTCCATTCGTCCCTGTCGCGTGCCAGAGTGGTCCAATGGATCCTCCTTGCTCGAGGGACACGAAGAGCGTCATATCGGTCGTTCAGGGCTTTCACGAAGAAGTCCGACCAACGCGTTGGTGGGCGTCCTGGTGTTCTTTTGACATCCCGCGGAATCCAATCTGTGACGACTCTCGTCCAGCGGGTGTCTGCGAATCGCATTACGTGGCCGGCCCACCTAATTTTCGACGACTTGGCCCACGCAACAGCGTCTCTGATCTTCGAACGTCGGCGAAGCTCGGAACTCCGAAGGCCTTCTCTCACTTGCGTGAGTCGTGTCACTCCGAGCATCGTCCTCTCGATTCCACACTGCGCGACGCTGATCGCGTGTTCATCCTGCTTTCGTATAGCCCAGGTCTCTGAGGCGTATGTTAGGGCAGGAAGAACAGTGGAGTCGAATAGGTGGGCACGGAGTCGGACGTTCTTCGTCTTCTTCGCGACTTCTTCGACGCTCTTGAAAGCTTCCCAAGCCGCTCGTTTCCTCCTGCTCAGCTCTGGTGCTAGGTCGTTGGCCATGTTGACTTCGCGACCCAGATACACATAGCTGGAGCATTCGGAGATGTTCGTTCCGTTGAGCGAGAATGGGGCATCAGAAACCCATCCGTTCTTCATGAACATCGTCTTCGTAAGATTCAGCTGCAGTCCAACGCTTCCACATACACGATCGAAGTCGGCCAGCATTCGTTCCGCCTGACTGATGCTCGGTGTTATGAGCACGATGTCGTCAGCGAAGCGAAGATGGTGCAGTTGCCGGCCGTCGACCTTCACTCCCATCTCTTCCCATTCTAGTTCGCGCATGACGTTTTCGAGAGTGGCGCTGAAGAGCTTCGGGGATATGGTTTCCCCTTGCCGAACCCCTCTCTTCACGTCGACGACGACGTCGTTGTAGAATGGTGAGATCTTGGTCGTGAATCCACTGTACAGCTCTCGAAGGACCCTGATGTACTGAGTAGGAACGCCCTGGGTGAGCAGGGCTTCCATGACCGCTTCAGTCTCGACGGAGTCGAATGCCTTCTTCAGGTCGATGAACGTAAGGCACAGCGGCAGCTTGTACTCTCGCGACACTTCGATGAGCTTCGTAATGGTGTGTATGTGGTCGATCGTGCTGAATCCTCTCCGAAATCCTGCTTGTTCGCATGGCTGTCCTTCGTCCAGCGTTCTACTAATCCTATTCAGGATGACTCGAGTGAACAGCTTGTAGACTACGGACAACAGGCAGATCGGGCGATAGTTGCCAATGTCGTGCACGTCTCCCTTCTTGTACAGCAAAACGGTCTTGCTGGTCTTCCGCTGAGATGGAACCTTGCATTCGGACAGTAGCGTGTGAAGAGCCGCGCCAAGGTGTTGATGAGCGCTGGCGGGAGGTTCTTCAGGTGTTCAGCTCTGATCCTGTCAGAACCGGGTGCTGTGCGTTTCTTCACCGACGAGATGGCGTGTCGGATTTCGGAAGAGAGAACAGAGGGGACGACGTATCCATCCTGCGGAAGATGGCATGGGGGCAGGTGGACGTGGCTATCGAAGAGATCGGAGTAGAAGTCGTGGATGACTTTCTCCGTGGTCCTTCTGGAAGAGGTGATGGTTCCGTCAGGACGTCGGAGAGCGGTCATCTTGGTCTTGAAGTTGGCGAAGTTCCGGCGGGCATTGCGGATGCTCAGCCCTGCCTCTGCTGCTTCAGCCAACACTTCCGCCCTTCTCTCTTTGAGATCTTCCTTTATCGCCGCTCTGCATAGCTTTGCAAGCTCGGACGTCAGTTGGTAGTTGCCTGACGCTCGTGCTGCTCCACGCTGGCGTATCAGCTCAAGAGTTTCCGGAGACAGGCGTCTCTTGGTGGTCTTTAAGCTCTCGGCTCCCTTAGCACTATCGTGGAGATGGTGCACGAAGCGACCGTATTCCTCGTCGACGTTGTCCATGACGGCATCTTCCCAAAAGCCGACAAGAGAGGTGTAGAGATCCCAGTTGATGGTCGTTCTGGGATTCCTCTTCTTGAACTTCGCGGCCTTCTCTCCTTGACGCGAAAAGCGGAACCTCGCGCGAAGGAGGCGGTGGTCCGATCCCGTGTAGAACTTGGGGACAACGGAGACATCGGTCAGGCAATACTTGCGATTGAAGATGATGTGGTCGATCTCGTTGTGGAACTGGCCACCGGGGGATTCCCAGGTCCATCGTAGGGAGGGAGGCTTCTGGAACTGCGAGTTTCCATGGATAGTCTTGGTCGACATGATAAACTCAGACAGCCTTTCACCTTGCTCGTTCCACTCCAAACCGTGGGTTCCGATGTGAAGTTCTTCCGGCGAACTTCGTGGCCCGATCTTGGCGTTGAAGTCGCCGACGATCACCTTGTAGAAGGTGTGATCTTCCTTATAGAACTTCTCCAGCTCCACGTAGAAGGCCTCGACGTCTTCGTCGTCGTAGTCGGATGTTGGGGCATACGCGACGAACACAGTCAAGGCTGGCACGGAGCCACATCGCTTCAGTCGCACACGTCCGATTCGGCTTGTCATAGACTCGTACGAATCGATGTTTATGGCCAAGTGCGTGTTGACGAGGACACCAACGCCGCCTACTCCCCTGCTTCCGCATGTTCCGAGGAACAGTTCTTCTCCGGAGTCGTAGGCGGCGTGTAGGGGGTGGTGTCTTCTCGTCTCGGTCAGTCCGATGACGTCGTACTTGATCTTCCTGGCTTGCATCATCAGGTCCTCGACGGATGCTTCCGACGCAAGCGTGCGGGCGTTGTAAGTACAGATCGTCATCCTAGTCCTTCTCAGTTTGCGCAGCCTGGTTAGGCCCTGAGATTTTAGCAGCCTCTCCGTACTCGTCCTTCCCATCGCTGCAGAAATGGGGGCTCTTTCGGGGTCAGGGGAATGAGGCCCTTTAGTGCTGCTGTGTTTGACTGGAATACAACACGGGTAGCTAGTCAGGCTCTGTCGTGCGGGCGGGGTACTCCGGGCAGCCAGCCAGACTGCCCGAAGGGACGGGGCGAGACTTAAGGCGGCCTCGAATCGCCTTACATGTACTCCCAGTCTACCGAGTGCAAGCTTTTGGCCGAGCCGACACAGTTACAATCCGCACAGTCACGGACACATCCACGCACACTGTGCACGAACATGCCGCTCCCACGCACAAGGAACGCATCGACCCGACACAGCAGGAGCAAGGAGTCCATCCCCTGCATCCCACCTGCGTCTCTGGGCAGTACACGGTCGATTTGGTTCGCGTTTAATTCCCCTATCCACCACCCGGGGACGCGCCACGTGGCCCTGCGACAAGCTGCCCGAGATCCCTCTTAACAAGAGAGCCCGAAGGCTCTCTATCGAGGGAGATCCGTGGGAATTTCTATAAAGTTATATAAAAGCTTTGAATGCTGTTCGTTCTGCGGTAAAAAATAAAGGTCTTTCTGGAGCTGCTTTCAAATCAGTCAGCACCGGTTAAACTTTTTTGGCAATTTTGGCAGAATGCCATGGCACGACACATATTCTATTAGGTTTGTTTTTTAACCTCTGGTGGTTTTGGCTGATCCACTTCCAACGATCAGAATTTTTTTTTCATGCTCACCGAATTCAGTAGACGTGAGCACCAGTCGAGTCAACACACTTTTCCAGCGCTGCACTAGTTGACTAATTCCATCAGCGAAAAAGCTGGGCGGTCGAGATGCGACAAATTCTACCTGCATGATCATGCTTTTGCGTGATCCTGATTCGCGAAGGTTCTACCAGCAAGGAAGCTTTGAAAGTGCTTAAAGAGGTGGTAGTCGGTTGGCGCCACGTTTGATGATTATGGCGGATAGGGCAGAACTTCAACTCCTAGTCCGTTTAATTTCCGCATGATGATTGGCGAAACGTGTGGGCGTGCGTTGCCGTGCAAACCGACGATGGGACCTGTTGACCAGTGCGGGCTGCAACTCACGCAATTTTCGGTTTCGATTTCGTCTACGATCGACGGCTATTCTCTACCCACTGGTATACCTACGATGTGGCGGGTAAGACTTATCATGAATGTCTCATCGTGGGCACATCTACCACCTATACCCCGCATACCTGCTGGTGTAAGGGTTGATTAATACGGCCCCAGGGCTCGAAAATTGGTAGAGTGCCACTTCACCTGACTTGTCTCTTTGAGGTGGCAAAAATTTACTTCCGTGACAAGTCAAAGCATCGGCAGTGACTCCGTGATCGATTCGAAGAGGGCTTCAAAAATCTTTTTACAATGTAAAGATTGTGGATCTTAAAAGGCACTTGAACTACCATTAGCAATTAGCATCAAGGTTTAATAGAGAGTACAGCTTGAAATATGCCATTTCTTCAGGCTGAAGAAATGTGCTGTGTCGTGAAATTCTGCAAAGACACACAAAAAATTGAACACGTCCTGATTTATTCGAATATCGCCGTAGAAGGTATTTATTGTAACTTTAGAACAACCAGTATTCAACAGCTTATTAGTTCCAGTCTCATATTCATAACATGCCTCCTTCGGCAAACGAACCTGCGCACAACTCTCCACACTGTCGAAGCGACACCTGGTAAGAGCAACTTATTCAGGAGAACAAAGGTCACCTAAAAAGCAGAAAAAATTACGAGACGTTCCCCTATTACCAATTCACAGCACATCTCCCGTGTTGCTAGGAGCGATAGAAGTTCTTCCTGTTGTCAGAAGGAGCAGCTAGTTCGCAATCGACCGCACTCGCCCTACGTCCTGCGGCGTGTTCTTGAGGAGAATAAGCACGACCTCAGGGGTAGAGTTCCTTATGCCATGCATGGGATGAAGTGAGAAGTGCGTCATGGAAACGAGAACACCGTTGTGCATCAGGATTAACAAACACCCAGGCGTCCGTAGAAGGGCGCAAAGATCGGCTCCTGTTGGCGCGTCCACTCTCGCACGTGAGCGTAGCGTTTCTGCGCAGAGACGCTCGAAGAATGGTGAATCTCGTCCTGAAACTCCGAAGTAATCGCAAAGACGAGTGCATGGCTGTGGCGGAAGAATTGGCACTCTTTGTCAGTATCTGTGAGTGCTGACCTACTATGTCATACCCTAGGATATCCTTGTGTTGGGTGGTCCCTCGAGCTTAACTAGGGTTTCGACCTCCCATGGAACTTCAAGTTGAGACCTGGATCATTAAAAAGAGCTCGGAATGCTGATTACGAATATGGGTGTCAAAATTGTAAAATGAAACTCCTGAGCGAGTAATGGCCTGCCGAAACCACAGGCTGGCTGTACGACGCACCGGGCGCGAAAGTAGTGAGTCATCAGGGCTCTGTAAGAAGGCCGTGCCAGCTGTGGCGGTAGCGCAGTGGTAGTGCTCACACTCGTCGGGTTCGACTTCGTTGGTTCGGTTCCCGTTGCTGCCCGTTTTTTTTGCAAATCATAATTTATCTTCGAAATAACCTCTTCTTCTGAATTATGACACATGTCTGATTAGATAGCCTGGAAAACTACCATACACGTTTGTAAAAATGCTTTAAGGCAAAAAATCGTTATGCGACATTTTTCTTCACTATTTTGCTCAAATAGAGTCTAAATCATATATTGAATAACTAGAAGTATCTTTAACAACCTTGGCATTCATGGAACAAAGCAAAAAAAAGTGTGAAGTAAAAAGGTGTGTAGAATGAGGCAGAAGAAAATGTCGTTGATCTACTGCTTCAATCACTATGTCCTTTTCACCAGCAAAGGTGATGTCCATTCTTCTCGCTGAATTCGGGGTGCCGGAGTAAACAAAAATGTTACCATAGGAGTTTTTTGCCCTCAAGCAATTTTAAAAACGTGTATGGTAGTTTTCCCAGTTATTTAATCAGACACGTGTCATAATCCAGAACAAAAGGTAATTTCGAAGTTAAATTATGATTTGCAAAAAAGCATGCAGCAACGAGAACGGAACCAACGACGTCGAACCCGACGAGCGTCAGCACTACCCCTGCGCCACCGCCGCAGCTGGCACGGTCTTCTTACAGAGCCCCGATGACTCACCACTTTCGCGCCCGGTGCGTCGTACAGCCAGCCTGTAGCGAGGCCTCCGATTTTGGCAGGCCATAACTCGCTCAGGACTTTCATTTTGCAAATTTGACACCCATATTCGTAATCAGCATTCCGAGCTCTTTCTAATGATCTTGGTCTCAACTTGAAATTCCATGGGAGGTCGAAACGCTTCCATAGTAAGTGTATTCACCAATGTCGCCCTCAGTCTGACGGTAAGTGGGGGCTCGCTCTCTAGTACAGTAGTTGGCCTTCTCGTTTCTCGTCTGGCCATTTCTCATCATCGCTTTTGTTCCATTCGCCCTTGAACCTCCCTCTTTGTACAATGAAATGGCCTTCGGGGAGCAGTTCCTCGAGTTCTATTTGGGTTTTTCAAGCGACCGAAGAAGGCGAAACTGCCAAAAGGAAAGCCGAATGAAGTGCTGTGACTACGTTGGTGAGCGGCTTTTCGCAGTCGATACTTAAACTGTGCGCACAGTGCAGCACACCTATCACATTCTGTCTCTGAAGGGAAGCGTCGAAAGACATGCAAAGTAGCAGTTGTTCAAATGGCTGCGCGGGCTAAAACTCAAATGGCAAGCAACAGTCTTCAGACAGACTCCGTCGTGTCGTGGTATGTGAACAGCCAAGTGGTTCAAAGTCGAGGGTTGGACTGGAGAGTCACTGTCTCCACGGACGGCATACTCAGTAAGTGGTAGTGGTTTATTTTGGAGAATCTCTCTGGAATCACCAATGCTTGTTGGTGCATAACGTCTTTGTATGTGTAGTAAACAGTTGTGATAAAGACAACAACATCACATTCTTCGTGACTCTTGCTATTGCGTTTACCACAGCTATTCGTAACACGCAAGTGTGCGCGATATACAGTGAAACGAAGCAGGAGAGTTGCGTAGAATAATGCAGTGCAAGGGGGAACAATTTCCTAGACGCAAATTCTTGGAGTTGTACAAATTATTACACATCTAGACCCTTTCGTGACATTGTCGGCTATGTCTGCTGTATTGCCGGATCGATAAGCTATTACCACAAATGCTGCCCAACACTCCTTGTATCCTCTATCTTTCGCAGACACCTAATTTCACTCTACATTAGGTTAAATAGCACTTCCTATATATCCATACTAGCGCCTGACGGGACTCGAACCCTCATCGCTTGCTGACCGGGCGGGAACGCCCTACGCCATTACACCACCGGCGCCGTTTGATCGACCGCAACATCCACTCCTCGATGGAACGACCAGCACTCAACCGTATATCGGGATGAGCCGGCTGTTGATATCAGCATGGGTCCAGTTGAGCTGATGCTCTTGATGGAAATGATTCAATTCACTTTCCCCAAGTCCCTGGTGGGAGGTACTGAGATTGCGAGCTGTTATAATGTTTTGTTGCGGTCAATCAGCGCCGTTGGTGTAGTAGCCCAGATCATTCTCGCCCGGTCACCAAGAGGTGCGGTTCGAGTCCTGCCGGGCGCTATACCTTCGCTCAGTTTTCCAGGTTCAATTCATTCTAGAGGCTCTGCAGCAAAGATGGATTTCTGAAGCAGCAGAGCGCTTCCTCCTAGTTAAAGAACTCGGAGAAAACCCTGTGTCTTCAGACATTTGGCCTCTCATGGAGGAGGATGGCGGCAGTTACGAGTGCGCCGTAGATGGCGGTATTATGGGCACTGCAATGATTCACGTCGAGCCAAAATCGGTGGGGCTATTTGCTTAAGCGTCCTGTCTAACCAGAACACTATCTCAACTTAGGTCGGAACAACCCAAGTGTTCTATGTGGGCAGAATCGGCTGTCTCTGGGAAATCACAAAATGCAAGTATCTCGACTTGAGTGCAACTCCGCACAAAGTTAGTGACGACGGAAGTTGGACCGCTGGCGGCGTTAAACCTCTGTCTCTGGCACAAAAGGGGGGGGGGTGCGGGCTCAAGTAGGGGTGGAGACAGCGATGACAAGTGAGCAGTGGGCGCAGTGGATAAAGAAGCGGCGTGTTGAGATGGAGTGGTTTGTAGTTCGACTCTCTTGTGAGGCAGTGTCTTCGCACTTCCTAAAAAAGCTGCCACGATCCACCAAAGCTCTATGCATTATTGATGTTGTGAATGTGATCACTATTAACCCTTTCGCGACATTGTCTGACGATGTCGTCGGACACTGTTTTGCCGCGTGTGACAATGTCCGACGACGTCGTAAAAATAGTTCATGGAAAGTTATCAGACATTTGATAGTACAGTTTTAATCACTGAGTCCACTAACATCTATGGTCAAGATGGTTCATGGCAAACTTCATCGGTTAACGTTTTATTCATATCTAACAATGCAAGAAATGACGCCATGGGACCCCATTATAAAAATACTTCATACTCAGTTTTTATTACTTGATGGTATAATATTACAGGGCGCGTGGAGCGCAGTCGGAGGAGGCGCCGGCTGTCGCCTGCACCCGATACAAGTTCCTGGTTCGGATTTCTCGCCCAGGACAATCAAGCCTTCCATCCCTCCGGGGTCGGTGAATTGGTACCAGAGTTGTCTGGGAAGGATAAAGCGCTGACTTGTTCACCGGCTGGCCGCCGCAACTCATTGTATGGCCAAATACGCATTCAATTCACCTCCACGACATCTCGTAGAAGTAGAATGCGTGGCGCATCCCAAAGGGGATTGAATAACGTCGTCCTTTATCCTTATCCTTTATGATATTACAAGCAGAGTTTGCTGGAACCTACATCTAACGTTGTCCTCAAAAATCTTCTTTGGTTAATGATATATTCATATCTATCTCGCGTTTCATATCTCGCGGCCATGATAGCCCGGAAAATTTATGCGCTCCTTCGGGCATTGTCCGACGACGTCGTCGGAGACTCGGCGCGCGAGAAAAACACGCGCTGTCGCACGCGGCAGCCACGCCAAAATCGCGCGTGTCGTGAACGGGTTAACACGTTGACGACCGCGCAAATTCCGCGCGTCGGGCCCGCGGGACCGCGCGTACAATACCGCCCGCGTCGCGCGGTCAAAAAGACGGCTTGCGACGGAAAAATCCGTCGCAAACCGTCGCGTGCTCATAACTTCTTTAATTTAAAGTTGTTTGAGAAACTTTTGGCACCGTTCGATTCGTCTTCTCGAGATCTACACAACCATGTACAAATCTTTACCAGCCCACCGCATTTTCGCCGTGGGTGGCCTAAAAATGACTAGAACAGGCTCTTGCGATTAGAGCACCTTATTTTCCAGGACGTGCATGTGACGTGCAGTGTTTTCGGAGTACCAAAAGCATGGCGTACATTGTCAGTGCTCTGTCATGCCTCGAATGCTCCGGGAGTGCGCCGTGCACAATGTATATAGAATCGAAACTATCAATCGAGTGGGAGAAAGCATGTTCACTCCGCTTCTATCTTCCCTTACTGGAAAATGCAAAGCCTTCAATACTGTTTCGAGCGGTTTGAAGGATTTTATCAAAAATTTCCATCCGCCCTAGTCGGGAGTTTCTCTAATCTATCTCGGCGAGACTTAAGTGTGCGCCGTGGGCAATCGTATGGAGATGAACCTATCAATCGAGTGGGTTCAACAACTGGTAGAGTGAGCGTTTGGGGAGTTCTATCATAAATTTCTAGCCGCCCTTCTAAAGAATTGCTCCAAGGCTGTCCAGAAAGACTTTGGAGAGAGCAATTCATATAAAATCGAACCCTTCAATCAAGGGGTGACCGCTTGCAAACTGCACGCGCGGGCGTGTTCGAAGCGCAGTAACTCTACTACTACTCTACTTCAGGTACTTCACGATGATATTCTCATAACTCCTCAGCTTCCTAAACTGCCTTAGCCCCAGCTGCTATTTTAGGGCGTCTTACTTAGCGGTTGAAGTTTCCTGAGCCCTCACCCAGATTTGAGTATTCGACACTCAACGGCGTGGTTCTGTTCAGCATGAAAAGCGCTATCAAACGGCACCAATTTCGACCGATTTTGAAAACATCGAATTTTTGACAATTTCCCATCGAGGGCGGGGGCGCTCCAGGCGGAGCCCGCACGGACGATGACGTCACCGAAAATCGATATTTTCGAAACTGGCCAAATTCCCTCGTCCAAAATCATTTAGAGGTTATTTGGGGCGCTGATTACGAATCCGGCGTTCGTTTTTGAAAATTCCGCCGATTTGAGTAGGTCTTGGATTTTCTTCTGGATAATTGGGGGAGGTCGAGTGTACGTTTGTACATGGTTGTGTAGATCTCGAGGAGACGAATCGAACGGTACCAACAGTTTCTCAAACAACTTAAAATTGAAGGAGTTATGAGCATGCGACGGTTTGCGACGGATTTTTCCGTCGCAAACCGTCTTTTTGACCGCGCGACGCGGGCGGTATTGTACTGCGCGCGTGTGACACGATAATTCGTCACCTTAGTTTAGTATAAATAGAATTTGCAAAACGCACACTACGAATTTGATATCCGTTCTTGAAATTTTGGTTCTGTTTTTGCAATATTCCCTATTTCTTTTCTTTTTCACAATAAGCTTCCCTCCCTTCTCCATTTTGATGGTCTAATTGGAGAATAATTGTTTTTGATGCAGATCTTGGACTGAAAAATTCTAGAATTGCCATCCGAAATCGCAGCCAACCGCAAGGAATCTAGCTGAGAGGACTGAGACCAAATGCAGTAAATGGAACAAATTCTGTTGTTTAGATTGCTTCCAAACGACTCATAGCTGTTGATTGTCGATTAAAACTGTTTTCTCTCCGGATCTTATTTTTGAAGTTGATCTTCTTAGTAACGTTCATCCAAGTCGTTGTAGTTTGTAATCATGCCTGTTTGTTACCTTTATTGAATGAAATCTCAAAAAAATGACTCTGATGTTCAATGGATACCATAATAGTCGATGCCATAATAGGTCGCCTCTGATATATTCCCACGTAGCCATGGACTCGTAACTTATCGTAATCCACCGAAATTCGAGAAGCGGATATCAGATTCATGATCAGCACCTCATATAACCCCATTCAGGGAGTTTGGACAAAGGTGGTGACAACACTAGTTATCGATATGGGTGGTAACCGGTCGTAATTTATCAAAAGGACATCGGTACTGTGTTTAGCGTCTTAAATAACCTCCCTAGGCAAGGTTTGGACGAAGGTAATGTCACTCTGATCGAAATAATACTGTCGCGCACCTTTGTGCGACACGGTCCGTGAGTGGCTTCAACCATCCACACTTACTGTAACCCGCCGTAATCAATCGAAATTTGAAAAAAGAGCCTCATGTAAATGGTCAGCGCCTCAATTAACCTTTCTGGACGAAATTTGGCAATCGAAATTTGGTCCTCAGCTTGAGTGTGAGACAAGGACATTCTTGCCGTCCTATCTTGCAAATTAGCAAATTATGCTCTTAACAGGGGTTGTTTTGGCGCACCTTTTGGAGAAGTTTGCTCCTTGCGGTAGCCCACGAGTTTCCCTAAACATGAGCAGGAGGTAGCCAGCAGTTTCTCTTTCGTCTTGCGGGCTGCGCTGGGAACATTGAGGTAGATGATGGTGAATGTACCAGCGGAGAATCAGAAAGGAGGATCCTTCATGATCAGTGGAGGAAGACGATGAGAAAAGCACTAGTCAACAGCGTAAATGTTTTCGCTTCGATGAGATGGAGGTGCCGAAGGAGAAGGTGAATTTTGTAATTTTGTCTTGTTTGGAATTTCGTTCTAGGGGATGAGGCAATTTTGCACTTCGCTCCATTGAAAGCGGCGCTCGCTCACACTCATTTATGAGGAGTACATTTCGATTCATTACGACTTCAAAATTTTTTCGCGTAGGGAGTTGCTATTTGAGGTGCTCGGGGACCTCGGAATCATCTGGCTGACGCAGTTCCTCAGCGGAATCAAGAAAGAAGATAAGATGCCGGGTGACTGGAGGAACAGCACAATAGTCCCCATCTTCAAGCAGAAGGGAGACGCTTCTGAATGCAACAACTACCGAGGGATCAAACTGATCTCACACACGATGAAGACCTACGAACGACTTGTTGACTTGAGACTGGAGGAGATGGTAGCCATCTCCCAGGTGCAGTGTGGCTTCATGCCCGAGAGGTCCACCACATACACTATTTTCATCGCTCATCAGGTGATGGAGAAATATCAGGAGAAACGAAAACCCTGCTACCTGGCATTCCTGGACCTGGAGAAGGCCTACGACAAGCTACCCCGGGCTATACTTTTGAAAGCCCCTCGAATGAGGGGTGTCCGGAACATCTGATCACGGTCATAAGGGAAATGTACGAAGGCTCGAAAACGGCGGTACGAACTTCACACGGGGTGAGTGGGAAAGTGGACATCACAGAGGGGGTACACCAAGGGTCGGCTTTGAGTCCGTTCGTCTTCCTGCTGACGCTTGACTCTATAGTGAACCACCTTGAAGAATGCCCTCTCCCGGCGCTCCTCTACGCGTACGGCATTGCCCTAGTAGCCGACAACCAGAAGGGCTGGAGGAGAAGGTGCAGCTGTGGCAGAGAGCCCTCGCAGGCAACGGCTTACGCCTGAACGTGAAGAAGACGAAGTTTGTCAGCTCTGAGCATGTGCTGGATTGATCCCAGACTGTCAAGGGGAAGCGATCGAGAAGGTGGAAGAATTCCGCTACCTCGGCAGTGACCTATCCGAGGAAGGAAGTGTGGACCAGGCGGTCAGGAGACGTATAAACGTAGCCTGGCTCAAGTGGAGGAAGTCCACAGGGATCCTCTGCGACCGTAGATGCTCCAGGACGCTCAAAGGCAAGCTCTATAGAACAGTTGTGAGGCCTGCCCTCCTCTACGGCAGTGAGTGCTGGGCCCTGGGTAAGGCGCAGGAGCGACAACTGCACGCGGCGGAGATGAGGATGCTGAGGTGGGCATGTGGATGGACCCGTCGGGACAGGGTGCGAAACGAGGATGTTTGGGCAGTGATGAAGATAGCCCTGATCCAGCTGAAGATGAGGACACAGTGCCCGAGGTGGTATGGACACGTCCTCAGAAGACCAGAGGATCACCCCATAAGGTTGGCCCTAGATTTCGAGGCACCCGAAAAGCGTCCGAGAGGGGCCCCATGGAAAAGGTGGAAGGACGTCATCAAGAAAGATCTCGCCGAAATCGGTGCCACGGCAGATGAACCCCTTGATATGATGAGGTGGCGACTAATCACAAGAATAGTGGACCCTGCAACTGCGCGAGACTAAACGATCAGGAGAAGGATAAGAGGGAGTTGATACTTGAGGCACTGATCACCCATCCATTGCATGGGTTGTGGGGTAATTCTCATCGATTTTCCCTAAATGCCCCTTAGTTAAAGCAACGATCACTGAAATGAGGTTCGTGGTCAAAATTTCGATTGATTACGGTGAGTTACGGTAAATATAGATGGGTAGAGTCACTCACCCATGCTCTTGCTGCGGTATACCACCGTAATCAATTGAAATTTCAAAAACTGACCTTACACAAGTGATCGGCGCCTTAAATAATCTCTCTAGCCTATATTTAGGCGAAGAAAGTCTTCCATCTCTGGAGTACCTGTGAGCCAAGTTTTCTTTCTGGCGTCCTTTTCCGTTGAGAATTTACATAGAGATCTTTGCCTGATTGTGGCTGCTATTTTTAAGAAGTGCAAGAATGCTGCACCACAGGGAGTCGAACCACAAACCACTCCGTCTCACCACGCCACTCCCCTCCTCACTGCGTCATCACTGCTCACTCGTCATCGCTATTTCCAGCGTATTCGAGCCCGCCCTCTTCGCACGGGCAGAGGGCTAACGCCGCCAATGGTCCAACTTCCATCGTCCGTAACTCTGCGCAGAGTTGTATTGGGGTCGAGATACTTGCATTTTGTTGTTCCCCAGAGAGATGCGATTCTGCGCATATCCAACACTTGGGCCGTCGCAGCCAACGTTGAGATAGTCTTCTGGTAAGTCAAATTCTGTCTCTTCTCTGGGAAACCACCCTGTTGCAGTTTAGGTGGCGGTTATTGGAGGCATTTACAACTATTTGTACGTCGCCATGTTCTACATTCCGGTTGGTATATATGCGTTCATCTTGATCAGCCGAGACTTTGGGAAACCACCGAGGAAGTCTAAAAGAGAAGATCGTATGGCAGCCTTCCTTGAAGAGCACGTGTTAAAAAATGGACAGGATGCGAAGGTTAGTGTATTAGCACATCACATGGCTTTCTTTACGATTATTAGTGCACGTTTAAAGCTGTACCTTAGGAAGTTCAAGGCAGGTCTGTCACAGGATAGCTTTCCAGCCTGACCATTGCCACGGCATTGATTACCATCCGTGCATTCGCTCGCATTGACCCATCCGTCATGTTGTTCACATAGTGGGAAAGTTTAGGAAAACATCGCCAAAGCAATTTATGGAAATCAGTTCGAGGAGAGGAAGGAGGAAGTGACAAAGTCCATAGCAGCTGGTGTCGCCCCAGGAGGTGTGTTGGTGTTGACTGCTTAGATCACCTAAATAGGGGTTTCCAAAAATGCTTCGCAGGCAGCTGTTGTCGTGATTCTTCGAAATTTACCCGCAGAAATTCTTTATTTTTTACTGCAGAAGGATCAGTATTCAAAACTTTGAAGGACTCATTTCTGTGCTTATGATATGTCTGTTTTTGCGTGCGAGCAAAGCTGCGCGCGTTCTTTAAAATTTAGAAGCTGCACCTGGAAAGAACATGCTACTAATGGTAAGATTTTCAAAAATCACATAAATCGCCTGTATCACCTGTCGTCCTGTTGACTATCAAATTGGTCGAACAGGCTCCAGCAGCGTCTCTGTTCGTCCGTCGCATGCCCCTTTAACAGATGCTCCTCGCTCGTGGGACACAAATAGCGTCATATCGGTCGTTCATGGCGTTCACGAAGAGGTACCACCAACGCATTGGTGGGCGTCCTGGTGTTCTCTTAACATCCGCGGAATTCAGTCGGTGATGGCTCTCGTCCAGGGGGTGTCTGCGAAGCGCATTACGTGGCCGACCCGCCTAATTTTCGACAACTTGGCCCACGCGACAGCGTCTCTGATCTTCAAACGTCGGCGAAGCTCGGAACTCCGGAGGCCTCTCAACTGCGTGAGTCGTGTCACCTCGAGCACCGGGGGGGGGGGGGTATCTTTTAAAACGATTATCGTCGCGTTTGCAGCGATGGATGCCGAGAAGCGCTGCGGCGGACGCGACAGGGCCGACACGCCGCAGACGCGACGACAGTCTATGTCGCCTGCAAATGGTGGCCGGTTGAGCCATGGATTCGGAATAGGGCTGTAGTTTCACGTTCCATGTAGATTTAAGGATGAAATCCTACCATTTTGGTACGTCTTCCGACTCCTTTCTCGTAGTGCCGGGAGACAACGTCTAATCTCTATTTAGTTGCCTTTTCTTTTTGGAGAGAAAAGCTCTCAAAAGTTCCTCTTGCACTATTATGCTTACACTTTCTTTCATATTTCATGTTTATGCCTTATTATGTTCATTTAGAGGCGCTTAGCCGGCGTCACCCGGCTAAGCGCCTCTAAACCGCGGCGGTGGTCGCCGCCCGCGCGACGAGGTCAGTGCGGCGGCCGGAGTGGACCTCGCGCTGAGCGGCATTAGTCGCCGCGCCGCACGAACGGATCGCTTTAATATATCGCACCCTCGAGCACCGCCCTCTCGATTTCACACTGCGCGACGCTGATCGCGTGTTCATCCTGCTTTCGTTCTGCGGAGTATGTTAGTGCATTAAGAACGGTGGAGTCGAATAGGTCGAATAGGTGAGTACGGAATTGGACGTTCTTCGTCTTCTTCACGACTTCTTCGACGCTCTTGAAGGCTACCCAAGCCGCTCATTTCCTCCTACTCAGCTCTAGCGCTAGGTCGTTGGTGCTCTGGTTCGCTAGCTCTTCAGCACCACCCTCGAAAACGCATGTTTTTCGAGGGTGGTGCTGAAGAGCTTCGGAGATATGGTATTCCCTTGCCGAATCCTTCTCTTCACATTGATGACTGCTTCGTTGTAGAAAGGTGAAATCTTGGTCGTCAATCCATTGTACAACTCTCGAAGGACTCTGATGAGCTGAGTAGGAACGTGTTCGCCCGACGGTGACTGCACTAGAAGAATAACAGCTCGCCCTATCACAATACGTGACGCCACGCGGTAGAATTAGGAATAAAACGGCCAGAACCGTCGAGACGAAGCCTCAAACTTGGATAATTAAACCTTTATTATGAATAGAAAACAGCATAACAAGAACGCAATTAACACAACAATAAAATACAAGATCAATACCCTAAGGATGATGATGATTACTGACTGTGGCCTCCCGGCTTCCAACGTGGACGGCTCCCAGGACAGGAAAAGATGATCAGAACCATCACACCTTGTCTAGATCAGACCCTCGCTCCCTTAAGTGCTCGTTCACCCTTTAGACCTGCTTCCCTCCAACTCTTAGCTCGAGTCCCAACCGCGCTCCCTTACTCGGTCGTCTCCCAGAGTCCTAGCGCTCCCCCAGCTCAGTCGCCGGACCTGCGAAGACCCCAGAGACCCCAAGCGAAAAGTGACAAGAATAGAGAAAAGAAAAAGGCCGACCAGCGGCCGACGACGGCAGTTCACTGCCTCGCGCTGCCTTCCATCGACACTCGCTTCCCGCCAGGACGGCATCGACCTGAACGATTGTCGATGGGTCACGTTAGTTGACCACGAGCTCCTCGAGAAACGGCTCTGCCGTCGATGCCGGTGCGCTCCCCCGACCGATTGCCGATAGGTCAAGCCCTTGATCACGCGAGGGCTCAAAAGGGGCGAAATGAAGGGGTTAATAAAGGTCGGCTTTGCCGACACTCCCGCCCGCCAGAGGTTTGTTGTTCCAGGAATTAAAAAAGGGCAGGCGAACGCTTTACAAGAATATGGCTTTGCCGACAAATTCGCCAGAAGACGGCTTCATCAACAGTTTTGCAAGAAGACGGCTTTGCCGTCACTCCCGCGCACATTAGAGTATTGTAATAGGTTTTGTTACAGGTGGGCCAGCTCCAGTTGGCAGTGCTGGATATCGTTTTCCAGTTGATCAAGCTACCTTTTTGCTTCCTGCAGCCTTATCGGAATGCTGCATAGATGCAATGATGTTTGTCGTCTTTCGGCTTGCAATCTGCGAAGACGGTGTTTTTCGCTTTGGAACAGTAGAAGCATTCATTGTTCACATAGGCACAGTAGCCTCTTCGTTCGCAATGTTCCATGCAGCGATGACATCGTCCGCGCTTCCTAACAATTCGACGGCGTTCATCGCCATCCGTAACCACCGGGCAGGAATCCGAATAGTGGCAACCGACTTTCCTGCAAAACACGCACTCCATCGTTGAGCAAATGCCTGGCGACTGCCATACGTGTTTCCTTTCGGGAATGGATCTTAAGCCTTTTCGTATGGCTCTCGCCCTTTCCTTGAGCTGCTTGAGTCGCTGTCGAAGGAACACTATTCTCTGCTGGCGTCTTTGTTCTGCTTCGCCTTCTAGATGGTGTTCCTTTATCAGTTTCACTCCTTCTTGGGAGTTCTTCTCCGAATTGTCCACGTCCTGTCGGTGGACATTCATTTCTTTGGTGATGCGCTCCCCATATGCTTGATCGTCTGCGGGGGTTTCTCGGATCTTATTTGCTTCCTTCTGTTTGTCGAGACAGTCGATCTGGTTCTCGAGCTCCTTTATTCTTTCCTGCAGCTGCTGCACCTGCGCTTCCTTCTCTTTTTCGAGACGTTCGAGCTGGCTGTGGAGCTCGTGTACTCGTTCTTGCAGCTGCGTCGTCAGCGCTTCCTTGTTGTCCACATGTTCCTTCGGCACTTTCAGCTGTCGTGCCGGGTCTCGTAGGAACCTCTTGCTTCTGTCGATGCATCTCGCTTCATTATCGCCTCTTCCGTGGGCCTGATAAAATGGTTCCTATCGTCAATGGCCACCTGAAGAGTGAGTTTTTGCTCCATTGATGAAACGCTCTTGTTCTGACGCCGATCACCGATCAGAACTTGTGCTACCTGTCGTACAAGCTGGACCTGTCCTGTTAAAAGGTGACCCAAGAGATTAGGCAATAAATAGAGGCCTGACGGAAGTCGCATTTGCGTTTGGTCCTCACATATGAACTGCCATAAGTGATCGCTCCCTAGTAGAATCCTTGGCTTGACTGTACGCGCTTTCACAATGTTAACCTTAAGCTTCTCTCCTTGATAAAGGCAATGTCTTCATCCAATATCAGAGGCGTGCGCAACGCGCTGGTCAAAGTAGTATGAGTGAGAAGCTGCAACACGTGTGGCTCCCTATTGTCGTCCCATATTTCCAGCGGGATCTTCCTGGTTGGACATTCAAGTTCGTTTTCTGATCCAAATGTCCGTACGCGCAAAGTTGCCGTGCTCATCGTTGGTAGCTTGAGTTCATCTGCCAGCTTTTGGTCGACAAAGGAACACTCGGCCCCGGAATCTAACAAGGCTGTTATCCTTCTCAACCTACGCGTCGAAGGATCCATGATCGTGAACTCCCCTATCGGTAGGTACGTCTCCCTTACGCTTGTGAGAGATTTGCTTGCATGGAACTCCGCTACTTGATCATCTTCTTCTTCGTCACTATCCACTTCTTGATTGTGATAGTGATTTCTGAGCTGTTTAGCTGCCTGTGGTGTGGAGTCCGGTTTCCCGCTAACCTTAGCCCTCCCTTTTGCTCCCACAGAAGCTTGTTTGTCATTACGCGCTACTGGTGGCGTACCTGGTAAGGGTGCTGTTGTCTTGTTGTCAGACTTGAAACAGCAGGATGTGTGGTGTCTTCCTTGACATGCGAAACAGACGCGCTTCCTGCACTCCGCTGTGCTGTGCTGTGGAGAAGCGCATATGAAGCATAACCTATGCTCCCTTAGGTAGTTCGCCCGCTCCTGGGGCGTTGCGTACCTGGTACATGCTGCGGCTTTGTGATCCTGGCCGCAGTACATGCATGGAAAGGTCCTACGCGGAGATTGTCCCTTGGCCGGTCTCTCCTCACGTAGTCGTTGTTGTGCTGTGCTACCCTCCTTTGAGGTAAACAGCCCGATCTTCTCTTCGCTGGAGATATAATTGTCCAATGTGTCGAGAAGATTTTGCATTAGAAAGGGTTCCTCCATGGAACACTTCCTTTCTAATATCTTCCTTTGGACGCGCTCGGGGAATTTAGACAAGACTTGCTTGATGAACCATTGACTGTCTACCTGCTCCCTTCTATCCCGTAGCTGAGAGATGATGACGTGAGGTTGATCGAGTAGCGCACGTTGTTCCTTGATGGCTGGAGAATTCAACGTGGCCGACTCCAATCGCGCTATCAAATGGTGCATTAATTCCTCCTTGTCGCCATACTTCGCTTGGAGGAAGTCGACTGCCTTTTGGTAGTTAGCCTATGTGATTTGGAATCGCATTATCTATCGCATGAAGAGGCTCTCCTTTAATGCGCTGAGGAGGTGGTTGAACTTGAAAAGCGCTGGTATGGGTTGTGAGTGGACGTTGGCATTGAACAGGCTCCAGAAGTTATCCCAGTCCCATATGCTTCCTGTGAACTTCGGGATGGGCAGTGTTGGTAGGTCGATCTTCCTTGCTTCCTGGATTGTGTAGCCATGCCCGCTCTCCGACGCGGATGACTGAGGGGCGCTGGTGCTCGCATTCGATGTCCAGGATCGGATTCGACCGTGCAACTGCAAAGTTAAGTCGAATGCCGCGGAAAGAGTTGCTTCCGTCATGGTCCTGTATTGCTCGAAGTCGTTTAACTCCGAGGCTGAAGCTCCACTAGCTGCCTTGTCCAATGCGCTTGCATACTCTTGTAGTGCTTCCTCAACCTTCTTCGTGCAGATATCCACTGCAGCTATCCTTCCTTGTGTGGCCTTGTAGTCCTCCTCGGTCGTGCTTCCTTGCTGACGTGCTTCCGCTGCTACTGCTTCCAGCTTCTTGCAGTAGTTTGTGAGCTTCCTTTTGCACGTGCTCAGCTGGACTTCTATCGTCAAGTAGTACCCAATAGACTACAGCTTCACACAAGTTAAAAGTTATGTTATGGAAAGATTGAGAAGGTAAAGGTAAATTTTATATAATTTGATGATTTTCCTACGTGCGCTCCCTTTCCTTCGAAAGTTTACGCTCTTCCAGAAGTAATTTACCCTACAAGCGTTGATGATGCAAGCGCTCCCTAGGAGAAATCGTCAAATTGCTTCACTATTTTTCTCCAAGTTCAATTTCCCACCTGTTCTTATCGTTGTCCTCCTTGGCGCTTGCTCCACTTGGTCGATGCACCAAAATTCGCCCGACGGTGACTGCACTAGAAGAATAACAGCTCGCCCTATCACAATACGTGACGCCACGCGGTAGAATTAGGAATAAAATGGCCAGAACCGTCGAGACGAAGCCTCAAACTTGGGTAATTAAACCTTTATTATGAATAGAAAACAACATAACAAGAACGCAATTAACACAACAATAAAATACAAGATCAATACCCTAAGGATGATGATGATTACTGACTGTGGCCTCCCGGCTTCCAACGTGGACGGTTCCCAGGACAGGAAAAGACGATCAGAACCATCACACCTTGTCTAGATCAGACCCTCGCTCCCCTAAGTGCTCGTTTACCCTTTAGACCTGCTTCCCTCCAACTCTTAGCTCGAGTCCCAACCGCGCTCCCTTACTCGGTCGTCTCCCAGAGTCCTAGCGCTCCCCCAGCTCAGTCGCCGGACCTGCGAAGACCCCAGAGACCCCAAGCGAAAAGTGACAAGAATAGAGAAAAGAAAAAGGCCGACCAGCGGCCGACGACGGCAGTTCACTGCCTCGCGCTGCCTTCCATCGACACTCGATTCCCGCCAGACGGCATCGACCTGAACGATTGTCGATGGGTCACGTTAGTTGACCACGAGCGCCTCGAGAAACGGCTCTGCCGTCGATGCCGGTTCGCTTCCCCGACCGATTGCCGATAGGTCAAGCCCTTGATCACGCGAAGGGCTTAAAAGGGGCGAAATGAAGGGGTTAAAAAAGATCGGCTTTGCCGACAAACGCCCTGGTTGAGCAGGGCTTCGACGACCGCTTCTGATTCGACGGAGTTGAATGCCTTCTTTAGACCGATGAACGCAAGTCACAGCGACAACTTGTACTCTCGTGAACTTCGATGTGCTTCGTAGTGGCGTGCATGTGGTCGATCGTGCTGAGTCCTCTCTGAAATCCTGCTTGTTCACATGGTTGTCCTTCGTCCAGCATTCTGCTAATCCTATTCAGAATGACTCAAGTGAACAGCTTGTAAACTACGAACAGCAGGCAGATCGGGCGATAGAAGAGCTGCGCCAGGGTGTTGATGAGCGATAGCGGGAGGTTCTTCAGGTGTGTGGGTCTGATCCTGTCGGGACCGGGCGCTGTATGCTTCTTCACTGACGAGATGGGTGTCGGGTCTCGGAAGAGAGAACAGAGGGAACGACGCATCTATCCTGCGGAAGATGGCATGGGCAGGCTATCAAAGAGATCGGAGTAGAGGTCGTGGGTGGCCTTCTCCATTCTGAAAGAGTGACGGTTTCAACAGGGCATCGGAGCGCGGTCATCTTGGTCTTGAAGTTGGCGAAGTTCCGGCGGGCATTGCGGATGCTCAACCCTGCCTCTGCTGCTTCAGTCAACACTTCCGCCCTTCTCTCCTTGAGATCTTCCTTTATCGCCGCTCTGCATAGCTTCACAAGCTTCCACGTCAGCTGGTAGTGGCCTGAGCTCGTGCTGCTCTACGCTGGCGTATCAGCTCGAGAGTTCCGATGTTGTCCATGACGGTATCTTCCCAAAGGCCGGCAAGAGAAGTGTACATGTCCCAGTTGATGGTCTTTCTGGACTGCTTTTCATGAATTTCGAGGTCTTCCTTCCTTGATGAGAAAGCCTGCCTAGGTAGCCTAAAACTATCCACATGTTAGAAATGTATTCTTAATGCAGACGGCATAAACACTCCAAATGCTTGTATGTATAAAATATATGAAACTGCGGATTATCGACATCGGAATGGCATCTAATTTGCAACGGAAATTATACTGAACTTTAGCTGAATCGAACCGTTGTTAACTGAAAATTGCGGGATGTCAGAGCAAAATAGAGTGTCCTCCACTGTGCTGGTAATTCAGAAAAGTTGTATGCGAGAAGTAATTGATTGCCTCATCCTTTTCATTCGCAAGTTTCAGGTAGCTTAAATGAATGGTGCATGTGACTTACACAAGATCAAAATAAGTGACACGCAGCTTGCATGCAACTCACATAAAACTGTACGTAACGTGTCCTGAATTAAAGTCGCAAGTAGCCTACTTAATTTATGTAAGTTGTGCGATGGCCTCAAGAGACTTATTTAATTTCTCATGCGGAAAGTAACTTGGTCGCAGTAACTTACCCTGTATTTAACATCGCAAGTAACGTGCACAAATGCTAATCTCACATATAACTTGGTGTTATACATTGTGTAACTAGTGCCGTGGTCCTGAACGTGTCGGACTACATAACAAATTCGACTGTCCCTGAATCTCAGCATGTCACTGAACAGTGGCAGATGGCTTCAAGCTGCGCTATTAAGACTGTTAACTTCAGTTTATCCAGCTGATATTTCGACGTAACCGATTCCTTCAGAGTCTTGTACATGGGTAGTTAGATTACTGTCCAAACTGATTCGAAAACAAAACATTGAGCAGCGATGTATCCATCGACAATTTAACATGAACAATAACAATTTGTTCCAAAAGATTTACTCTTTAAACGTATAAAATTTTGGGCTACTGAGCGAATTTAATGAACATTTGACATGAACCCCTGATAATCATCGGAAAAGCTTGGAGTTAATTTGAGTTTCTTCTAGATCACCGTCAGTTAAGGCAGTCGCGAGGGAATATCCCCGGCAGAAGTTTCCACTTGTCTCCTTCTTGATTCTTCAGATTAGCTGATGGAAGTGGTTTGGTTTTCTAAAGATATAATGCCTCTCACCATCTAAATGTTTTATATACAATGCATGTATAAAAATGGAGGAGACGGTAAAGAAATATAGCTTCGGATAATCTCACTACTTACTAATACCGACGTTCGACTTGAAGTCTGTTGAGTCCTTTTCTCTTCTGGTCCGCACGGTTAGTTTGGGCTGCACCTCAGGGTTGTACGTCTGAGATATTAATTGCGCATGCGTGGTACGCCCCACAGCAGACGGGCCGAAATATAAGATGATTTTCTAAAAAAAAAAGCTGTTACGGTATGTCTCGTGAAGCTGCTGAATAACTACAGATAATTGAAGACATAGAGAGCCTTCAGGTAGTCAAGGAATAAAAGGCGTATAGGGCTTTGGTGGTTCACCAACGGATGTGTCTGTAGCGTTAGTGTTGGGATTTATGGAAGAAGACTGGAGAAATGGCTGGATATTCGGGTTGATAGTGTCCGTTTCGCCGTTTGGGTTCTTTGTCCCTTCACTATTCTGCTTCACGAATTCGCATGGACGTTGATTCGCGGGTAAATTGCGCCCATCTCCAGTGATGATCTGTAGTTTTGAATTGAGAACACTCTCACGCTCAATTCGGATGCTTCGTCTCATTCGTTGTGGAGTTTGAAGCTATCGGCTCTTCGAAGCTTTGGTCTCGAATATTGCTCTGAGCCCATGCAGCTGCATTTAGAAGATATTCTTACTTCTGCTGCGAGAAATACACTGCATTGAGTTCTTGGACTTTTCTTTGCAGAGCTGTCTATGCCACTGATACCGGATATTGTGCAACCAAGAGTGGTAGGTGTGAAAACCAAACCAGATGGCAGCCTCATTACATGACTGTCGTGAAGATATGATTCAAGAGATCCTGTCCAACTATTACTCGGACATTCGTGTTCGACGAGCCGAATAGTCTCCGCCCAACCACGCCCTCTTCAACAGAATCACAACTGCAACTGCCACAGAAACTGCGGTTGCTATTCTGTTGGAACAGCATCAGTGTGTTGCTATCCTGTTGGAGGCTCGCAACACGCTGTTGCTATCGATGCGCAGCCATTGGCGCGTCTCTGATCACTCTCGCTGTCAGCGCTCTGACTTGGCCGCATCGTCGTCTCTCGCGCTCTCACGCTGTCTGCGTCTCACGGCGGAGAGCGCACCATCGGGCAGGGTCTTCGCACTTTCGCGACCTACGCATGCGTTTGTGCACGCTCTCGCGCTCTGCGCTCGAAGCGGTCTTGACGCAATCAATACTGCCACTGACTTCAGTCTAAGCACTAAAGCCTTCCAGCTTATAGTTTATAACTATAAACGACCCTTATCTAGCACTATTTTTAATTACAGCCAACTGCTTATAAACGCAAATCTTGAAAGTTGCAAAAACATACTCATTAGAGGATGAATAGGATGAATCTTTTAATTACGTTTTTGTGGCACCAGCGGGGTGAGAATACTTTATTCACGTCTATTTATTATTTTTTCAATCATTATCCCTGTTCAGTACTTGGCCGCTGCGGTTAAGACTTAATGGACGATATACGCTTTATTGCCGACGACCGATAAACTCCAAACCATACCAGAGTAGCCTTTATATAGTAGTCCTTTAATCACTGCATGATAATCATCATATCATGCGACTGGTATAGACTGATATGTAACACCTCCCCTTTTTGAAGATGATAAATCAGTTTTACAATCGGATAATACGATGATCTAATTGTTACAACGATCTTAAGGACAAAAATGATATCTCTTCTGAGTTGGATCAATGTGGAGCGTCCTCGTAGGTCTTCGTGTTCGAGTCGATCGTCGTAGCTGCATGCCTTGTTGAACAGTTGGAACTCCTTCAGAAGTTTCAGCCGGCGGAGGGGAAGGTGCTTGGCTCTGGAGCTCAGGTCGCTCCAAGTCGAATGTTTCGAAAAGTGTGTCCATGTCTTCTTGGGCTTCGTTGTTGCTACCACTGTAGCGCCTTCGTAGTTGATTCGCATGTCGTATCCAAGTTTGTGTTCCACAGCGAACTTTATAGAGTACCTCTCCAATACGATCCAATATGGAACCGTTTGTCCACTTATGTTTTCCGTCTTTGTAGTCGCTCACGTAGACAGTGTCGCCTCGCTCGAAAATCTTAGGCTTAGCTCCATGCTTGGCGTTGAATTGACGTTCCATGACTTCATTTCGGCTCCCGCTGTGAGGCTGGATGGACTGAAGTAGAGACAAAGGAGTCCGAAGTTTCCTTCCAACAAATAGTTCTGCTGGTGATTTGAGCTTTTCGAAGGCTGGATGTGGTGTTGAGCGGTAAGTAAGAAGGAAGGTTTGGAGAATTTGGGAGAGTGTTCCCTCTCCTTTCATCTTAAGCAAGCTCCTTTTGAAGGTATCTACGAACCTTTCTGCTTGACCGTTGGATTGTGGATGATATGGGGGAGAAAACAGGTGCTCGATTCCGTTCTCTTGGCAAAACTCTTTGAATTCTTCTGAGGTGAACTGAGTGCCATTATCTGACACGAGTATTTCGGGAGCTCCATTCCTGGCAAATGTCTGGCGCAGTAATGAGATGGTGGCGCCTGTTGTTGTGCGATCTGTATTGTATATCTCAGGCCACTTGGAAAAAGCGTCCACGATTATGAGGTAATTGGTGCCTTCAAATGGACCAACGTAGTCCACATGTATTCGTTCCCATGGCTTACTTGGCGTTGGCCAAGATGCAAGTGTGGTTTTGGTAGGGAAATTGGCGACTGATGAACATCTTGTGCATCGTTGAACCCTCCTTTCGATGTCTCTGTCGAGACCTGGCCAGTATACGTAACTACGAGCTAGCGCTTTCATGCGAACAATTCCGGGATGTCCGGAGTGAAGTTGTCGAAGTATACGTTGTTGAAGTGAAGTTGGTATGACAACTCGTTCAGCGAACATCAGACATCCATTTAAAATTGAAAGGGAGTCATGTCTATTGTGGAAGCACTTAAGTGTGGGATCTTGGATTGACGGTGGCCAGCGTTCTCTGGTGTACTTCATAACAAGTTGAAGTAGCTCATCTTCTTGGGTCGTTTGTTTGATATCCTCTGCTGTAACTGGTAAGGCTCGTACCAGATTTGCGAACACGTGTCTGACATCCGAGTCTACCGATATAGCTGCTATGACCTGATCCTCGTTCGCTGTTTTATGATTTGCGATGAGTCTTGATAGAGCGTCAACTTGTCCCATATGTGTGGTGGAACGGTACTGGATAGTGAAGTCGTAAGCCAGCAGTGTTATTGCCCAACGTTGAAGTCGGCTAGCGGTATAGATAGGGATACCTTTCTTTGAGCCAAATATCGCCAGAAGGGGCTTGTGGTCAGTAAGAAGTATGAATTTGCGTCCGTGAAGCATCTTGTGGAACTTTTGGACGGCAAAAATGAGTGCTAGTCCTTCTTTCTCAATCTGGCTGTAGTTCTTTTCAGCTGGGAGTAAGGAGCGTGAAGCATGAGCAATGGCTTTCTCTGATCCATCTGCATAACGATGGGAGATTACTGCTCCAATGCCATAGTTTGAGGCGTCTGCTGCAACTACGATTTCTTGGTTGGGGTCGTAGTGGGCTAAAAGCAGATCGGAGGAAAGAATTTCTTTGGCTCGTTTGAAGCTCTTATCGCATGCCTGTGTCCATTCAAATCGGGTATCCTTCTTGAGTAGGGCGTCAAGTGGAGCTCGGATAATCCTCATTTCCTTAACAAAATTTCCGTAGTAACTGAGAAGTCCAAGAAAGGATCGGAGTTGTGAGAGGTCTTTAGGAACCGGCATCTTTTGTATGGCTTCGATTTTACTGGGATCGGGGCGTCGACCATGCTTGTCGACAATGTAGCCGAGGTAGTCGATTCTGGTTTCAGCAAATTTACATTTGCTCAAGCGTACATGTAGACCATTTTCAACAATACGTTGGAAGAAAGCGTGAAGGTTCTGTGAGTGCTCCTCTGCAGTGCGTCCAACGACGATTACGTCGTCGAGATATGCGACCACTCCTTGAAGGCCGGCTAGGACAGTGTCCATTATTTGTTGGAATATAGCAGGTGCTGATTTGACTCCAAACGGCAATCGGTTATATTGGAAGAGACCACGGTGGGTGTTAATGGTCAACAGCTCCTTGGACTGTGGGTCAACTGGGATTTGGAGATATGCGTCGGCGAAGTCGATGTGGGAGAAGTAGCGGCCACCATTTAAGGTTCTGAATATATCTTCTGGAAGAGGAAGAGGGTACTGACGTAGGTCGAGGGCGTTGTTGAGGCCTGTGGAAAAATCGGCGCATACGCGAAGGGTGCCGTTGGATTTCTTGACAATTACAATAGGGGCTGCCCAGTTGGAATAGTTGACCTTTGAGATGACGCCAATTGATTGTAGTCGGTCGAGCTCCTTCTCCACTGCTTCTTGAGCTGCATAGGGTACTGGGCGTTTTGGGCGGAATACGGGTTTTGCTCCGGGTTTTAACTGCAGGGGTGCTTCGGAATGTTTGTATAGGCCGAGATCAGAGCTAAATGCCTCTGGATATCGTCGCTGTAGTTCATCTGCTACGTCGCTGCTTGTCGCAACTGAAGACATGGTGATGGTGGGATCGGTTGGGCATGGGTCTGAAGTGGGCAAGGCGTCCATGATTGAGTACAATCCCATTTTCGATATCCATTCCGCTCCTAGCAGGTTGTGGTGCGTGTTGGCCACATAGAACGTTCCTTCGGCTGAAACGTCCTTGAAACTGTATGTGCATTTGCGTTGGCCATGGAATCGGATTTGGTCTCCGGAAGCGCTTTGTGCGATGAGGGAGGGGGTTCGAGTTTCGGCTTGCCCATGAGATTCCATGTCACCTTGTTGATGACGGTGACGTCTGATGCAGTGTCAACTTGAAAGTTGATGGTGTGGGTGTCCACTTTAATTGTGGCGTAACGTCGATATCGATAGCAGTCGATATTCGAGATTTTGAAGATCGCATCTGCTCTTGTCTTCTGCCTTTGGGTAGGGGTGTTGTGGCGGGAAGGTCGTTTGGATATTAGGCGACGCTTGGCTGAGGAACAAAAGCCGTCTTTGTGTCCTGTAGTGTGGCATTGTGAGCACACGTGGTTCCGAAAGGTGCATTCTCTGACGAATTGCATGTTACCGCAGTTCCAGCATGGTGAATGGGGTGTCTTGTGATTTAGCAGTCGTTTGCATTCTTCGGTAAGTGTCTGAATGGTGCAGCTAAGTTCTGCTTCGATTTTGTCGAGCAGTTTCAGTCTGATAAAGGCATCCTTGGGGGCATGGAGTCCACAGACGAAGATTAAACACTTGAATTGATTGTCGTCGCATTCCGCGAGCTTGAATTTGGCACACTCACGATTAACATGTCCGGCATATGTAGCAAAATCATCTTTTGGATTTTTGACTAGTTTTTTGCAGGCGTATCGTGCGCTGAATAGTGATTGTTGCGGTCCGAACAAATCCTTGAGTGTCTTGACTGCTTGATCAAAGGATACTTCCTTTGGTGTTCGGGGAAGAATGTAGTTGGAAAATTTTTCGTAGGATACAGCATCTAACTTGTGCAGCAAAAGTTGAACTTTTGATAGCTCATCCAGACTGCTTGCGTCCACGGTGAAAATATCCTCATGCCGGCGGTACCAAGCTTCGAACGTAACGTCGGCCTCAGGGTCGTATGAGAAGGGGGTTATCCGTCCGGCGAGAGTATCGAAGTGCTTGGTGGGGTTGGCAGCCGATGTCTCCGGGGGATGAGCGACGTTGGTGATTCCTTAGATTGCGGACGCAAGACTACTCAGTAGTTGCTGAAATTGCTGCTCCGAAAAAGTTGCCATCTTACCACCTGGTGGTTCTTGATCCTGATCGCCACTGTTGAGTACTTGGCCGCTGCGGTATAGACTTGATGGACGATATACGCTTTATTGCCGACGACCGATAAACTCCAAACCATACCAGAGTAGCCTTTATATAGTAGTCCTTTAATCACTGCATGATAATCATCATATCATGCGACTGGTATAGACTGATATGTAACAATCCCCTTCTTATCGTCCTTCTTCTTATCCTCCCGGTCGTCCATCGTCCTACTAAGGCTAATTTCCCTAAACGACGCTGGTGAGCGGTCTGTCCCCTAACACTTATATTGTCACTAACACTGTCATATTTTTATTCGTAATTTAAACATTATATTACGAAACATTATCGGTTGATGGAAATTTGGGGAAAAGGTAGAAATACAGATCATAATGGGTTTCGGCAGAGATACAATACATACCGTGTGATTAACAACTTTTTCAACAGTTACGCTGTTGAAAAAGTTGTTAATCACATAAGTAGATACTACAGAAATTCTCAAGAACCAATGAACCAATGAATCAATGAACCAGTTGAACAAATTTTTTACTACGAGGTACAGAAACAAAACAAGACCATGGCTTAGCCATGTCAATGCTCGTAATAAAGTTAATACACCGTACCAAACAATTCATATACTACAAAAGATTTATATTTTGCCCACTAGATAAAACAAACAACAAATGCGGTATTATTTGCAAAAGTTTCACCTGCTCAACATTGAGAAAGAAATGGGAATTACATATGATTACGAAAACGATGTCTTTCCACTAAAAAAATAAGCTAAGAATAGATGTAAATGGAGATCTACCAATATTTTATTAACTACATAAATTCCATAAAGACCCTTAAGGTTTAGATGTATTACCGGATCATATAATAGTAGTGTCAAATCCATTGCTCTAAAACGTTGTTGCGCATTTACCTTTGTAAACACAAATAATAAACTAATTACGACAATACCTGGAAATACAAGGTCGATTAGGACGTATTGTGCTATCGAAAATTCTAACATAAACCAAGAGCTTATGTTCACAAGCATATCTCACAATGTTATAATGGAGAAAATTGAAACCTTGGTATACTTTGCTTCACAAATTCTAGTAAAAAATTCATAGCATGCAACGATTTCAAAACTTCCCACACGGATATTTTACCTCAGAATGATAAATGCAGATAATAGATAATAGAAGCGGAAGCAACATTTTCCACTAATAGTACATTTTGTATTTCCTTCTATATCCAGCTACTATCTGCGTCTATACGTGTATACATAAACATATATGCATACCCACTTTTGTATATACACATATGTAAACATACATGTATACACGTGTGTATATGCATATATTTATTTATTATTTATTTTTAATACATCCATAGGGATGTGCCACCAATGATCGAGAACAGGACGCGAAAAAATTGCCCGGAAAGAACACGAATAGGAAAAACTCAGAACTCAACTTCCAATCAACGAAAGCGCTAAAAAAGTTATCGAGAACATTGAGGAAAGGCCCACCATCCATGAACCTGCGCATCAATGAAGGAGAACATAACCAGAGAAGGGTAGGACAGCCAGCCCACAAGTAACATGATCACTACAGAAAACCAGACGAGCTTGCCCATGGTATACTATGGTGTCATTGTGCACCTCAATAAGGAAAAACAACTGAGTAACAAGTGCTATGTAGTGCCCACGAAGATGACTATCATAGGCCAGTTGTATGTGTATGAGAGAAAGCACTTTTGCCTGATGCATGTAATAAGCTGTCAGAAACTGGCAATATTATTATGATAGTGATCCTGAGGCACATGAAGATTTGGCAATAAATAAACCATTTCAAAGTGAATGTGCTCCAGACCCCCATAGTATTAAAATCGGTAAGGAGCCTGATGGGAAGACGTAATGAAACATGAAAACCAATAGGTAGTTAACAAACACAACTGGCACCTCACAACGCGCCAATTCACCGACGGTATCACCATCTTCCTCTCAGCCCTTACAAAACAAAAACACGTAGAATGGGCATCAAGAAATACAGAGCATATGAAGAAGAAAACTCAGCTCCTTAAAGAGAGAAAAACAATCATCGTCTAGCCGATAGCACACAATATAGCAGAACATGAATCAAAACGGAAGAAAAATAAATACGAGTATAATCATGACTATCAAGCTATAATGATAAAGAGATTTGCAGTACTAAGCCTTTAAAAGTTCTGCCATAAGAATCGTCAACCATTCCTGAGCAATTCAGATACATTGACACCAAAACACTGACTGCCACAGCCTGTATCGTAGCTCTGTTAAATGCTCAGAAATATTAAGAAATGAAACCAAGACAACTTTCCTCATTTTTCGCCAAAAAATAGAAGACCTTGACTGGGAGCGTCAAACCCATCCACCTTACAGCCCAGACCTTGCGCCGAGTGAATACCACATTTTTAGTTCGGTGCAGTACTTCTTGGTTGGAAGACGATTCAATAATGTGGACCGGGTCCAAATGCACCTCCAAAGATTCTTGGCCTTAAAAGCACAATAATTCTATGGCCGTGGGATAGACCAGCTACCTGATATATGGGAAGCACTTCTGCGTTCCGAGGGATCTTATTTTAATTAAAGATTGTCATTAGTTATTTGTTAATAAATACTTTTGCTGAAGATATTTGAGAGTCCACGAAATTAGTTGCCAACCTAATATATGATATCCACGGAAAGATTATCATTTAGAGCAGAACCCCAGTCAAAAGTGCTATCAAGAAGTTGAGTTGTAGTAGATACACCCTTGGGGAAACCATGCTGCTCAGGTGGCAAGGTGTTGCGTTTCTCCAGCCAGCACACAAGTTTCTCACGTATAATTTTTTCCAATATTTTCATTGGCGTTGGAGTAATACTGATCGGCCTATAATTTTCAAAAGACTCGACCTAGAACCTTTGGAATGGGAGAGATAAGTGCTTCTTTCCACATAGAAGGAACAGTCTCCAATATAAGGGATACATTAAAAATCATTGTCAAGGGCTTGCAAAGCTGCCGGGCGCACTTTTCAAAAACTATCTGCGGTATTCCATCAAAAGGCGTTGAGGCAGAGTCTTTTAAGGCTTTCAAATGCTTAAACAGGTCTTCTTCTGTAAAAGTGACATTGCAGAGTCGTTGAAAAGAGTGTTCATTATGAAACATTTGTGGAGCCGATTCATCATTGCCAATGGAAAAAAACACTGGAAAATAGGCTGCAAGCGATTCTGCTTTCTGGTAGTCAGTTATATACGTATTACCGCAACCATCCTCTAAAGTGGGAAGACTCACGCTACCCTTGATTTTACAAAGGATGTAATCAAACAACTGTCTTGTTGCAGAAGCTCTACCCACCCTTCTTTCGTAGTTTGCAAGAAACTTTTTGAGATGTAGATTGATATCAGAGCTATAGATTGGACTAGATGGGGAAGAAAGTCTAGCCTTCTGCTTCAAAAGGTTTTGTATATGAACCGGGAACTTTACTGCTGTGACCTTTCAAAAGCTAAGAGGAACGAAGTTACTAAAGCCGTTATACATCACTGAGCAGAATTTCACGTACATGTCATCCGCTGATTGAAAATTTTGAAAAACCGACCACCAGTTAATGCTAGCAAGGTATTGGTTCATAGCCACATAGTTCGCCCTAAAAAAGTTAAGCAAAGGTAAAAATAGGGGACGCTGTGCTTTAGAATCACAGTAAAATTCTGGTCTGATGTATGAAACGGAGGTAGATACTGCACATACGTAATGAACTGTTGTGATGTCAAAATCAAATCTAAGATGGCATCTCTGCGAGTAGGCTCAGATACATTTTACACCAGATTGCAATCATTAAAAAATCTGAGGAATTTTAAAGATGTGGAGTTTCGAGGCCGCCTTCTATCCCGATCACAATCCAAATTAAAATCGCCCATTAAAATTAGTTGAGATTTAGCTGAGCACATGTTGGCCAGCGTCCCTAGGATCTCATCGTCGTCATATGTAGAAGAGTTTGGCGGTCCGTATATCACGATGTATCTCGTTGTGCAAGTAACATCAGGACTTAGAAGATCCAAGCAGAGAAAATCGGAGCTTGATTCAGAACCGAAAAATGTTTGTCTCATGCAAAGCGTTTCCTTTCACAAACAGCAAACGCTACCTCCTTTGCCAGATTTTCGGTCATGTCTGAAGATAACGAAAGGAAGCCCAGCGAGAATTTCATTATCGCTAACAATGATGGAAAGCCATGTTTCAGTTATAAGAACAATGCCCGGATCATTGGTCACAAGGAAATTGTGGAGCTGATGAAGCTTGTTCACGATACTTCTAGCATTAAATAAAAAAAAACATTTTAAACCTGTTGCAGGCCATCACAGAATATACGTTTCCCTGATAAGGGTTGGATCTCAAGTCCATCACATTTGTTAAGACACCTCGATATACAACCCATTCTTCAAGCTTCGCCTCGCTATTACGGTTTCGAGCTTCCTGCCGAAGCTCGAATTCGTTTTTGCGTACCTCTGGGGTCATGCTCCTACATAGAAATACGTCTCTGAACTAAGAAGAACGCAGCAATCGAGCGTTCGACAGGGCAGTCAACCAGTGGGCTTTAGATGGTAACACAAGCTTAACTATAATATATGTGCGTATATTAGACACATACATGTATATACATGCATGTGTATGTATGTTTACATAAACACACATGTTTATATGAATAAGCCTTTCAATTAACCCCTTTCAACTTAGAACGTGTTTTTCTACTTCTTTCAGAAATATCTTTTGTTTAACTCACATTTTTTACTCCTCCTTTGCCTTCATTTTTAAACTCAATTTTCTCAAGTAGTGTCTAATTCCTCATCCTATCGTATTCATTCTTTCTCTTCTTTTTTACATCTAATCTCTCTTCCTTTTCATTCTCCTATCTCTCTTCACACACAAACAGATTTTAAAGACATCTTAAAATATGCTCCTCTTCTTCACTGAAGAGCCACGGGAGGAGCATTACACAAAGGTTCGTCTGAAGATAGTGGCGAAACGAACCTTTTTAATATTTTTTATGCTAAGTAATATTTATTTTGTAATTAAGGATGGCACTTTACACATTTCTTTACTTCTTCGAACCTCTATTTTTATCTGTTTTGTATTATAACTCAAAAACACTACGGTTTGCAAAAAAGCAGAATATCCTAAAAATGCAGGTACTATTTGAAAAGTTTTAATAATGGTGGTAATGAAGCTTTTGAAGACATGTGAGACTTATATGAAAGCATAGTGTAACGAGATTTCTGTGGCATGTAAATAGCCGAGATTTCGCCATGCCCCGCCCAAAACCTTGCAATTTAGACTCGATTGATTGTGCATGTGCTGAATGGTTGCCACAGTCTTGTTACTGTTTGGGCAGATTAACCATTAGATTAACAGATTACCGTGCTGTGTTTCCTTTTACGTTTTCCGTAATCCAGTAGCTGCTATTATACCGATTAACATCTCCATTCAGCTTGAATGTTGTTTCATCAGTTCACAAAATCCGTCTTGGAAAATTGGGCTGCTGCTCACATTTAAGTTGCGAAATCAGTTAACTTACATGCCGCGTGACTTTCACATTATTGTCAGGTTCAAAACATTGAAAGAAGAGTAGCACAAGCTAAAATGGCCATGTAGTAACAAGATCGTGACAAGCATTGAACCCTTGCACAACCACTCGAGTCTGAAATGCAACATTTTAGGCGGTAGCATGGCGCAATCTTGACTATTTACACGCCACAGAAATCTCGTCACCCTGCGTTTTTATATGAGTCTCAACATTTTCAAAAGTTTCACTAACAGGAGTGTTAGAAGCTTTCAAATAGTACCTGCATTTTTAGGGTACCCCGCATTTTTCAAAAGCAGTAGTGTGCTTTTGAATTTTAAACCTTAAAAAAGGACAAATGAATCGATATGGCCACTTTGTGAAGAAATTATAATAAAGTATAATAAGTATTAAAGCGAAACACAATCAATCAAGTGTAAAATGCAAAATATTGCATGGCGCATTCCACATAGCTTATTTGTCAGAAAATTTCCACTTTCTCAAGCTTTCATATGAGCCTTCAACTTTTTTGGTACCTCTACTGTGAGCAAAGTTATCGCCTTTCAAATAGTGTATACTTTTTTTTGAGACACCCTGTATATGCGTATCCATGTGTATACACATGTGTATGCATAAATATGTATATAAATGTATGGATACACGTATGTATGTACGTACGAGCTGGATATATGCAGCTGCCATATACGAGGATATATGTGGATATATGGCTGCACATTCAAACAGCGGGGGTACGAAAACAAACACGGTTACCGAACCGAGTGCACAATTATCCTGGAACCGTATAGCAACCGAACGGCAGCACAATAGCAATCGAACGGCAACTCAATAGCAACTGAACGCAACTGCTACTTGCAACAGAATAGCAACAGGAGCCGCCCGTTAGTTGACCGGCTTCTCCCGGATAGCAACAGCGGTTCCCCATAGCAACTCGAGCCTTGCGACCGCGTGGCTCATGCTGCTATTCGGTTTGGCTCGTCGAATCCGAATGTCCGAGTGTGTCTGGAGACGACGTCGTAGAAGCACGAGTTCTCTGGGCAATAGGAAGCTTCTTCTTCCTGATGAAGGCCTTTTGTGCTGAAGGTATGATGCTTTGTGGTACTTGACGACGCGGCCAGCTTTTGACAACGCGGTGAATTCTGGCACTCCATGCAGGAGCGAATGCTCTTCAGAGTAATGTGAACTTCCGTGGATTCGAAAATTTCCTGGAGCTCTCCCATTCCTGTCGTGGAATTTGAGCCTTTGGTTGGAAGCGTCAACTCTTGTTGAAGTTTTTTCTTTATAAAACTTCTTTGAGCTTCAGAGACGAGAAGGATAGTTACCGGTTGGTATTCTACTTTTGACTCGATGAATATCAATGCGGAAGCCATCCGTAGAAAGCATCGCCTAACAAACGTTTGTTTTGGTCTGATAGGGCTTCTATGCGAAGCTGTGGAACGAGCTGCTTCACATCGGTTTATGTTTCGAGACGATTATCCGCTTCCTTCTTCTTGCATGGAGCAGATCTTTTTCTGTTCTAGCGCTACGTTTACTGTTTCTTGACTGGCTACTGTTGGTGGTTGGTCGTTTGCCGTGTTGTACTTCGTATTTAGTGCCATTCCACAGTGCGAGTCGAGTGGTCAGCCGAGTTCAGCTGTGGGTTTTATCCCCATGAGTGATTCACATTGTTATTGTTGTTATTGTTATCGTTTTATTACGACTGCATGAGGCAATACGTTAGAAACAAACACAGAATCAATCACAAAAAAGAGCACAAGGACGAAAACTTACAAACAGGCTTCTGAATTGTCTCGGTGTTAGGGGAAACTGAAGGTGCTTAGAGAATTTTAGGTATAAACTACCCGCCCTATAAATGAAGGACATTGCTCGTAAATTGCTCGTAATTCTTAGCCGAGGTAGCTATAGCTTAGCGGAGCCACCTCTTGTGTGCGAAGTCTTCATCTTAAAGAATCTACAAGGCCCAGAATCTGTGCTTGTGTACAAGACAGATATCAAAAACCCTGCGGCGAGAATCTAGGGATGGTAGTCCGAGATATTTATTTCTGATTGATGCCTTTGATACACGTGAATATACGAAACTCCTATTCTAAGAAGAAGCTTCCTGGTGAAGCTTTTCTGGACTTTCTCTATAGTATAGATATCCTTTTTATTATACGGAGCAAATACGGACACACTTAATTCAACAAGGGGACGTAAATATATAAGTCTTGTACATCCCAAAGAGAACAGATTTATTCCTAATGACTAATGCTTTAAAGATGTTATATGTTCAGCAGCATAGCCGTATTACATGTAGCACGTATATGCCTTCCAAAGCTAGATTATTGCTATAAGAAAAACTCTAAACCTTGACAGAGTCCATTTCGCGTAAAGCACATCCTTCAATGTTGTACCTATATGAGAAGGTTTCCATTCCAGAACAAAGATATAAGACTACAGTCTTTTGAGGAGATAGCGGCACTTTTTCGCCCAATCAACCATCAAATCTATTGCATTTTGAAGCACACATACATCCTCTGGGCCTGCAATAGTTTTATAAATCTTTTCATCATCAGCATACACCTTTGTAATGACGTCGCACTACTGCATAACATGCGGTGAAGATGTTGAAAAGCCAAGGGTAAAGGACTCCCCACTGTGGGATCCCACTGACTATCCGCCTTACACTTGAAAATGAAGAGTCTATTTTGACCTGAAATGTTCGTCCGGTAAGATGTTGAGCAATCCATTTAAGAAGGATGGGCTGAAACTTCTATCTCTCCAGTTTGAAAACAAGCTTTTGGTGGGACACTCTATCAAATGCTTTTGCGAGGTCCAAGTAAATGACATCGCAACTGCATTTGTTATCAAGCGCCTCTGTCCAATCATTAAGACATTCGAACAAATTGGTCTGAACAGATCTACCAGGAACAAGCGATGTTGTTGCTGAGAGATAATGTTGTTAGCAGTAATATGAGTCAGTATGTGCCTTTTTATAACCTCAAAAAGCCTGCAAAAAAGAGATGTGATGCTCACTGGTCGATAGTTTTCAGGATGATAGCCGGTTCTTTCTTAAGTATAGGAATGGCAAAACAATGCTTCCAACGTTGAGGAATTTCACCATACATTAGCGACTTATTGTAATGACTCTCGATTATATATGGTAATGATAAGCAAGTGGGTCACATATGACGGAGGAAATTTTTTTAAATGAAGCGCAGATTTATGAGATCAGAGGTAACTGATGAAGACTTTGGCCACTTGTCAAGCAAATCGTAGAGTAGATCAGCTGTAGGCTATGGAACACCCTTCATAGGCTCAACTGGACTAGAATCAAGACGCAGTGGAATTTCGCCGTTATCTGTCTGAAAGTTTTTCTCGAATCGGTTCGCTAAAACATTTGCCTTCCCTGTAGCTGAAGTTGTCATGACACCCCATTCTACAAAGGAACAGACAAGGCTTTTATCCTTAATCTCCTTGTTGACAAATGTGTAAAATTTGGATAGATTTCCAGATTCAATGACTTTTTTCTCCAAATAACTACTGCACTTCCCGAGGTGTAACGCAAATTTTTCACTGAAGTTTTCAAAGGAATTCCAGTTGCCAGTGCGCCTAGTCTCCAGGGATAGGCACTCTCTATGAACTAGCATGTTGTGTAAATCTTTGGGCAGAGCAGTTGATTTTAGTGAAGAAACCTTTTTGAGAGGAACGTGAGTTTCTATGGATGCTTGAAGTATAGAAATAAAAAAGCTCATATTTTGCGTTAACGCTATTCGTGAAATCGAAGAGCTCCCTCCATCTAACCTGAGCTAAATCTGCACAAACGTCTTCGCATTTACCCTGAGAATACACCCGGCGATAAACTGCTGCAGGAACAACAGCTTCATAGGTATATCAAATGTAATGCTATTGTGATCACTCATTCCAAGCGGCGAACAAACATTCAAGTTCTCAATGAAACCTTTAGAGCTGGACAAAACTAAATCAAACATACTACAACCCCTTGTAGGTTGAGTAACGTTTTGCGTGAAGTCACAATAAACTAGTTCATGTAGAGCAGATGCACCGACTGAGTTATGCTTGCCGGCAAGGTGGAAGCAAGGAATATTAAAGTCACCTACGATTACAACACGTTTTTCGTCTGCTGATAGGTCAGTTAGTATTTTAAAAAGTTGCTCCGTCTTAGCTGCTGTGCAGGAAGGCGGAAGGCGTCCTGTAAACGGTTACCATTCTAAAACATGAGGAGACATATGAAATGCTACCACAAAATATTTCATAACCATCCTCAACAGATTCTTTAAACCAGAGAAAAGGAAAGCCTACGGTTAAAAAGTAGCATTACTCCTCCGCCCATTTTACTTGGCCGATTACATCTATATACAGTGGCGTCCAAAAGTTTGTGAACACTTGCATTTTTCGTTACAACTCGCTTTAAAAAAGTCCAAACAGAGTGAAATTTGGATATTTGGTAGCAAATTAGATCTCAATAACAACATCGATTCGATTGGCTACTTACGGTACCACTAGGTCATGCCTATGGAGCTGTTCGATGGTACCTATCTTTTGATGCTAGTCTAAATGTGTAAACATTTATTATTCAAATTCTAGCTGCCCTACATGGCATAACGTTTATACATTCTCGTGTGGGTTGTGTATTCACAATTCAAAACAGGGCTTCGAATGTTCGCTCACGAGGACCAAGGTCGAGGCACAAACAAATCGAGAACTCTCTAGCAGGGACATGAAGTGCTCAAAAACCTTTGGTGGTCCTAGTGGTTAGAAGCATAAACCTCGGTGAGACTGTCGTGATGTGGCTTTTTCTCAACGACGCTAAAGCAGCCGTCTTAGATTTTACTTGGCCTCGGCCCGAACGGCTGCGAAGCTCCTTTGCATCCAAAACACTCGACTGACCAAGATAGTCTGTAACAGGATTTTTAAACAAGTGATCGGTCATGTATCTTTCGCCTGAAATAACGAAAAACTAGAACCTTAAGAACGAGCGAACTGCTAAGATGAGCTCGTTGCTCGTCCTGTTCCTAGTGTGCGCGTCTAGTAACGTTTTATTGAAGGGGTAGTTGATAGTGCACCGGATGCATTCTTTCATCCGGTGCACCATCAAATGGCATCATGTGAGCCCAAACGTGTCGTTACGCACTATGAACAATGCATATAGGCCCGGCAGAATCAATCAAGTCGGTGCGACCGCTCGCAGAGTGACGATAGGCTGATGGGCCGATGGAAGGAGCCTATCCATGCGTTTGGACGAGCATGGCCTACTGTTTGGAACTAACTGTCGGCATGACGCGCGCTGCCAACAGTGGATATAGGCACGGCAGAATCAATCAAGGCGACGCAAGAGAGCGAAGCGTCCAATACAGATTAAGGTTGTGTGACCCAATTTTTTCCGATTCTGGTCGATCACTGCGGTATGACGAGGCGAGGTAACGACATGCAGATCCGTGGGCGAGGAGAGCACTGAAGGCAGTTTGCGACGACCTGCTTCAACGTCCCAGCTGCCAAAACAGCCTTAACCACAGCTGCCGTTTTACCGTTTCACCGTTTTCTGCGGTGAAATTTGGGTGAAGAGCGTTTTAGAACGGCAGTGTTGAAATGTCTTCCGCCTTTACGCGCCAACATTTGAGTTTTCGACACTCCCAATAATACAATTTTGTTCAGCTCGAAAAGGCCTATGAAACGGTATCAATTTTTACGATCAGTTTTGGAAATGTTGATTTTTTAAAAGATTTTTTGACAGTCTCGAAATTTTGACATGACAAGGCAGCAGAGGCGATGACGTCACCGAAAAATCACTATTCTCGAAATTGGCCAAGTTGGGTACCATTTGGTAGCGCTTTTGATGTTGAATGGATTGGTGTTACGCAGAGTAGCGAGAGCTGTAATCTGAGCGAGTAAGGGCGCGGAGTACATCGATCGTCTATGAGCCAAATTGCACGCGCGGGCGTGTTTGGAGCGCGATAACTCTGTCAAATTTGAACTCTTCCGGTTGTAGCTTGTGGATGCCATAGTCAATAAGAAGGTCTAGCAGCTCGCCAAAGCACAGCGGCGTAGCTTAAGAATGGACAACGTTACAGTGGTGCTAAACTGCAGGTTAAGCTTGACTTGACTTTGCAGGTGATGTCATCGCCCCTCCGCTGCGGCCTCGTCCTCTATGCTAAACAGTCAAAAATGATATTTCCAAAACTGGTCGAGACTGATACCGTTTCATAGAGCTTTTCGAGCTGAACAAAACGGTGCCATCGCGAGGTCGAGGACTCAAATGTGGGCGAGTAAGGGCGGAGGAGAGCTCATCGCTGTCGTCTGCTGCTTTAAAATGGCAGATGAGAGCAAGGTAATTTAGGCAGCTGGAGAGCTGTGAGCATGTGAGTGTAAAGTGCCTTTAATGCTCTGTTCGCCCACAGATTTGCATGTCGTTAGCTCGCCTCGTCTTACCGCAGTGATCGACCAGAATTGGAAAAAATTGGGTCGCACAACCTTAATCTGTATCTACCGCTATCTGCCGCTTCGCTCTCTTGCGCCGACTCGATTGATTCTGCCGTGCCTATACCCATTGTTCACAGTGCGCGCCATGCCGGCAGTTAGTTCGAAACAGTAGGTCATGCTCGTCCAAATGCATTAATAGGCTCCTTTCATGAGCCTAACGTCCAGAAATTGAGGGTGCCGCACCCTAACACGACTTGCCTCAGACGCGACGCGTGGCGAGCGGAAAACGGCGCTCTCCGGCGCCCTTTTGCGCCGCTCTTCATCTTTCGCGCCGCTTGTGCTGGTTGGACGGAGCGGCACAGCCGGTACTGTAGGGACTGGACATTGGATCCGACACCGATTTTCCGGATAATCGGATGATTCAGATAGGCCATTTTTTCAAACCCCGGATCTTCGGATGATTCAGATGAGGGCCATTTCGAAAACCCCGGATCTTGGATGATTCAGATGAGGGCAATTTCGAAAACCCCGGATCTTCGGATGATTCAGATAACGCCATTTTCGGCCGAGCCGAATTTCGGATATCCGATCTGGATACAACCGGGTAAGTGATATAACAGTGGCACGCAATCCCTTAAAAACGGAACACATCAGTAACTCCGCGTTTATTTCCTTGACCAATTAAAGTCACGGAAAGCAAACGCGGAAAGCAGCTTGGAACGCCTCACCTTGAATTAAGTGTTCATATGCCCTGGTAGCAAGGCAAATGAATGCTCAGTTACATCATATCTGGCCTAGCTTAGTTCACCAATGGAGTGGAACCCCAGCGCTAGGTAAAAAATGTCGTATTTGGCTGCCCCTCCCCAGAGCTACTTGCGCTCCCAGAACAAACAAGAAACAGCATTAAGACCCCAAAGAACCAATACCAACTCAATAGTGAGTTGGTAATACACAGCGAAGTCTTATAAAGGACAATAATGGAACGATTACGAAACGTCCCGCAAGAAATTTCTCGTGCTCTGAAAAGGGAAGCGTCTGAAGCGTATGTCTGAACGTAGAGAGCGAGTCGTATAGTAATAATCTCCACTCCTCAATTAGTATAAAAATGCGCTTCTTTTTTTGTCAAATCGATAAACCCAAGGAGTAGAGGATCCTTGAAGTTACAGTGGAATCGGCGCCTCACGAGTTCGGGAGTCTTGTACGCCCGCGATGCCGCCAGCGGGTAGCGGCTCGTAGCGCATTGGATAGAGACGTTGCTCCATGAGAGGGAGGTAGAGGGTCGACTTTCTGTGCTGCTGCATCTTTGCATTTCAACTAATTGGTTGATTGGAGGGATTCTTACATCTATACCATTTTAGATGTTTGCTGCGCAGTGTTTCCAGATGTATGCCGTGGAGAGCAACTTTGTTGTCACTTGGTTATTACTGACCGGTTTTTTTTTAAACCAAAACGCAATGGGAAAGCTGTTCAACATAGCTATGTATAAACGTTTAACATCTGTGATACACAGACACAAAGGGCATGAAACATAAACACTGGTCAGAACACGCGCAGCGCATAAAGGCTACTGGCTCCTCACAGTTTGCTTCCATATATGGACAAATGAGATCGGCTCCATAGACGAAATCCAATTGAAAACGTTCTCTTTCTCCCGAAACAAGAGTTCCACCCGAAAACGCTGTCATATGCCCACTGCTTGCCAGCCTTTCCACGTCTATCAGTTCATCTTTCGGATCCCAACCTTCATCTTGTTTTTCCACCACTTCCAGCCGTTCGTCTTCGTTAACTTTAACTTGACGTGCTTCGAAGTCCTTGAATATGCTGGCCATCCGTCCGGTCAGGTTGATGTCATTCTCTCTTGAAGGCTCCTTATCTAAAGGTGGGCCACACTTCAGCGTGACCAGGTAGATCACCACTCGACCGTCGGCGGACATTGTTGGTGTTACGTTTTAGAGAACCTCCAGCAGAACTCTGATTTCCAGATGACAGGCAGAGATGAGAGAAAGAGTGTATACATGCCGTTTAGGTCAATTTGCGTGATCCACAGACTTTCACGTGTTAACCACATGTGACGTCACATCATGGTCTCCTTTGAAAATCCAAGCAGGATAGTTTTACCGAGCAGGATAGACTGAGAGGAGCCTGAAGTATTTATACACTGCCCGTATTGTGCCCAGTGCTGCTTTTTGCATGTTGTACCTGTCTATCACTGGTGTTGAATATTTATACATCATCATGTTGAGTACCACAGCATTCAGCTGGAAAATGCGCAGAAAACAAACGCTGAAAACGGTATCATCATCATTTTCATTAGCGTCTGTCCCGCTTGGTGGCGGGGTTCGCTCTTCTGGTGTGGTGACGCCAATTCTCCCAATCAAATGCTTGATCAGGGTGCACACCAGCCATCTCTAAGTCCAAGCGCAACGTATCTAGCCAACGTTGCTTCGGGCGTCCTCTGTGCCGCTTTCCAGGGACCACAAGATTCAGGCCAATCTTACACACGGTGTCGTCGTTAGCGCGAAGGACGTGGCCGTACCATCGAAGACGAGCTTCGCGCAGCTTCTCGGATATCGGGGCGACACCGAACCTCTGTCGTATGGTGTCGTTACGAACGCGGTCCAAACGCGTAACTCCAGCCGTCCACCGTAGCATCTTCGTCTCCATTACACTGAGGCGGCTTTCAACTTCCTTCGTCACGGGCCAGCACTCAGCACCGTACCTCGCTACTGGGCGGACTACTGTTCTATAAACCTTCGATTTGAGGTGCTCAGGTATTGTCCTGTCGCAAAGCACCCCAGTCAGCGAGCGCCATTTGGACCAGGCTGCACTCACACGCGCATTCTCCATCTTTAAGCTGCCATCGGACGTGACTGTTGACCCAAGATACTTGAAAGATGTCACTCGTGAGAGCTCAGTACCATCGATCTTAATAGATCCGTGCTCATTCACATCCGTCGTCAAGTATTCCGTCTTTTTGACGTTTAGCTTGAGACCGAACAATGCCAAACGATCGCACCACGCCTGTGCATGTCGCTCGAGCTCTGCTTTGTCTTCGCATGCAAGCATGACGTCATCGGCATACAGCAGCGTCCAAGGAGCTGCCCATTGGAGATCGCGTGTAATTGCATCCATGACGATCACGAAGAGCAGTGGGGATAGCGCAGATCCCTGATGCACCCCTACAGAGATGGGAAACTCCATCGAGGTGCCCGCTGGCGCTCGCACTCGACTCCTTGGGCAAGAGTATAAAATGCGCACCCACTCAATAAGCTCTTCAGGGATACCATGTTGTCGTAACGCGTACCATATAACATCTCGCGGAACGCGGTCGAAGGCCTTCTCCAAGTCCAGGAAGGCAAAATGCACCGGTTTCTGTTTCGCGCGGTGCTTCTCTAGCAGAAGACGAACGGCGTGAATGGCATCAACGGTGCCACAGCCAGATACGAAACCACACTGATTCGTGGAAAGCTGTACGACATCCCGGATACGTCCGTCGACAATTCGCTCAAAGATTTTCATGGTGTGCGAAAGAAGACGAATTGGACGGTAACTGGCGCAGTCTGCAGGACTGCCCTTCTTCTTCCAAATCGGGATGGTCGTGCTTTGCTGCCAACCCTCAGGCACTTTCTTCTCAGCAACAACCTGATTGAAAAACGCAGTCAGCCAGTCAGCAGGGCACCAGCCCTTCGACTTCCACAGGTCAGCTGGCAGGTCATCGGGACCAGTGGCTTTGCCTGACTTCATCTTCCTCAGGGCTGCTTCAGTTTCGCTCACTGTGATCTTCTGAACGGGACCGTATACAGGTGATGCAAAAGGAACAGCAGGATGTTCAAATTCTACATTCGAGATTTCCTCGAAGTAGTCGTGCCATCGCTTCACAGCCCTCTTACGATCCATCAGAAGATGACCGCTCTCGTCGTTAATGCCAAAGAACTTCTCAATGTCTTCTGCTTGGCGACAGCGAGCTTTGGCGAGTCGGTAAATATAACGCTCACCATCGCGCGTTTCCAAATTTTTTGCTGACATCAGCGTAGTATGCGGCTTTAGCAGCGGCCACTGCCTTCTTTGCCGCTTTCTTTGCTTCTCGATAGTTCCGCCAATTATGGACTGTTTTATCACCGATAAACACGTGATAGAGCCGTTTCTTTTCTCGGACTTTCTCTCTGACATCATCAGTCCACAGCCATGCCTGCTTGTCGACCCAGCGTCGTCCAGGCTTCGTTGTGCCGAGTTCAAGGCGTGCAGCCCGAGTTATCGCATCGGTAGCGTCCTTCCAGGTTTCGTCGACAGTTGTCACTGTCGGCAACCGAATGCGAGAAATAACTGCCGCTTCCTTCTCTTTCAGTCGCCACCATTTGATTCTAGCCGACCCACATCGCTCGACATGTTTACACCTCGAAGGTGTGATCTTCAGCGAGCAGATCAGTGGACGGTGTTGCGTGGCAACCGTCTCATACGGCACGGTCTTCGCGTCTGTGACAAGGCCTTGGTCGCGACGCCTAACAAGGACATAGTCAATCTGCGTTTTAGCATTCCCGCTATAAAACGAGATGAGGTGGGAGTCACGCTTCCAAAATTTGGTGTTCACGATGGTGAGGTTGTGTGAGTCTGCATACTCAAGTATACGCTCACCATCGGCGTTGCGCGACCCATATCCAAAACCACCATGACAGTTGTAGCCGTCTTTCGTTGCTCCGACGTGACCATTCAGGTCACCTGCCACAACAACCATATCTTGTGACGGTACTTCCGCTGTCTTCTCATCAAGCAGGGACCAGAACTCGTCCTTGGTTTGCTCGGAACAGCCTGTCTGCGGAGCATACGCAGAAAAGAAAAGAAAAGAAAAGCTGAAAACGGTATATACGTCAGAATCCCTGAAATCTCAACAACTGAAAAGCAGGAATGCAGCAGCGCATGAGGATCGAACCCCCGACCTTCTTCCCATGAAACAACGTCACTACCCGCTGCGCTCCGAGCTGATTGCCCTCAGAGGCATCGCGGGCGTATAAGACCTCCGAACTCGTTAGGCGCCGATTCCACTGTAACTTCAAGGATCCCCTACTCCTCGGATTTCACGACATGGCAAAAATGAAACATATTTCATGCTAATTGAGGGTGGGGATTATTTCTATTTAATAGGATGACTCCCCGTCCAGACATACGCTATCAGACCCTTTCCTTGTGAGAGAACTCCCGCCAAATGATTGTAAATCTGCTCGAAACAGTCAGGTTATCAACGGCGCAGAGTTTGCCAGCAAGGCGCGCTAACCTATTATCCGATTTTTATCCGATTTTATCCGAATCCTTGCGTTTTTCAAAACCACGGATCTTCGGATAATTCAGATGAGGGCAATTTTGAAAACCCCGGATCTTCGGATGATTCATATGAGGGCAATTTTCAGCCAAGCCGGATTTCGGATAATCCGAAACCGGATAAATCCTGCCGGATATCCGAAAATGCATGATTCGGATCCCATGTCTAGTAGGGACTAGATGACGTATGGGAGATTAGGAGTCCTTGGACGGAGCAACCGTATTTTTTGAAGAGAAATAATGTATGCTTGGTTGGCGTCACAGGTGTGTCTCCCCTAACACCGCGTCATCAAAAGTTTAATAATTTTCTGAAAGGTACTTGAAGAATAAGTTTCTATGAGGCTCTCAAAAACTACTAACGGTGACAGTGGTATTTCTCCTGAGTACAACTCATTTATACAAAAATTGTTGCGACCTGCTCTTGAATAACCTGTTTGTGCGAGCTTATCAGCTGCACACTTTGAGGCCGAAACCATGATGGTCCACAGTCGAACGTTGTCCTGAACGTTTCTTTTTTGCTCTGAGTTCGGGATGTGCGCGACCAGGCCGCTCCGTTTTTGAACGCATGTTCGCTGTGATCTTGAGGCCATTCTTTATTGAGGTGGAAGGCTGCGCGGAAATCGTGAGACTGTAATGACGCTCCTTTGTGGACCGAAATCTCAGGGTAGCGAGGTGAAGCAGAGAAGACCAAAGGTAAGTAGGCAGCAGGAAGTGCTTGATAGTAGTTGCGTCACTGAACGTTGTTTCTCGCTTTGCAGGCTTTGCGGAAGGGGGACGCCAGGGAAGCGGCCCTATCCTACCACTCCGTCATGCCAAAGGTGGACCCGAGCCGTCTCCAGAATCAGTTCCAGCACGAGTTTCGCCACTTCGTTTGATGATGTCTCCAACTTAGCGACCCGTTCCAGCACCTCTGTTGGCGCTTGAAACTGCACTCAAGGGGGGGGGGGGTCGGTTCTAGTTGTTTGCAATTAGTTGAGTTGTCAGACAGCGTCGTCACCTAATTTACGCAGGAATCCGAATGAAGTTTAAGACTTTGTTGGCGCTTGAATGTGCACTCAAAGGTGCCAGAACAATGCTCCTTTCGGGAGGGCGAAAAACAACAATCTTGTCTTATTAGTTAGGCAGTCAACATTAAAAAACTATACAACAGCTTGTAGTTCAGGGATGTGCGTATTGATTACTTATGATTTAGGATTTTAACCTCCGTGGGGATCTTAGAGAAAGTTTTCACATTTACCGGTTTATGCTCTCTATAATTCTTGCAAATTGATAGTTGATCAACAGATATATAGAATTTAATGGTGAGATCCTTAAATTTTTGTATATATGCTACAGTTTAGACTCAAACACCAAGAATCTTTTAGCGTCTGCATCAGAAAAATTTTACGTCGCAATTTCAATTTCTTTTTTCTGTTGTTCTAAGCACAAGCGGAACGAGTGCTTAAAGTCACCAAAAGCATTTGATTATTGTTTCCTTTTTATACACGATCCAGGGTTCCTTACAAGGGAGGTCAATGAGCGTCCCGTGGGAATTTTAAAAGTGACCTGTATAGGGCTGTAGGGTACTGTAAGAGAAGCACTGTAGTGGTTTTCAAATTTCCTGCGGACATCTGGGTAGGTCAGAAATTGCAAAAAACCGTATAACTTTAGTGCGGCCAATAAAGCCAAACTGATGTCTGGAACTGCCATGTCGCGGTTAGAATCTAACCTGCAAAAGGTTAGGGGCTGGAACAATAGCGGAATTACAGCGATTTCACAATTTGCTTGTTAGCCGTATAGCAACCGAAGTGGAACATTGAGATGCGCCGCTCACGAACACAGGCGCAGCGACTGGATAGTGGATACGGGAGCGCTTGCAGGAAAGGGGCCAGGGGTTCGGATCCGGAAAGTGTGTTCCTGCGTTGGTGGGCTTGCTCGATCCAATTTCGTCGATGTAAAGTGTATTTCGACCACGGTGTTATACCATACACATACCGTAACATTATTTTAACCTGAATCTTACGATATAAAAACAAAAAAGCAACAGCGTTCATAATACATAGTTCAATTGCCATTAAAGAGAGCAGGCGCCTTTTTTTGCTTAAAAAATACATCATATTCTTTGCCTTGACCGTCTTCGCTAGACATTGACGGTGGGATTGTCAGCACGACTGTACTTAACGACTCCAGAATCGAGGAGAAAATGAAAAAATTGGATAAAAAGATTTGTTGAAGAAGGATTTATATTAATTAATTAATTAATTAATTAATTGTTTTTAATTTTATTTTTATTTATTATATTTTATTATTATTATTTATTTATTGCTTACTTTATATTTTTAATCGATTAATCTGTATATTCATGTTTTCGACCCCGACCTCTGGAGAGAAAGTATAACAGTCTGTCTGTCTGACTCTAATCTGTCTTTTTCATGCTCTACTAACCATATTGCTAGTGATCTCACGGCCGTCACATACGGCAACCTCGTCACTGTTACAAGAAGACGTAATTCTACGAGCAGTCTACATCCTGCGCTTCGTTCGAGTCAAGCTAACATCGCGAATGAGAGGACGTCAATGGAATAAACATCAAACAAAAAAAACCACCTAGAGTGTTTACTCCTCATCAGCACAATCAATATCCCCATACAAAGCATTTTGAATTATGCCCCGAAAGGCATCTGCTACGGCGATCTCCATACGAATAGGGGCAGAGTAGTGGGGAGGAAGGCAGTTAGCAAGTCAACCAATAACTCGGCACGGAGAACACATTGAATTATGCAATTGATATCAACTATACAAATAGCTGATATCAATTGCATAATAGTGTGCCGAGAATGATCACAACAATCGAAAAATATAAAAAAATATACAAAAATAAAACAAATAAAAAATTTAAAAAATATGAAACTAACGATAAGAAGACACTGCGAAAAACTTCGGATTAAATACTAATGCCGCCCCTGAATTCTGTCTGTAACAAGCACGTATGAGAAGGATGAGCGAGGCATAAAGGATGGCGGGGTAAGTTGTCCGTGATCAACAGAAAAACTGAGTAACCTCTTGCCACGGGATGCTTTGAGCGGTCAAAACAATTGCGGCAGCTGGGACTCGAACTTACATCTTCTGCTTTCCGGGTGGTATACTAAACCATTACATCGCCAGCTCTGCTTGATCGCACACAACATTCACGATATTCTTTGCAATGACCTACAAGCACTCAACTGCGACATTGGGATGTTGTGTGCGATCAAACAGTGCAGTTGTTCTTAAGGGCTAGCGTCTTGTCCGGAAAGCAGAAGGTGTGAGTTCGAGTCCCGCATGGCACAGGACGTTTGGAAAAAAGGAAAAAAGAGGGAGAAAACAAAGATTCCTGTAACAGCATATAGCACCTATATCAGTCACTCTAAGCTTAAAACAAATACGCAAAACATTGTTGTGGGTAATCTTACCATTAGTTTGAACCCGAGTTCGGAAAGGATATCTTCTAACCTACGACCGCTTCTAATGGCTACCTGGGTCAGATTCATCAATGATACCGCCGGTATCATCTCACGGCAGATTCACCTCCTACGTACGTAGTAAGTGATATAGAGAGGTACAGAGATACGATAACCGATATACCGTTATCGGCCGGTAAGCGAGTCTAGGCCCTGGTGTATTATGCCGATTATGCTGTGTGCGACATATTACCGACTATGAACACTTATGGGGTGCGCACACGCAAAAAATGTCGAAACAACTTAAACATAAAGCATCTAACACATCCCGGTGCTGCTCTTCACTATGAACGAGGCAGCAAAAGTTTAGATATGATGCGTTAGCGTCATACCCAAATCATTCCAACCGCAGTGGTTTTATTCGTGAAAAGGTAGCCAAGCCGGTTTCCGAAAAGATCTGCGTAAAATCGGGAGTCGCGTCTTATCCGGAGGTATTTTAATGGAGCTGTATTTGGCCTGTACAAGGACAGTAGATGGTCTGCCGATAAACAATTCAGTGATTTATACTTTCCAGACCAATCTGGTACTAACTCACCGACTCCGGAGGGAAGGAAGGCTTGGCTGGCCTAGGCGGGACCCCGGATCGAGATCCTCGACCTATTTCTATTAGGTTGTAACGAACTAAATGGCACTGGCTCGCGCCATTTTTTGGCGCATCTTTACGCGTTTGATCAAGAACAAACCGTAACATGTGGCATATCATTTAGAAGCGCAAACTTTGCTCTACCGGTGAGTACCAATTTTCTATGTAAAAGTGGGAAAACTTTAGAGTTTTATTGACTTTTTTGCAGATGGATAAAAGGGTAATCCGAGGCATTTACTTGTATGAGTTCAAGCTGGGCACTACAGCTAAGGAGGCGGACGAGAAGATCAACGCCGCATTCGGTCAAGGATGTTCTACAATTCGGATGGCGTATCGTTGGTATCAGAAGTTCCGGAATGGAGATGAGAGCTTGGAAGAACATGAAGGTCGTGGGAGGCATAGTGATGTTGATGAGGACAAGCTGAGAGATATGGTAGAGGAGGATCCACACAAAGGTACCAGGGAGATAGCGAAGGTTCTTGGCGTCAGTCACAGCACAGCTGCCCGGCATCTGAAGGAAATTGGAAAGACCAAAAAGCTGGAAAGATGGGTGCCTCACGAGCTGTCTGAAGAGCAAAGGAACCGACGATATGAGATCTCGTCCGCACTGCTTCTACGGAACGAAACGGACCCATTCCTTGATCGCATCGTAACCTGTGACGAGAAATGGATAATGTACGACAACAGGCGACGATCGGCACAGTGGGTGGACAGCGATGAGAGCCCAAGATTTTTGCGAAGCCGGAATTGCACCAAAAGAAAGTAATGGTGACAGTATGGTGGTGTTCGCTGGGAATTATTCACCACAGCTTCCTCCCTCCCGGTGAATCCATCACGGCAGAGAAGTACTGCATTGAAATTGAAGAAATTATGGAAAAGTTGAAGGATATCCGGCCAGCCTTGGTAAACCGAAGGCGAGTTCTCCTTCAGCACGACAATGCTCGCCCCCCATGTAGCACGAATGACGTTGCAGAAATTGCAACGTCATTCGTGCTACATGGGAGCTGAGCATTGAAACTCTATCACATCCTCCGTTTTCTCCCGACCTCTCCCCAACAGACTACCATTTCTTCAAGCATCTTGGCGACTTCTTGGTAGGGAAAATATTCAAATACCAACAGGATGCCGAAAGTGCCTTCGAAGATTCCGTCAATTCCAGAACTTCTGATTTTTATTTTACTGAGATAAGAAAGCTTGTGTCACGTTGGCAAAGATGTGTAGAATCAGAAGGTTTTTATTTCGATTAATAAACTTGCCTACATGCCGAGATATTAACTGTTTAAATTTACAGTGGTTCAGTGCCATTTATTTCGTTACAACCTAATAGAAGGCATGGCTGGGATATAATGTCGCAATGTCATAGATAGGTATTCACCGAGACACAGTTGCTAACCGAAACTACTACTTAACCTAAAATTCAGCTTCCAATTAATGCAACGTTCATGAGTGAGTAGCAGCGCGCAGTTTCAGCATGGACACAGCGACGAAGAAGGTCAAGAAGGGTTTCCAATAATTGCTATCCTCACGGGCCTCAGCAGCTGTTGACGAGATGGTTCATAACAGTGCCCTGTCCCATCCAGTCTCTTACAGTTAAGCTTGCCACCTTTTCCAATGCCTGATCCTAGGTGTTAAGAGTGCGGTAGGCTGGATTGTGCTGCGGATTTCTGCTCTGAGCGCATTCACGCGTATTCGTTCAATTCTTTATTATCGGTGGTCTCACATATTCGATAGGCAAATTTTTAGACAGGAGAGCACGTAGCCAGATTCATGGTTGCTTGCGAGAAAATAATCTTCTCACAGAGGCACAACACGGATTCCTTGAGCGGAAATCTACTCTAACTGCCCTTTCCCAACGGTATCGTTTGGAAAAAGATAATCGACTCTAACGGACGCGTTACGGTCTGTTATCTTGACTATACCAAAGCTTTCGTCGATTCTTCTTTTTACCTGCCAAACTAAGAGCGTACGGACTTGACGGATACCTGTTTAGTTTTCTACAGTCGTTTTTAACTGAGCGAACACAGACAGTTTTAGTCAACGGTGCCACATCGGACACCTACGAAACTAGAAGTGGAGTTCCTCAGGGGACGTGGGACCGCCCATGTTTCTAATTTTCATCAACGACCTACCGAATGGCCTTCCTCGCGAAGTATTGTGTTCTATTTATGCGGACGACTCCAAAATATGCTTTCACCTTTAAAGGCTCGTTTTTCATGCTTCTGTCATTCTCTGTGACGCAACTGTCCGAAGCACAGTGTTAGAGAGCGTAGCCTTTAATAACATATTCATGAACATATTTAGATTTACCTTCACGCACACATTCACATTTATATAAATTCATCTAAAGATAGGGCCCGCTCCAGGATAAAGTGCTCAGTAGGTCGTAGCGCCAGCGTCTTCAGTAAATTTGAATTTATTTGTGAAGTAATATTTACTATATTTACTATTCAATTACATTTCTTTCTTTCCTTCAATCTTTTCGATACCGCAGAAATCTAGGGCTGCTCTCGAGCTTCGCTGACCTCACTTGCCGTAAATGGCGTTTTTTTGTTCACGTTGCTATTATACATACTTGGCGAATCACAAATATCGTATTCGTATTCCTAACCGTTTATGTTATCGTTATTGGCCGGAATAAACATAAACATAAACAATAGAAAACAACCGTCGACATCGTTACAAATTATTGGCGCTTCTTGGGGATCTCCTTCTTCCTGGCATTCTGCCCGCAGGCTTTCTGCAGGGATTTTCAACCCTGCATGTTCGGCGGCTGTCGAGAGGGAGATTGATGAGTGTACCCACTGCAGCTCGTTCACAGCTTTATTCCCTCACGGAAGCGCTGGATTTCTTCGTAGTTCGCCACACCGGAATGCAGGCTTGCCCTGGCCAATATCAGAGTCCCCACACCGTATCGCGGACCCTAAACGGACTGCTTCGTAAGGACTGGAGCACTCTCACATTCGTTCGCAGTAGACTCACCGGGATGCTTGAATTCGAGGATTTGTTCACCGGATGAGGGAAGAGCTTCTCAGTCTCCTTCTCCGATTCGCAGTACTTCCTCTGGAGACGTGCCGTTCTACCAATAACTGGACATCCACCGCAGAAGCGGCTGTACATGAGCCGAAATTGGCGCGCGACCTTAAACAGCTTTTTAGATTTTTCACAGAATAGCTAGACGCACACCTGGCACCGTGCTCTGTAAGGAGCTTAGCGAGCCACACGCTGTTAGAGGTGGTATTCGATATCATCTGATGTGTATGCCACAAATTCACCTGTTTGGAAGGACCCTTGTTTCTTAAGCAATTATCGGCTGCTGTTTTTGTCCATCCTTTGGTTCTAAAAAATACCCACGCCATTACCGGTAGACGTGAGTGGAGAAGAACAATTGACCTAGGAACGTCTGAATTTGGCAGAAAAACCTTGAACGCGTGATTCTTCCTCGTTTCCTGAGCATTATTAGGTCAGACCGAAAGTCTCTGTCGTCGTCGACTTCTAAATTCAGGCGACCATCCCCATGTTCACAGATCGGCATTACCTCGAACAGTTAGTGACACTAATGGTAAGAATGGTTACGTTTGGTGTGCCTCCCCCAATGAAGTCAGCTGAATAGAAATGGCTTTTCAGTTCCAATCAATTGGGCTACTATAGCTCGTAATGTGCCGGAAGACATTTTTAATACTACTCTATTTTCCGTGGTCGGATTTCTGCTTCGGAATCTTTACTAGAAATCTGAAAAAATAACGCTGTGCAGCTGGTTTGCCTTAAGATTAAGCTGGATGAAACGGAGTTTTAAACACCGAATTCTACAAATTTTGAGATGCCAACTTAACGGTACATCTGCGGAAACGAAAAAACAAAAGATGAGGGATCCCTACATTTACCAGGACAGTAAAGGCATATTTAGCGTAGAGTGGCACATTTTTTCAAGTTTATATTTGAGAGCCTATTTGGAAGTGAACAGCTTACTTCCAGTATCTTACAATGACCTACAGTAGCACGGTCATGGGCTGGCAAAGTCAAAGTTCATGACAATTCGTGGAGGCCGATTCTTTTCGAAAACTTCCGTTATGTTATAGAACTTTCAGCTAGAATAGGTGTTCCAAGGCAGAACTGGGATTATTAGGGAAAATAAAGATATGCATGCTCCAGTCAATCAATTATGTGGAGATTTCCAAAATGACCCACTGAGGGTTGAAGAGGATTGTCTGGGAAGCATCGTAGTGGTTTTCAAATTTCCTGCGGACATCTGGTCAGATCAAGGAATGGCGAAAAATCGTAGCACTTAGGTGCGGGCTGATATAGTTAGACTATTTGGTAGTATTATATCTTTTCCAAATAGTCCCCTTTCGTCTGCGTAACACTGATAAACCTTTCCATTTTGAAGAGCTACTCATGATTCGAAAGTGAACAGAAGGTGGTCTACAACTCGTGGTTTGATGCGCGACTCCTCACTTACCATGAATCTTCAAACTGTTCCAGCCGACAGACTTCGTTTTTGCTAAGAATGTGCGATTCCAAGGTGCTGCAGTATGTCGTTTTATTCCTAAGTTTCAGGAGCGCTCTTTAGGTAAATAGAAAGTTAGTTTTACATAACAGATTGTTCACTCTCGGCTAGCGGTAGCCGACATCTTGCGCTGACAGTCAATGCTTCTTCAGGTAATATTTGGAGCTGTTTCGCAAAAAGACTTCAATTTAGTCTCCACACTGTTCCGTTGTCGGGATGCTCCATCGGCTCGAAAAATGCATCAGAATAGCAAAAAAGTGATGCATAGCAGATTTCTTTCTTCCATCTTTTGTATTCATAAGTTCGAGTGGTATAAGTTTTGCATAAGTTCAGTGGTCAGTGCAAAACAATCGGTGAGTGATAAGTCATCTTCTCCGTTTCGCCTTCCGGCTCCAAAAGAAGCGGAACACGGAACGGAACGGAATGGCTAAAAACGGCCGCAAGCACGAATTCAGATTCAAACGGAAGCTCCGCACATCCCTGACGTCCACCCTTCACCGTGTTCGTGACATCCCACTCCGAAGTGTGTGAATTGCAGAAAGTCGGTAAAAATTCAATAGACGATACTCATTGGTTGATAGATACTGCAAGTTACCCGAAAGACGCCCTAGGCGCTTATTATATAGGATGCTGACGAAGGGGTCGGAAGAACATGAAGTGCAGTAGCTTCTCGTGAGGCAGAAGTGCACGCAGCTGCACTTTGCCAACTCGGAGCAATATGCATGCGTCACCTTTCGTCTTATGTCAGCTAACTAGTGAGGCATGGCAGCCGGAAAAGGACACTCGTCCCTTTCATTCAACAGAGAATGCGAGAGAAGTTCGCTTCGTGCGGTGGGCTGAATCGGTAATCATGTCGATACTATGGAAATGGCATCTACTGCACGCTAGAGCGAGAGTGATTACGTCGGCAGATCTGGCAATTTGCCACGACTACCGTACAATTACCGTAAGAAGCAATTACACCCACCTCGGTCTTGATTTGCCTGTCGTTGATTGTGTAGATGGGAAGGCGCATCGCACATGCCAAAATCGGAAGAAACGATGAAATGTCTGTAGTGACCGTGTATATGCCTTCGTTGGCGAACAGCGAGTCGATGTCGATCGTCTATAAACGGGTAGCCTCCGCGGTGGGAGCAAGCAAGCGATTCATGACGACTTGCCTCCCAGAAAGCGACCACTACGTCGATGATGTTGGCGGCCAGGTAGCAGCAGACGACCATGACCAGCATGCGGGTGACATCGCGAACTCGAGACCGCAGTCGCGTAATCTCCGCTCTAAGCACCGCATTACACTCGGTCGGTTCGGACCATTGGAAGAGGAACGAACGCTTTTGTTCCAACCTGGAGCCAACGGTGGTGAAGAGCACCAGCGCCTTCACCGTCTGATCACGATCACTCCGGCGGACGCTGAACACGATGGCTGCATTGAACGAAGCGAGCACTGAAGCAAACACTGCGCTGCACCGAGCCAGATATTCAACAAACGGTTACATGTGCATATGCACGAAGGCATGCGTGTGTACATAAAAGTGGCGAAAATATGCGGGAGGATGGACTACTAAATTTTAAAAATCTCCACAAAGAAATAGGCCCATCAGCAAAAAAAAACTTCAAATGTTCGCATGCACGTTCGTCCCGAATGTGGTGCTGGAAAGTCCTGCGGAAATACAGGTTAGTGCTCTTGCCGCTCGTCAAATCTGAAGACGTCAAGGATATCTTACATTTTGGAGAGAAAAGCCTAAAATTTTCATTTCACATTCAATTTATTTTTTTTCAATTTTTCAATTTTCATTTCACAGTCTTCTTTCGCCAAGGAAGCCTCTTTCGACGCCCAAGTTGGGCAGCTGTGGCGGGTTGTTCCACAACGGTTCACTGCTCAACAACTTGCGGTGAAGTGAAAAGAGAGCGAACTGCATGAAATTCGCCGCTGCGTGACCGCATTTTCATCCACTGCTTCCTCCTGGAGTTTGACAGGATTTTTAAGAAAACCGTTTTCAGTTTGCATTTCTCGTAGCGCTTGCAATGTGACGATTCCACGAAACCACACAAATCCTGCTTCAGTGCACGCCGACAACTAAAATCCTCGCCTGCATTTACCGCTTCAGCGGCTAGCAGTACCAGAGCCATCTCCGGCACAGTTGGCATCAGTGCCTTCTCTTGACTTCGCTAACGGAACACATGTTTTTATCCATTCGAGAACGAATCACGAACCTCCTAAGTTGTTTCCGTAACGCCAGTTAGGTTGTCTAACTCGCCCAGTCCTATTTTTACAGTAGTCCTTGAAGCTGCTGTAACTGGAAAAGCTCTTTGGAGAAGTAGTTTCTCAAACCGCTCTCGTGCTTTCCAGACTGATGAAAACAGTTATGCAAAGCTGTCACAACGATGTCTTGTTGCGATCAAAACTTCTAGCGCCAGGCGGGACTCGAACCCGCACCTCACTCTGACCGGGCGGAACGCTCTACGCCGCCACCGGCGCCGTTTGATCGAACGCAACATCCACACCTCGTGGGACCGATCAGCACCCACCCGTATCCGGGATGAGCTGGCCGCTGATATCAGCATGGGACCAGTTAAGCTGATGGTCTTGATAGAAACGATTCAAATCAGTTTCTTTAAGCCTCAATTGACTGGTATCGAGGTTGTAAGCTGTCACAACGATGTTTTGTTGCGATCAAAACTTTTAGCGCCAGGCGGAAGGGAACCCGCACCTCACTTTGACCGGGCGGGAATGCTCTACGCCGCTACACCGCCGGCGCCGTTTGATCGAACGCAACATCCACACCTCGTGGGACCGGTCAGCACCCACCCGTATCCGGGATGGGTCCCGCCTGGCGCTAGAAGTTTTGATTGCAACAAGACATCGTTGCGACAGCTTACAACCTCGATACCAGCCAATTGAGGCTTAAAGAAACTGATTTGAATAGTTACGCAAAGCTTCAGTCCATCAAAGTTCCGATAACTGACAGGGCAGATTTAGAATATTTTGCACCACTGTTTTGCTCGGAAATTCCTCAATGAGACTTGACGACGATATGACTTACGGCAACCATCCTAACGGTTACAGCTCTTGAATAGGAGAGTGCGTAAAGGTCCGCGCGATATTTTCTACTTCTCCGTCGAGTGACGCAGGAGACAAGCAGAGCTTGCTGGGGACGAAAACGAGTAGCTGAACGTGGGAGAGCGTACGTAGTCGACAGCACCAAGACATTGTCGCATGTTCCAAGAAGTCGCCTCTCCGGAATGCAGTATGGTTTCGTCTCCGGCGTGCTATTGTATGATGCAACGCCAAGATTGCCAGAGTTCCATAACCCCTGCATTCCTATCTGGAATCAACGCTCAAAGCAGCATCCCGTGATATACACCTCATCTGAAAGCGCAGTGGTCACCTTGCATCCTTTCCCTGTTAGAGAACTAGCAGCGTCATCAGATTCTGCGGCGTCTTTATAGAGGCATCAAGCGAAAAGCGAACGTACGAAGCACGTCGCTGGTGCATTTGCGTTCTGTTTCGAAGGGAATAGAGCTCTTATTTTGTGCAATCTGTCTGGACATTATCTCGCTCAGCACTCACAATAACCAGTTTAGAAGGGTGTCTAAGTAAGTAACGTCACTCACCAGTGAAAGGAAGGAAGACCGTGACGATTTTGCGAATCCAGAACTTCCACACAGCGTCATAGACTGGATTCGAAAATAGTTTGGTCGATGCCAGACCCATGCTGGAGAACCCAGTGCATCGTGGATTGTACACGACCTGAAGCGATTCAAGTCCGATTCAAGCTGCTGCAGTGCATGGTCTCCTAAGCCTGCAGCTACGAGCGGCGCCAGCAGCTGTCGCACGGGACTCACCGCAACTTCGAAAAACACCGTTCCTCGGAAGATGCAACTGGCGATGAAGCAAAACAGCACGACAGACGCTCGATGTCTAGACAGAATTCGGAACAGCTCCTCAGTCCTGGAGAACAGAGAGTTCATAGGGGGCTGGTCCAGAAATCGGCTACGACAAGACCTACCGACAGTCGGAGGTGCTCTGCAGATATCGCTCGATGGTAGCGGCCATGAGCAGGAACGAGCTGCTGCTCAGAGTGATATGGGACACGGTGAAGGCGGCTCGGAGATACCGATGCCACAGGTAGAACAGCGTGAAAGACTCGAAATAATCCGTGTAGACCTGAACTAGGAACGTCGTGACATTTTGGTCATGGACAGCTGCTTCAAATCACAGGAAAGGACACGTACCTGAACGCACATGATAGCAATGTAACAGATGGAGATAAATATATCACAACCCGAGATGCACATCAGATAAGTGAGATTCCTTTGGCGGAGCACCTGAACATGCAGGAAGGGACTGCTCAGTTCGGAAGAGTTTGGAACTCCAAGACCAAAAGTGCTGCTGCCATTTACCCGAAGTCGACAGAGGAGTGCTTCATTCAAGCTCTACGGGTGTTCTAAATTTGGTCGCGAATGTTGAAGCAGAACCTTCATTTACAGCTCTTACTCACATTCACAGTAAACTGGGAAGTCATGAAGACTCAAATTCCGGGGGATTGTATTGCATTTCAGCCAATTGCATATACTAAGAGTCAGAGATCGACACTGAACTAGTCTTTCCCTGTTACAGCTGGACCGATCCATTATGTTTGCCTCCTAGGACAGAGAGCAACCTAGTACAGCATCACATTTTTCTCCAGCCTCTCTTCTAGACATCAGCGACGCTACTGGTAACGTTAGTCGCCTTATTATTGCATTGGGTAAAGTTAAAACCAACCTTGGAAGAATTAAATGTGTAGAAAAGGAGCATATTGTGAACAATGCTGATCAACGCCGTTACCAGTCCGAGAGTGCCGACGAAGAACATCTTCCATGACTGAAAAGGGGATCCTGTCAAATTGGAAGAGTTGCTTCTAGAGGTGAACCAGAAGGAGACAGCAGAACAGTATTGGCCATTCTCAAGTACTCTGCCTTCATCAGAGCCTGGAAAAACAAGAAAAACTTATGGTGAGAAAGGTCGTTCGCCCAAGGACCACTTTGAAGTCACAGTGGTCTAGGAAAGTAGAGATGGAGCGAGACGGAACGGAGGTGGTCGAACCCTAACTAACCTTAAGGTATCAGCCGGGAAACTGGCACGTCACCCTCGGATGGAAGAAGATGTGGCGAGTGGGACTCCCTCCTCCTTATTTTGCATATCCTCTCATGTCAGACACAGCGTTCTTCAGGGTCCTCAGCCTTACTTTAATTCATGAAATTTGTACACTAGCTGAGCATAACCCCGCTGAAAACCTTTTTCAGGGAAATTCTAACCACAAAGAGCTTCTACGTTAGACAGTAGTCCTGCTCCTCGTGTGAAAGTAAACTGTCGTCCCGAAACTAGTAGGTGTTTCGAAGTGACGTCTTCTGCTATAAGTTTGCCCTTGAATGAGATTCTGCGCGAACGACTTGCCTTCATCTCTATTGGTAGCGGGCATGGAACGGTTTCATCGTGACCTTCAACGCCTATGAGATGAGCGGAGAAGCACTGGTCTTCAAGTTTTGGAGATATAGCGATTAGTAGTAGGCATTAGATTCAAAGTGCTGCTTGTACTCCTCAGTGCAGACCTAGGATTCGTGAACGGCTAGCAAAAGGGCGGATAGCACATTCGGACGCACGTCAGTGTCCTACCTCTATGAGTGCACGGCGGTATCTCCTCCGCTACTAAGCGAGATGTGCTCGCCCTTCCCGCGTATCAGTTAGAAGAGAGGTGAGGACTGGATAAAAATCACTCACTGGAAAATCAATCCCCCCAATCAACCCAATCACTAAAATCACTGACCAGAAAGATCTGCGGCCGGTAGAGGCACTCGTCTAGGTAGTCGTCATAAAGCGACTCGTCGGAAGAGTTCTGCATTCGTTGGGTGGCTTGTACGCAACCAGTCTGGAAACACAGGCACTTAGCCAGCGTACGCGAGCGGAAGTGCTGCAAGCACGAGCGAGAATACGGCTCGTGCTGATCGGGCCAGCGGCATCCAACTTATTATGCGACGAGAAGCTTCGAGTATCGAATTGCAACATTCACCAAAACAAACGCCGTCAGCGAGATTATCGAATGGAGGACCAATAGACACTGGTTCGGAAGACAATGTGAGAGCACAAGATTTTTGCACGCAACTCAGCGCATTTGGAGGGGTCAGCGGAGCGATGTACAGCAGACGGTGAGACCATGGAGACCAGGAGCTCGAAGTAAAACCAACGCTCAATAATCGGCCTGCTATTACCTAGCAATAAATCAGGAAAAGAACGAGCAAAGCCGTGAAGCTGCAGAGATGGCTCTTAGGTGCCTGGCAGTAATAAAGCCAGGGCATGGACCGTTGATAAAGGTCGCATACTTAATTTGATTCCGAGTCATTTTTCAAAATTCACGCAAAAACCCTCTTAACAAAATTGCCTTGAGCGTTTGCCCTTGAATAGGTCAAAAATTGGAATGGTCTGTTCGTGAATGTGAGGGATGGCCGCCGTCATCTGAACCTTAAGAACGGTGATTTCCGCTTCGTGTTACTAACTAGGGAGATCAATGAAATTGACGGAAAACTTTTTGAAGTGACCTATTGAGGGTTGTGCTCTCCAGGAACCATAGCATCTGTTTGCAAACTTCCTGCGGATATCTGGGCAGGTCGAAAATGGCGAGAAACCGGCACACTTCAGTGCCAGCTGGCAAGCCAAAAGTAATCAGTGGAAGAGCCTTGTCTTGCTGATCATTCCTTGTGTTTTCATACAGAACGCCCTTCTTCTGGTTTTTACCAGATCCAATAAATGCTACCATATGTGAAATGACCCAATACGACTCCAAAGGTCGAAAAAATTCGCTCAAAATTCGTCCAGAGGGTTATCTGAGGTGCTGATCACGAATCCCCGTTTTCAGTGTTACGGTGGAATGCAGTATGTTACGGTGGCTATGAATTACTGAAGGCGTGAAGAATATTCGACTCCGCCCAAATCTCGCCTAGAGGATTACTGTGGTGGGGATCACAACTCTGACACTGGTGTTTATCATGTGACTCTTGCATAGCAGTATATAATAGAGTTTTGGAAAAGACGTTCAACCAGATGAAAAGTAGTAGGCTATGGCCTGAGTTATACTCCCGCGGGAGCATCCGCGGAAGGGCGGGAATCGCGCCGAGACTCCACCTGGCCAATCGCCGCGCCTCGCCACGCCCGCCTCCGCCGTGCACCATTGGTCCGCGGACGTTCCGCGGATGCTCCCGCGGGAGTATAACAGATGCCTATATGACACAATTTCTTCACAGTACTGACACTCAATGTAACCTACTGTAATCTGCCGCAACATCAAAAACGGATGCCGAATTCGTGACCAGCACCCCCAAAAACCCCCACACATGAATTTTGGCGTGTTTTTTTTTTTTGAAAACAAGTACATGTACATGTATATCCTCTTCCTCATGAGTTTGGGAGAGTGGCCGGAAAAAGTGATGAACGATACGATCAATAAGACGAGCGACAGCTAATAGATCTGGTAAAGGTTACGAGTAGAGTGTTGTGTACAGAAATCTGAAAACTGATAAGCACACGTGGATCGAGCCGTCTGGACAGGGTGCGGAATGAGGATGTTAGGGCAGTGATGAAGACAGCCGCGATGAGCTGAGGATAAGGGAACAGCGCCTGAGGTGGTACGGACACATCTCCAGAAGCCCCCATAAGGTTGGTCCTAGATTTAGAGGCACCTGGGAAGCGTTCGAGAGGAGCCCTAAAGAAACGGTGGAAGGACGGCATTACTACCAGGACGAAACGCTCAGGAGGAGGAGAAGAACATCATCACATCTTGGTGTGGATCGAAGCAGTACTTGTCACTTATGTTCGCGAATGAAGTTACAATGGGAAACACCTCCAAAATGAATAAAGAGCTTGCGATGGAGTCCTATATGTCCTATCATCCAACAAGAAATTCCCAAGACGACAGGTTGAATACGGGATTAGAAAAAGAAACCCGACTAAAGTCAAAATGTTCTCTACATCCACAAAATAATGCAAAGACTCCACCCAGCGACGGGAGAACGAACTTTGGCTACTAAACCCCAGTCGGGAGTTGAACCACGACGGCTCTCCTGCAAGCATCCACCACTATCAACTCGACCACACATTTGCTGCCGCTGATCTTGTGAATGTGTCACCTAAAAGTACCCTTGTGGCTTCATTTAGGAGACCATGGCCATGGCCCGCCTATAACTGAAATCCAAACCTTCTGCTGATTAATACTCGAGCATGACAAAACCGTTCTAGGCGTCATTTTTGCTACATCAGCACTTAAGTGATCCGGTTTATATCCCGTTTTTCAGCAGAAAATTTGAAAACCATTACGACGCTTCTCGGGTACTCCCATCCCCCCCCCCCACATCGCCCAATAGACCACTTCGAAAAAATCCGCGGGAAGTTCAATGACTCCTCTCGAGAGGAGAGCGCAGTTTGAATCGGTTCTCACTCCTACGGATCCTGTCATGTTGAAGTCCTGCACGAGCCACTACAGCAACTGGGTAGAAGTCAGTCCCCAAGCAGAAGCCAAACGGTCGTGATTGCAGTGCGAATCTGGTTTTGAGTAACAATGAAACCATCCACAAGTGAGCAACAACAGCGGAGCACAACGGATTGATTTGTGAGAGGGTGGTCGCTGCTTCAGCAGTTCTCACCAACTTCACTGTCGACGGCATTTGAGGTAAGGTCTGAAGCGTTCTGCCGAGCACAAACCATATCGGCGAACTTCAAGGCACACCGAACTTGACTGGCATCCTGAGTTGTTGGTGCAGCGGCCTGACTCCACGACTCACGATAATTCATCACCAGCCGAAGCAGGAAGAGCACAATAGGGGTGACAATTCATCAGAAATCCAGCCTAAGGAGTCTGCGGAGATAGCAGTGCAACTAGAACAAGTCGGGAGCAGTCATGCATCTTCACGATGAATAGACTAGCGCGTTCTGATTCTGCTTGTCTCCGATAGCCAACAAAATTGCAGTCGTCCTCCAGATGGTAAATAGTTTAGGACCACTGACCGTTCGAGCAGGTCCATGCCCCATCGATGAACGGCCAAATTCCAGATAGATGAATGGAAGCGAAGTCCTCCTTCATTGATTAGCACCATTTATGATGAGACGTGGCTTGTTCGTAGGTCGGCCTGTCATGGTGCCTGTGTTCGCCTCAGCAGCTCGTAGATGCGACCAGTATCCAGTGGCAACTCGTGCAGGAACGGACATCGCCAACGGGAAGAAGAAGAAAAAAGGAAGTTCTCTTTCAATGATTCTTTATCTCGATCAAGGAAAATTTTCAACGGTTTACCAGTGCCCTTCGGCAATGGATAGGCCAGCCGATCATCAATCAGCGGCGGCTAGAACTTTTCAGGAAGTGAAGCAGGCAGGCGAAGTAGGTTCCAGCTTTGAGGAAATTTGCCGCATTTTAGATGGTTTCAGCTAAATGACGTTGCCTCTCAACAAGAGGGGGGGAGGGGGTCTAGGAAACGCGAGTACATTCCGAAATCACAGCGCATCGCACTGAGGTAGTTGGGTTCCACTACATCAAATTATAACATCTTTCTGTGCATAAAATGGAAGCGATAAGTTCGCCCATCCAGTTCAGAGAAAATGTCCGAGATTTTCTTGTAGCTTTTGACTCTTTTCTGCTCCGCCTAGAACCTTAACCCAATCACTGCCTCTGATCTCTTTATAAATGCGTTTACATGGATTAACATCAATACGTTATTAACTATTTCAACACTTGCCAAGGGACAACTGTCCTACGAGAAAAGCACCCATCGCTGAAGAGATAGCTCTTGTTTTCGCTGTGACAGTCGACCTTTTATAAATTAACTCAACAAAGGAAGAGTCAAATCTGAAGTAAAGAATCTGAGGCGAAGGCAGATGATTATAAGAAATGCATATACCGTAAATTCAAACTCTTTGATGAATTATGAAAAGGACTGAAGAGTACGCGAGCATGTGTATCCGCACTTGGTCCTTAGATTCATCTACCTCTCTAGGTAGCATGAAAGTAGAACGAATTTGTTCGATACGCCCAAGGTCACAGCACTTTGGCCCTCGCAGATTTATGAAGGGCTTCATATGCAGTAGAGGCACGAACACCCTGCATAGCTCTGAATTTAGCGGTCATCTTCATTACATTAATTTAGAAGTGAACATATGGTGCGGCTCGCAGCCTTGCACCCATTTGTTGCTAATCGAGACGACACTAACGTGCCCTTCTACAGGGACCGGCCCGCGCTAGGAGCTGGAAACCACTGGCCACACCATAGGTATTCCGTCCTCCTTCCAACATAAGCGGGGTGCTTTTTTAGTCTATTCACGCCAGATCCGAGAGGATGGTAGATGGCTCTCAGATAGAAGCCGATCAAACATCTGCTGTAGAAAGCTTTGTGGAGGGCCGAGAGGTCAAACACATACCGCCCTGCTAAGCGACGTGATCTCGGCGCGAAGCGAAGCACGTAGATAGGGTGCGAGACCCTCGAGAGCAAGGTTCTTCGAGCCGAGCGCCAAGGCGCGTTGTCTCCTCCCTCTCCTCATCACCTGTAGCCTTTCCCACTGTATTTTTGTGTTTTAATTGCCGCTCCTTTCAGGTAAATATTCGTGCTTTGGTCGTGTAGCAATCGTGATCCCGAAAAGTACGTTCACTTAGCGAACCGACCGTTTGGTACATGGGGAGCGAACGATAGTGGTGTAGTGCTCGGAGGTCACAGTTGCTCAATACGTCTCGATGAACCGGTGTGAGAGTGCGTGTGAAGGAAAGGGCGCCCAAGGAGAACGGAGGGCGTAGCAGGTAGCTGTAAGGGTTTGGAGGCTAGCAGAGTTGCAGGTGGGATGCACATAAAGCTGATTGGAGGTCAAAGACTGTCGGGAAGTAGCCTACGGCAGGCAGGGACCCTGAAATATCGGCTTTCGATTGATCGGTCGACGGATAAGGATGCACGCACTGCCGCCTTTGGGCATGAAGAAGAGCCAGCGCGGCCCAGAAGGGAGCAGGTAGGGCCTAGAGTTAGCCGTCCGGAGACCGAGCTCTCGCAAAGCGTGGCTGAGTGTGAGTGAGTGTGCGAATAGATGCGCGATGAGCATCTAGAGATACAGTGTGGTCGTGAATCGTTCTTTGTGCATATATTCTGATAATATCGAGTTTTTCGTCGTCACGTCGTATCGAGTGTCGTATTGATTGAATTGAGGTTTAGGGAAGAAGCGTCTTGTTCCAGAAGCATGGTGCAGAACCGGTCGTAACCGCTGATGCCGTCGAAAAAGATATCGGCACGACAGCACAGGTCAGGTGCAATGCGGATTTTACGGTGGCGTATACTTGCGAGGAGTTAGACCAAGTAGTGAGGGCCGTAAAGCGGTTGCCAGTAGAGGTAGAAGAGAAGTTAGGAAAGGCATAGCGGGGAAGCACTGTACCCAGCTGTCACAGGTAATCGAATGTGAGGTTAAGCAAGTTTGTGAAGTGAGAAAAGAGTTGAAAGATCCTTGCAGGTATAAGCAGTTTAGCAAGGAATTGTTCAGTTCGTTGACGAGCAAGGGAATTGAGTCTCTAAAAGATTTAAAGGAATATTTAGCCGTCAAAGAAAGTGACGGAGAGTTGGTAGCGGATATATGTGACATATTTCAGACCAAGGCGAGGGAGGTCAGAACCGTGCTGGGGAAAGTGCAGTAGTCCCAGCTAAAACCGTGGTGATACAAACCGTCAGAAGGAGAAGAAAAAGTGGACACGAATACGGAAAACGGTAGGCATATTCAACATAGTCCAGATATCGGAGGTTTTTACTGCTGCAACTCTAGAAGCAGACTTCAGGGTCAAACGGACATGGCAAGGAACTCAGATCAGACTGCGTCACGTAAGTGCCACTCTGGAGGCTGAGTTTGGGACCATCGGACAGAGAGCAAATCATGGATCCTAGTCCGAAATCAATCCAATTTTTGGCAATATGGTGGGATGATGATGCAAGCAAATGCATGTGTAACCGCCGGAGTATTCAATGGAGGCCGATCACAGAACTTCGATGAATTCATACGGCGCTTTGAAAGAAAATATAGAGCAGTAGTGTTCGAAGATAAGACCCTAATAGACATCTTGGGTGACTATCATCTGGGAGGTGGGGCCAAGAGCGTGTTCCTGTCCTTACCCAGTAGCATATAGGATCAAGGGATCGATGTGGTAGTAAGTGAATTAAGGAAATAGCAAGCAAATTGTTCAACGGCGGGTCGACTCCGAGCCTTAACCGAACTGGGAAATCTAAGAAGGCGAGTAGGCCAAACGTGTTTTGTGTTGTACTTGACAAGCTAGCAAGGCGAGCAAACCCTAATTGTTCAACAAGTGACAGATCAATGGAAAATATAGATTAACAAAAGGGACGGAATAAATTAGATAAATTAATAGAATAGCCGGATCACATTCAGCTATTGAGCGTGCTTCACAAAGTAAACCCTTTGGAAGCTTTTGAGGCTGTAAAGGAGTTAGCCTTGTGCACAGAACAATCGAAGTCTACGTGGAGTGGTCAACTGAGCAAACGAAGCAAAGAAAGAAGCAGTTGGAAACGAAGAGGAATGGTATACCAGGAAAGCGATGGTAGGTTAAGTTTCGATAAGAAAGCGAGGCACGAGTCGGACAGTGAGATGTTTTTGCTAGTCACAGTGAGGAGGCAAGGGAGCGTAATCAAGACCAAGGGCGGGTAGAGAAACCAACCACAGTGGAGTGAACTCCAACGTGAATAAGGGAGTCTCCGTTGGGAATAGGAAGCACCGTAGTTGTTATAACTGCTCAAAGTTTGGGAACATTGGACGTCTCCTATGCGGAAAATCCTTGTGAATCAGTTGTCAAAAAAGCAAGGAAACAGAAGGGATAGATTTGATCATGGTAGTGTATTCCATGTCATAGCGAAAACGAGAAGTTTAGATGTAAAGATAAAAGCGACGAGCCAGTCCAGAATGCCTTTATTCGGAGGTACTGTGGCAACGGGAGCTAACTTGTTAACGGGGAAATTCCGAGGGGTTGTAGACACCGGATCGATGATAAACATCATTCCCGTAAGCTTGTTGGCAGCAGCTCAGAAGTCAGGGTTTGATGTAGACGCATTGGAAGTTGTGCTTGAGGCATGCATGATACCGGTCTACGATGCGTCTGGAAATCGCATAGAATTCCTTGAAGCGGTCAAAATGAAGGTGGAACTAGAGGGTAGTAAAGGCACTGAAGTGGAATTCCACGTCTCCGACATGAAGGATGAAGAGATTCTGCTGGTGGCAACGCATTAGAGCGTCTTAGAGTACACATAGTGTTGTCACCTGAAAATGTGGTTGAACACGTCGCTGAAAGGGAAGGAAGGGTGGTTGTCACAAGAAGAACGTACACCCCTACCCATGGTACAGCAATCGTTTCGGCGCGGTATGAAGGAGATTGTAGTGAAAACGAACGGGTTGTATGGCCTCATAAAAGCGACATGGCAGCAGGAGTGCCTAGGATTTGTGATCAGAGACTAGAAGTGCCAGTCATAAGTGATAGTGATGAGCATATGATTTTGAAAGAAGGCGAAGAAATCGGAAGATGGGGAAAGGAGAAATGGAGAGTGTTGAGAAGACCTAAACCCGCTTACGATGGACAGTGGAAGTAATGAGAACAAGGACTAAAGAAGGAAGTTGTTGCATGAGCATGTAAGGGAAAGTTCTTGAACTGAGAATCTCGGCGACGACATAGTAGCAGTGCTGGATAAGTTCCGCAATGCATTATCCATATGGCCGCGAGTTAACAGGAACTAATGTGGCCGAAATAAACATAGATGCAGGTGATAGCAAAGCAACAAAGATGAAGGGTAGACCTGTACCTTTTAGTAATGCGAGTAATATTGAGAGAGCTCTTGAAGGACCTTGAAAGCAGAAGGATTATTGAGAGGAGTAGCTAGGGTGAGCTTGTTGAATCGTTTCGGTGGAGAAAAAGGATGGTAGTCTCCGGTTATGCTTGCACTATAGGGAGCTGAACAAGAAAATAAAGCTCGACTCACATCATTTGCCTGCAATGGATGAGATGCCGCAAAGTTTGGCAGGGAAGTCGCACTTTTACACACACACACACACACACTCTATATATATATATGTATATATGTATATATATATATATACATATATACATATATATATATATATATATATATATACAGGGTGGCTGAAAAGTTCGGGCAATTTTTCAAAGTATTTCAGCAGTACGAAAAAACTACATAAACGCCAAAGATTTACAAACAAAAATAACAGAAACTTCATTAGATCAACAACAACATAATACAACAGGAAAATTCACAACAAGTGCTCAAAATTTCCTCCTTTGGCTTCAATACATTTTCGCAGTCGTTTTGGGAAGTCGCTGATGATGGTCGCACACTGCTCCGCTGTAATCTCGTCCCAGGATCTCAACAACGCCGATTTCAGCTGCTCAACGGTGGCGTATCTTGTAGTGGAGATCTTCTGCTCCATGATCGACCACACAGAATAATCCATCGGGTTGAGATCAGGCGAGTTGGATGGCCAGATGTCCCTGCTGCAAAACCCTGGGAAGAGCTCCTCGCAAACGGCGATCGTGGATTTGGCGGAATGCGCTGGTGCCCAGTCCTGCTGAAGAGAAAATCCGGTTTCGCCAAAATGGCTCGTCGCCCACGGCTCCAGTACGTCGCGGAGGACATATTGCTGGTAGCTGGCAGCGTTAATTTTGACGTTCTGCTCCATGAAGACCAGCGGCGTCTTTCCGGTAGCGCATATTCCAGCCCACACCATCACCGAGGCTGGAAAATGGCGGCGGCTGATGGTCCTTGCGGCCGACGTCTTCTGCTGACCCTTCTTAAGCAGCTGCCGGCGATTCTTATGGTTGTGAACCGGCTGGACCGTGAAGATCTTCTCGTCGGTGAACAGCACCTTCGACAAGCGACCATCGCCGACCAGCTGACGCATTCGCCTGCATTTCCTCAACCTCTCAGCTTTCATCGCGTCGTTGAGGAAGTGAATACGAGCTACTTTGTAGCTGCGTAATCCCAGCTTCCTCCTGGCAATATGCTGGACTCGTTCCCTACTGATCCCGAGATCCGTAGCCATCTTGTTCATCGATACCTCAGAATTCCGGCTAATGCGACAACGAACCTTGTTGATGTTCTCCGGTGTTGTCGCAGTGGTGGGACGGCCGCTGCGGGGACGGTCCGAGGTCCCGCCAGTCTCCTTGTAGCGTCTTACAATCTTGTAGACGGTCCTTTGTTTGAAGCCGGCTGTTCGAACTATGTCCGCGGTCCTCATTCCCGTCTTGTGCAGCTCGACGACGGTGATACGCTCACTTTCACGAGACATAACGCAAGCACAACTGAAAACGAGAAAACTGGAGCAACAGATTCTAGATCAAAATTGCGCGAGAAATACAACGGAAACAACAGAAATAACAAAAAACCTCAATTTCAAGGCCAAAAGTAGCGCCGCAAAAAATTGCCCGAACTTTTCAGCCACCCTGTATAGTGGGTATTGGCTCATCCCCCTAACAGCAGAGAGAAAGCCTCATTCACGACTCCAGAAAGCGTATTCCGGTCTACGCGAACTATTGGGATCAGAAGTGTTTGCTACATCGATGACATTACTATCTGTATGTACAAGCGGAGAGGCACGTTGAATTGATGAGAAAAAGTTTGAGAAGTGGCAAGGCGCAGAGTTAAGGTTAAACGCGAAGAAGAGAAGAAAGAGTGAGCTTTGCAGACGCGCTAAGTAGAGGAGTTGCACAGTTGCTTGATGCGGAACCGTTGCATGGACTTAATGAAGCAGTAGGTAACTGCGTAAAAACTCAGGAGAAGGCCAAACGGATGAGAGAGTCGGACCAGGATTTCGCACATGTTATAGAGGCTTTGAACAAAGGTGAGCTTGCACGCATAGCAATGTGGTCAGGAGCGAAAAAGCCTGTAAAGGTAGCAGATTTTGTCATAGACGAAGACGACCTGAAGATGTCCTAGACTGACGGTAGTTTTGTGCATGTGGAGCCAAAAAGTACTCGATATGAAGATTTTCACGAGGCCCACGTGGGAACGTTTGCAGGACACTTTAGTGCGCATAAACTACTAAATAGACTTAGGAAGGAGGTGTTTTGGCCTACGATGGCGCAGGATATTAATAAGTGGACGAGGGAGTGCCAACGTTGCTTTGTGCACAATGCGAAACCAAAGCTTACACCTCTTCTGAAACCAATTGTTACGTCAAGGCCGTATGAGATAGTTGGCGTGGACTTGTTGGAATTAGGTCTAACCACGAGTGGGAATCGCTGTGCAACGACGGTAATATACCATTTCTCCAAATTCGCGACAGCCTTCCCTGTTCATGACATGAGAGCGGCAACAGTGGCGAAATCCCTATTCAAAAGGTGGATTGTGCAGAATGGATTGTGGATTGTGATGGCCAAAATCTATCTTGTCGTATAAAAGAGGAGAAATTGAAAACAACGTCATGGAGGAATTGACCAGGATAGCCAAAATAAAGCACATAACGACGAAGTGCTACAAACCGCGGGCGAACGGGATAACGGAGCGGCTGAACGGAACTACTGTAGCTATGATGAGACGAAGTACTTTAGTAACAACCGAGTGGGACGTCAGGCTTCCATTTTGTACGTTTGCCTACAACATAACCCCACATCATGTTACTGGTGAAAGTCGCCACTTCATATTGCATGGTTCTGACCCCACTTTCCTTTCGGCAGTGGTTCCGCATGCGGGGAGTGTCATGGTATACGATGGATGACAGCAGAGAAGATTACAAAGCCCAGATGCTACAGTCGGTGTCTGACGTTCATAAACGTGTGAGAGAGTATGATGAAAGGATTCGGGAAGAATGAAGAAAGAATACGATGTGGGGAGTGCTGCTGACATAATACGCACTCGAAATGAGCTTGTGAGTGGGCTGGACCATTTCGGCTCATAGACACAAGTGCCAATTCAGCTTTGATAAGTAAAATAGATAAAAATGTAGAACTGGTTGTAGTTAATTTTGGCATGTTAACAGTGGTGCCGTACTACGTGAAGCCCGCCACCGATGGTATGGCCATGTTCTTCGTGCGTATGATGACACCGTTCGGAAGATTGGCCTCAACATAGATGTGCCCGGAAAGTGGCCTAAAGTATGGCCTAAGCAACGCTGGCTTGATACGTTGCACATGGACTTAAACGAAGCTGGTATCCACCCCGATCAAGCATTTGATCGTGCGAAGTGGCTTCACCATACCAGGAGAGCGGACCCCCTTCAAGCAGGACAAACGCTGAAGAAGAAGAACAGTGGTGCCATACTACATTCCAGATGGCCGTATTGACACTGTGACCAACAGAGGAAAAAGAGGCAGAAAGCTAGGTGCTAAGGTGAAAAGAATAATTTGGTCGGGTTTCAGAGGCACTGGGATTCGGTTGAAGGGACATTTCGAGTACGTATGCAATGATCGTTGCTTCGATGATACCACGATGGGAGAACTGAAAGGGATACAGTTCCCTGGAGCCTTCTCGAAGAAGTCCATTGGGTCGCTGTGGAACGCCTGGCGAGCTGCAAGCATCTTCACCAGCACTGACATCGACATGAGATCAAAAATAAAATTTTCGAAAGACGGAGCAATGTGCCTGGACGAGGAGGCGCTGCAGAAGGTGCTCAGGCTTGCGCACGACAAATACCTGGACTGGATAGAATTTGTATGCATGACGGAAGGAAACAGGAAGCACGAGAAAATAGACGCCTTCAGTTTCGAGCTGACATACGACGCTGAAGAAAGAGCTGGCTGAAGAGCAGAAGGGGAAACCATCAACGAGAGTCCAAAAGCATTCGCAGCTCCAGCAAGCGCTACATTGCTGGAGAAAGACGGTCCCAACTTGGAATATGCATACGAGTTGCGACTTCATTTAAGCAGTTACGCGAAGTCCTGATGGAGTGCAAAGCAAACATGATATGGGTGCTGTTGTGGCCGGTTGATCTAGGACTTAAGTAGGACGACATTTTTGCTATCGTGAAGACGTGCGACGAGCATTACGTGAAAGGAGGACGAGTAGTAGGCGTGTGGCATAAGATAGTTGAAAAACGATCAACAACTGGAAAGCCGTGTCGGAAATATGAACTACATATGTTGGACGAAACGTTGGCAAAACGAACAGGAACAGGCCAATTTGTGGGGTTTCGGACGATGAGGCATTCACTCTTCGTCGATACGAAGAACCAATTGGACACTTCCAGTTATAGTTTCGGCAACCGTGAAATCGTTGTTTGACGTTCTACGTTTTCGACGTTTTCGACGTGACGTTTGTTCCCCTGTACTTTAGTTGCTTCTCTGTTCTTTCCTTATTCGAAAATAGTAATTGACATTCGTCCAGCGACTGCAAACCTATAAGGGAAAAAAGATAAGGGACGGCGTTAATCATTTCTAGGATGCGCCACGCATTCTACTTCCACGGGATGTCGTGAAGGCAATTTGAATGCGTATTTGGCTCATAAAGTGGCTTGTGGCCACCAGCCGATGAAGAAGTCGGCTGGCGACCCGTGAATGCGATTACCTCTTGTGTGCAGGCCGCGACAGCCGGCACCTTCTCCGATTGTGCTCCGTGCGCCCAACAAATCTATTAAACCTAGAAAAAGGAAAAAAGAGAGGTAATCGCACTCACGTCTTTAAACGTAACCCAGGATAGACTTCGTAAAACGCTCTACCTTTTCATATGTTCCGAAACTAAACAATCTCTTCATAACGCTTACATTTCTTTTGAGTGAGATGGAAAAGTTTCTGGAGTAGAAGCTATGAAGATCGCCATATTCGCCGTAGACTTCAGGCACTGGTTAAATGCCTTCATCACTAGGAAGAACTGTGTCCTGTGCAATCCACACTAGGAAGAAGATTCGGAAGAATAAATATTGGACGGTCATTAATGCAGAGTTCATTGCTTTCTGAAGGCGCCAAAACTTCATAGCTTGAAGTTTACGTCGAATACGGAGAGATTCAGCAAATTTATCCAAAGACAATTTTTCCGACGTACATCCAAGTCCTATATTCAGTAATAATAGTTCTGTTATATTAAAGGCAATTCGCGTTGCATTCGAAGTGTAAAATTTCGAAGACTTGTTAAGCTTCTCCAGAGTTGTACTCAGCAAATCAAGACCGAATATATTATTGCTCACTAGCTGTCGGAGGAGGGTGCTCTACTTCGTGACATTTCTCTTGTTCCTAAGCACTGCAAGGGTTTTAGAGCGGCTCGGGTTGAAGTTCAAAAATGCAACGGTCACGCGGTACAGGTAGCAGGAAAAACAATCGAAAGGAACAGCTGCCTCTGCAATATCTCAGAGCGGAGCCGTTCAGAGAGAGAGTTTGCTTAGGAGAGCCCAGCAGATTTGTTTATGAACGTCGAAGACTTTTTCATATTGCACGCAGAGCCAACCGAACAACTCGCCCCTCATCTGAATGACTTCAGAAGGGACACTGGAAGCGGCACCAGTTATGCTGCCAAACATTGGTACAGGTTGTTCACACGTCTCGCTGGGAAGCTGTTTGCACGGCAAGCAACCCAGCCCTCTTGCCTAACGGAATTAATCCTGCTTGGATTTGTATGGCACGCTTTCACTGGTCGTGGGGAATGCATATTTCCATTCGCTTCTTTGTCTCGCAGTCATCATCAAGGATTCTGTTGCCATTAGAATTTGATGATGTTGAGGCGAGGCTTTATTCGTTTCCAGCTGAAATGAAACATCTTCTCTGTTGTCCTTCTTGTGATGAGGAACAGTTCTCAATCCACTCCGCTTGGCGCTTGTCTCGGCTGTTGCTGGCCGTTTGTATCCGTGTGCAATGTCTAAAAGATAATGCCACCGTAAAAGATATCTCTGCTCACTTTGATTGATTTCATTCTCGAGTTTACGGATGGAACGCACGTTCGCTCCAAGGAAGCAGTGATCCGATCCATGTAAGACGCCGGTACTCCGTTGAGTGACTTCTACGCCTCCAGACGACGTTGTTAAGTGCAAAAGGTTTCTACTGAGAAAGTGCGCGGGGGATGAAGCCCAGTGGGACGGTTGCTATTTTCGTTCCGTTTTCCAGATCCAAGTCTTCCGGATCCTGAACTTCTGCTCGAATACCAGCCCGATTTCGGATTGAAGTTTCCTACGACAAACTTGGAGAAGTACTCATTGTTGCGGTTACCTTCCTCCACCTCCTCATGAAAGGCATGGAATTCAACGTCATCAGCGACTGAAGTTGGGGAATACAGTTGGAGATACTGGTCGGCTTTCCAATGATGGCTGAGGACGAAGGATGGCTAGACGTGATGACAGAATTTCGCAGAAGTCGACGAGCTTAACGACCGACGCGTGCACGGCCTCTAGCAAGCATTGCGGTATGAAACCTCCTGCCCACGAATGACGAGTGCCGCTCACTGGCAATTCGCAGATTGCTGTTCCTAGCCTTGCTTACTGCATGGCGAGCCCACTGAGCTTTTTTTATGTCGAGCAGCGTCTAGAAGAGTGTGCAGTTCGGCGCTTGTGGAGATCCTCCTATCGTATATACGAAGCACGAAGCAGGCAGCGGGCGCTGAAGACGATGTTGAGCTGTTGTAGCAAGTAGGCCTCATGTGAACATAGGTGTCGAGAGAATTTCGAAGAATTCTTGAATTCTTTCTCAGCATGAGATTAAGAACCTCGCTGAAGTTGGGGTTTCCAATCTCACTCTCTCTCACAGATTTCCTCTACGCCATGATGAGGGGAGCTGTAATAGTGTTCATAGAAAATCGAGAATCTTATTTTGCACCTGCATAGTTCATGGGAAAGGTGAGCAAATGAGTGGAAAATGCAGTCATGCTAATGACTGCTGCTGAGCACATTTCTGTTATTGCTATCAGGCTGTTCATACAGCGTATTGCAGTGAACAATCTGATGTAAGGCATTTACCTGCTTGTCCGACCTTCATGAAGATTTTCTTGTTAGGAAATCGTGCGGACTCTCTGAATACTCCTTCGATTTTACACGATCATTTGTTTTCAAAGGTAGGCACCAGTCAGTGAAAGCAAGGTGCGATATCAGGAAAGTAAACATGCGAGTGTCACAGTGAGCTTTCTTGTGAACTTACCACAACGACGATGTAACATTTTAATTGTGTTAAAGATCGCTGTCCACGATTATACAATGGGGCCCCTTCTGAGGAGGCGCGTGGTCGGAAACGGAGGAGGCGCCGGCGTTGCGCGCACTCGACTCCATGTTTGTGGTCCAGATTTCCGTCTCAGGCCAACGAAGAGATTCATACCTCTGGGGACCGGTGAGCTGGTATCAAACTGGTTTGGACAGTATATGCACTTAATATCCATTGGATGTCCTCCTCAACTCACTGTAAAGGCCAAATACGCACTCAAACTATCTCCTCGACTTCCCGTAGAAGTAGAATGCACGGTGCATCCTGGAAAATTTTGACTGACGCCATCTTTTAATCTCCAATCTAATCTCTTTAATCTCATTTATCCTCTATCTTTTACAAGCACCTGAGGTCTCCGTAGAATTTAATTTCAAAGCTTTGAGCACGTCGCGGATGCTTCACATGGCCCAATCTTTAGCGAAAAGTGGGAAGCGCTTAGAAAACAAACGAAACGAAGACAGACGGTACACTGGACCGTCCACATCGGAAGCTGCTTCATGTTGATTTTGTGGCAGGATTTCCAGCGCCACCAATTAGAAAGGGCAAAGGTAATTCTCGTCTTCCTGTCCATCTGGTGATCGAATAGCTGACGTAACAAGATGTTCCATGCGTGCAAATCCTTGAGGAAGGATCTCTATTTGAATGTGAACATTGAAGACATTTTAAGTAATGTTTTCTAAGATTGCCACAATCTTATATGTGCGTAGAGCCCAAAGGATAATGACATTGCTGCAAATTTAATAGATGTAGGGCAAGATGGTCGGAAATATGTAGTACCCACGCTGGACGTGGAAAACACCTTAGAGAAATGGCTAACTAAGCGCATAATTATGCAGGGAAATAGGGAGAGACTCTGGCTGCTTTTTGTGTCCTGACTTTGCACCATATTTAAGACGGGAGTGAAGAAAACAAGAATTGGGAAGTTGAAATCAACGATAACCTATAGTCCAGAATGCGGCACGAAGCTTCCTGAAGAAAAAGGAATGGAAAAAGGAAAAGGAAACATTAGTCGATGCTAGTCTCACCCCTGTTCCGGTGAGAAACCCCTGGAAGTGTGGGGGCTCAATCGGTGAGCATCTCTCGAATGAATGACATTAGAATGACGCATTCTTGCATTCTATATCTGTAATATTTACCGTATCGTATGTAACACCATATAGTTGAGTTCGTCAGTAACTAATGGATAAGATAAAGACGCAATTTGTTAGCTTTCCGACCGGTTGGTATAGGGAGGGTTTGCAAGGGTTGGTACTGCTCCGCTGATACTGTTTCGGTTCAGTTTGAGAGTTAATTCTAAGGGCCAACCATGTCAAGCTTCCCAAATTGTGATCGCAAATACAAGGAGTACAATCAAGCGCCCTCAAGGAAAGTACCCAGCCCGCCGCCTGAGCGAGGAAGGAATCTGGCAGGAATTCATTTCTATGCACTATGCAGCATTGGATTGGCGAGTTACGAAGGAAGGGCGCGACTGAATTGCTTGGAAGAGCTGAATAAGCTGAAGACATTGGAGGTGGCCAGCAGCAGGGAACGCTGTGAATTCCCAACGGAACGGTGTTGTTGAACAAGCGTGATCCACCAATGCGTGCTGATCGAAGAAGCGGGAAGGCAAAAATGGTGATGGTTCTGAAGACGATCGAGAACATGGAGTTGCGGTAGCGCTGCGGTGCTAAGAACCAGGTGATGTTATGGGGCACAACCAAATGTGAAATCTCTAGGAATCTGTGAAGCCTGAAAGTGCGAGGCAGGGCGTCAGAAAGCTAGTATTAATAAACAGTTTTCACATCAAGTTGGACACTTTCTGCGTCAAATTGTACGCATGGGCAGGTGACCAAAAACATTTCAAAGAGAGCTATGCAAAATTTTCTTCTCTTGAGACATTGTTCCAATCGTTGCAAAGAGTATCTAGCTAAATTTGTAAGAAATTTATTTTGATTGGAAAGACGGCTTTGATTTCAGAAGCGTCAAGCTGGTTTAGAAAAGTGCCCAATTAGACATGAAAATGGTATACAAACGAGGAAGTTGAGCGAGCAGATCACGGCTAAAAGAGGAGGGAAAGGTGAGAAGCAACTAAGGTATGGAGGTCTATTTTCATCCTGTTCTGCTTCATCTCGGGGTGGGCAGTGCTTGCCGTGTACTGCGCATTCGTGTACTGCACATTGTTGTCGCTGCCCAGCCCAAGCTATATTTATTCTATGCGTAGAAGGTTGCAAGATTATAGATTAGGATGCTGGCATATATCATAGCAATAAGAATTCGGTAGATGAAGCGCTTCTTTCGCTGTAGGAAATAAGAGGAAATATTACAATTATTAAGGACACTTCGCCACTCCTTGCGGAAAGCATGGAAATTCTTTGGGCTCAGTGACAACACTGTCTATAATTCTTCTAGCCTTGACTGGTGTATCAATTAAATACAAGCATTATTGGGTTAGGCACGAAAAGCACTGCCGACCACAGCTGTGGTTGAGTTTTTAGGCTTTTTGAAGTGGATAGTTTTCCTCTGTTTAAGGTTGAAGAAGAACGTGTTTATTCGTTTTGAAAATAAACAACTCTGCCAGGACCAGCCAGTTCCAGAATCAGCCGTGGCTCATGAATTAGGAGCTCACTTAAGAGACGGCTATCTTCGTAGCAATACAGGACTGGCTTATGAGGACTCAATCAAGAAAGGACCAGTAATGAACTATGCTCAGCAAGCGGTCAAAGAAGCCGAAAAGCCTAGCAGTGCTTCGCGTCTGTTTATTCCTTGACGCGAGTGAATCGCGCTTCGAAATGCTTGCATTTGTCATTGCTTACAGGGGAGTGAAAGACTCAATGAATAGAAAACGCAGCTCAGATTGCAGAACCAAAACAATACGATCTCGCCGGCCTCAAATCTCTCAAAAGACATTGGAAATGCAGACGTACGTGATACCGTAGTGGCCGTGCCGCTTCAAATATATGCGCCGCCTCTGCCTCAGTTCTCTTCGCTGTCTCGCCAGGTGCACCGGATAATGTGAGAAGATATTCCCGTAGAACTAACACTGAAGCAGTTGGAGTGATGGGTAGTGGGGAGCGCTCGAGGTGAGGGCTCGTTTACGAAAGGATTGCATCGGTGGATGAGCACGGGTAGCGAGAGACGAGGCTTATTAGAGGAAGGTCAGCGAACGCGCTGACGTGTGTGTCACGGGAAGCACTTCATGCGGCGAAAACGTTGCTTAATGGTGGAGAACAAACAGAGCTGCTCTACTTACAAGTCTAACGCACATATACAACGGAATCTTCGAGGCTGAAAGACGGATCTCAAGCAACGCGTGCAAAATTACTTAGATTAACCACCTGGTTAGACCCTTTACCTCGCACTCGAGAAAGGAGGACGCCTACCTACGTGCCATTGTTTAGATTCGAATCCTAACCAGGAGACGACTATCTCAACGGTAGGCCGGAACGTGTTGCATATGGGCAGAATGGCCTCTCTCTGGGAAATAACATAATGCAAGTATCTCGACGCCAATGCAACTCTGCGCAGAGTTAGGGACGACGGAAGTTCGACCGCTGGCTGCTTCAGCCCTCTACCTGCGCGAAGAGGCTGGACTCATGGAAATGTCTCACCACACCGCTCCTCTATCCACTGCGCCACCACTGCTCAACCGTCGTCGCTGTTTCCAGCCAACTTGAGCCCGCCGTCCGCGTGCAGGAAGAGGGCTAAAGCCGGCAACGGCCCAACTTCCGTCGTCCCTAACTCTGCGCAGAGTTGTATTGTGGTCGAGATACTTGCAGTTTGTTGTTTCCAGAGAGAGAGAGACGACTCTGCCCATGGGCCAACACCTGGGCCGTTCCGACATACCGTTGAGTTAGTCTCCTGGTAAGGCGACTTGGGGTACGTAATATTCTCCCACAAAACCCCATTAATAACTGTGGAAGCAATGGCAATAGATTGACTTATTCCAATGGAAAAATGTGAGGTCTCCTAGAGTCCTAGAGTGAGGAATATGGAGGACAAATTCCAGGAATATTGGTTCTGAGGATTTCTTGGAAGAGTCCAGCAAGCTATTGCATTTGAGAAGACAATAACTGAAGGGCATTCGATTGATTTTTGAGGTGCACGTGCGGCTGGACCACTGATCTATTAAATCATTTCTCTCTTTTGTTTATTTCTCTTAGAATCAGAGTTCGATTAAGAAGTAAGCAGGAAGAGTAGGAGGCCCTATCTGGGTTTCTGGTCGCTTTTTCTCGAGAAGCCCTACTCAGGCATAATTAGTTGTATTGCGCGGCATTCCTAGCAACAGTGAGAGCGAGCGCAAAAAGTTCTGTTACCTTGAACAAAAGTTTCGGCCGTTTCAGTGCATCGACGGTTCTCGACTTCATTTGTGCATACGATTTTACTACGTGACTTGTCACTAGGGTTTAGGGAAAACGTAGAGATAACCAACTTTACAACAAGGAAAAGCCTTGCTCAGAGAGGGCCATCGTTCAGAGGATAAAGTAGGAAGCAAACCCACTTTAATTTTCTGCAGTCTGGAAGAAGAATCGATGTATCGGAAATTATTCTGCTCAGCCGTCTGCTCGCAAGAGAAAAGGAGAGAACTCCACTCAATCTGTACTCTACGACTTGGCGCCTGGACAGACTAAGCAGCCATGGCAACCTATGTTTTTTATCTTAGGCCTATGTTATACTTCGGCGATGCGTCACCAACGTCGCCTACGCTGTGTTGGGCGGGCTGCTACGCACTGCGTCGCAGTCCGCCCAACACAGTGTCGCCGGCGTCGTCGTCGAGACCTCAGCAGGGGGTGTTATACTTCCGCCGCCGACTTCGGCAGCGCTGGTCGCCACAGACGCGTCGTCGACGTCGGTGACGTCGCCACAGACGGGTCGTAGACGAGCGTTGCCGACGTCGTCCGTGGGTTGGACGCCGATCTCATCCAAGGGTGGGAGAAAATGCGCTCCAATGGAGTATTTTGTTTGTGGGTGGATTCTTCGTTCCCGGCACTGTCAACATCCTCGGCGGACCTCGAATTACGAAATCGAAAGTGCAAAAACGCCCGTCTTGCAGGCACAAATGGTGCCTTTTTACACCTAACTCTCATTTAAGGTTAGTAAGATGTGGGCTTCGCAGAATTCTTGTGGTCCTTAATATGTGGCAGTTCTATGCCAACAAAAAAGTGAAATGTTTTCTTTAAGGCTTGCAGAAGAATATGTAAAAAGTTTCTATGGCGTGTTCTTCAACAAACAACGAAATTGAGACAGATAACAGAGGTTCAACAGAAAAAAGGCCTACAAATATACGTATCTCTACCTAATAGATGGCGTGAGTCTTTTTTTATACTGCCTAATTCTAATAATACATTGTGTCTCAAGAAATATAAACACTGTTAGAAAGGTGATAACTTTGTTCACAAAAATGGTACTGAAAAGTTAAAGGCTCATATAAAAGCCTAGGAAGATAGGAATTTTTTGACGTATGATCGGGATAGACTGCGCCATGCACTCATCTTTTATTTTGCATTTTACAATATATTGATAGTGTTTCGCTTGAATACTTGTTATAATCTCTTTACAAAGTGACCGTATCGATTGATTTGTGCTTCGTTTAAAGCTTAAAACCTAAAAACACACTAGGCCTTGCGAAAAATACAGGGTATCCTAAAAAAAATACAAGTACTGTTTGAATGGTTCTAACATTGCTGCTAATGAAACCTTTGAAGACGTTTGAGACTCATATGAAAGCACAGGTAACGAGATTTATGTAACTTGTAAATAGCATCGACTGAAACCTTGCATTTCAGACTTGTTTGATTGTGTATGGTCTGAATGCTTACAATCTTGTTGCAGCTTGGCCACATTAACCTATGATGTGCTTTTTTGATGTTTAGAACATGACAGTGACATTGAAAACGCGCTCCGATGCTAAAAATGCGCTCCGATGCTCTCCTGTCAACGACGTCCCTGACGCCGCCACAGAATCTTTTGACGACCTCGCCGACGTCGACCACACATCTGTGACGACGTCGGCAACGTCGGTGGTGACGTCAGCGTCGGCGACGTCGGTGACGGGCTGTCGGTGACGGGTCGAAGCGTCGGCGACGCGTCGCCGAACTATAACATAGGCCTTAGGAAAAATGAGGGTTTTTGAAAAATTGGCGTTCAAGGAGCGGATTGAGCCCAATAGCAGAAAACGACTAGAAAAAATTGGGGAATAGTTAGTCTCCCGAATCCCGAAGCTTCTAGGTCACTCTGAAAGGATCAGTATGGGTGGTTGATAATTAGTTGTAGTTTCCTCGTGAACCCATGCAGCTTCCGTGCAGTTTTGATTCTGTTCGCTCCAACATCCGACCACGATGACGGATGGGTTGAAGTCTTCCATGTGGAGCTGCCGAAGTTCGCTGGAGGAACTCACATCGGAACGAATGGTTTGGAGTGGAACGGGCAAGAGAACTGTCCGAGTTCATTACGTCGACAAAGAGCACCCATGACAAGCCGAACTGCGATGGATCCTGTGACCAGATTCTCACCAAGATTAGGCTCCTCGTTTCAACCGCTAGTATTGCCTGATCGTCCATTGTCTAAATTCATGTACACGGGATCGGACCGCCTCCTTCATACAAGGTACCGCTCTTCGCGTCAACTGCCTCAGAGTGTGAAGGGGAGGGGGAGCGGGTGCAGAATTGTTGTAGTTGTTCATAGCACAGGTCGATGCCTTTGTGGTATAGATGATAGAAAAGCCGCTAGAAATGATAACCGCGCAGCAGAAAAGGAAATAACCCAACACGGATGAGAGAAAGCGAATCAGGGTGAAAGATACTTATTTAAAATGCCTTTGAATGCAAGAATTTTTCAGAAGTCAAGAAGAGCGATCACAGAACGACGATCAGCTGGCAGTCTGCTTCTGTTACCAGCCCTTGGAAAGATGCCGTACAACATGGACGAGGAATACGACCGCTTCGCGCATCATCTGCCCGACAGTGCGCAAGGGGACCGAGTGTGCGAAGGCGAAGGTCTCCGGAAACTCTCGAGCTGACACGCCAGCGTGGAGCAGCACGAGCGTCAGCCATCTACCAACTTCTTAGCTCGCGAAGCTATGCATGTACTACGAGACGTTATGAGCTCTAACCGCCGAGCCGTTCACTAATGGACAGCTCTTGCCAGTGTTTCTCATCGACACAGAAATGGCAAACGTAGATGTGGTTACTTCAACTGCCGAAGGGAGGTGGCGAAGCGAACCATCGGAGTTGGCTTTTTTTTAGTATTTTTCCCAGAATATTCAAATACATTTAACTAAAATTCTTGCTGTGGACAACGCCGTCGGTCCTTTGAGATTTGGAGACCAAGACGGCAGAAACTTGCTGTTTGCTTTAATAGTAGGCCGGTGTTAAATAAGCCGGAACTGTAGAGCAACATTCGTGGAGTCCCAATACATGAAATGATAAACAGACAATAAACATAAAGGTGTAAGTAGTGGAAAGAGTTCACGGGGCAAAAGAACCCAGCCCATGCAGAAGCTCTGCCGTGTCCATTGCCTTTTAAGAGAACAGGAAACTGACAGCGCAAAAGAAAGCTTGGAAAAGCTGGAAAAATGGAGCTTTTCAGAAGAAGTGAAATATTGTGAAAGGCTCAATCGCTTAATTTTTTAATGTAAAGGACAATGATACGGAAACTCGTAGAGACCCAGGAAGAAATGTAGGGAAATCAACCGCTCATCACCGTCACTGAATGGTTTCGTTCTCACATCATATGCACCTGCGATATAATCGCCTTTGCGGATAAACTCTCAAAAACGAATCGAAATCACTTCGAGCAATAACAGCACATTTCTTCTACGCTGATGGCTGCTGCTTGCTCGTAAGGTTTGTACCTAGTGTGCGAGTTTCCCTGGGGCGGGTGACCGCAAAGTTCAACGCACACAAAGTGAGCAGTCGGATAGGAATGGACGTCATTAAGCAGGGAATTTCAAAAGAGGGGTAGAACAATGACTAAGGGCCGACTGCGGTGATGGCGAGTTGGCCTGAAGTAGAGGAGCGTTTGGAGAGGAAAAGGTGCAAAGCAAGAAGCAAGCGCTCACCGATGGCCAGATGAAGTCGCTGCTAACGGCGCTGCTATTATTGGAGGAGGAAACACGAGCAAAAGTTGCAGAGCATAAAACCCAGGAGAAACGCTCAAGCGACGGGTGGCACTCCCGCTCACCCACGAGCGTCATGGGGAAACGGGGTGAGTTGTCATGAAGAGAGGCCTTGAGGATGACTGAGCTGTTTATCAGTGTCTCACACAAGCCCACCACAGCCACATGCTGTGAGCGAGGAGTTGAGAAGATGTCGGGTGACGGGTGCTCCAGCGAAAAGGTGGCGCGGGTCCATTTTCAACTCCAGCCATCGGCTGGAAACTTGACAAAGCCAGTTAGTCCACAGAAGAGCGGTTTTGCAAACAAACGTTCGCACTCAGAAGCCATGAACTTGAGACGACAAGTAGTGTTTCACTGAGTACACTCTTCGCTACCACTGAGGATGATGTTGAGAAATATATAGCCATACCGATTGTTCAGCACAAACCCTGTGCTTCCCATGAAGCGGGTTTGTCACGCTTCACATGCTTGTCTGCGCAGACACGCAGCAGCTCGGTAAGTTCAGACCTTTGGATAATCAACGCCTTCTGTAGCCGGCCATTATACGACTTGGCCAATGCTTGCGGAGGGAGAGGATTTGTCAAGACAACATTCGCCCAGTACCAACTGGAAAATGAGCATTTGGACGACATCGTCTCCCGGGGCTCGTCGAAGCGCAACAGTCAACAGACATAAAGGACCACACTTTTCATGTAAGAAAAGCTGATAGCTCATGAGCATCTTCGAATACGTCGGTGATGAGACTACATCTGAGTACTGCGAATCAGCTCAAAGCAACACGGCTTTGCCTCATCTGCTCAGGAGCTGAGTTCTCGGCTGCGTCTCTCCAATCACATCCAATCTCATCACATGGACGAAATTGCAATTGAATAGAATTCCACGAGTGAACCCATTAGCCCGAAACGAGCACTGTGCCCTGTTTATCGCCTACTAATCGCCAGCTCTTCACAGTTAGTGGATAAACACATCAGGCGGCTGAGCGGACCGCCCATTAACAACACGACGATTAAGGTGACTTATTGTCGTCCTTGTTCGCAATGGGTTGCTACGTAGCGAGCCGAGCGCGCCGGATTTCCGGCTTTCACAAACAAGAAGGACAAGCTTCAACAGAAAGCCAGCATTTCACAGAAAAAAGTTGGGTGAGTGTACACCTGTAGCCGGATTCGGATGTGAGTGTGCACCTTGAAGTGCGAATTTATAGGAGTAAAGGAATATTTCATCAGGGCGTATGCTTCTTTCCTTGGAATGTTATGAAAAGTTAGTGACAACAGTATTTCTGATAATCTAAGATCTGATAGTACAAACTTTACTTATACCAAGTACCAGTAAGGCGAACATCGCTGCCCGGAAAGCAGAAGATGCGGGTTCGAGTCCCGCCTGGCGCAAGAGTTTTGATCGCAACTAAACATCCTCCTAACAGCTTTTACTTATACCATTTTCATGTCGAATTTGACACTTCTCTCGTCGAGTTGGACATTATTCTAAACAAACCTGACACTATTGAAATCAATGTGAACGTCTTGAAAATCAAAACTACCGTGTTTCGCCAAACTCGAGGATCTCCAAGGAGAGCAGAATAACTTTTTGTTTTTTTTGTTTTTGAAACCTTGGTATAATTTTCTTTGAAGTTCTTTAGTTGACATGCCGGAATAAGTGTGATAATTGTTTTAAAACATTTTTACCTTCTGAGAAAAAATAATAAATTCAATTTTGTTTTAATGTGCAATAAGGCAGCAATCATTTAGCATATTAAAAAAGATCGCGCCATGCATCCGATTAATTCGTTGCGTTTTTTATTCGATTGATAGTATGAATGACATTTACATGAAGCATCAAAGTGAAGATGTGTGTGCTATTTACTATTGTTTTTTGTTGTGTCGTCTATAGGTGTGAGACTGCATGCAATCAGAAACTTTGCTATTAATCAACCAAAAAGCTGCTTCGTCTTAGACGAATGCATGGCGTAATCTCTTTCTATGACACAAAAAATCGCCGTCTTTCTGCTCTTTAAAACAAGCTCTAAACCATTATAATTTTATGAAATTTCAAACATTGCCTTCACTCATCGAGTTCGTGGTAAATTAAATCTTCAAAGAAATCATTCTGAAAATTTTCCTTAAACCACAATTATTATCTTTTTGGGGGAGTCCTGTTTAACGTGTAAGGAGCTCGTTTTGATTTGGAAAATTTTCAACTTGATTTCAAAAACGTTAGGCCTGTTTAGAAGGGTATCCATTTTGGCGTGAAAAATGCCCAGTTTGACGTTAAAATTGTCTATATAGACTGAAATATAGTTCAGCAGAAAACAACGAGCAAGGGCAGGACAGCTTGCAATTTGCCAGCGGCCGCTAATCGGTGCGAAGCCCACGCGCATGGAGGATGTTCGTTCCTTACACAATCCCACCCGCCGCCCACTTCCCGCCCTACCCGCGCCGTCCATTTGGACAAGTTCAAGCGCGCGCGAAACCATCACAATTGGCGTGACGTCGTCCAAAAACCTTACAGCTCATGGGGACTCCGAAGTCATTTTCTAGCCAGTTCGGTTGTGGAGACAGTTTAGGGAAGGAGGTGGGTTCTCTAAATTTTCGCCAGAACTAAAGACTATGGGTGGTTCAGGAGTTCAGGTCCAGTCAGGAGTTGTGGTCTCTACATTGAAGACTTATATGAAATTGCGCGCAAAACCGGCTCACCGTCCTTTGATTTTAAAGTGTAGGGAATTCTACTAATGCAGGAGAACTTTCTAGTGGATGGTTGCGTTGCTGTCATGACATATCTCGTTAACATGTTCTTGTACTTTTCGGAAAATGCGGACGACGCCTTTGTACTGAGCAATGCGGCGGGACCTGAGGAAGCATTGACGCTGCAGCTGAAGAGTCCTTCTCTCCAAATGTGGTGTACAAGATTCCGACTCTTGACTCAAGAACGAAATCTGATCAGGAGCTGCAGGGTCAAGGGAAGTGATTAGAAATGCGATGCCTCCATGTGACGGCGGTGACCCGGACATCTCGCCCTGGTCGCGCTCTATACTCCGCCTCTTTCTGGGGGCGGTGTAGGAAACACCTCTCCGCCCACGCGCGCGGAGGCTTGCAAGTCGTACGCGTTTTCGTCGCAGCATCGCGGGCTTGCCGCGCGGTCAAAATTGAAAAATTGAGTAAACGTTCCCCCCTGACTTGACTTGCAACAGGACCATCTCGTCTCCTGTATCGCACATAAGTCGACTCGTCTTCGCTCCAGTGTTTCTACCAACCGGCACGAGCGGCTTCTCGACGTACCCACATTCACCATTGCCAGGATGTCGAGTCCTGCTTACCTTACGGGACTTTCGAACTACCTCAGTAGCTCCGATGCCATCCTCGCACCAGGGACCCTCGCATACTCCTCGTTCTCGTCTGACTTTACGATTGCGCATCGAGCGAGCACTTTCCAGAAGCACGTCGTGGATGAAAGAGTTGCCACCATTTCAAAACATAGCATTGAAGTTATAATACTTGCATCCAACCTCTGTTTTTAAAACAACCCACCGTACAATAAACAAGGTGGAAAAGGCCAGGTTCTCGATATCGTTGTGAAGCTAATAACTGTTATACAAACGCATTCGTTTCCTGCCCCTACAGTTTTGATTTGAAGGAAGAATCGGTTGTTGGCCGCTCGACACCGTCTACCGTGGCTGAGTATGACATCACTTATCAGAAATCAGTGCAGAAAAACCATTGTGACACATTGCCAGCAAACGAACACCTGTTGAGGGGTAAGCCAAATGAAATGCAAGATGCCTCGACCTGATCCCTGAAAGCCCTTACATGGCCCTTGAAGCCGTTCCGGCGTCGGGCCATATTACCTCATCGGCACATACCCGTGGCCGAAACGTCAGACGTCGCAGGTCTCTGCCGATAGTGCGTGTTTTCGTAACCCGGCCAGGTACAGCGTTTTGTACGGTTTTGTGGGTGCTCTGCGAGGACCCATGGAGGACCAGAGTTGTATCAGCGCGAAGCTGTCGCTCTCTACCTTCACATACAACGAGAATCCCTAGAATTATTCGCTTTCTTCATGCAATCGAAACTCATTTCTAGCGTTTCCCGAACGAGATCCAATCTTCTGCAACACCCTATACCACCCAGTAGGCTCACCAGGCTTCGCGTCATTATCTGCTGCAGCGTCAGCAATTCAAACTTTCCGGATGAAGAAAAGCACCACCAATCACGGCGCTTGTAATTCGATGTCAAAGCTCCTATCTTCATTCACTCTATGGTGCATACACGTTAGAGATGGGAGAGCAGAGCCTCGGTGAGTCAAAATCAAGCGAGCTTAGCAGCGGCATCGCAAATTCAACTGAATTTATGATCAGTCCCGATTCCAGAGGATACACACTCAACCTGCCGAAATTGTACTCTCTGCTACATTTCTATAGCTACTCACTTCGCTCAAGGATGCAAGAACATGTGGGAACTTCGCCGGCTGATTAATGGATGCGGAAAGTGGCTCGGGGAACTGAAGACATTACAGTTGCTAGTGAACAAAGAGAAAAGGGCGCTGTCACGGAACTCGTGCCTAATTATGTAACACGTACCGCCAACCTAGGCCGAGTAAAGTGCTGTAGCAATCCTGGTGAGCGGCTTCCTACAATCAATACTTCAACAAGGAGCATTATTCCGAGATTCATAGTCGGACATGGAACGTCCGAAGAGATATGAATGGAGGAGGGAGAAGTTCCCCACACAAACAACTAGAAAACACGTAAATGACAGCGAGTGGAGGCAATCACGAAAACAGACTGCACCTTGGGGAGCACTAACATCGGGAATTAGGCAGTTCCGTGACAAGTACACCAGACTGACGGCCATCACCACAGTGTGGCTCGAAGCCACGCAAATAGAGTCCAGCAACACGAAGAAGCAAGCGCAAGCGGAAGGGGACCGCCCTGACATGCACTATCCCCCATGTAGGCGGCAAGATAAGGAGCCTTCAACCTCCGGAGATCCTGTTTGCTCTAGTAATAGCCTAACAGGTTATTAGTCCACTTAGGGTTCAGCATCGATGCCTCACGGGATATGGCAGCAACTGTAAGCGCTAAGAAGTCGGAGGCAACTGGGATACGTAGCTCAGCAAGCAACACTCCCACCTCTTTGCTCACTTGAATTACAGAGAAGAATAGTGGCAGAAAACACAAGGCACCAAGTAGTCAAAAACTCAGCACTTTCATTTTGCAATTTTTCAACACTTGAGAAGAATCTCGAAGGAAAGTTTCTAGTAGAATGTGTGGCTACGATCAAAACTCCAGCGTCAGCCTAGCTCGCACCCGCATCGTTTGCATACCGGGCAGAGCCCTAAATGAAAAATGAAATGTATTGAAAAAAAAGAATTGAATCTCTCATATCAAATCCATCAGGGATAACGCTGAGCCTAACTTTTGCGAAGTACTAAACATAAACGAACGATGACATGCTGACCGTTCGGGTTGTAGGCACGAAATTGTTCAAAGCGCAGTCGCACACAACAGCTCTGATGTTGTTGTTACAGGATGTTTTGTTGCTATCAAAACTCTTGCGCCAGGCGGGACTCGAACCCGCATCTTCTGCATTCCGGGCAGCGATGTTCGCCTTACACCACCGGCGCTGTTTGACCGCACGTAGCATCGCACGTAATGTGTTAGAACACTGTTACTAATAAGGCCTTCAGCTTAACCGGTTCCATGCTGATATCAGCGACCGGCCCATCCCGTATCACGGGTGGGTACTGACAGGCCTCGAGGATATCGCGGATGTTACGTGCCATCAAACAGCGCCGGTGGTATAAGGCGAACATCGCTGCCCGGAAAGCAGAAGATGCGGGTTCGAGTCCCGCCTGGCGCAAGAATTTTGATGGCAACAAAACATCCTGTAACAACATATAGCCTCTCTACCAGCCGCCCCAGGCTTATGCAAATGTGATAGAGCTCTGATGTTGGTTATGTAGCGCGAAGCTGTACGATCGATATTTGTCTTGCATAGAAGCAGCAAACTCACAGTGCTTAAAATTGTCTCCGATTTGCATGTTCTTCGGAAACAATCTCCACAGTTGTGCACTGGCAGTTCTGCAATAAACGTATGATGGCACATACATATTCCCCGTCTGCAGCTCTACATATTCCACGTACTGCAGCTTCCAAAGCACCGGAGAACACGCTAGGCACTTCAACGATTGTTGTCGAGGCGGCAAAGCAGCTTCTTGGAGTGAGAAAATCAGATTTTGCCACGAATTAAGTAGGTGTGGATGCAGATATGGGAGCCTTCTTCTTCTCCGAAAAGCATTACGTAGCATTGCTAAGAACGATGTTCATCCGCAACAACTGTTTTGAAGGGTGTTCACTAGATAAGGAATGAACACAAAGGCAGACGGTTTATGTCACAACAATAGGGGTGCATGAAACAAAAATTTTTACGCAGATTCTAAACATTGTGGGAACCTTGATCGTCCTCCTAGTACGGACCATTCAAGTTCTCTGGTGGAGCCATGAATGGTATGAGGGCAAATGGGGCTGTGAATTGCCTTTTTCAGTGACTCTAACAAGGGAAGGGTCTTAAGCGTATGTCTGAACGGGCGAGCGACTCCTATAGGAAGAATCCCTACGCTATAGCTGCGCTAGTTAAGGTTCAATAGGGTCAGGAATTCAATTTCTTAGTTCCTCATGCTTTATTCTTAACCAGTAGGCTGATCTTATAGTAATGTTTTTGCAGGTACGGCAATGCTGACATGCTGGCATTCCCGAGCACGGCAACATGAACAAAACCGGGCGTGATCAACACTCGAGGCCTTCGGCTCTTCTGCTGCTCTCTACTGCTTCTCCAGCTGGGACACTCTTCGCATCCCGAAGTCGATCAGCCAAAAAGTAGTCAAGAAACCCATCAGAGAGACCTCTTTGGAAAGTCGGTATTGACGGATAAAATTTATCACTAGCCACTCTATCATCAATAGCTCTAGCAAGGCACTATACGACACAACCTCGTGGCACAGTAACTACTAGGGCGACCGACGACACTAAACACCCCTCAATTAGTATGAAAATGTGTTTATTTTTTGCCAAGTCGTTAAACCCAAGGAGTAGTGGGTCGAGATGGGATACGGCGCATCACGAGTTTGGGGTCTTGTACGCCCGCGATGCGCCCACTGACAGGCGGCTTGGAGCGCAGTGGAGGCACGGTTGCTTCTGGCGAGGAAGGTCGGGAATTTGGTTCCTCTGCGCGGCTGCATCTTTGCATTTCAACTGACTGGTTGAGATTTGGGGATTTTGACGTCTATACGATTTCAGACGTTTTCTGTGCATTTTCCAGCTTCCAGCGAAGAAGATTGGGATCCGCAAGATGAACTAATGGACGTGGAGAAGCAAGCAACCAGCGGGCAGCAGTGGCAGAGGAGCATGTTGGTTTTATACGCTGACCGCATTATGACCAGTGCTTCTGTTTCATGCACTTTGTGCCTATCTATCACTGATGTTGAGTGTTTATACATCAATTATGTTGAATAGCTTTCTCATTATCTTGTGGTTAGAAAACCGGTCAGTAATAAGCAAGTCGCAAGAAAGGTACTCTACACAGTATACAGCTGAAAACTGCGCAGAGAACGTCTGAAAATGGTATAGACGTCAGAATCCCCCAAATCTCAACCAGTCAGTTGAAATGCAAAGTGCAGCATCGCAGAGGAACCCAACCCTCGACCTCCCGAGCACGAAGCAGGCGCACTTCCACTGGGCTCCGAGCGGCTTGCCGGTAGGGGCATCGCGGGCGTACAAGACCAAGCTCGTGATGCGCCGTATCCAATTGTGACCCCCTAATCCTTGGGTTTATCGACTTGGCAAAAAATAAACACATTTTTATACTAAATGAGGGTGGGGATTCTTCCTATAGGAGTCGCTCACCCGTTCAGACATACGCTTAAGACCCTTCCCTTGTAAGCTCATTGTGTGTTGCTGCTATAAGCCATTTAGCTTTGAATTTTGAGTTTTGAATCTCTAAGAGATCACAGCGTGTGAAGGAGAGCACATCGCCCACAGTCCAAAGAAGTTCCCGAAGAAGATGACAATGAAACTCGAGAAAAGCAATCCATTCTACAGTCTGACATCCGAGCGGCACGAACATCGAAGGGAGGGCCACCTGGAATGTCGGAGGTCGAGCGTTCTACACCCTCGTCCCCTTGGCCTGGTTCGTAACGGTAACTTCAACATTAAGGACTCCCCTTGCTGGGACGCCCATGCGAGGTCATTAACGACCTAGTGCAACAGCTGGCGGAATCATACTCGTGGCAAACCATATGAGAACTTATACAAAGCCTAGGAGTACACTTTACCACCGTCGCCGATCACCCGCCACCACTGGGTAGGGTATACAAGTTGACGCAGTGGGTCCCACACGATTTAACGCAACGCGATCGCGGGCGACGAGGGAAGTGACCACTCAGTTGCTCTGAGTGGTCACCTCCCTCGTCGACAGGAGCACAAACAACTGACTAAGGCCACCTTGACAGGGAATGGTGTTGTCTGAACGTCAACAACAAGCGTTGTCGACAGTGGTTTGACAGGGGCGAGTAGCCTGAGCCGCAGTCAGAGGCAGGCCTCCACTCGCAGAGGGTTATGGCTTGCGTTTGGCGTGATTGAAGGGCGAAATGTAAGTTACGGCCCGCTGTCATGTAGCTAACACTCACCGCAGCTCAGTGCTGTCCGCAGCTGGATAGACTGGCCGCCAAAATCGAAGATAAGCTCCGAAGCCCAGCGCGAACTGATTTCTTCACGACAACCCTCGCCCACACATTGCAGCAATGACTCCCCAGAAGCTGCTCGACTTTGGATGGGAACGCTGCCCCACCCACCGTAGAGCACAGATCTTGTGCATGCAGACTGCCACCTTCTATCGTTCTCTAGGGCCATGCAAGGAAAAACGTTCAAAATGGATCCCTGGTTGAATCCACTTCTCCGAGTCAAAGCTAGAAATGTCCCACACTCCTAGCAGGAGTCTGCCCGAAAGTAAAGAAAAGTGACAAACCTTAAGGGCACTATTTCGTTTCTAAGTGGAGCTTCTAGTTCCGGAGAAATCAGTAAAATTTTATGTTGTGAAAATGCAAGAACTTTCGCTATGATCCTAAAGGGAGACTTCAAATTTTAAAGCACTCAGACAAATACAGAATTCTGCGGTTTGATTTTCATGAATGGAACTACCGGAAAGAAATCAGCATTTATCACTTAACAGCCACAGGCGTTGAGTGGACGGCTTGACTTGAGCATGAGAGAGGAATCATTTCGCATCTCAGCTTTTCTCGGGTCTTGAAGTAATCCTTCCCGATCTAACGTCTGATCATGGCGAGTATCAGTTCTATACCATGGCATACTCAGTCACACGTTTAGCGTATAAAATCAGCACTGCTCCTTATGGGGAAGGAAGTCGTTTTCTCTACATGTTGAGTTGAAGCCTCATCTTATGGACGCTCTCCTCTTCTTTATCAGCAATGTAGCCGCACCTTGCACCACACCCGCCCTCCATAGCTCTGCAGCTATGTAGGAACGCAGCAGTAACGCTCTGCGGTGGTCCACTTATGAGATATCCTTTATATACAGGGCGATAGCAGCTCGGGGATGAGGAGGGTAGTAGTATACGGCAGCGTCAACTGTGTCCGCAGCTTTTATCTCGACATCGTGGGTGCAAATTAAATGACGTGCTCGTTCCACTTTTGGCAAGCACAGCGTTTTTCGGAACCGCGGCGGAGAGGTGGCGCAATGAGTTGGCCATGCCATGCAGACCGAATTAACAGCATTGGTGTTGGAACTGCAGGGGTCTCTATTTCCACTACTCTTATTATCACCTGTATCACCTGTCGTCCCGTTGATCATCGACTTGCTCACGCGGGCGCCAGCAGCTACTCCATTCGCCCCTGTCGCGTGCCAAAGTGCACCAATGGATCCTCCTCGCTTGAGGGACACGAAGAGCGTCATATCGGTAGTTCAGGGCTTTCACGAAGAAGTCCGACCAACGTGCTGGTGGGCGCCCTGGTGTTCTCTTGACATCCCGCGGAACCCAGTCGGAAACGGTTCTCGTGCAACGGGTGTCTGCGAAGCCCCTTACGTGGCCGGCCCACCTAATTTTCGACAACCTGGCCCACGCGACAGCGTCTCTGATCTTCGAACATCAGCGAAGCTCGGAACTCCGGAGGCCTTCTCTCACGTGCGTGAGTCGTGTCACCCCGAGCATCGTCCTCTCGATTCCACGTTGCGCGACACTGATCGCGTGTTCATGCTGCTTTCGTATGGCCCAGGTCCCTTAAGCGTATGTTAGGGCAGGAAGAACAGTGGAGTCGAATAGGTGGGCACGGAGTCGGACGTTCTTCGTTTTCTTCGCGACTTCTTCGACGCTCTTGAGAGCTCCCCAAGCCGCTCGTTTTCTCTTCTCAGCTCTGGCGCTAGGTCGCTGACCATACTGACTTCGCGACCCAGATACACGTAGCTGGAGCATTCGGAGATGTTCGTTCCGTTGAGCGAGAATGGAGCATCAGAAACTTTTCCGTTCCTCATGAATATCATCTTCGTAACATTCAGCTGCAGTCCAATGTTCCCACATACGCGATGGAAGCCGGTCAGCATTCGCTCCGCCTGGCTGATGCTCGGTGTTATGAGCACGATGTCGTCAGTGAAGAGAAGATGGTGCAGTTGCTGGCCGTCGACTTTCACTGCCTGTCTTCCGATTCTGGTTCGCGCATGACGTTTTTGAGGGTGGCGCTGAAGAGCTTCGGGGATATGGTATCCCCCCTGCCGAACTCCTCTCTTCACGTCGATGACGAAGTCATTGTATAATAGAATGGTGGTCGTGAATCCACTGTACAGCTCTCGGAGAACTCTGACGTACTGAGTAGGAAATCCCTGGCAAGGCGTCGATGACCGCTTTAGGTTCGACGGAGTCGAATGCCTTCTTCAGGTCGATGAACGTAAGACACAGCGGCAGCTTGTACTCTCGCGACACTTCGATGAGCATCGTAATGGTGTGTATGTGGTCGATCGTGCTGAATCCTCTCCGAAATCCTGCTTGCTCGCATGGCTGTCCTTCGCCCAGCGTTCTGCTGATCCTATTCAGGATGACTCGAGTGAACAGCTTGTGGACTACGGACAGCAGGCAGATCGGGCGTAGTTGCCAATGTCGCGCACGTCTCCCTTCTTGTACAGCAAGTCGGTCCTGCTGGTCTTCCACTGAGATGGAACCTAGCACTCCAAGAGATAGCGTGTGAAGAGCCGCGCCAGAGTGTTGATGAGCGTTGGCAGGAGGTTCTTCAAGTGTTCGGGTCTGATCCTGTCGGGACCGGGTACTGTACGCTTCTTCACCGACGAGATGGCGTGTCGAAGGGAGAAAGGGAAAGGAGGGAACGACATATCCATCCTGCGGAAGATGGCACGGGGACACGTGGACGTGACTATCGAAGAGATGGGAGTAGAAGTCATGGATGACCTTCTCCATTGTCCTTCTGGAAGAACTGACGGTTCCGTCAGGACGTCCGAGCGGCCATGGTCTTGGAGTTGGCAAACCTGCAGCTTCAGCCAACACTTCCGCCCTTCTCTCCTTAAAATCTTCCTTTATCACCTCTCTGCATAGCCTCGCAAGCTCGGACGTCAGCTGGTAGTTGCCTCACGCTCGTGCTGCTCCACGCTGGCGTATCAGCTCGAGAGTTTCCGGAGACAGACGTCTCTTGGTGGTTTTCAAGCTCTCGGCTTCCTTAGCACTATCGCGGAGATGATGCACGAAGCGGTCGTATTCTTCGTCGATGTTGTCCATGACGGTGCCTTCCAAAGGTCGAAAAGTAAGATGCACATGTCCCAGTTGATGGTCTGGACTCCTCTTCTTGAACTTCGCGGCCTTCTCTCCTTGACGCGAAAAGCGAAACCTCACGCGAAGGAGGCCGTGGTCCGATCCCGTGTAGAACTTGGGGACAACGGAGACATCGGTCAGGCAATACTTGCGGTAGAAAATGATGTAGTCGATCTCGTTATGGAACTGGCCACCGATGATTCCCAGGTCCATCCTAGGGAGGGAGGCTTCTGGAACTGTGAGCTTCCATGGATGGTCCTGGTCGAAATACATGAGTGTCTTGTGTGTGAAACAGAATGCACTTACATTGACAAGCGTACGCCTGATGTGACTTGCTAAGCTCAGGAACTCAAAAGTTAGGATAGTCAATGTATCATGTGCCCGATATGCTTTCTAAGTGGATACTTAATTAGCAGGTTTAACATTTCGAGTCTTCATGGCCTTCAGAAAGTGTCGAGCTCCAAATGTTCGCAAGAAAGGCAGGGGACTCACGAGTGCGCTGAAGTGTAGTCGGAAGAGGCCACGACTCTAACATGCACCCCGATTCCAGGTTCTCGCTAACCAAGCTTTCCACCCCTCCAGAGTATGTGAAGTGGCACCAGAGTTGGCTGGAAAATATAAAACACTGACTTGCCCATTGTGTCACCACCACAAGGCGCTGCATAGACTAGATGTGCCCTCAAACTGCTTCCTCGATATCCCGTATAAGTTGAGTGCGCGGCTCATTCTAACATGGATCCCATAACACTGCCTTTTAATCTTTATTCTTTATCCTTCAAGGGGCTGACCATGTGGCAAGGGTTAACACCAGTCCTCGCAGTCTGCTTGTCTGCTTAGTGAGCGCAGCTGAAGAACCGGTGCTTGACCATTCGCTGTTACTGCTCTGTAATGTACCAGCTCGCATACCTAAACACGCAGGTCGAGGTGTACGGTGGAGGAGCAGTTAGCACGAAATCTCACAGGTGGCCAAGCCCTAGAAGCGTCCTGATACACCCAAGTCTGCGCACCCACTGCTGCGAAATCTGGTGGTCAATGTGTTCCGAAGGGCAAAGGATAATGCCCTAGCGAACATGCCCAAAGACAATGTCAGGCGGCAGCTGAGAGGAAATCTACGATCAGCAGTGCTTTTCGGGAAACTGCGCCGATTGACCAAACAGTAGTTCAGGAGATTCTCCAAAGATTGGAGCACTTTGTCAGACCGAGTACGTGGCATGTAACGCTAAACATATCGGAGCAAAGCTCTGGCGACGGGCGCAAATGGACATCTATCCAACAAAAGATGTGGATTGTTCAGCAGCCCATTTCGAAAGCATAGAATTAAGGCGCATAACAGGAGCAATTTGGGTTACAATTTTGCAATTGAGCGAGATGTTTCATATGGATTTTCACAAGGAATCCAGTGATGGACAACCGAAATGAATGTCCCCGTTGTGAGTGACTCTCTACCGCTTCTGTCTCATCGAGAACTGTAGGGGGAGCGGTCGTCGGCACTGGTGCACAGTCTGCTCGATCCGTTCCTGCTGGTCAACTAAAACGGGCGAACATGTACTCTCGCGGTGGATCCAATTAGTGAGTTCGTTTCTCCCACTTGGAGTCTCTTTTATTCGTAGGTGATAGCCCGAAATGCAGGTTGGTTAGGTGTTCGGTGAGGTAGAACGCAAGTTAAACATTTGCACGATGTTCAGACCTCTGAAGGCGAAAAGTCAAAAGGCCTGACTCTATTAGATACTGATTCACCAAAAAAATCCTTTTGTGGCACGAGTTGCATTAGCGAGCGACTTAAAATGCCAAGGATACACTAGTAGAGGAGTTGATGATCACAACCGAAGTGATTCAAACTGACCCACTACTTTGGGAAGCGACCTATGCCATCCGAAAGGGAGATGCGTTCATCGCCCTTGTCTCTTTGACTGCCCCGTCAACGCTCCGGGCTTGCTCTGGTATAGTGGCTGCATTACAACTCCTTCGAGTCGCATGTGTTTCTGGCCGGTCGTTCAGCGCGGCAGAGATTGGAACGCTCCGCCGCCTCCGAAAGGCTTGACTCCTGGCAACTGTATGTAAACACTTGCAGCCCAAAACGAACGAAAACCTTGCCGTCAAGCAAGCCATCTGAAAGAAAGCAGCGCTGAGACTCCTATAAGACAACGAGCGTCGGCGGAAGCTAAGCAGGTGTCGAGAACACAGTCAGGACGAAGAAGTGAAAGAAGGAGACAAGAACGATGAAGCAGTGAACCGCCTGAGTTCTTTGACGCTATGAAAAATCTAACATTAGGTGATAATGACCTCTTCATTTTAACGTTAAACGTCTTCATTTTCTTCTTCTTCCTCTGGGCGTTTAATCAGTCGCAGGGTTCGCTATTATTGTGGTCCATCACCACCTATTAGGGTCGTCGTCAGGCACCAACTTCGACAAGATCTCCTTTGATGATGCTCTTCCATCGCTTTTTTTGGTGCTCCCCTCGGACGCTTTCCGGGTGCCTCGAAGTCTAGGGCCAACCTTACGAGGTGACTAGAGGATTTATCCGCACTACCTCAGGTGCTGCTCCCTCATCTTCATCTAGATCGGGGCTGTCTTCGTCACTGCCCTGACATCGTCAGTTCGCTCCCTCTTCCGACGGGTCCATCCGCAGGCCCACCTGAGCGTCTTTATTTCCGCAGCGCTCCTGTGCCTTACCCAGGGTCCAGCACTCACTGCCATAGAAGAGGGCAGGCCGAGGAGCGGAATTCTTCCACCTTTTCGATTGCCTCCCCTTCGCAGCCTAGGATGGGTCCAGTGCACTGTCAGAGCTGATGAACTTGGTCTACTTCACGTTCAGCCGCTGTCTACGAAGGCTCTCTGCCACAGCCGCACTATCTCCTACAGCTCCTGGCTGTCGGCTCTACTAGAAGATGTCGTCCGCGTAGAAGATCGTCCTGAGAGGACCATCCTCTACGGTTCACTATACAGGGTGCGTAAAAAGTATTGACTAACTAAACCTAAACGTTAGAAGTAACAACACATAATAAAATTTTATAAGTTTACATACAAAATGTCAACAATGATCTAGCGAACAGAATAGCATCACTTGTATTTTATATGAGCTTCTTTGCTGCGAATGCAGAGGCGAAGACGCCGAGGAAAGGCATCGACGGTGCGGCGCAAGTGGTCCACGTGGATTTCGTTCCAAGCTTTGACCAGATCATCCTTCACTGACTTCATACTTTTGTGGAAAGTAGCGCAAGCATTGTTCTCCAAAACCTGTCATATAGAGTAATTCAGCGAATTCAAATCCGGTCTATAGAGAGGTCATTCCTCTGGCGAAATGAAGTCCTTCAAGTTGGCGCTGCACCAGTCCTGAACAATCCTCGACTCTGCGCAGGAGTCTAGTCCTACTGGAAGACACACGGCTTACCTCGAGGTGGGATTCGAGCCAAGGAACCAGTTGCTTCTTTAGGATCAGATAGTTCTACTGATTTATCTTCACTCCTGTATCCACGAAAATGAGAGTGATGAATGGACAAACCATGATACTGGCCGGATGCGCCTCCCCTGCAGGGAGCCTTCCGCCAGAATTAGCACTTTGGAGGTCCTTAAGGAGTATGTAACACTTTTACAAATTGAATGCACAAAAGCATCAAGTCACTGAAGGTCAAAGCATAGCATACTAAATCGACGTGGACCACTTGCCGCGCACCGTCGATGCCTTTCCTCGTCGTCTTCGCCCGTGCATTCGCAGCAAAGAGCCCCATATAAAACGCAAGTAATGCTGTTCTGTTCGCTAGATCAATGTTGACATTCTGTATATAAACTTTTTAAATTTTATGATGTGTTGTTATTTCTAACGTTTACGCTCACTATACAGGGTGCGTTCATACTTTTTACGCACCCTGTATAGTCGAGCGTCAGCAGGAAGAGGAACGCACTCACAGCCGACCCTTTGTGTACCCAACTGTGATGTCCACCTCCCTTGTCACCCCGTGCAGAGTTCGCACCATCACTTTCGAGGGGTCGCGCACGTACCTTGACCGTGATTAGACGGCGAGGCACCTTTCCCGCAGAGGGCTTTCCAGAGCACGGCTCGAGGTAGTCTGGTGAAGCATTCTCCAGGTTCAGAAATGCTAGGCAGCAGGGCTTTCCTTTCTCCCGATATTCGTTAATGCGCCCAGAATGAAATGGATTCCTCCATTGGTTGTTCTTCCTGAGCTTCCCGACGAGAAAACTTCTTTTTCAGGATTTCCTTGAAGAACAACTCCCTCTCCTTCTGACCTCGACTGGCTTCCGCGTACCTTACCGTCAGCATTCTTCACTGTTCTGACTGATCGAACGTCGAGGGTAGCTGTGTGCCGTGCTTTGGCTAGCCGAACGGCGAACATCTCTTCCTGTGGCCCGTCCAACCTCTCGTAGACGACATCCATCTCCGCGCATTCTTGGCCTTCGCTACGACTGATTTTCCAGCCTCTCCAGCTTCCTGTAACCCGTCAGATATTCGTGTGCCCTTCGTTTTCTCTCACAGCGTGTAAGCCTCCTCCTCCTTCTTCTTCTTCTTCTTCATCGCAACGTGCACCTTTTCATTCCAGAACCTTGCCGCCTTATCTATTCTGGTTCCTTCCTTTGTCTTACCGAGGATTGCTATGGTACATCGCAGGATCGTTTTGTCCCCCTCCTCCAGGTCTCGTTCACGGGATAATTCCGATGGGATACCTGCTTTGAGCACTGCCTTTCGCAGCTCGTTGCGTTTTGTACCGCGCAGTTTTCACCACCGGATTCTGGGTTCTGTCCTTACCTTTGGTTTATTGGGTAGGTGTATGGTCACGTCGGCTACAAAGCACCCGTGCTGTGCTGGTACATCTTCAAAAGACCTTCCCATCCCGTACGGTTTTCAGGACCAACTTTTGGGATGTGATCGACTCAGGATGTGATCGACTTCTGTCCTTCTTCCTCCGCTGGCATAGGTCTCCGTCACCTTCTGGCTCCCCTCTTTGCTAATGGTAAGAAGGTTAACAGACAGCTAGGTCATGGACGATAGCTAGATGGAGGATTCTTTTTCTTATGAGGTTACCAAGCCGATCCCTTTACGTTCATGAAGCCTTTCCACCCCTCTTTTGGAAGCCATCCTTGTTGTGCTCGGGCATTCGGTTTGTGGGGCGTAGACGGACATGGTCGTCCAGTAACCTTCCTTCGTGCCAAGCCGGAGTGACATACAACGCTACCGAATCCTTGAGTGATTCAGTGATAGATACTCGACCCTGTTCCTCTTGGTGTGCTCTCCATTGTAGTACAGCTTGACCATTCTACAATGTTATCGACCTTCGTCCCTATCCATCGCATTTCCTGCCGACACAAAACATACATCCTCCTACGTTTCATCAGGTCAGCAATTGACCTCGAACTTCCTGTCAGCGTTCCTACATTCAAAGTCGTCACAAGAAAAAGGTCTACATAAAGGTCCCCACAGAGTTCTGCGGCAGCGCCGCGGCCCTATGCTTAAGGAGGGCAGAGACGCAGAGCTCGCGGTCGGCGGCGTCTCTGTCCTATCCTTAACCATTGCGGCGAGCGGCGTTGCCGCAGAACTCTGTGGGGGCCTTAGCCCATTGACGACCGCGTGGCCCAATTTCGGCCCGCAGTTTTTCTGTCGCGTGGGACCGCGCGGCCCAATTTTAGCCCGCGGTTGAAAAAATGTTCGCTGCGGCGCACTTCCTCGATTTTTCATAGTTTACTAGTATTCATTAGGTTCGTTGGATCCTACCAATGCTACCTGCACAGTGGTCCGAGAATCATTTACTTCTAACGAAAGCTTTGATAAAAAAATCAGCACAACACACTATTCAAACCTCACATAAATAGATACTACTCACGAGCAGCTACGTATATCTTACAAAAATGGTCATGGTTAAGACATCTAGTCAAATTTCTTGCGAAAAACTTGAACCCAATTTAGAAAAAATATTTGAAACACTTGCTACATCGCGTGGTCACCTTATTTGCATGATTCGTGACGAACGTGCGCCCTTTTCTGTGCTGACCTTTTTGTAGCAGCAAACACATCTTCTACGTTTTGCTTCGAACCTGTTCCGGCCTTTTCCAATATGTGGCTCATGCATTGGAGAGGGAGCTTCATTTGGAATACCGTGAAGTAGTGAGTGCACGAGATTGGAGCCTCAAGGCGGTCCCAGCGCGCGGTCCCACGCGCCAGACACGCGATTTGCCGCGCGGTCTCAATGGGTTAAAGCGTGTGTCTGAACGTGGGGAGCGACTCATACAGGGAAAATCCCCACCTCAATCTATCTACCAGTATATAAATGAGTTAGCTCCCCGCCCAATAGATGATGAGGCGTACCTCACTCAAGCTAGAAACCTGGCTGAGATGCGACTCGTGGAACCACGCGCAATCTCATGGAACCCCTTGTGAAGCCTCTGCGTACCTCGCGCGGGCAAATTTTGCAGTTCAACATGGGATGTTGTTGCAGCAAAGAACGCGTAGCCTTGTTCTAACACATTTGCTTAAGCCTAGAGCGGTTGGTAGAGAGGCTACTCGACCAGCCGCTCTAGGCTTAAGCAAATGTGTTAGAACATTGTTACTAGTAAGGTCTTCAGCTTAACCGGCTCCATGCTGATATCAGCGACCGGCCCATTCCGTATCACGGGTGGGTGCTGACAGGCCTCGAGGATATCGCGGATGTTACGTGCGGTTAAACAGCGCCGGTGGTGTAAGGCGAACATCGCTGCCCGGAAAGCAGAAGATGCGGGTTCGAGTCCCGCCTGGCGCAAGAGTTTTGATAGAATTAGTTGTAAATCTATGCATAAAATTCTTTAAAAATATATTATGTTATCATTTATTGAAATTAAAATTGTCTTTTTTAAATTATTTTTTTAAATTTTATATATATATATATATATATATATATATATATATATATATATATAGCTCTTCAACAACATGAAATACAATAACATGACAATCTTATTTTAAGGACAATAACATTCAAAAACAACGAAACAAACTAATAAACTCCAAACTAACAACAATTCAAACATATTTTGTTTCGCCTCTACCTTCATACAAAACATGTTTATAATTTGTCATCCCGAGGCTCATCAGTGAAGAAGGTGACTAATTAATTTAGTTGTTAGTACTGTATTAGGAGATTGTGTTTATAAATTGTACTAATAACTAAATTGTACAAACCATAATCATAGCGAACACTTATGTTCTAACACAAGTGTACCATAATTCAAAACTATTAACACATTGTTACTAACAACTAAATAAATTTTATATAATTACCAGTCGTTCAGCGGCCTAGCGGCCGCCTCCGACTGGTTGGGGGCTTCGCCCCCAAACCCCGAGAAGAGAACATTCCGACCATCTTCTTTTCCCAACTTTTAGACCTTCATACCTCAAAAACAAACTTCAGATTCGTGTTCAGCGACCTCGATAACCCCCAGGGCCGAAGTTTAGCGCCGCTTGAACGCCATCCTCAAAAAATCGATAATATCGATCCATATCGATTGGTCGACTTCAAATTCGAGTTCAGCGACCTCGATTACCCCCACGGCCAAAGTTTCGCGCCACTTGAGCGCCATCCTCAAAAAATCGATAATATCGATCGATATCGATTGGTCGACTTCAAATTCGAGTTCAGCGACCTCGATTACCCCCAGGGCCAAAGTTTCGTGCCTCCCGAACGACATCCTCAAAAAATCGATAATATCGATCGATATCGATTGGCCGACTTCAGATTCGTGTTCAGCGACCTCGATTACCCCCAGGGCTAAAGTTTCGTGCCTCCCGAACGACATCCTCAAAAAATCGATAATATCGATCGATATCGATTGGTCGACTTCAGATTCGTGTTCAGCGACCTCGATTACCCCCAGGGCTGAAGTTTCGTGCCGCCGACGTGTTCGGCACGTCTGCGGCTCGCCATGCACGGTTGCCGACGTGTTTGGCACGTCTACGGCTCGCCATGCATGGTTGCCGACGTGTTTGGCACGTCTACGGCTCGCCATGCATGGTTGCCGACGTGTTTGGCACGTCTACGGCTCGCCATGCACGGTTGCCGACGTGCTCGGCACGTCTACGGCTCGCCATGCAGGGTTGCCGACGTGTTTGGCACGTCTACGGCTCGCCATGCACGGTTGCCGACGTGCTCGGCACGTCTACGGCTCGCCATGCACGGTTGCCGACGTGCTCGGCACGTCTACGGCTCGCCATGCATGGTTGCCGACGTGTTCGGCACGTCTACGGCTCGCCATGCACGGTTGCCGACGTGCTCGGCACGTCTACGGCTCGCCATGCAGGGTTGCCGACGTGTTCGGCACGTCTACGGCTCGCCATGCACGGTTGCCGACGTGCTCGGCACGTCTACGGCTCGCCATGCAGGGTTGCCGACGTGTTCGGCACGTCTACGGCTCGCCATGCACGGTTGCCGACGTGCTCGGCACGTCTACGGCTCGCCATGCAGGGTTGCCGACGTGTTCGGCACGTCTACGGCTCGCCATGCACGGTTGCCGACGTGCTCGGCACGTCTACGGCTCGCCATGCATGGTTGCCGACGTGCTCGGTACCTCTCCGGCTCGCCATGCACGGTTCTCGACGTGTTCGGCTGCCGCGCCCCAACTCAGTGGGACGGACGGACGGTGTGACACACACAGTGACACACACACACAGTGACACACGCTTGCTCCTTTATATATAGTAGGATGTGTACATATACACACATACATATGTATATATATACACATGTATACATATATATATGTACATACATGCACACACATTCTTGTACATACATACATACACACATACACATACACATACACATATACATATACAAATACATACCTACACAGATATATACAAACATACACATATACACTTTAATGAATATACATTATTTAATTTTATAATTAATACTTATAATTTATATTGTTTTAATTGTTGTTTTACATTCTTTGAAATTAAATGTTTATGATTTCAATTTCTTTGTGAAATTATTATCTATTATTATAATTAAGTGAAATATTATTTAATTTATTCATTCATTTATTTAGAAAAGTTTTATTATATTTTATTATTTCTTATTCAATGGTTTAAAATATTTTTTAAAATTATTCTTAAATATATTATTATTTTACAAGTGCTCCGACACGCCTGTCGGCGTGTCTCGCACTTGCGCGCTTCGCCCGACCTTAGAGAGTCACTAAGCCAAGATCACTTACTTCAAGCAGCTGCTCTGCTTGTGAAGCCTTCTCGGCACCTTAGCAGTAAAAAAGGTATTGGAAAACCTTATTAATTTCGAACCTTGGTCTACCTTCTTTAAGATCAGGTGAGTAGTTCTTCGATATGATGCCATCCAGCTCTCCCTCCCTCCATCCTCAACATCTCTTCAACGTCGGCACTATCTTCCGACAGTTCAGAACCGTAATTTATTTGCGTTAATCAGTGCTTTCGTCCTCAGACTATTGTGGAGCACTCCATCGGCCATAGTACCCGCGTGTCTCCTCCCCCCCCCCCCTCCCCACCCCATCGGTTTTAAATCTGGGAGAAAACCACCGGTCAGGCGATCGATAATATCGATCGATACTGGCCTCCACATTGAAACTTTCCACCTGATGTGGAGCACTCCTTCGGCCATAATACTCGCGTGTCTTCCAGCCCCTCCCCACCCCCATCGGTTAAATCTGGAAGAAAACCACCGCGTGTCCCCCCTCCCCTCTCCACCCTGATCGGTTAACTCTGGGAGAAAACCACCGGTCAGGACCTAGATTATCCCCAAAGCTGAAGTTTCGTGCCGCTTGAACGACACCCACAGAAACCGATAATATTGATCGATGTCGATTAGTCGACTTCCGCTTCGTGGTCGGCGACCTCGATTAGCCCCAGCGCTGAAGTTTCGTGCCGCTCGAACGATTTCCGCGAAAATACGATAATATCGATCGATATTCTCCCCTGCTGTGACGGCCTTCCGTCGATGATCATCTAAACGCCCAGGCACGGTTGCCGACGTCTTCGGCACTTATACGGCTCACCATGCACGGTCGCCGACGTGCTCGGCACGTCTACTGCTCGCCATGCACGGTCGCCGACATGTTCTGCTCGCCTACTGAGTCGCCAGGCGCGTAGAAGCCGTCTGGGTATTTTCCGCTGATTTCTTGCCTTAATTTGTGCCCCGTAATTTCCCCTATTTTATGACTCATCGCCGATCGATAGTGTGACTCATCGCTTAGCGGATTATTATATAGTATGATTTTATTTTATTTTCAAATTATTTTTATTTTTTAAAACTATTTTTTTAATGTATGTATTGTAACTTAAGAACTTACCAATCGCTGTAAGAGATAACAATAAAATGAAATTGACTATGTTTATGTTAAAGTATATCAACCTATCCTTATCACTATCCGTCGAAATGCACTTTCTGCTTTCATTCTAATGTTATATTTAACTACAAAACCTTATATTATTTTATAGGAGAAGTGTTACTATATCGGTATTTTAAATTATTTGTATTCTAATTAAGTAAATTGGGTATAAGATGCAATATATTGTGTTGATTATATTTATATAAAAATGCTTATTTCTATTTAAACATTTAAATATATTTCTTATGACTACAGGGTGGCCCATAAGTCCTGCAACAAAAACATAGGCGCATAAAATGGCTAAGAATGCACCGAATTTGGTACGCTTTTTAACAACGTTTGCCCATGGTCTGTAGATTATGGTGGAGCGGTATTATTCATAAGGGACCACTCCTGGATTGATAAGAGCCTTCAGATCGTGTGGGCTGCTTTGCACTGGCGTCGCAGCACCTCGTACGGAGTTTTATTTCTTATTCGTTCCAAAGAAGATATTGAACAATAGTTTTTCCAGGCCTTATAGAGCAGGACATTTTCTTTAAGATGATTAATAAACAAGGATTGAAAATCTGAAGATTCAGGAATTTCACAGCTAGTCTTTCGCAGGTGCAATATTTTGCAGATGGACTGAGAACCGCTACCACGTCCTTTTCTTTTGCTGTTACAGGAATCGCTTTACCATAATGTGCATTTTGCCTTTAAACAGCGCGATTGAGTCTCTAATATATGGTGTTAGGTTTTTGTTCCCATCAAACGAACATTTTTTATTGATTTTCACTCTTTTTACACAAAAACCAAGGGTGTGAGGGGAGGCATTTTTGAAAATCGTGTATGACAAAAACCCGCCATGCGTGGCCATTGTGTTTATATCATCAGGTTCTCGCAAAGGTAGTATTAAACGCACTTTTATTTTGACCTTTCTGGGATCGCTCAACTTTGAGAAAATTTTCATCAAATGAGGCAGAGGCTGAATACCCATTTCGAACGACGCGCTCCAACTGCGCTTACAAATTTTTCCTTCTACTCTCTTCTCCTCATAGCTGAGTCTTCATCTCACTTGTGGGCTTGTAGAGCTTTCCTTTAGTTTCCTTGAAACTGCATACTGCTTAGTAATAGATTACGAACACGGCTGAATGTTGCATTCGTTCCAGCTGGTTGCTGCATCGTGTATGATCAGAAAATTAATAGCGTTCTTCTGTTGTAGTTCAGATCCGCTCATCCAATGTTCACTTTTGAGAAGCCTCTGAACTGCCCTACACAATACCATCATACTGCATGTTCAGCCACCAATCTTCCGAAATTTAGTCACATCGGAATGGGGGCACTCCACCACGGGCCAGAGAAGAATTTTCGGTAGTTTTACGTGAGAGCGCATTACTTTGGAATAAGAGCGGCTACAACCACGATACTTTCCGGAAGTATAGCACCAAATATATGCTACGTAACAGTTGGTATGCGGTTCTTTGAAACTGGAAAAAGACAACCAATAAGGTCTCCTAATTTTGTTGCAGGACTTATGGGCCACCCTGTATATCTATTGGATAGTTATTTTTAATAAGTCGAACTATCAATTTAATAAGGTTTTAATAAAATCGTTAAAAACCGTGCTACATCTAACTAATCTTAACGTTTCCGTGAATATGATCGATTTTCTAACCTTTATAGAAATGTATGAGTTGAAATGGGGAAATCTAATAACATAAAATTTAAAATAATCTGTTTTATTATATAATTTTGTGACTATCCCATTGTCAACAATTTTGATATTCAGATCAAGATAATTGCATTCGTAATCTGACTCATGTGTTGTCTCAAATTTAAGAGAATTTTCATATGTTTCACCAAGTATTTCTTGTATATGTTGATTGTTTTTATTGTGAATTACAGGGTGCTCCAAAATTATGGCGACAGCACATGCGCAAACAATTTGACCTTTTATTCGGAGCGTCTGCTTTTTTTCGTGCTCTTATTGTTTTTATTGAGTCAATTAGCTTATGCCTATCTCAGTCGAACATAACAATAAGTCGTTTTTCAAAATAGTGAAACTTTCGTGCCACCGTTCTTAAATCATTGAGCTTTACCGTCAAGGCTTCTCGGCACGCTACATTCACCACCGTCTTGGAGTTCATCAAAGTATTATGAATAGGTTCATCAGACGCTAAGAAGACCTGGGAACCGAGGATGATAGATCCGGACGGGAAAGACACGTATATGTGACAACTACGGACAACATTAGGAAGGTATGTGAACGAATTCGCAGGAAGCCGGCGCACTCGGTCCGCCGGTTGTCGGGAAAATGGATATCATGGAGACGTCGTTGAGAAGAATCTTCCGTAAACCGGGACTTAAGGCCTACAAGAAGACCCGCGTGCACCCTCCTGGGCCTTCAAACAGGAAGAAGTTCCAGCTCACAGAGCAAGAATGCTGCAAGACTGGTGCAAAGACAACTTTCCGCAATTCATCAGCTTCCACGAGTGGCCAGCCAACTCTACGGATTTGAATCCGATGGATTACATGCTCTGGCCAGCTCTGGAAGCCAAAGCCTGCGAGAAACCTCGCCGCCCCGTGGATGCTTTGAAGAAAGGCGTGGGATGAGCTCAACGCGCCTTACTTGCGTGCCGCCGTCGATGCCTTCCTGAAGCGTCTCAAAGTCTATATCGATGCCGATGGAGATATCTTCGAATCTCAATGTTGCGTATAGTTTACAATAGACTGATAAACATCATCGCATCGTTGGTTTCTCGAAAGTACCGCATTTTCTCTCTCGGCGAATTGAATACCTTGTCGCCATAATTTTGGCGCACCCTGTATAAGAATATCATCCATTTATCTAAATGGATGTATGTTTATATGACGATTTTGTGTTACTGTTTATATGACGATTTTGTGTTACTACCTTTTTACAAAATTTATATTCAAATAATGATAACGTAAGATCAGCAATTAATGGACTACAATTACTACCTTGTACTCCTTCAATTTGCTTATAAATTGTGCCTGCAAAAATTGTGAAACTGTTTTTAAGTAAATATTCAGTAAAAAACATTAAATCTTCTGCTGTATAATATTTATATTTACCTTGTGCATTATTATTAGTGTAATAAATGTTATTGTGTCCATTGTATGCAGTATATTTCTTACTTGCATTATGAAAGCATATTTTTATTAATTCTTTTATATTTTTCAATATAATATTATGAGGAAGACTAGTAAACATATTAGTAAAGTCTGCTGAAAACAGTTTACAATTTTCGATATTAATTTTTCTTATTTTATCAGATATATTTATGTTATTAATAGACCAATAACCAATGAAATTCTTATTTCTGGATGTTATTACATTAATATATTTAATAAAATGTTGTTTCAGAAACGTGAAAATTACAGTTATTTCTTTTGAAAGAGATTTCATGGAGCTATTATAATGCTCCAGTAATAAATCTAAATTTCACTGGATTTTTGTGCAGTTTTGGTAAACAATATAACAATGGAACTCTTTCTGTTCCATCAATTTTAATTTTATCCTTCAAGCATAATATTTTATGTCTGTTGATAATTTCCAATTCGTTTTCTTTGTTATATATTTCATATGTTTGATTAAAGTTAGAAATTTTTAATTCATTATTTTCAGAAACAATTCCCATTTCTTTTGCTAAAGTGATTAAATAGAATTTTTACAAATGAAACTGTAATTATTACTTGCTTTGTCAAGAGGGCATATAACAAAATTTTCTTTAAAGAAGTTCAAGTATTCTATATTATGTGCATTTAATTTTTTAAAAGAACTTTTATTCTCCACAGTAATATGATATAGTAAAGATTTCCATATCTTTTTCTTTAAAATACTGAGCTTTTGTTTTATCAAATTAAGGTGAAAATCTTTTAACTTATATTTATTTCTAATTTTATCCAGTAATAAAGAGAAAACTTCTACAAACCAGAGTTGAATGCTCTCTTTTGAAACATTATGTTAAGGAATAAATTTTGTTCTTTTTGAAATTAAATTTCTGATGACTTTATCTTTCTTCTTCCTAATTTTCTTCCTAAATTACCTGTGATAATATGTTCATGTGTTTTGTCTACAAATATTGTATATTTTTCTTCAACACATAAGCATTTTTTATTGAAAATTGAATTTAATTCTGACAAGTTAGTATTTCTAATTAATGTATTGTAATTAAACATTTTCTTGGAGAAAGAAGGTTGTGATTTAAAAACGCATCTGAAAGGCAACATCTTTTTTATTTAAATTGTTTTCTATAATTTCACGTATATAGTTGTTAAATATCTTATTCAAGCTTACTTTATCTATAACATTACCGATATATGTGACTCCAAGGTTAATATAGTTATTGTGTTTTTGTTGTGTTTAAAAAAATTTCTGTTATTATTGTCAAAACAGAATTTACATAACATGCTAACAAGAATTCTATAATTAGTTGGATCTATATTAACCAGACTTTCTTTATTATATGTTATATTTATAACTTTTTTAAGATGTTTTTTCTTAAAAGTATTAATGTATCTATACATTTCTGCTATAGAATTTAATTGATTAAATTTATTAAAAAATTCACCCATATCGAATGTATTGTTTATGTTTTTATTTCCTCGTTTATTATTCTTTTTGCCATTTCTTTTCCTAACTTTTGTAATTTTTAATTTATAAAACGGATGATTTTCTTTATATGTTAAAGAGTTATTAATATCAGATATATTTCCGTAACCTTTAATATGGTCATTACAACCAAAAGGGTAAGCTGTATTAATTAATTTTATTTTAAAAAGTTCTTTTTGTAAAAGAATATCCTTGTCTACATTACCTTCTAAAGAGTCTAGAATTGTTATCTTAATAGACAAACTGTTACAATTATTTTCAAAATGTGTATATAAATATTTATTAATTTTAGGGTTTTTAATTTGGGACAGATGTTCTCTAATTCTGTATTTTAGTTTTCTAGTTGTGATTCCGATATATTGTTTTTGACAATCGTTTCATGTAATACAGTATACAACATTACTTACATTGCAATTACCATTGTTTTTGTTATAAGTGTTAATCCTTAAATTTGTGACTGAGGAATGAATATATTCAGTTTTATTGATTATTGTGCGAATATTACAATTTTCATAACAATTAATGCATTTGTTGTCATTTCCAAAATTATTTAAAATATTAATGCCGTTAACCTTACTTTTAGTAAAATTATTAATTATATTGTAATGATTTGGTTTGGAAAGGTAACTAGTATGTGTTCTTTGAGCAGGCCGAAATAATAAAGTGTAGAACAGGCCCAAGCTCTACACTGTTTTGAGTTAGGGGAGGTATTTAGCGGGACTGCCACTGGGTTACCAGGTATGTGGTCCATACCACCCTATTAGTGTTCCTTCAAATAGAAATAATTGATTTTGATTAATTTTTAAAACGCATATGTATTTTAAAGGAACGGTTCTTTTGGAAGCATAGGAGTTTTCCCCTGCAAACTCCTGCTTTTATCACTCCTTCAAAAGAACCCCTTTTTTATTAATGCAAGAGGTGTGGTCCTCTTATCCCTAGATTTCAACTGAATGTATGAATTTTACACACATTAGAATTAAATTTTATAGTTGAAAGAGACTTTAGAAGTGAACTTTGCGTGACTGTACGAATATTTTTAAATATGTTGTTTTCTTTATTCACTTAAAAAATACTTTCTTAATTTCCTTAATTTTATTTTCAATAAATATAAACTTGTGAAGGTTATTTATATACAAAATAATAATTATACACTTTGTTAGTTTTTCTTATAAAATGTTTATATAATTTATGTACATAAAGAGAGGAGGGAAGGTTTTTTATTTTTTTATATAATTAGATTGAACTGACTTGCTTATTACATTATGGGATAATAAATAAATGTTGGTAAGGTTGAAGAAAGTTTAAAAGAAAATGACAACCAATATCCAACACATATTTATATTATCAAATAATTATATGCCATTTTAAATATTAGTATTTTGATACGGGTAACAAAATATAACATAGCTAATCGACCTTATTATTGATATTGTATAAAATATTGCAAAATAAATACAAAAATTCGTCTAACGCGACGTGGCCACTGGCCGAGACAAGGTTTTAAGGTACCTTGTCTTGTTGAGAAAGTAAAATTAAATTTACATTTAAAATTATTATTACCGTCTTGACTACAATATAAATGTGACATTTTTTGTTAATTTTTTGCAGTCGTTTAACGCAACGCTATGGCAATTCGTTAAGTCAAGACCCAACTGAATGTTTGAACAGTTAGAATAAATCAATTAGTCGTCAACTTGACGTGGCCACTGGCCCGGTCAAGGTCAAAAACTTTGCCTTGACAGATCTAAGAAAATCAAATTAAATTAATAAAAAGGAAATGCTTTAACTGTAAAAATTCTAACTATATTATATATACCTGTGTTTGAAATATTTTAATGATTTAAAATTATACTTTGTTAAGTTTATCTAATTGTTTATTATTTCATTGTCTGTCAAATAATTACAGACTACTTTATAATTTATGTTAGTATGTTTTAAAACACAGATCATTATTTTTTAAAGCGTTATCATAAAAAGAATGGAAATAAAAAAAAACATCGCAAAAAAACATCCTGTAACTACATATAACGCGTAGCCTCCTCCTGCTTGACCAACGGCGTCTACGCGCGTTTCTGAGTGCCTGAATCCAGAAGACGGGTTCCTTCGTCGCACCACAACCTTCTGGAGTCAGAAGTGGAGACACCGTCGTCCTACGGCGAGGGATCGCATTCAGAGTTGAGCGTGAGATGCTGCTATCTATCTATCTCCCACTATATAATTGAGTTAGCTGCCCGCGCTGTAGATTCAAAGCGTACTGCGCGCGGGCAACCTTTGCCGTTCAACATGGGATGTTGTTGCAGCAGAGGAAGCTCAGCCTCCTCCTGCTTGCCTGCTTGACACAGCGGCATCTTCGCTCGTTTCTGAGCGTCTGGATCCAGAAGACCGGTCCCTTCGTCGCGCAACAACCGTCTGGAGTCAGAAGGGACGACAAGAAGGGAGGAAGAGGTCACACCGTCGTCATACGACGACCCGCATTCAGAATTCAGCCTTATCCCATGTTGAACGGCAAACTTACCCTCGCCAGGTACGCCTCTGTGTACCTCGCGCGAGCAAGGTTGCCGTTCAACATGGGATGTTGTTGCAGTAGAGGAAGCACAGCCTCCTGCTTGACAAAGCGGCATCTTCACGCGTTTCTGAGCTGAATTCAGAATACGTGTCACCGATATCTACCGTGAGAATGGGAGGACCACTAAGGTGATGGTGGAAAAGAGAATAAAGGGGACCTCTAGAGTGGACCAGGAGAGCTACCAGGAAGGAAAGGAACAACCTGGAGAAGGGAGCGGGACGAGGAACCAGCAAGAAGAGACCAATAAGGGGTCAATAGTGGAAACAAGGAAGTGGGCCAGGAGTGGAGACCAGGAAGGTGGAGGAGGGAAGGGAGGGGGAAGATCAGTAATGGCGGACCAGCAATTTAATCCAGTAAGAAGAAACGAGTGAGGGAGAATTTGGCATCCGGATTCGGATGGCGTGTCAACGGTATCCAGAAACACAAGCTGTTGGGCATGAGAAAGGCTGAGGAGGACCCTGGGGGCAAAAGTACTGCGCAGCACAAATCATTGGCGTTAGTGGACGGTCCGGAGCGTATGTCTATGATGAACCCATGGAAGTGGTGAACGGCTTGATAATGACAATAAAGTACGCAGCAGATCCTAGATCAGCGAATTTTAAGTTTTACAAAAACTACTTTCCGTAGGTCAGTGATGTTGCAGAGTCGCGCGAAGCGCGCAAGTGCGAGACACGCCGTTAGGCGTGTCGGAGCACTTGTTAGTATGAAAATGTGTTTATTTTTTGCCAAGTCGTTAAACCCAAGGAGTAGATGGTCGCTATGGGATACGGGGCAACACGAATTTGAGGGGTCTTGCACGCCCGCGATGCACCCACTGACAGGCGGCTTGGAGCGCAGTGGAGGTACGGTTGCTTCTGGCGAGGAAGGTCGGGAGTTTGGTTCCTCTGCGCGGCTGCATCATTGCACTTCAACTGACTGGTTGAGATTTGGGGATTTTGACGTCTATACCATTTCAGGCGTTTCCTGCGCATTTTCCAGTTGTACGCTGTGGTATTCAACATGGTGTTGTAGAAATGTTCGACATCAGTGATACACAGGTACAAAGTGCATGAAGCAGGATTATGGACAATGGACAGCCAGGATTATGGGCAGCGTACAAAGGCTACAGGCTCCTCACAGTTTGTTTCCATATATGGACCAATGACCTCAAGAAAAAACCATCCTGCTCGGATTTTCAAAGTAGACCAGGATGTGACGTCGGAGGTGGTTAAAATGGGAAACAAGGTGTGTGGATCCCGCAAATTAACCTAAATGGCATACACTCTTTCACTCATCTTTGCCTGTTACTCGGAAATCAGAGGTCTGTTGAAGGTTCTTTAAACCTAACACTAACAATGTCCGCCGATGCTCGAGTGGTGATCCATCTGCTCACGCTGAAATGTGGCCCATCTTTAGACAAGGAACCTTCGAGGGAAGAAATGAAGCTGGCGGAACGGATGGCCATCATACTCAAGTACTTCGAAAGACGTCAACTTTAAGTTGATGAAGCCAAACAACTGGAGGTGGTGGAAGAAGAAGAAGATTGGGATCCGCAAGGTGAACTGATGGACATGGAGCGACAAGCAAGCAGGGGCAGCAGGGACAGAGGAGCCTGTAGGTTTTATACGCTGACCGGATTGTGACCAGTGCTTCTTTTTCATGCACTTTGTGTCTGTCTATAACTGGTATTGAGCGTTTATACATCACCAGTCGTTCGGCGGCCTAGTGGCCGCCTACGACTGGTTGGGGGCTTCGCCCCCAAACCCCGAGAATAGGACGCCATGGCCGCTACGGGTTTCCTATTCTTCCCTAGGCCTTCTGACCATTGTGTTAATCGAGATGGATCGGCTGATCTTCCTCAACGTGATCCTCAAAAAGTCGATAATATCGATCGATATCGATTGGTCCACTTCAGATTCGTGTTCAGCGACCTCGATTACCCCTAGGGCCGAAGTTTCGCCCCACTTGAGCGCCATCCTCAAAAAATCGATAATATCGATCGGTATCGATTGGTCGACTTCATATTCGTGTTTAGCGACCTCGATTACCCCCAGGGCTGATGTTTTGTACCGCCGACGTGTTCGGCACATCTACGGGTCGCCATGCACGGTTGCCGACGTGTTCGGCACGTCTGCGGCTCGCCATGCACGGTTGCCGACGTGTTCGGCACGTCTACGGCTCGCCTTGCACGGTCGCCGACGTGTTCATTCTTACCCTTACGCGTTGTTCTCTGAATACATCGTAAACTTGGGTGATCCGCAGCTGGGGTTTCAGTTCGCTGACAATCGCCCATTGTTAAGCTGAAAAAAAACCCGGCTGGCATACGCCGCACTGTCCTAGGCATATCTTGGCTTCAGTCCCCCTGCCCGTGACTGACAACGTGACCGACGGATTAAGCGATTTATATATAGTAAGATTATGTTAATAGCTTTCTCATTGTCTTGGGGTTAGAAAACCGGTCAGCAATAAGCAAGTCGCAAGAAAGGTACTCTACATCGTGCACAGCTGGAGAATGCGCAGATAACGTCTGAAAATGGTATAGACGTCAAAATCCCCAAATCTCAATCAGTCAGTTGAAATGCAAAGATGCAGCATCGCAGAGGAACCCAACCCCGACCTCCCAAACACAAAGCAGGCGCACTTCCACTGGGCTCCGAGCGGCTTGCCGGTAAGGGCATCGCGGGCATACAAGACCCCCAAACTCGTGATGCGCCTATCCTATCCCTGAGAGTTTCGCCGACCGACCCCAGCACGAGCGCAGGTGAACCCTCGAAACACTGGACGACGTCCCGAAAACGGGGGAACAGCACAGGACACTTGCGGCCATCGGCGCAACATCCTCGCGAAGACTCCCTCTTGTGCAGCGCCTGTCATGCAGTCATCCTGTGGACGTCGGTAGTACGTGCAAAGAGTAAAGACGAGCTCATGTTCTGAGGAAGACCTCCACCCCTCCAGCGGTTTTCCCTCCACTACACTAGGACGATGTCAGCACCAGGGATGTGCGCTGACTTGCCACCGGTAAATATTTTACCGCAAATTTTTAACGCGAACATTCGCCGGTAAATTCCGGTAAATTCGGTAAATCCGCTAATGTTTTTCAAATTTAATATTCCCTTAAAAACAACTGGTTTAAGCGGCGGTAATGTAAAAAAGCGTAAAGCTTTTCAACGAAACATCATCATGTTCAGAAAAACCATATCATCTTCATTTCATCATCCATACGTCATCCTAAAGCAAACTAAGCAAGCGGAAGTCTAACAATGCACATGAGTAATGATCTATATTGTGAGTGCTTCAAAAAAGAGAAAAGTTTAATCAAAACTCTAAAACATTTCTGGAACATCCGACATTCAATCGGATATTGCTATATTTCTTTTTGGATTAACAGTTTAACTGCTTTTCAAAATTATCACTATTATCATCGTTTCATTCGATGAAGGAATGAATTACATCTTACGCTACCACTTTTTTGAACTATTAAGCTGTACTTTGGAGCAAAGCCAGGAACTTCAGAAAAAAGAACGAAATGTGACATGATAGCAAATTTCTTTTACTTCTTATATGGAAAGCAGCAGCCGGGCATACTTCCATCGCCGCGATGCCATCACGGCGCTCAGTTCATGGCCATTCCGCTGCGCGCGGTTGAATAGCCAAAGGAAACAACTTCGCCGTGCAACAGTGGCGATGGGCATGCGCGATGGCTTCCCGCGCTCATCGCGGGGATGGCATACTTTTTCGCGCTGCGCGCGGCGTTTAGCATTGATCCTAGACGGACCGCCGTCGCGCTTCCCTGCAGAGCGATGGACGGTGCGACGAACGCAGAATGACTGAAATTCTTTCGCGTCGCTCAGCAAAATTCGTCGCCGGGATTCCATCGCGGCGACGGGAGGTATGCACGAGACCTAAGAGTCCATCAGATCAGATAGACTAGCGGAGTACATTCCGATGCCTTACATCTTCGACTAAACTACGGGAACAAGACATGAGCGTATCTTCTTCTTATTCCTCTGGCGACCGTGTATTCTAAGAGCTTCAACACCTCTAGCCCAAATCGTCTCATGTCGTGTGGGGAATGTCACCGCGAGGTACTATTCCAGTGGAGCGCGCTTTCACACTGGAGCACACACCTCCGCCTCCTGATATGGGCATGGATGTTGTAATGAGGTTGAAGACCACAAACGCTAATATCAAGCGATCAGAGAAGATAGAAGCAGTCACTTCTAAACTGAGATCGGTATTGTGTCTCCTTCTCCATTCGATAGATAGAATCATGATTTTGTATGAAAAAAGTCGTTAAATTTTCCGGTAAATTTGGGAATTTACTGAAAATTTTCGTTAAAAGAATTTATCCCGAAAATGCCGGTAAAATCGTTAAACCGGTAGATCGTTGACCGGTAAACGCGCACCCCTGGTCAGCACGAATATAAAAAGGAGCCGATGTTCTGACGAAGACCTCCACACCTCCTGCTGTTGTCCCTCACACTATTCCAAGACGACGTCAGGTCGGAGATAAAAAGGAGCCGACCTCCAGGGTGAGACTCCTGCATTTGTATTGGTCACTAACTATAGAAGACAATTGTAGATAATAGTAAATAATATTGAATAATACAAACCAATTAAAAGTAGAACAGTAACAAATAAAATTGAGTAGGATTAAACACTAAATAGCAGTGATAATTAATAATAATTAATAAAGAACAATAATTAGTTAAGTAATAAACATTGATAAATAATAGTGAGTAATTACAAGTTATTTATATCTGCTTACTGTTATTTATTGCTGTTTTTCATTATTGTTTGTTATTCCTTATTATTAATCATCATTACTATTCAATATTTAATCTTACATATTCTCGTTAATTGTTCACATTCAATATTGTTCGTCGTTGTTGATTATTATTTTAATAATAATTTATTAATTAAGCCACGGATCTCCCACGATAGTGAGCCCTGGGGCTCTCTTGCTAAGAGGAACGTCTGCGACTGAAGCGGTGTGGCTTCGTGCCAGTTTTGTTCGTGGAAGACCACACTTTCTACAAAGTGATCGTCGGCGACTTCAACGCCAAGATCGGCCCACGAATTTTCCCGTAAGGACTTCACATCGGAACCCATGGTTTGGAGTGGAACTAGCAAGGTGAAAGGCTGTCTGAGTTTATCATGTCGAAAAACATCCATGGAGACTTACCGTCTCAGAAGCCTCTCCCTCCCTACGATGGACCTGGGGGCGAAGAATACGACCGCTTCATGCACCATCTCGGAGATAGTGCTAAAAGGGTGCCGACAGATTAAAGACCAACACTAGACGTATGTCCCAGGAAACTCTGGAGCTGACACGCCAGCGTGGAGCAGAGCGAGCGTAAGGCATTTACCAACTGACGTCCGAGCTTGCGAAGCTATGCAGAGCGGCGATAAAGGGAGATCTTAAAGAGAGAACGGCGAAAGTGCCAGTGTGTCAGTGTTCGACGGCAGCAATACTCCTCCTGCGATTCCAGTAGTCATTCTCCCTACCCCTCCTCTCTCACCTTACCCGGCCGAGAAATGGAGTAAAAGTCCAGCACAAGCACGAAGCTTCAAAAGGTCATCTGAAATTCTTAAAATATCGTAAACTTGGGTAACCCGCGGCCGAGGTGATAAATTTGCCAGCAATCGCCCATGGCTAAGCTCCAAGCAAGACCGACAGGCATACGACGAGCTGTTGAAGTCTTTCGCTCCTCCATTCAGACATACGCTTCAGACCATTCCCTTGTCAGTCGAACCAGCTTTTCAGCCGATGTCGTTGGGCCTTGGATAGTCCTCGCACAGTGACCACAGAACTCAGACGGGGTTCTGCGCGTCACGTCCGGGTGAGTCGTAGCTTCTGAACTGCTTCTATTGCTACTCTTAATCGTAGTTTGTGACGAGTTTTCCCATCAGCCACCTGTCCACTTGGGCTTAAGGCTGGAACCGTTGCCATTTTTGTTTTTTGAAGGGCATTGCGTGCCGGTGACGGGAGTCGTTTGTGACCGTTTGTGCATGAGTCTGCACTTCTAACCATTAGGTTAACCAGCTCCAGCTAAACAAACAGCCGAGCTACTGAATGGCACAGACAATTTTAAGAAATCCACCTGAAGTGAAGGGGAGGGAATGTTAAAACATTCAACCATGCCGCACTTAGTGGGTAGCTAACACACCTAAGGGAACCAAGCAAAACGTTAGAATATGTTAAACGTTTTCTCTGAAGGTTAATGTGAGAGCTTACCAGGTCACGAAGTGTCAATCCTAAAAACTTCTACGAAGATGTTCAAGCTTCCTGGGCAGATAACCCAAAAGATTCAACTTGAACGAACCTAGATCACAAACCTGACAAATAGTGAGACGATTGAGTCAATGGTAAAGTCAGCTTGACTCAGTATGTTCCGCAAACCACTGGGAGAGACAACAGAAACTACTCATCACGTCGATGTTTAATATGAGAGCAACAAGAAGAATTACAGAGTGTTGTTCCTATTCTGTGAAACATCGACAAGGGCGTTCAGCAGGGCGGAGAAATTGGAAGCCCACTGACGGCATTGGGCGTGAGTTGAAGCAGTGCTGAATGGAGCGTGCCAACACATAGTTCAGGTAAAAGTGACGTCGACTTTTCCCTTGAATAACTTCGGCCCCGTGGACATTGGTCGGGAGAGGCCACAAGCGGGCACGAGACGAGACCTGTAGACTCGCAGGTTGCTTGAATATTCATTGCACTTCAATAAGTGGGAGCTTTTTATCCGTCTGTACGTTCTTTGGACATACTGTGCTCTAATCCCAATTAATGCTAGGTTGCTGCATTTCAGTTCCTAAAATCGTGTCACTTCTTAACGTCTCAACTATTACCTACTTGTGTCAATTATTTGAGATTATGTGAAAGCAATGTCAATCAAAACATTTCGCTGTATTGAGTGTTTTACTTCGAGACATTGTACTCAGAACATCAAGCATTAGCCACTCGGATCTGATTGACTTCATAGTGCGTGTGGCTGCACTGCATTTGAATTGTACGATAACAATGAGAGGGACGAGTTTCTGGTGACCCGATCACGCTCAACGGAGAGGACATTATCGAGTACTCCAGCAACGTGTATCTAGGCTTGGAATGTAAAATGACCGACCACCTAGCACCGGAACTGGTCTGGACTGGAAGTGGTTTCGGAAGCTGAGCAACGCATCGAAAAGCTATTGAGGGACGTCAAAGTCAGCGTTCTTTCATTTGCTTGAATCGCGCCACTCCGAGCACGGCCCTCTCGATTCTTTGTTACGCGAAGAAGAGCTAGCGAACCAGAGAGCCACCCGTTCATCGTGGGACCTGAGGAGTCAAGGCGGAGGAAGAACAGATGGCAGACACCGCGTTCTCCGCCTTCTTCATCACTTCCAGGACGCTCTTGAAAGCTTCCCAGGCCGCCCGCTTTCTTTTATTTATGAAAGTTCCCACGCACTAGGTCGTTCACCATGTCAATTCGCGCACTAGACACAAATACCGGGAGTATTGGGAGATGGGGACTTCACGCTCGTTGTGCCTGCCGAGCGACCTCTATCTCACAGCTCTTCAACAACCTCACTGGAGATGCCCCTCGATCCAGGAAGCTGTGGAACAGCAATATCGAGTGAGTTCCAAGCTAATTGAGAGTCAATCCAGACGTTAAACGTCACAAGACTAGCCGCCAGAGAACGACTGATGGAACTACAAGAATCGTTGAAGACAGCGCTGTGGACATCCTGACGCTTATCGAACTAATCGTAAGATGGAGAGGAACCGGTACATGGACCTAAACGATTCCAGCCACAGATTTTTCTATGCAGGCCCAGAAAATGCTCAAAAACCGTCTGGCACCTGATCTCTAGTGAGTAGCCGCCTTATACCATTCGTAGATGCATTTTCTCGAGAAAGCGACAAATTATCTCACCTGGACCTGCGATTCGACACCTCGTAGTCCGTCTAGTTTATGCATATACACCTCCGTCTACGAATAGCAATTCCAAACATGATGACGATTATTCCCTTTTCATAAAAAAATCTCAATACAGTGCTGTCTCAGTTAATCCGGAAGTGTATTTTGTGTACAGAGAGAAACTTTGGGAATACCCAAAGATCAAACGTAGTTAAAGTACTCCAATACCTTTGAGCGAATTGAATGCAAAAATCGGATCGAACAAAAGCTCCATCAAGAACCTAATAGGTTTGGTGACAGCAATGAAAAGGGGCAGCTTCTCATATAGATGTGCGAAAAATTCCGAATAGGAGCAGTGGCCTTCTTCTTCAAAATGCGCAAAGGGAGGAAGTGGATGTGGCGAGCTCCGGGCGAAAAACACGGAATTGTATTGACCACATTTTTGCATGCCATCGTCTTCAATTCAAAAGCACAACAGCAACTATAGAATTCGAGACGGACCATCGTTTACTCAGCGATGTGCTTCGGTGTCTAAAATTTACAGTGAGGAAGAGAAGGAAACCACACTCTCGTAGTTGTTTTGATGCTAGTCTGTATCAAAGTGCAATCTCGAAGATTTAACCTTCTCAGTTGCATTCGTCTTCCAATGGATATGGAGGACTTTGCCACTACATCAGCAGTACGGCAAAGATCGCAACAGGCCAACAAGAGTAGCGGTATTACTGATGAAACATCGGGGTTTTTGTGCAAAACCAAAGACAAGATGACCTCGGCGATGAAACACTTTTACGAGCAGCTATACGCATCTAGGGTTACTGTCACATATACTCCAATCGACACGAATATTCAATGCCCATTATCTCTGCAAGGTGAAATGGAGGCAGCATTCAAATCCATGAAACCAGCAACAACCGCGGGACATGATTGCTACGGAGATGCTGCAGCTAGGCACAAATAGTCTTCTCCAACTAATAACTGAATTCTTCAACAATGCTTGTGCACTTTATCTCTGCACGAGAAGCCGAAAGGTTCCGCTACCGTACTTCTATATAAAAAGGGCGACTCATTTGACCTGAAAAACTACCGCCCAATCTCTCTCCTGTCTGTTTTCTTCAAACTTCTCAAGATATATATATATATATACATATATAAATATATTTACATATATACACATGCATGTCCTTTGATCAATTGCCGAAAAAGCCGCTTTGGAACGCTCCAAAGCGGCTTTTTGAATACCTTTTTAAAAAATGAAGTAGTAGTAAAAATAAGCATATATTTTAGCTCAGCAGCTCAAGCTCTATCTTTTGACATATAAATCTCAGTAGAGTTGAACAATGCATATAGGCCCGACTCAATCAATCGAGTGGGCGAGACAACCTATAGAGCGAGCAACACATTGTAGAGTGAGCACTTGGGAAGATTTATCGAAAATTCTTAGCTGTCCTAATAAGAAATTGTTCTAAAACTGTCCAGCTTGCCTATGGAGTGCGTCGTGAACAATGCATGCATAATCGAACCTATCAATCGAACAGGCGCGGCAGCCTGTAGATTGACCGTTTGAGGAGTTTTATCGAAAATCCCCAGCCGCCCTTCTCAGAAATTGCTGTGCTCTGTTCAGGCGAGACTTTAGAGTATATTGTGAACAATGCATATAGAAGAAAACCTATCAATCGAGTGGGGCAACCGCTCACATATGCACGCGCCGGCGAATTCGTAACGCAATATCTCTATCAAGTTCGAATCTTTCCGACTGCAACTCGAGGAGATTCTAGGCAGCACAAGTTTCATGGCGTGATCTAAAGGACAACGGTGTAGCTGATGAATGGATAATCGTTATTCCATTCACCAGCTGCACCGTTGTGCTTTAGATCACGCCAGGAAACTTGTGCTGCCTACAATGTCCTCGAGTTGCAGTCGGAAAGATTCGAACTTGATAGAGATGCGTTACGAACTCGCCCGCGCGTGCCCTTGCGAGCGAGTTCGTAACGCAGTAAAGAGTCGCCCCACTCGATTGATAGGTCTTCTTCTGTGTGCATTGTTCACGGCGCACTCCAAAAGCAAGCTGGTCAGTCCTAGAACAATTCCTGGGAAGTGCGGCTGAGAATTTCCGATAAAACTCCACAAACGGTCACTCTACAATCTATTGCTCGCTCTACAGGTTGTCTTACCCATTCGATTGATTGTCTCGGGCCTATATGCATTGTTCAACTCTACTGAGATTTATATGTCAAACGATAGAGCTCGAGCTGCTGAGCTCAAATATATGCTTATTTCTACAAGTACTTGGTTGTTTTAAAGTTATTTTAAAAAGCCGCTTTGGAACGCTCCAATGCGGCTTTTTCATCAACTGACCAAAATACATGCGTGGTACTGTACTGCATGGAGCTGAGACCTGGACCCTATCAAAATCAGCCAAGGATAAACTTGCAGCAGCACAAAGGCGCATGGAGCGTCAAATGGTTGGACTGAGTCTTTGAGATAGAAAGAGAAACGTGTGGCTGCGAGGAACTACTAGAGTCAAAGATGTAGTTGATTGTGCCATGGTAAGAAAATGGACATATTTCTGGAAAATCTCTAATACTGTTGATAATAAGTGGTCTCGTCAGATTATGAAGTGGTGTCCGCCTTCCAAACGATCAGTGGATCAGTGGCATATTGTAAAATATTGAAAGGCATATAAATAAATAAAAAACAAAAATTGGGAGATGCCCATTCTCGTGGGAATGAGGCGTTTTCAGTTCCGCACTTCACGAACACCGGCTTCATAATATCCGAATGAATCGTCCTCGGATATCCCGAACCAGCGCTTCCATATGCAGAATCGAATTCGGCTGGCATTCGTTCCACTTGGCTAGTCGCGCTTTCCTAATTCGGGTCTCTCGCGATGTTTTCTGTGTTGGGCTTACAAGCTTCTTAGGCACCATGACGTGGTAGTAGAGTGTTGAGGTTTTAATGCGAATCCGCTCCATCTCTCGAGGAACGTGCCTCTGTTGAATAGAGGTGGTTCTCCGAATATCTACCACAAAGATAGGGAAACCAGGCGCCAGATTCATTAACGACTTACAGCAACTTAACAGAGAAAACACAGTCGAAATCCATGATATCGCGGCAGAAATGTTTCACCGTATCGCTTGATAAGCCGCGCTATCAGGGATTTCGGCTGTATTTGCTCTGCTAAATTGCTGTAAGTCGTTGATGAATACGGCCCCAGGAAGGAAGGATTACCTACAACGTCACAGTGTCAAAGCCATTTCAGCCAAGATAAACATAAGGTTCACTTTGGTAAGGGGAGAAAGAGGAAACGGATTGATCATAATATGATGGGCACGCATCTTTAGAGGGGGAAAGCGTTCATGGAAGAAACCTACAGCGAAGTGGGCTGTCACCAGATGTAATCCACTTGCTTTTCCGAAAACGAATCAAGGACCTCGTCAACGCCACCGCTTTCGAAGGCAACAACAAGAAAGAATCTTAGATAGCTGTAACGGTGAGAGAGACGGACGGAAGCACGCATGTCTGCACTTTGACCCTATTCTCTCATACTGGCCGTACCTCTAGTGGGATTGTTAGGAGGGCTAATTGTGCGTTTCCTTCAAGGACAGGAAGTTCGTTGGTTCCACTGAGAGTTGTGCTCGTTTCAAAACCACATTGCTGCAACGCTTGTGTCCATGGATCAACGGATGTAAGTGTTATAGCGATGTCTTGTTGCGATCAAAACTCTAGCGCCAGGCGTGAGTCGAACCTTCCTGTTGACCGGGGGGGGGGGGAAGCTCTACGCCTTCAGCGGCGCTGTTTGATAAACGGATTGCCTTTACAGTACCAGCAATAAGGTATAGGTAAAAGCCCCCTGATAGTGACAGACGAGCGGGATGAGGCCAGAACTAGGCACTGGATCCGACGTCGATTTTTCCGAGCAAACATTTCGTTTGGACATCGACAGTTCTTAAAAACCAGGTGATTTAGGTAACGATGAATTTCACAACATCGGATCTTCAGACAATTCAGATGAGCGTTCTCCCTCCGGTCACATAACGATTCGGCTTTTCCTAAGCTAAATAAAGGGAAACTTCAACACATCTGAAAAGCTCTCAAAATCTTTCGTCATTCAGGATATCATTGCATATCCCTTTGCTATGATTTCAGCTTAGCTGTATCTAGTATGCTACTAGTTTCCCGATAGCTACCGCATCCATGGCCTCCCCGAACTCGAAAGTCAATTACTGCTGAGGTTTGTGCCTGATCTTTGAAATAGGTAGTAAAATCTGGTATTGAAGTATTAAAATGCATGTTGCGTGTTGTCCCTCCAAGATGATGACGTCATCAACAACACTTGACAGATTTCATCTGAATCATAGCAAGTTCAGAAAAGCAAAGCCATCAAATTTTTGTATGATTCAAGTAATGGCGATGGACCGGATTTTTTGTTGATCCAGAATTCTAAGAGTTCAAACAAGCCGGATTTATGACAACTTGAAAGATAGATCCGACCTGACCGTATGTCGACAAACGATTCATTCAGAAGCTTTGTATATCTAGCATCGACTAACCTATAGACAGAGGTAAATGCTGAACGCATCCGCTGGAATGAGCATTTCTCCGGCAGACGTTGGCAGAATGTGCGCTTGCTCGGATGCGGTATTGGACACGCCTTCAGAGAGGTCTGTTTCGCGCGGACTGCTCCGACTGATCGGCCGAAGCACCTCGCCCGATCTCTCGGCAGCCATTGTTTTATTTGCCAGCAGTCGACTATAATTAGCCGTGAGAAACGTATTGCGCACATCAGGATTGTGGCTTGGCCGTAGTGATTCGCTCGGAGCGCATAATAAGGTCTCAGCTTCATGAGTGTCCGAAAATCCATGATCCATACCCACCAAAACATGGGATATTCTCATTGCCAGCACTGTCACGTAGACGCCTTCTACAAGCGTATCAATTTCTAGACGGTCTTACCAGCGAGGAGCGGTACATTATTTGGTGAGAGACTTTTTGATCAGTTGGTTTTTGATTCTATGTACACTCTGCGGATATAAGGAACCTTCGGATATTACACTGTTTTTCACCTTTTATTTTGAGGAGGAAATTGCAGCGCTGCACCAATATTATAACACCCAGCTTTTCATTCAATTTCCAATTAATGGCTAAGGGCTTCACAGTTTCACATTTCAAAACCACAAACATAACATAGGAATTACGTTTACTATTCTCACTCAACTCGCAGAACTGCTAGGCAACTCTACTCGTTAACTTCGATTCTACACGATTTACTGCAAAAACCATGTCCTACTGTGGAACGAAGTGGTTAGCGACGCAGCAGGATCAGAAGCAGCGCAGAAAACGTCGTTTTTTGGTTCTCCACTTTTCTCTTCCTGAAACCTCAGCGTAGTGAGTTATGTGCATTAGCACATTGTGCCATACGAGATTCTGAGACGAATTTCTGAAGTTTCGACTTTCTGTCGTCCTCACAGAACTCGGGAACTTCCAATATTGCCGTACCAGATGAGTATACTCTACCAAATCGCCAGTAGAAATCTCACCCCCCCCCCACAGAGAGAGACATCAGTAAGTGGAATAAGATGTCTTTCCCGCCTTCCTTCACGTCGCCTTTCCAGTGCTGCTTATGCTCACAATTGCTGGTACTACACAGCTGCAGGACAATGTTATGAACATTTCTGAGGACGATGTCTAACGGCATCTGCTTCGAGATCGCCACTATGATGGGCAGTGCATAAGAGGAATGCGTTATTTGAGCAGGTGGAAATTTGGGATGTTACTCAAAGATCGGACCGATTCATCAGATTGGGTGCTCCACCTGCAGCGCTCAGTATATCAGGAAGGCGGAAAAGCCTCTGGCGATACGCGTGGGGGGAACATCTGTCCAACACCCGAGGTGGAGCGGCTTTTAGTCCACCCAGTAGAGCAGCATCGATACGCATAGCGGAAACGACTACGAGGTGGAGTTTGATATTTTGCCGTTGAGAGGGTTACATATGAAGCGAGGGCGCTAAAAGCGTTTTGGATTTTTGCAAGAAATCCAACAAAGCTGAAGCGAAACAGTACTAATGAACCGAAGCGTTCTTCAATAGTGGATTTCATGTCCAGAACGCTTCTTACGCTCTCATTTAACCCTCCCTTGAAAAAACTCAGTGCCTTTACCGAAACGGTTTTTTTCCGTATGGCTCTCACAGTGACTTTTCAAATGAAGGTTGTGGACATCCTCCAGCCAGTCTCGCTTGCTTCTGTTGGTTAGATAGCGTGGGCGTTCGTAAACCTTGCGGCGGACCGATCCTATGATGAGTTCGTCTCTCACTTCGGTTATACGCAGTGGTTCGATGAGTGGATCCAAATTGGTGGGGTGCCACTAGGTGAAACTCAGCTTAAACCTACGCTTCCGCTTCACTTATAAGCTTCTGAAATCGACGAAGAGTCGGAATGTTCATCGGCCAATAAAGATCCACTTCAGATCACCGTGCGGTGTAACGTTGTCAAACACATGCCTTTTTTCATTCACAAATCGCTCGCTATCAGAAAGCAAAATGAAATTAGAAAAATGTTTTAAAAATGGACGCGAGCTGCAAATTTCGCGAACTAATTCTGTATTTGTTCTTGAAATGTGCTGTGATATTGTTCAGAAGTTTCGATACTTCCATAAAGTTCGTTTTTATGCTGAATAAAAGGGAAACGACCAGTACAACTTCTGCACCTGCTCTATTCCTATCATCGAAACCAGGTGCAAAATTCAGAATGGTACGCGGTGGAACCGTGTGACAGATAAGCTCCGTTTCAAGGAGAAGGAATTAGTTAGAAGGCTGGCAACTTGTGCTACATTTTGCTCACTGTCATTTCTGGAAACCTTAATTAAAATCACTAGCTCATGTGGTATTCTCTTCCTTCAACAACTAGATTTCTAATGATGGCTGGTGATGATGGATGATGAGAGAGAGAGAAAAAAAGAAAAAGGAAGGATTCTTAAATGATTAACGATTAACTGCTGACAACTGAAATGCAGTGCAATCATCTCACTGCTCCAACGAAGCGAGGCCGTGACGTAACCACTTAAATGGCATCAAATTTGTTCATGTGCAACGGCTAAGCGCACAATGTGCATAAGCGATCAAGCCTGTTTTCATTGTTAGACATCGACACCTTCCGAAGATGAGGAGCAAGGCATTACAGCCGCAGCTACATGCTTGGATGGGTGAATCGCCTCAATCACAGCTTTCTGAAGCTCGTCGCCCTGCAGGTTTCGATGTTCTCCGGTCCTGCTCTGCGCGAAAATTTGATAACGCTGCTGTGGCCACGCGTTTAACGCGGCAGATATATCCGCTGCAGCTGATAGTTGGTGTAACTGCGACTAGGACGTCCACCAGTGAAATCCAAACAGCGGCTAACAGTGCGTCGTTGGAGAAAGAGGCGATGAAATCCACCAGAGGAATGAGCAGGGAAGAGCGGAATTTTTTCGAGAAAAGCTGAATGCGGAATGCGGAACGGAAGAGCTCAGAGATGGGCGAAGACCGGAATACGAAGCATGGAAACGGAATTAGCACAAGACTCAGTAATTCGTTCATTTTCTCGTTAGTACATATAACCAAACAAGGTGGCAACCAAGTTACCGTTAACGAATTTAGAAAGCCGGCAAGTCATCATGCGACTCCTCCACAACAACGTATAACAATTAAATATCCCTGTATTCGTATCACAATTAGGATGACTTCTCAAATATTACTAGTGTAACAAATCGAAATTATGCAAAATCTTTCCATAAGTAGGAAAAAATATTTTAAACGTTGCGAAGCAAGCGTTTTCTGCAGAGTAAGATGCCAGAGATTTTGCCAATTTAGTTGTCATATTGAATGTCTCGCATGAAAAGCACTGTTACCAACCTAAGATGGCTTGGAGAATGCTGAAGTGGAATTGGCGCATTAAGCCAGACCTAGGTTTTGTTCAGGAAATTAATGGTATGCATGATCCGGTATGCCCATCCTTGATTTGAACGCTCTTGAAACATTCGCTGCCTTAAGCTGTTGGCAGTACATTGTTTCCAAATGGTTCCCCTTCGGATGAAATATCAACCAACTCTTCCGTTCTGAAGCATGCTTGTATCCATTATTCAGTTTTGAGCGCGAGGCTGAATAGACGGTGATTCACAACTCGTGGTTGTGCGCATTCCTCCAGAATCTTCAAACCGTTCGATCCAACGGACTTCCTTCTCAGTAGGAGTATGCAATTCAAAGGCACTCCTTGATTGCAATAGCTTTGTTTCTTGGTTTCAGGCGTATTTTCAGTAAATAGAAATACAGTTTTACACCAAATATCAAGTGAGCATCGCAGTGCATTCGATGAATAAACTGAGCGATTTCTAACAAAACGCTTGCTTGCAAACGGTACCTATGAATTTTTTAACCCTATCGTAGAACACACACTATGGGACATATACACTTCCGGCTAACGAGGTGGAACAGATCTCGGCGCTGAGTCAACGTTCCATTGGGTAGTATTTTGAACCAGGTTTTCCGAAAAGAATCCAATTTGGTTGTCACAGTGTTCAGACTTCACCACCAGTTTGGAAGCAACACAATCGCAAAAAGTGAATCATGGCTGATTTTTTTCCCTCTGCCTTTTATTTAAAGTAAAAAACAGCAATGTACTAAAATGAAGAAGAAACAAGGTTATGGAACTAATATGCTCGTTTCGTCAATAATCCTCAGACGAGCACACTATAAAGAAACAGTAAACCTCCCCGGGACTCCTCAGTGAGGAAGGAGGTCTTTAATTTTATGAGGTGAATAGTCAGTACTAAACATTCAATGAGTGATTAGTCACCTTTTCCGTTCTGTATTCCGGCGCAAAAAAGCGGAAGGCGGAACGGAACGGAAGGACGAAAATGGCCGAAAACCGGAATTCGGTACTCGAAGACGGGAATTTCGCACATCCCTGGGGGTGAGGGCTGTTTGGTAGGTGGTCCGTTCCGCCTTCTTTGGTAGGTATTAGGCCTGTGGATGATTCGCCCATGGAATCAGCCTTACTGTTTCCGTTCCCTAACACTGAAAATCTTGCTCTACTAGAAAATGTTTGAAAACTGCACTCTTCTAGAGATGCTATTTTTGGATGTCAGAGTTGAATAGCGCTTAGCTTGTATCCCTGAGGAGTAATGAGGTCAACTCTCCTCTAACAATTAGTATCTGTCATACTTCAAGGACACGAATAGATGTAAGAGATTAAAAAGCGCTCGGAGACATCTTCTTATTCTTCATCATTTGTCCCGCTTCGTGGCGGGGTCCGCTATTTTGGTGTCACGACACCACCGTTCCCGATCCAGCGCTAGATCAGGATGGACACCATTCACCTTCAAGTCCATATGTAAAGTATCAGCCCAGTGCTGCTTCGGACGCCCTCTAGGCCGCTCTCCTGACACTTCCAACTCTTCCGGACCTGTCTTCTTTCCCATGCAGAACGTGGCCGTACCATCGCAAGCGAGCTTCGCGCATCTTATGAGCTATCGGCAGGACACCGAACTTCTGCCGAATAGCATCGTTTCGGATGCGCTCCATGCGCGTGACTCCTGCTGTCCAGCGCAGCATCTTCGTCTCCATGATGCTGAGGCGCGTTTCAACTTCCTTAGTCGCTTCCTGCGCCGTACATCGCCACCGGCCGGACGACTGCTCTGTAGATCTTCGGCTTCAGGTGCTCTTGTATCTTCCTATCGCAGAGCACGCCAGTCAACGAGCGCCACTTAGACCAAGCTGCACCCACGCGTGCATTCACTTCAACCATCAGACTGCAATCAGACGCTACTGCTGATCCCAGGTGGGTACTTAAAAACCAAAGTGTTAATCTTATCTTCGCTAGCGAGCATTACATCAGCAGCATAAAGCAACGTCCAAGGGACGGGTTTTTGAAGATCTCGTGTGATGGCATCCACGACGACAGCAAAGAGGAGTGGGTAAAGCGCAGAACCCTGGTGCACCCTAACAGAGATGGGAAACTTCATTGAGGTTCCAGCTGCAGCTTGCACTCAACTCTTTGAGCAAGAGTAGAGCATCCGCACCAGGGATGAGCGGATTAGCCGTTATCCGTTATCCGTTATCCGGTTTCCGGGGGGTTTGGGCCTATCCGTTTTGTTGTTCGTTATCCGGCGATTTTGGGCCGGATAACGAACAACAAATTAGCTGAATCTTAGCTTTGAACGTGGTGATGGATAGACTATGTACAGGATTACAGGATCCCTCACGATCATAAGACTGGTCGTCAGAAACAACAGACAGCATTGTTCATACATCTCAAGTCATGTGCTGACCAATAAGGCATACAAGCCGCTACTTGCAATCATCAAAAGTGGAGAGCCGCACCCTGGGAAGAATTTTTTACCGCCGATCTTTCCATCGTATCATTTGGGTTAGACGATTGCAGTATGTTCGATTTGATTGCAGGCGGTAATGGTACCTTTTTAGCCATATGCTGTCGTGAATTATCAAAAAAAAACTGCAGTACAGCAATGAATACTAGCAAAAGAAATAGCATTAATCCAAGTACATAGTGTAAGCAACTTCTCCATCAAAAATTTTAGGGGAGCATTAAACTACTAAACAAACTTATCATCGTGGGTGTTGAAAACATGTAGATTTGTTTTAGTTTGTGAGTTTTTTTGTGAAACTTATCTGCAACATAGGGAACACCTCACTTTGAGGCTGGGTCGGATATTCTTCCTCTGCTCCAGAAGTGATGGGTCGAATATTTTTCCTCAGATCAGGAGGTCTGGATGTCATAACTCTTTGAGTGTGTGTTTGCCGCACACAATTGCTTGCAGTTACTACCCAAAAGTTAGTATTTTATCCATCCCAGATAATTCCCCGTTGAAGTACCTTTGATCTTGGGGTACTACCGAGCAGCAGTAACAGTAACGGTCCATAGCATGTGTAGGACAAGATCATTATGTGAAGCTTGTTTGGCTGGATGTCTCCTGCCTTATTCTTATTTACAGAGACATCGGAAGCATTGCTCTTCCAAGGACTATTCTATTTTTCAACTGCTCTAACTGAAAAAAAAGAGTTAAGCGCAGAGTAAGGCTGATAAATAAGACAATCCAACCGACCCCTTGGAAACAGGTGAAAGGCGGTTGCTGTGCATTTGCCTTCCTACGGATGGGCAGAAAACACCATAGAGCGTCGTTAATGTGGCGACTGCAAAGCGTTTAAAAACACTACTAAAATATCTAGAAATGGCTTTAAAAATTAACAGTGCTTCAAATCCTGACCTGTTGTTGAAATTAGTGCAATTTTAAACGAGTTTAAATTTTTGTTGTTTGTTCGTTATCCGGTTTTCCGTTATCCGGCCATTTTCGGACAAAATTCTCCGTTATCCGTTATCCGGTTTTCAAAATTTAATTATCCGCTCATCCCTGATCCGCACCCAATATATGAGCTCTTCGGGAACTCCATGATGTCGCAAAGCGTACCATATCACTTGGCGCGGTACGCGATCAAAGGTCTTCTCCAAGTCGAGAAAGACTATATGCACTGGCTTCTGTTTCTCGCGATGCTTCTCTAACAGAAGGCGGGCGGCAAGTATGGCATCTATGGTGCCACAGCCAGCTACAAATCCACACTGATTGCTGGAAAGCTGGACGATGTCCCGAATTCTTCCATCGACAAGTCGCTCAAAGATCTTCGTACTGTGCGAAAGCAAGCGAATCGGACGGTAATTGGAGCAGTCTGCAGGACTGCCCCTCTTCTTCCAAATCGGAATCGTCGTACTTTGTCGCCACACTCAGCTTTCTTCTCCGTCACAACCTGATTAAAGAACTCCGTCAACCACTCAGCAGGGTACCAGTACTTGGACTTCCATAAATCAGCTGCCACGTCATCGGGCCCAGTCGCTTTGCCTGGTCTCATCTTCTTCAAAGCCGCTTCAATCTCTTTCACGGTGATATTCCGAACGGGCCGTGGGTTGGGGCCGCTGAAGGGATGGCTGGATAAGGAAATTCTACCGTAGAGATTTCCTCAAAGTAGTCGCGCCATCGCTTCAATGCCTTCTCGATAAAAAGATGGCTGTCCTCATCATTGATGCCAAAAAACTCAATATCTTCGGCCTGCCGATGGCGATATTTTGCAAGTCGGTAAAGATACCGCTCACCGCTCATCGCGTGACTCGAGCTTCTCGTTGACATCTCCATAATGAGTGGCTTTTGCAACAGCCACGGCCTTCTTTGCAACCTTCTTCGCTTCTTGGTACTTCCGCCAGTTATCGGCGGTCTTTCCGCCTAGAAAAAAGTCATCAAACGCCTTCTTCTCTCGCACTTTTGCTTTCACGTCGTCTATCCACATCCATGTCTGCTTGTCCAGTTGTCACTGTCGGTAACCGCACGCGAGAAATCACAGCTACTTCCTTCTCTTTCATTCGCCAGCACTTGATTCTTGGTGCACCGCATCGCTCGACCTGCTTCAGCCTCAGAGGGGCGGTCTTCAAAGTGCAGATCAGCGGTCGATGCTGTGGAGCGACCGTCTCACGATCTTCGCGTCTGTGAGAAGGCTCTGGTCGCGATCTCTCACAAAGACAAAGTTTGTCCGAGTCTTCGTACTCCCACTGTAGTGTGAGACAAGGTGCGAGTCGCGTTTTCGGAAGATGGCGTTTACTATGGTGAGGTTATGCGATTCCGCATTATCAAGAATACGTTCACCATCGGCGTTTCGTTTTCCGTATCCGAAACCACCCCGACAGCTGTACCCGTCTTTCGTAGCACCTACGTGCCCAATAAGGTCACCAGCGACTATGATGACATCTTTCGACGGTACCTCTGCTGTCTTCTCATGAAGCAGGCTCCAAAACTCATCCTTGGCTTGATCGGAACAGCCAGTCTGCGGAGCATACGCAGAGAAGAAGTGGTAGAGTCGCTCCTTAGCGGCGACAACGATCTTCGTCAATCGTCGTCAATCGATCGTCAAAGCGCTCAACGCTTACAATCGAGTCACGAAATCGTTCGGAGACGATTATTCCTGCACCACTGATGGTCCTGGGACTTCCACATAGAACGGGCTTAAAGCCTCGTCCTATGTCCCTTGACTTACGGCAGGACCACCTCGTCTCCTGCACCGCACAGAGATCAACTCTTCTACGCTCCAGTGCTTCAACCAACTCGCACGAGCGGCCCATCATTACCCACATTCAGCTTTGCCACGCGGGTCCTGCTTACGCTACGGGATTTTCCGACTAGCTCACTTCCCCACCCACCGATGCCGTCCTTGCATCAGGGACCCTCGCATACCTTCCGCACTCGCCGGGGTTTGCGAGTGCGCGTCGGCTCCCGCGAACCCCGTAGCACTATCTCGAAACATTGAGCTGTCATGAACCGTGTGATGTGACATGGGCCTTCGTAGGCTGGTCTGTCACAAGTGCTGTCGCCTGCAATCGAGTATTCGTGTTTGGCTTAGCTCGCAGAGGGCTAAATCCCTTTAGACCCCAGGTCTACTCTGGGTCCCTCTTTCATGCTCGACGTGTCTTACACGTCATTGCTCGCAAGCGCCATAACAACAGTTATGCTGCAGTGGTGCAATACACGTCTTTCACGCGCCTTTACACGTAACTTCCAACTCATCAGTGACGTTTGCCCGCTGAAGAAAACCCCAGGAGGCCATTCCCCGCTAAACTTCGACCGACAAAGGCTGCACCACAGGACCACGGCGGTTCTGGGGGCGCAAATAGGCGGGGGAATCACCATTTGCTAGACACTGGATTCGACGTTAAATCGCATAATTCGAAACCGTCATTTTTTCGACCAGTTGAACTCGGTTAAAAGGATTATGCGAATAACGGCATCTTTGAAAAGCGACGCATCCCGGGGTGATTCGAATAAGAGCTGCTTTGACAAAAAGGATTTTCTTATTATCCAAATGACTGACCTTATCATTGGACCTTACATAGAATATTCTAATCGGATAGGATATCAGATTTCTTATCAAAATCAGTTATCTGAATTATCCGGCAATCCGATCTGGTCACCTATGATCTGCGCCTTATAAAAATCCGATTGTTGGCACAATTCATTCAAACAGGATTTAAAAAATGACGGATTAGAGTTATCCGAGTCGGTGTCGGATCCTATATCTACCATGTACACGGTGGATATTAGGTTTGGTAGGAAAACAGGTGCTTGTCCAGTTTCATCAGAAATGGCATAGCTCAGTTAACCATAGTTGTGGAACACACTAGTGCTGCATAAAATTTTTATTTTCGTGCAGCACAAAATACTGAGTAGAACTGTCCTACACGGTGACCTCCCCCCCCCCGACCCTATCTGCGCCATTTTGGGACTAAACGATGGAAACACACAGGTTGAATAGGGCGGAATCAGTTTTTTTGCGTTAGTTTTAGCCTAGACTTCTCCAGAGCGTTTGTTTTATTGGTTAGCGAATAGATTTAATTTTTTTTCACACACATTTGGTTAAGTAGTTCAGGACTCTGCTAAGCTGCGACCGCCCCCAGTACTTCTTCACTATAATCGAAGACGTAAGGCCTTTGTCATACCATCGCTCACCCCGAGCGACGCCTAATGATATGCACCCATATCGATCCCATCGCTTAATTAAAGTCGATTATATCCAATAAAATGCACACTGTTAGAATCAGAACAACATGATCTATCCAACGGCGAGAAGAGTTCCTACCATTTAGCAAAGCCCACATTTGCAATATTTTTCGAAAAAAAATTTCACTCGACCTTAATCTAATTTATTACTTGAGACAAACCCGATACTGGAGCTGAGACTGTTGCCGTAAACGCAGTGACCTGACCTGCCCCACCTAGCGTGTCCTTTGGACATGCAATCTCCCCCTCACAACTTATACTAACCATTTGTACTCCTTAAAATATCGAATAATGATGACTTAAGTGTTTTGCTTATAAAAATTTTACTGAACCGCTGTTCGAATGTATGACCGAGTCGGAACAAAAGGGTTGACTTGCCACGGAAAAAATTGTCTTCTATCCATAGGAAACAACACAAGAAATTGAAATTGTACCTCACAAAAATTCAAGCCCTAACAATAAGAAAGACAAGCCTCTCCGCTTCGATCTTCGGTCCGACTTTTGATCGATTTTCGACACAAATCGACCAAAAATCGAGCCTTTCCAAAAGCTCTCCGATTTATGACAGTTTAAGTGTAAACAGTAGCGATCTCTGACTTTGGAGGTCCTATTCGAAGGATTAACTTGTCACGGAAAGAGTTTTCTCCTGTTCGAAGGAAAAAATTGAAAGCGTTGAGCACTAAAAGATCGAGCTGTTATGTAGTGATATTCTGTGTGTTCAGTGGGGTTCTTTTATTCGGACACTTTTTAGAATAGGAAAATCGAGACTCCAGATTACATTGAAGGTCGCTTCAGAAATCCACGATTTTTTTCACCGTATATGGAGCAAAACTTGAGTCTATTCAAGGCAAAATTTTAGTTATATATATTGTCTGGTTTTAGGCAGAAAATGATTTTATTTTCATGAACCACAACAATTTTGTAGACGGTTCCCCAAATTTTGTCGAAGCCTGTTTCTTTACTGTGTGAAGAGGAAAACAAAAAACAGAAAATCAAATAACATTTGTAATGAAGCACGTGAGCGATCACTAGTAATTAACACTCGATGTCTTATAGAGTACAATTTTGTATGCAAATGTCGCTCCTTCAGGTAGATCAATGTGTTGCGTCCATAACATCTTGATGGGATCTGCGAAAATTGAAGTGGACCACAGTGATTTGAAGACTGCCGAAGATAAAAGAATTGAAATTGTAAGGTAAACAGGAAGCTACGAAAAAATACGACAAACTCGTCTGTCAAAACGAAGAGAGTACGACCCCCACGGAAAGACGACGCCACAGTACGACCCCCTTGATTCTCGAACCTCAGACCTGGCCGTCCATGGGGCTAGTGTGAATTGTGAGGGGAGAGATTGTATGTCCAAAAGACATGCTAGATGGGGCAGGTCAGGTCACTGCAATTACGGCAACAGTCTCAGCTCCAGTATCGTGCTTGCCTCAAGTAACAAATTAGATTAAGGTCGAGTGAAAAAATTTTTTGAAAGATATTGCAATTATGGGCTTTGCTAAATGGTAAGAACTCTTCCGCGGGGTGTGGACAGACGTCAGTGTCAAAGCTCAAAGTTGGATTTGAAGGAAACTGGATTTTTTAGGGAGTGGAACTCCGAGACGTGAGTTGCGAGCTCCGTCGTTTTTGTGAGGCAGCATCTCTGCATGGTGTCTAACCACATATCCAGCTCTCATACTGATCCGCCGCGTGGAGACACAGATCTACACGAATGAAGCAGCCTTTGCAGGACGTGTCTCCTTTGAACTCTGATGCACTGCCGACTTGGTGGCTGATAACTGTCTTACTTTTGATCAAAGTAAGCCTAAAACCCACATTTGTAAACAACGCCTCATAGTCGAGAATTTCAGCAAAAACTAGGCCAGAACAAAATTGATGCGGTCGCAACTAATCAGCGAAAATTTTAAAAAACCGGCAGTTGAGAATGCATGGAATGATGTACATTAAAAATACTTGATCAAAACGATAGAACGAAATTCTATAGATACATCAAGTCTCGTAGCGGTACTAGGCAATGTGTTCCTACTCTAGTCAGTAAATACGGTCTGTATTTCTCCTCTCCTTCTGATAAAGCCAATCTGCTTGCTCAGGAATTTCAAAAAGTGTTTAATAAAAATGACCTCTTGACCAAGGATTCAGCAGCAAGTAACGCTTTTGATGAATTATCAGAGTTTCCTGAGATGGGACCTTCTCTATGGTTCTACAAAGAAGATATCTCTAAGACTGTACTAGAATGGCCAATCAGTTTTTCCACATCACCGGATTACGTTCCACTTGCTTTCATCAAAAACATTGTGCAATACATAGAATACGCTTTAGAACACATTTCTAACAGGAGTTATATGAAAGCAGAGAACCCCTCTCGATGGAAACATGCATCCGTTACTCCTATTCCTAAGAAAGTCCCTTATAGCGATCCCACGAACTGCAGACCAGCATTACGTCTGTATTAGCAAAGATTTTTGAGAAAATTTTTAGCAAACACATTCAAAAACATCTTGAAGAAAAGAACATTATTTCTGATAATCAGTTTGGCTTTTTGAAGGGAAGGTCGATTGAGACCGCTACACTTACAGCGTTAAATGATTGGACGAAAGCTGTTGAGGAAAAGAAGCGTATAGATGTGATCTATTTTGATTTCTCTAAGGCTTTTGATAGAGTTCCATTATCAAAGCTGCTACTAAAATTAAGATTGGTCGGAGTTCATCACATGATAGTGAACTAGATACGTGAGTTCCTCTCAGAAAGAACTTACCAAGTTAAGGTAAATGGGCAGTTTTCCGAGATTTTTAAGGCTTTCAGCGGAGTACCGCAGGGATGAGTTCTTTCCCCTCTTCTCTTCCTGCTCCATACCCACGAACTGCCAGAGTCTCTTTCACGATTTGGAGTTATTTGTAAATTGTATGCTGACGATATGAAGATCTATGAAACCATTGAAAGTACAGATGATTTATATGCAGTTCAAGGTGCAGTGAACTACATAGATTTCTGGGCTGAGAAATGGGAAGTACCTCTAGCAGCAGAAAATTCTAAATGTTTTGTCGTTGGAACCAATCGCACTGTCGTAACCCCATCTTACAAGCTGATAGGTGTGATATTAGAAAGAACTGCTGACATTCGCGATCTTGGCTTCCTAATATCTAAGGACCTCAGTTTTTACTTGCATCATAAAGCATTGGCCAAGAAAGCTAACTACCGCATCTACAACCTTTTTAAAGCGCTGAAGAGCAAATATCCTCAAATCCTTCTGCGGGCGTATAAGACATACGTGAGACCCATGGTAGAGTGTGGGACAACAGTTTTTAATCCTTCGAAGAGAAAAGACATTCTTCTTCTAGAAAATGTTTAGAATAGTTTCACTCGTAAGCTGTTGATGAGGTGCTACGGGAGTAACTATTATCAGATGCGAAATGGTGCCGAAAGAGCGGAGATGTTAGGATTACCAAGCCTTTTCATAAGAAGATTATCTCCTCATGATGTTTAAGATACTCACTGGTAGGGTTTCTATAAACCCACTCAACTTTTTTGGCACTAGGCTGACAAAAAACATAAGAAGGAAGCTCAGACTTTATGTTTCGGTGGCAAAATCGCGAGCCCGAGCAAGCTTTTTCACCTACAGAAATTTAAAGGAGTTTAACCACATTTTGAGCACAAATGAAGAAGTCTTAGGTCTATCCTTGCACGGTTTCAAGAAGCTGATTTTGCGTATGCAATGAGTGCCTTCGTTTGTATTCGTTTGTTTTTGATTGAGTTTGTGCGTTTTTATTCTAACATTGTATTTTCATGTGTGGCTTTAGCTCACGTCATGAATAAATATAAATATAAATATGTACATGGAGCCAAAGTAGGCAAATTTGATATCAAATAGATCGCCATGATGAGGCAAAACCTAAAATTGGCATAAAATACATTATACCTCTTAAATTTTAAAATATTCTATTGGGCAGATCTACTCCTGCCACAGGGTATAATTAGACGAGACTCAGAAGCGAGTGTGGGTCAGGTCGAGATAATTACGGGCTCGCCTAATTTAGGTCATCTCGGCCTCAAAAATTATAAAATCTTGGCAAGATCTTTACGCCGTTGGGTAGATCATGTTGTTCTGATTCTAATAGTGTGCATTTCATTGGATGTAATCGACTTTAAAGGAAATTATGGCAAAGCGGCGGAAACGGCGGATTAATTCGCAGCCGGCCGCGTTTTGGCGGATGTTTACCGACGGTACTGTGCATGTAAAGGCCTGCGGAGGACAGTCCAGCATAACTGACATCATGGTGTTTGCATCCCATGACGTGTACCATACGTGCACCGGACGTGTCGGAAATTCCCCAAAATTCATTTGGTGTCTAAACGGATCAAGCCCTCGCAGTTTCCAGTACCACCACGTGGAGGAGCGGACATCGCCACCAAAAAGCGCTCGGAGGCTACTCACTAGGATATCATTTTATCATGCATAGCGAATTTGGGGAGGAAAGGGAGAGGCAGGATCCGATTTGTTCATAAAGAAGTAGGACTATAGAAGTAGGACTGACACTAATACTTATACTTAATAAAGGAGACCTGTTTAGTTCAATGAGCCGGATGCTGAAGGGCAGTCATACCTATGGATCCCAAGGGCTTCTTCTTCATCTTCAGCGTCTCAGGACGCCCGATCCAGCACAATATCATGGTGGACATCAGCTAGCTATTTTCGAGCCCATGTGTATCGGCCCAGCGCTGCTTCGAGCTCCTGTTGGCGCTTTTCCAGCCACTTCCAACTCAACGCCTATCTTGCGGACGCTGTCTTCCTTTTCACGCAGAACGTGGCCTTACCATCGTAATCGAGCTTCGCGAATCTTGTCAGCTGCCGGCGCGACAATGAACTTCTGCCGCATAGCATGGTTTCGGTTCAGGGGTGAATTGTTGTTTTCTGCTTTCTGATTTTCGGGCCATTTTAGGCTTTTTTTGTTTTCTGGGAAAATGGCCCCGAAATTGGTCAGGAAACAGAAAATAGCACAGCAATTTTGCTATAGGTATCCAACCGCCGCCAGAATTCATACCATAGCACAGCATCGCAGCCTCAATAGCAAAAAATGTTCTTAGGCTATTCCAAATTCGGAAAAAGCTGTTTGCGAACTGGGCTTCATTACAAATCGCGCCATGAATCACGCCATCCGCCGCCATTGTTCGTTTAATTGATGGTGCAAGTGCTACCATCATGCAGCTCCTCCGTAGAAGGTTTCACGTCTTTAATAAATTGGATTTGTTGAATCGCCAGCTTACGTAGCAGTCTCGATCATAAGAAAACTTAATGGAGGTCAGTGCTATGAAACTAATGCATCAATACAGATTCTCCTAAAAGAATGTTGTCAGAGTTTGAATGAACATAAACTCTTAGCTTTCCAGCAACCATTGTGGCTTGTTTTGAATGGCGAGAAAGAGACATCTAAGCGCGAATTTGATGTTGAGATTTATTCACTCGTCCGCCACTTGAAGTTTTCCGTTGGAAGGATGTACGATTTTTTAAATTTTCCTACCAACTGTTTGCTCAACACAACGATTCACTATGAAAACTGTTGAGAACCTTTGGTGAGAACAAGTGCAGTGCGTGATGTATCCCTAAAGCGTGCCTAGAAACTACCACAATCATGCGAGGGGGCCAGAGACATAGGAAAGATAAATAGCGGCGCGGCATCCTTGAGATTTCACCGAGACCTGAGTAGGTTAAGATCATCTGCTTGCTAACTTTTCTATTGAAGGGGAGCATGATATGTAAGTGGCAGGAATTCACATTAACACTACTTGCTACCCTGCGTCCCACATAAAACGTGACACCCTTTGTGAGGGTCGAAATTCTTGCCTCAGGAGAATGCACTGTCACTTAACTTGAAAACCTATAATTCACCTTTCCCAAAAGCGCAAGCGCAGTGTTTGAGGTGCAAAAAGATTAACATATCGCATTTTTTGAGTATAAGAAAACAGCACATTATTTTCAGTGCGTTTAAAGAAATGATGGCCTCATGCTCTCGCCCACCATCTCTAATCTCCTTTGAATCATATAAAATTTTATTTACGTGTAGTTTTCTGCACCAGCACAGGACGTGCAGAATATGTTCATAACATTTTCGAATTCTTTGCTTGAGTCATCTCTGATATTAAAACTCATATTCCAAGATTCCCATTCCATGACTAACAATATTCAGACTTTGTATATATCATTTTCTTAATCATCACCAGACCCTCTCAAATTGCCATTCTATTCCATTCATGTCTCACATTTCAATAAACCTCCATAACGCCTCCTTTTCTATATAAGTCTGCCACCGTTGTAGAAAGCATGTGCAATAAAGAATACCGTCCATTCTTCCAAATCAAGTGGCGACCACGGCAGGATTCTGCTCGGCAGACAGCAATCAACCGACCAGCCGTCTTCAACGACTCCCCGCCACGTCACGCACATCCACGGCTTCGCCACCCTCTAGAAAATATCTCGTCGACCGACAGAATCACCAACTCCTTCGTACCGTTGCACCGTTCAACAACCTCCAACCAGCCGTCGTCCACGACTCTAACCACTCCCTACGTCACGCACATCCACACAATCGCCAGAAGATCACTCTCGACAGATTCCACATTTACGCCCGCGTCCTTCATCTCCTCACTGATCTACAAGAACCCGACCAACGACATTATCACCACGTCCTCCAATGCCGCAGTACGACAGTTCAAAAATCCGCCGCCAAATCGGATTCTTCAAGAAACACATTGAGCGAACATGCTCCTCCATCCACAATACATTGGCCGAGTACGAAGTCGACATCAAGCATCCCAACCTTGCACAACTGGATGATGATCAGCTCGAATCGCTACGCCTCGACCTCCAGATGCTAAGGTCCAGCCTCCTCAAAGCATATGAAAAAATGGCTGCTCTTCATGAGGAATGGGCTACAATGCAGCAATCGTCCTCACAAGAAGCCGAAATATTCGACAACTACGGCTCAATCAGTCCATCACTATTCCCCGTCTCGAGCTGTCAGCACTGGCGATTGGAGCAAAGTTAATCACCTACATCACTCAACCAGGTTCCGATTTTTGTTCGAAACCGTGTAAAAACCATTCAGGAACATACCAGCAATGTCAACATCAGATACGTCCCCACTGATGACAATCCAGCAGATATCGGCACTCGTGGAGCTACAATTTCCGAGCTGCAAACACTATCTCAATGGTGGTACGGACCCCATTTTTATCAGGTGACGAGACGAAGTGGCCGCCATCACCAACACCAAGCGTTGCAATCAATGCACTGGGTGACAAGGACGACTTCTGTATGACAGCACAGACGGAAAATCTTCAACCGTCTACAGGCACGTCGACTACTATCATCGACCCAACAAGATTCAGCAGATGGACCACTCTTCTCAACACAATGATACTTGTCCTACGGTTCCTCACCAAAAAATCGACAACAGCTGCTTCAATTTTTGGAACGAATACTGTTGAACTCACCCGAATAGCTGAAGTTACTCTTCTACGATATGCACAAATGGAAAATCCACCAACACAGGATCACAGGAAACAACTTCATCTCTTCCGCTGCGAAACAACTTCACTTTGGAAGTCAAAAGGACGTCTTGCTAACGCAATGTTACCAAGCGACGCAATCACTCCCACCTTCCTACCTGCCAAGAGTTACATCACTACACTCCTTATCCTTCACACGCACAGTGCCAACAATCACTGCGGTGTAAATCACACACTGTCGCAGCTGCGCCTGAAGTTTTGGATTCCTAAAGGCCGTTCAACGGTAAGAAGCACGATCAAGAAGCATTGCTACGTGTGCAAAAGATATACAGCAAAGCCGTTCACACTGCCGCCCTTTCCCGTACATCCGTCACAACGCGTCACTCCACCTCAATATCCCTTTCAAAGAATAGGAATGGATTTCTTCGGCCCGATGCAGTACAAAGCAGACGATGGCAATATTAGCAAGTACTGGATGCTTCTTTTCACGTGCCTCAACACTCGCGCATTCCATGTCGATGTCACGTTAGACATGACAAGTCAATCAGTACTTCATATTTTACGTCGTTTCATCGCCACTGAAGGATGTCCAATATGGATATTATGCGACAATGCTCTCTCTTTCAAGAAGGTTGCAGAATGTTACTCATCGTTTCCAACTCCAGACGTGGACCAAGACATCATGGACTACTGTACCAAAAAACGCATACGGATCAAGTTCATACCAAGCTTCAGCCCCTGGCAAGGCGGAATTTACGAAAAAATGGTCGACATCTTCAAGAAATCGTTTAGACACGCCGTTGGAAACCGTCTGATGGATATCGAATACATCAAGACGTTATCTAAGGAAGCCGAAGCAATCGTCAGTACTAGACCTTTGACCTATGTCTCGGACGACACCGACCACATACTCCTGAGACCCATCGACTTTTTACGACCATCAACTTCTCTCTCCGGACCACATCCTGAAGAAGCACCAGACGATTGGCAGCCCGTAGACACGACAAGAGAAATACTGCTTACCACTTGGAAGCATACTACACAACTGCTGGACTCGTTCTGGAAAAGGTGGTCACGTGAGTACTTGACTTCATTAAGAGAACAATACAAAACAACGCACAAATCTCCACGCTCTCACGAAGAAGAAAGACCGAAGCTTAACGACATTGTATTGATCCACGACTCATCACTCAACCGCGGTCTGTGGAAAATAGGAAAAATTGTTGGATCACGAGACGACTACAAAAGATCGGTGGATTTACGCCTACCGTCAAAGAAAGTAATTACACGACCCAACAATCTTGTCTACAACTTGGAAATCTCATCAACTGCGGAAGGCTCTCCGAAAAGCGGAAGACTCTCCTGCAGACAATCAACAAGTGGAGAAGCCTATCCACTCAAGGCATCCCATGATCACAAGATCGAGAACTTCTCTCAACTTCAACATCCTCACAACAATCGTGAGCACTCTTCTCCTCGTCCAACTCAATCTCGCTCTCAACACTCGCTGCCCCAATGGATTCACGCTCAACAAAACAATTCTGTAAGCAACAAATTGCACTAAACAAGGGATCGCCATCGCTCGATACACTGAATTGAAGGAAGAAAGGTTATGCTGGTATCCTGTTTCATGCCCACTCGGAGCGATACGATCTGACTTTCCATTCAATAACAGCTCACCTCTGTGCGGACAACCATGCCATTGCCCCAAATTGGCCACTTCATGCTCGTTCAGTGATGGCTCCAGCACTACACTCTCCGAGCTTTCATTAGTTCCCGAAGGCTTAAGAAATTTCAAACCAAACTACGTGTGCTCATTCAACCACTCTACGAAATGTGATCAAGAACAGCAAATAGGGAACTTCCATCAAGTCCAACTTTTCGACGGCAGCTTACTAATAGTAGAAAATCTATCACTCAGCTTCAAGGACTTCTTGGATGAATACGACTTCACTTGTGTCGACCGAAAAGGATGGAGAAGAAGGCCACATGATTCGATCACAGGGACGTCAGGATTCTGCAAGAAACATCAGTGCAAAGCGCGTGCAACACTGTTTTGCACATACGACAACCCCTAGACGCTGTTAGTCATCAACGATACTGAATCATCCACGTCAATACCAATCCAAGCATGGGGAACAATATCTAAGGCCTTCTACGGATTTCCAAGAAAACCAAGAGCAACAGGAGGTCATATAAATAGCGATCGCTCCATAGTCAAAACCACATGTTCTACCGGAGGAATATCACTTCAAAGTGACAACTCACTCGACGTTGCCGAAGTTTGCATCAACAACTATTGCATCTTCCTCAAGAACGTCACCTCGGAAACGCTGTTATTTCCCAACAGTCTTGTGATGTACGACTATGAAGCATCAATCAAACTGTGGAAGAACGGAAACATCTCAAACAATGACAAACTCGCCTGTAAGGCTCAACCCATCTGTGAGCTTCTTCATTGCCACGTATGCTGAGAGCGACTGTACAACAGAAAATGCTGGACATACAGTGACATAATCCTACTCATGTTCGGCATTGCAGCAGTCGTCATCATTCTACCAACCGCCTACATCGTTGTGAAAATCATACTCACTACACTCTCTTTCATCACAACAGTTTTCGACAACTTCAACCCTATTCGATGTTTGCAATCAAAAAGGAAGCGACCACCGTTTCCAACATATCGAAACAGAAGAATCAGACGTCGAAGACGACAAATGTTCGCATGTGCCATACTCATCATTCTTCACCTAGCTCATACGCAAGGTTGCTCCGAAGTGATTTCAATCACGACAACGGAAGATGTTTGTACTCGCACCAAGACCAATACAACTTGTACGTTCAATAACGCAATAACGATTACACTACAACCTTTACAACAACAAACGTGCCTCATTCTCCAGGACCCGCAAAGCCATCCAATGGGAATGCTGTCAATAAAAGCAGAAGGAATCAAATTTCGATGCAAAAGAAAAATCGACTTTTATACCAGAGATCATCGAATCATTTCAGAATCCATCCATCGATGTCACAGAGCTGGAAGCTGCCACAGTGACACGTGCCACCTAGTTAAAGAAACGGACAAACTAGATGAGTTCTCGGAAACCGCCAATAACAGTCCAGGATATACATCATGTTCTTCCAGTTGCGGCTGCCTCGCGTGTGAAGGATGCTTTTTCTGCTCTCCGAGTTGCCTTTTCCATAGGCTCTATGCAACGCCGACAACCTCCCGAATCTACACGGTCTTCCACTGCCCCAGCTGGGAACTACACGTCAACATACAACTTTCACTACAACGAGAAGATGAAACCACCTCCACCTACATCCGACTACTACCCGGACACACCATAACCTGGAACAATCTTGAACTTTCTCTCATTGGCACCATTACCCCGGAACTTCCGATCCTGTCCTCTACCTTCGCCCCATACGAGAAAACAACGTCAATCGTTAAACCCGCACACTCAGGACAACTTTATAGTCACTCACATCGGGCAACTACAATGTCCAACTTCTCACGCTGCACAACGCTTCGACTGCCAATTTTCGCGCAACCTATGCAAAATTCGCTACACAAAGTTTCCTGCACTTGCAGCAACGGCAGCGTGCAGGATCATGTAGAAGCCCAGCCTCTTCCTCACGCGTCTAAGAACTTTCTCATTTTCGAACAAGACAACTACGTCAAAACGTAAGTCGGATCAGCAATTCAAGTTCATGTGCTATCAGAAAACCTCAAAATGACCACGATCCAACACATCAGCACCTGTGAATTTCAAACAAGCGAACTTACTGGCTGCTACAGCTGCTCCACAGGCGCCTCATTATCGTTACTATGCACAAGCGATAATGATGAAGTGCTCGCCAACATAAACTGCGACAAGCACAACCACGTCATCAAGTGCTCCGAAACTGGCTACCTCAACAAAATCTTCCTCATGTTCGACAGTCCTGAAATAACCAGCAAGTGCACTGCTACATGCCCGGGAGGAGTCTACAACTTCACGATCAAAGGATCCCTCGATTTCGTCAACGATGGAGCCATTTCGGCGGACTACAGTGCAATGAACGTCAAAAGGAGCATTCAAGAAGACCTATCCTTTATCGATAATTTGATCGAAAAATCGTTATCATTTGTCACCTCTTGGACAAAAGTATGGAAAATTCTCCCATTTTTGGTACTCTCTCTTGTTCTTGTAAGCTTTGTTGTTAAAATTTGTCCACGTTCACATCATGTAAAAAGCCACTGAGTTTGCCGTTGGGAGTTTCTGCACCAGCACAGGACGTGCAGAATATGTTCATAACATTTTCGAATTCTTTGCTTGAGTCATCTCTGATATTAAAACTATATTCCAAGATTCCCATTCCATGACTAACAATATTCAGACTTTGTATATGTCATTTTCTTAATCATCACCAGACCCTCTCAAATTGCCATTCTATTCCATTCATGTCTCACATTTCAATAAACCTCCATAACGCCTCCTTTTCTATATAAGTCTGCCACCGTTGAAGAAAGCATGTGCAATAAAGAATACCGTCCATTCTTCCAAATCAGTAGTTACGCTCTTGAAAACGGTGCAACCACAACTATTGTATAAAATGCACATATCCTTTCTGCTACTCCAAGTATGCAGCATTTACACTATCAATTAACGAAAAATCGTGACGAGTTAGATGAGGACACGGTGTGATTTCTTTCTTCTTTTCATGCACTCAAAAACTGATGCTTTACGTGCAGGTTTTGAGTACTTGAAAAGAATTAAGAAATCGTTGCATCAATATTTGATGAATTATTTTAACCGCAAAAATCAAAATCTCATACGATTTTATGCACTTAATTCATTGGAGTAAGTGGTTTTAAGTTTTCAGAAAAGAGAGGATCTGCTTTATCCACACTTCTTCTTCAGCGTTTGTCCCGCTTCGTCGCAGGGTCCGCTTTTCTAGTGTCACCACGCCACCTTTCTCAATCCAGCGCTTGATCAGGGTGAACGCCAGTTACTTTCATGTCCATGTGTAACGTATCGGACCAACGCTGCTTCGGGCGTCCTCTAGGCCGCTTTCCAGGTACTTCCAATTCAAGGCCTATATTGCGGACGCTATCTTCTTTCCCACGCAAGACGGGGCTGTACCATCGCAAGCAAGCATCGCGCATCTTGCCAGCCATCGGGGCGACACCGAACTTCTGCTCAATAGCATCATTTCGGATGCGGTCCATGTGTGTGACTCCAGCCGTCCAGCGCAGCATCATTGTCTCCAGACGCTGAGGCGCGCTTCAACTTCCTTAGTCACAGGCCAACACTCAGCGCCGTACATCGCTACTGGCAGGATGACTGCTCTGAAAATCTTCGACCTAAAGCGCTCTGGTATCTTCTTGTCGCAGAGCACGCTAGTCAGCGAGCGCCACTTGGACCAAGCTGCACTCACGCGTAAGTTCACTTCAACCATAAGACTGACATCAGAGGCTATTGCTGATCCCAAGTATTTAAACACCGAAGTGCGTGGAAGCTCAGTACCGTTAATCTTTATGGAGCCGGACTCATTTACGTCAGTCGTTAGGTACTCGGTCTTCTTGACGTTCAATTTGAGTCCGAACAACGCCAGGCGGTCGCACCAAGCTTGCACCCGCCGCTCGAGATCATCTTTATCTTCGCAAGCGAGCATCACGTCATCAGCATAGAGCAGTGTCCATGGGACAGGCTTCTGAAGATTCTCGTAATGGCATCCATGACGACAACAAAGAGGAGTGGGGAAACCGCAGAACCCTGGTGCACCCCAACAAAGATGGGAAACTTCATTGAGGTTCCAGCTGCAGCTTGCACTCTACTCTTTGAGCAAGAGTAGAGCATCCGCACCCACTCTACGAGTTCCTCAGGTACGTTGTGTTGTCGTAAGCCGTACCACATAAGCTCACGCGGTACGCGGTCTAAGGCTTTCTCCAACTCGAGAAAGGCTATATGCACCGGATTCTGTTTCTCGCGATGGTTCTCCACCAGGGGGCCGCACTGGTTGTCGGAGAGCTTGACGATATCACGAATTCGACTATCGAGGATTCGCTCGAAGATCTTCATGCTGTGTGAAAGCAAGCGAATCGGACGGGAATTGGAGCAGTCTGCAGGACTGCCCTTCTTCTTCCAAATCAGAATCGTCGTACTGTTGTACCAACACTCCGGTACTTTCTTCTCTTTTACTACCTGGTTGAAGAATTCAGTCAACCACTCAACAGGATACTAGAGTTTCGACTTCCAAACATCGGCTGCCAGATCATCCGGTCCTGACCTTTTGAACGGGACCGTGAACAGAACCCACAGAAGGGATGGCCGGGTGAGGAAATTCCATAACTCTTCTACGCTCCAGTGCTTCAACCAACTCGCATGAGCGGCCCGTCAACGTACGTCAACGTATTCAGCGTTGTTACGCGGGTCCTGCTTACGTTACGGGACTTTCGGACTAGCTCAGTTGCCCCCCGATGCCGTCCTCGCATCAGAGATCCTCGCATACTTTCCACACTCGCAGGGCTCTGCGAGTGCGCGTCGGCTCCCGCGGACGCCGTAGCACTATCTCGAAAAACATGACTCTTCATACACCATGTGATGTGACATGGGTCTTCGTAGGCCGGCCTGTCACAAGGGCCTGTCGCCTGCATTCGAGTGTCCGCGCTTAGCTTAGTTCACAAAGCGTGCAGTTTCCAGTGGCACCACGAGGAGGAACGGACATCGCCACCTGCTTTATCCACACACCCTTCCTTTTTTCTTGGGAGGTGTTCAGTTTGATCTCAAAGCAATCCACCTTACGTCGATAAGTGTATAGTTTCACGTGAAATAGTACAAAAGTGTTGGTTATTGGTGAAAATGCATTTTGGAATACAATAGACGGCAAGGATTTCGAAATTTTCTGTTTCTGTTTTCTGACAAAGTCGACTTTCTGTTTTCTGGGAAAACGTTCAAAATTTTCGCCCATCCCTGTTTCGCATGCGACCCAGGTGCGTGGCTCCTGCCGTCCAGCGCAGCAATTGTCTCCATCACACTTTGGCGACTTTCCGTTTCCTACGTCGAAGGCCAGCACTCAGCACCGTACCTCGCTACCGGTGGGAGCACCGTTCTATAGATGCCGCAGAGCAGCCCAGTCAACGAGCGTCACTTGGACCAAACTGCACTCACGCGTGGATTCTCTCCAACCCACAGACTGCCATCAGACGCTACTGCTGATCCCAGGTACTTGAAAACCGAGATGAGTGGGAGCTTGATGCCGGTAACCGTGATGGAGGTGACTGTGTCTATGTCTGTGGCTAAGTACTCGGTCTTCTTGACGTTCAATGTGAGCACGGACATCTCCAAGCTGCCATCTGTCGTTCGAGTTCAACTTCATGTCAATTGGTGGTCCTGGAACTTCCACACAGAACCCGGCCTTGAAGCCTCTTCCTATGTCCCTTGACTTGCGGCAGGACCGCCCAGAAATCACTGATCTTCGCTACAATGCTTCTGCCAACTCCCTCAACGTGCCCATATTCAACGCTGCCGCACCGGTCCTGCTTACATTACGGGACTTTCTTACTAGTTCAGTTTCTCCCTCCCCCCTTATTGCGTCATCGCATCAGGGACACCGCACACTTCCCACCTCGCCGAGCTTTGCGAGTATGCGTCAGCTGCCGCGGACGGCGTAGCACAATCTGGATAAACGTGAATAGTCATACACCATGTGATATGTGACATGAGATCTTCGGAGGCCGTCCTGCCGCCACTCGAGGTCCGTGTTCAGCTTTGCTTTTGACGAGGAGGAACGCACATTACCACCGATTCCACGGCTGCTTCTTTATGGAATCAATTCTTCGGCTGATAGGGACTACAAGTTGATGTTGGTGGAACTTCCGAGGATCCATGGGCCAGATTCATCAACGACTTATGACAGCGCAGCTTATCAAGCGGTGAAACATTTCACCATATCGCTTGTTGATAAGCCGTCAGGAATTTCGGCTGTATTTTCTCCGTTAAATTGTTGTAAGTTGTTGAATCCGGCCCCAGGTTTTTTCAAGCCGTCCATGACGGTGTACTTCTGAACCCTCTGGCACAATAGCAAATGTCCAATTGACATGTTTGCTAAGGCGTCGCACTCACGAGCTAGGATTCGGTCTCCCACTACAATCCCTGACTGCCTACTTGGAACCGACCTCGAATTAAGTGTATGGCCCTTGAATAATATCCTTCTCATCGTTAGATTTGGAAAAGGGAAAGTCTACGGCGAAATGATCGAGAAATGAAGAGCGCCGGCACTCGAGATGGAAGAAGTCGGAGTGAACAATCACGGAAGAACGGTGTGCAAAGGACGCAGCAAAGTTCACTCAAACGAAAAGCACCGCTGTCCCTTCCTGCTGTAAAAGGATCCGAGTGGTAAAAAGCCACCGTTACCGTAAACTTCAGCGGCGCTGCTCCTGGAACGTGGGTTTCGCGTGGGACTCTGTAAACACAACGCTCCACATAATTGCAACGGCGCACAGGGTGCAGTTGACAAAGAGTGTTGGGCTTCTTCGTCCTAGCAAAAACCGAGCGGCCCATTGAGAAGCCTGCGACATTAGCGATGGAAGCGTCGTCAGCGTCTGAATGCTGCAATTTCCAGCTAATGAAAAAATCGGCCGATGGCTGGTGGCTGCATTCGCATGTCGTGTATACGTAGAGGCGACGCGCTCGTTGCAAGCAGCTGGTTGTGAGAAGCGAATACGAAGACAACAAAAATGATTGAGCTCACAAAGCAAGCGCTTCGAATTCGTTACTTAACTATTTAGTGAATCAAGACGCGGATGCTACCGTCTGTATTCCAGCTAAGCTCTCGTCGCATGTGCATTCTGAGCAAAAGATGGCTTGCTTGTATAATGCAGAAGCAGGCTATCATGGAGTTGAGAACTGTCGAAGTCACTTACGAGCGGCAGCAGATTCGCTTGGCTCTTTCTCGAGAAGCGTTGCACGAACGATATTTGGAAGTGGTAAGAAATGCACAAGGGAGTGCACAGAGTTGACCGTTTTCGGTCGTTGGTTTGTGATAGCTCCTGGCATGACATTCATTGATGAAGGGTGGCGCTTTGGACAGGTACAAACTCACTACATATAAAAATATCAAGATCAAAGAAAATCTAGAAAATCTCCTCGAAAAATTTCCTTACAAAGCACATTTCAAAGCCCAGCAGTTCCAATCTATTCCTCTTGCTTTCGGATTTTCTTCATTCTTAATTTCATTTGTGATCTTGATCAATGTAAGAAGCGATCCACTTAAAAATTTGGAAACGAATTGAAAGAGGACTGACAGAGGCACCGAGAGCTGGAAGCAGAAAAAAGAAAAGAGAAGAAAGAAAAGAAAGCTAAGAAGCGTAATAGGAGAGCTGCTTACAACAGAGGCCCTTGCCTGCAAAAACGCCGAGCTTTATGAGAAGGTGGTGCAGGAGAGTGCTTGTAGAAAGTGCATGGGACAGTCACCACGGTCGCCACTCAGGCCTTTTTTAAGTAGGAATAGGCCGCACGCGGCCGCGAGAAGCTACACTGCGAACCAGTCTACCAACTCTGCTCCATCCTCAACACCTGAAGCAGTAGGAGCAAAGACATGGAGGAGCCACACTATAGCTCTGCCCTTGCACTAACACACGTATCCGCTCATCGTTCTCCACCCGCTTTTGTCCATCTCGCGGTACAATCAACTCATACGTGGGCATGCCCCTGGGAGGGGTGCCATGCTGCTTCACGAGTTCAAAAAAGCTCGTTCTGATATTTTGTAGCGCCACTATACATACAGTTCTATATCTAAACTGATTTTAGCTCACCGTTCTGATATTCTTCATCCTACAGATTGTGAGTGCAAAAGTATGGGCTAAGAAAAACACCGGTGCTCCTTTTACTTTTACATATTTCGAAGGATACAGCGAAACTGGCAGCAAACCGTGGAAGAGAGAATGTGTTTTCCATGATTCTGTTCAGCGCATAGCCAAAACACTATCATACTGAGGAGCTATGATATCACCTTTTGGGCGATTGATAATCGAAGGGTCAATTTTTATTGGAATGTTGAATGCTTCAGGTGATCGCGTCCCGTCTCGCACACTACGTAAAGGATCTTCATAGCAATTCGCTCTATATTGCATCTTATTCTTCATGGAACAGCCCTGTAGAGGCAGACCATTTCAAACTGAAGTGCGTTAAGGCCCCAACACTGCACTTATACTGCAGAAAAGATCCATCCTAAGAGAGACCTGAGCTTGCATTGTGCTCCAGAGCCGTCACACAGACAGCGTTATTCAGCAAGAGTAATGCACTTGTGTCGTGGAAACTCCGCTATGGTTTTCGCCTTTCCCATTTGTATTTTCAAACGGACTTCCACAAAACCTCGGCTTACTAATTGCAGGAATTTAGCTCTTAGCTGATGCAGTCCAACAGATTCCGATAAGAGAACGTTGTGCAAACAAAGCTGGAAGTGGGCGCACTTCAGACAGAGCAAAGATTAATTTATTCGCACCGTCTACAAGTATAGTTCTTAAAAGTTCACATAAATTTTACTCAGCAGTTCAGATGTTCAGCAGCGTCAAGAATCAGTCATATCACGTTAGACGCAAATGCTATTCCACTAATCTGTTTTTCGGCCGCACTGACGAGGAGAGCCTCCAAACATGCGGTGAGCGTTTGCGATGCAATTTTTACAGAATGTAGGGTCCCGCGTGAGAGTCCAAAACCATAGTGGGTTTTTTCAGAATGCTCTTCTGTGCTCGAAAAAAGGCATTGAGAATGTGAGCGAAGTTCATTACTCCCTGCTGCCATCCCACCAAATCTGGTCGGTTGGCGCACTGGGTAGTGTTCTCGCCTCGCAAGAACTACTCGTGGGTTCGATCTCCACTACGCTAGAGTTTTTGCATTCTGCGATCTATCGTCAGTGAGACCCTTTATCCCCATTTCCAACACATTTTTGAACAAGAACATGGCAACAAATGTCGTTTACGTGCTGCAATTCAAGGACTATGTAGGCAACACAAGGTTCTTAACGCGCTCTAAAGTAGGTGTAGCTCGTGAGTGGACTAAGTTACTGCGCTGCAAAAATTCAGGTGGGACTTGTGTGACGCATTTTTTCCGATTTCGGACCACTGCGGGAAGACACGGCGAGCTAGCGGCCTTAAAATGCGTAAGCGAGCAAAACACTAAAGACACTTTGGATGACTTGCTCACAGCTATCCAGCTGCCTAAACTACCTTAGCCCATCTGCCATTTTAGTGCGGCGGACGGGAGCTGCAAAGTTTCTTTCGGTGCTTACTCGCCCATGTTTGTGTTTTTGACACTCGCAACGCCACCTTTTCAGCTCGAAGAGCTCTATCGAACGGTATCAATTTAGAAGCATTTCAGAAAAATCGATTTTTTGACAATTTCCCGCACTCCAAAGCCTGTCTCGCAATTGCTCTAAGGGTGTCTGAACACCCTTAGAGCAATTGCGGAGTAAGGCAGCTGGAAATTTTTTATAAATTTATTCAAACGCTCGTTCTACAGGCTGTCCCCCTCGATTGAAAAGTACAATTCCATATGCATTGTTCACGGCGCACTCTGAAGGCTAGCTAGACGGCCTTAGAAAAAATCCTGAATAGGGCGGCCGGAAATTTCTCCAAACGGTTCGGAACAGTACTGAGGATTTCGCTTTTCCCAGTAAGAGAAGATAAAAGCGCAGTGGACATGGGCTCGTTCACTCGACTGATAGGTTCGATTTTGCATGCATTGTGCACGGCGCACTTGCGGAGCATTCCTGGTATAACAGCGCACTGGCAACGTACACCATGCTTGAGATACTCCGAGAGCATGCATGCCCTGGGAAATAAGCTGCTCTAATCGCAAAGCCTGCTCTTGTCACTTTTTGGGCCACCCATGGCGAAAATTTGAGTGTTCTGATAAAGTTGTATAAATGTTTGTGTAGAACTCGAACTCGAAGGGGCGAATCAAACGGTGAAAACCTTTTTTTTTTCAAAAATCTTAAAACTGAAGGAGTTATTAGCATGCGACGGTTTGCTCCAGGACGCTCAAAGGCAAGCTCTATAGAACAGTTGTAAGACCTGCCCTCCTCTACGGCAGTGAGTGCTGGGCCCTGGGTAAGGCGCAGGAGCGGCAACTGCACGCGGCAGAGATGAGGATGCTGAGGTGGGCATGTGGATGGACCCGTCGGGACAGGATGCGAAACGAGGATGTTAGGGCAGTGATGAAGACTGCCCCGATCCAGCTGAAGATGAGGGAGCAGCGCCTAAAGTGGTACGGACACGTCCTCAGAAGGCCAGAGAATCACCTCGTAAGGTTGGCCCTAGATTACGAGGCACCCGGAAAGCGTCCGAGAGGAGCCCCTAGGAAAAGATGGAAGGACGTCATCAAGAGAGATCTCGCCGAAGTCGGCGCCACGGCAGATGACGCCCTTGATAGGATGAGGTGGCGACAGATCACAAGAACAGCGGACCCTGCGACTGCGCGGGACTAAACGCTCAGGAGAAGAAGGAGAAGAAGAATCGCAAAGCCTGCTCTTGTCACTTTTTGGGCCACCCATGGCGAAAATTTGAGTGTTCTGATAAAGTTGTATAAATGTTTGTGTAGAACTCGAACTCGAAGGGGCGAATCAAACGGTGAAAACCTTTTTTTTCAAAAATCTTAAAACTGAAGGAGTTATTAGCATGCGACGGTTTGCGACGGTATTTTTCCGCTACAAACCGTTACTCGGATCCATCACAGTGGTGGGGGGCACACAACTATATCTGTTAACCGCGGCGAATCCGAATATATTTTTTAGGAATTTTGTCTTCTGGAACTTCGTCACTTTCACGTCAATTTGTTATGTGATTTTTAGTCATGTGCCCATCCCCCAACTATGATAGATCCGGAAATCCCCTTTTTCGTGAAAATACAACAGTGATCTCGACTCGACCTGCCAAAAAATTGTGAGTATGCCGCAGATAAAGCGTCTATGCATACCTGCCATATTCACAGCGGGAAGTTCCGCCTATAGATTGAACATAAATTGTACCTACTTCGATAACACAATCAATACGCTAAACGAAAGCAAACAACACTTTGTTGCACCTGTTTGAATGCTTAAAAGCCGTTCGTCTTCAGAGGTCTAGGGATGCTTGGGAGCTCTTAGTTCGTACACTACACCCGATCTCGCTAGCATATGGTCTAGAACCAACAACGCGACGCGCCCCAATTCACCAAATTAGCAAAACGAACTCACACGGCTTCACATCACTGAGTGTAGCCATGTCGCTAATACTCATGGTTAAAGTACCATGTGCCAGATTCAAAAACCGCTTACCGCTCTCTAACGGTGAAAATACCGCCAAATACCGATGCTGACGAATGTCATATCAGGGGGTTTGGCGGTATTTTCACCGTTAGATGGCGGTAAGCGGTTGATCAATCCGGCCCAGTAGCGCAAGACCCTCATTAGACCGTCCATACCACTCCTGGCCCTTCAGCTCGAAGTAAGCGGGATCATTTGTGGTGCACATTTATTTTGTTCATGCTTGGACTTCTAACAACATTCCAGGGCGCTTCGAACGCAAAAATCACGGTCTCGAACGCCAAAACTCCTTGTTAAAGTCGCTGTCGTGGGGAACTTCGACTATGTTTGCGGGTGGTATTAGTAAGCTGCCACGTCGTTTACCCACTAGGTGTTCCTTATGACCTCCTCCTAGCTCTCTGCCACTCTCCCCAATATGTGCGTTCCCGCACTCCCCACTCCTGATCTGATAAACCACCCCACTTTCAGTGCAGTTTCCATTTTTAGGGTATGGACAAATAACACAACTACCTGGTATGCACTGCCTGTCGTGGAGTCTGTTCCATACAAGTGGCTTTTGATGGTGCCCCTAGTAACATTGACTAGAAGAACAACACCAGCATGATGTCGACGCTTTTTGCTATCGTAGCAGATCCACTTCTCAGCGTTGGTGACGATGGATTGGGGTACGCTGCTGTCCCTGCGCTGCGAGGAAATATTTCGATGGTGTTGGCTTATTTGTTAATACCGCTGAGCTGGCGCGGAACCTATTCTACGCAACGGCTCACCTTCCTAATGGCATGCACGTGGTTTACGAAGGTCAGCACCTCCAGGAACCTCCAGCACTCAAGCTATCAGACTCGCGTCTAGATGAATTACTTGCAGGTGTTCTTCGCCGACAACCGTTTCGAGTTTCTTTAGTGTTAAGGTCTTCATTCTCCTCTTCGAAATGCTAACACCATACTTATAAAGTCCTACCCAAATGCCTCGAATGGGGTACAACCGTGTTGCCGTGTTTGTAGTCGTGTAGTACGTAGGCGCGCGCTCGATAATTCAGGTCAACCTACATCACCGCTTTTCTTCTAAATAACAAACTGTATAACTCATAAGCGCACCGACATTCTAGTGCTGCATTAGATGCCGTTTCAGATGTTTGCAATCCTACGACACAGATCCTGGGCATAGCTCCAAAACAGCGAATGTAAACTGAACGAAACTTTTTCTACACAGCGTAGTATAACTCAAAACATGTGACTCAGCATGATCCGCTAGTGCTACCTTTAAAGTTTTATTACTACTGACTAAAGTAGGACTAAAGAGGGCGAAAGCGTGATACAAAACTGTATGGGGATTTCCTAGGAATAGTCTCACAAATGCGGTCCCACCGACAGAGAGCTACAATGTGATGTAGCTGATAGTACAACCATGATCACGTTTTAGGTCATAATATAGACTTCGTCGACGCGTACCTTCTCAGCAGAGCCGACCTACCAACATTCAGCGGTCCTGTCTCAAAGGACGGGCTCAAAACTGCATTCAGGAATTGCCCATCACATCAACAAATCACAAGATCGCCATCGACATTCTGAAGGGTCATTACGATGGCAAGGTAACAGCACGGCAGATATTGTTAACGAGCTCGCAAACCTTCCTGCCTGAAGAAATCTGATGCCGTTATGCAAAAGTATGTATGCTTTAAGCAACTCTGCTCCTACGGAAATGATAACAATGAAATAGGAATAGTAGCTATATTAGGACTATCTTACACCATCGCTCATCCCGATCGAAGCCTAATGGTAAGCTTCCTTATCGATCGCGCGACGCTATGAATCGATATACGATGGAAGCTTATAATTAGGCTTCGCTCGGCTGAGCGTTGGTGCAACAAAGGCCTTACCCTACAAGTTGCCACGATATGTGAGTAGCGCGATATACGACAAAACATCGAGAAAAAACAACTCCCGAACTCATCTGTCTTTTAACCGACATCGAAACGAATCTTCACTTCAAGAAATGAAATGCAAAAGTCGACACGGTCAGCTCGATCAATCATATTATTTCTACGTCAACTCAGAATCGCCTACAACCTTCCGTCCCACCACCAACGACAATCCCACAAACAGATGCTAAATCTGCTCCGCTACAGACCATACCTCCTTCACTTGCCGAATGTACCCAACACCATCAAGCAGGATCAGAATTGTGAGAAAAAAAACACCTCTGCTACAACAGCCTGTCTGACAAACATGGCCTTTAGAGACCAAGTCCATTCTGAGTGATCGTCTCTCATTCATGCTCGACGTGTTTCACACGTCAGTGCACGCAAGCGCCATAACGACAGTTAAACGGCGCTGGTGCAATACACTCTTCCACACTCCCTTACACGTAAATTGCAACTCATCAATGACGTCTGTCAGCTGAAGAGCACCATGGAAAGCCATTTCTTCCTCGAATTCAACCGGCGCAACGGCGCTCTTTAGACATCCCCGTGAGGGGGTAGAGCGAGTGACGCTGAGCCGTCAATCGCGGACGAGATTACCGCGCGCACAGGGATATTATAGGGTGTCCAGGGCATTACTGCTAGTATATAATGAGTATTGGCTCAACAAATCATTCACGAGAGGGCATCTGAAGGACAAATCAGTGCACCGGGAAGATGATTTGGAGCACTTCTTCAAATGTTCACGAAAATAGTCTTTCTCAAAGGTACACTCACAATAACTTTCGTTCTTCAATAACGTTCACCTAACAAAACCAACGTTACTTGCTATCTAGCATTGTCAAGACGAAAATAGCAGGGTAGTCGTAGTCATGCAGTAGCAGCATGCCCAGTTTCTTATATCCCTTTAAAAATGACGTATTCCAGCTATGTAAGAATCGAGTCTTTTAGTTACTGCAAAAGGCTCGTAAAGTAAGGGGGCACCACAAGAATTATTATTCGCGTGTTTATGTGGGGGGGGGGGGGTAGTGTAAGCCTAACTCCAGAGGTTTGTTCAACCTCCTTCTAAATAGCTTCGACTTTTTCTACGCAAATCTGGTTAAATAGTTCGGGTGTCTGAACTGCAGTACCACGGATGTCCTTTGGTCAATTGCCGAAAAAGTCGCTTTGAAGCATAAGCGGCTTTTTTCAATAAATTTTAAAAAGTCAAGTACTTGTGGAAATAAGCACATATTTGAGCTCAGCAGCTCGAGCTCTATCGTTGACATATAAATCTACGTAGAGTTGAACAATGCATATAGGCCCGACACAATCAATCGAATGGGTAATAGAGTGACCGTTTGTGGAGTTTTATCGGAAATTCCCCGCCCTTTTTAGGAATTGCTGTACTCTGTCCGGGCGAGACTTTAGAGCACATTGTGAACAATATAGAATATATAGAAGAAAACCTATTAATCGAGTAGGGCGACCGCTAGCAAGTGCACGCGCGGGCGAGTTCGTAGCGCAATATCTCTATCAAGTTCGAATCTTTCCGACTGCAACTCGAGGACATCGTAGGCAGCTCAAGTTTCTTGGCATGATTTAAAGCACAACGGTGTCGCTGGTGAATGAACTAAGTTAACGTGCTGCGAAAATGCGGGTGAGGCTTCTGTGATCCATTTTTTCCATTTCAGTAGATCACTGAGGGAAGACGCGACGAACAAACGGCCTCAAAATGCGTGAACGAGCAGAAGTCTGAAGACACTTTACGAGAACTTGCTCACGAATACCCAGCTACCTAAACGGCCTTAGCCCCACCTGCCATTTTAGAGCGGCGGACGGGAGTAAAGTAAGGCGGTGTAAAGTTTCTTCGGCACTTACTCGCCCATGTTTGTGTTTTCGACACTCACAATGCCACCATTCTGTTCAGCTCGAAGAGCCCTATCGAATGGTATCAAATTAGACCGATTTCAAAAAATCGATTTTTTGACAATTTCGCATCGAGGGCGAGGCTGCTCGAGGCCGCGGCAGACGGACGATGACGTCATCGAAAACCATTACCCCGGAATTGGGCCATGTTTGATACCATTCGATGAAGCTTCTCATGCTGAATTGAAAGGTGTTATTTACAGTAGGAAAAGGTGTAATCTAGGCGAGTAAGAGCGAGGAGAGCAACGACCGTGGTTGTGCTAAATTGCACGCGCGAAGGTGTTCTGATCGCGGTAACTCCGTCATTTGTGAACTTTTCCAGTTGCAGCTTGTGGGTTTTGTAGGGTGCAAAATGCGCTAGCAGCGTGCTGAAACACAGCAGTCTACCTTATGATTGGAGAAAGTTACAGCGGTGCGAAAAGACAGGTTAGCCCCTGTGTGACACCCCTACTCTGCTTCTGCGCTCGAAGAGCGCAGAACCCAGCCGAAGTCTCCCCTGGGCGACGAAAGCAGTTTCCACACAAGCACGGCTACTGAACTCCTAGGCACGTTGGACGACGTGTTCGGCACGGCTACTGATAAAGCGCTAGCAGCATGCTGAAACACAGAAGTCTAGCTTATGATTGGACAACGTTACAGCGGTGCGAAAAGGGAGGTTAGCCTTGTGTGACACGATTTTTTGTCAGTCGACCCCTGCGGAAAGTCGAAGAGAGCTAACGGCCTACAAATGTGCATGCGAGCAGAACACTTTAGGTGCTTTAAGATGATGCGTTCACATTTTCCTAGCTGTTTAAACTGCCTTATCCCCAGCTGCCATTTTAGGGCGGCTGACTTAGCGGTTGAAGTTTCCTGCGCCCTTACTCGCCCATATTTGAGTTCTCGACACTCGCAATAACACCGCTAGCTGCAGCATGAAAGGCTCTATCGAACGATGTTGATCTCGACCAATTTTAGAAGAATTGATTTTTGACAATTTCCCGTCGTGGTCAGGGGCGAGCCTGTGCGGGCGATTACGTCATCGAAATCGATATTTTCGAAATTGACCCAATTTCTTCGTTCAAAATCATCTAGGGGTTATTTGGGGCGCTGATACGAATCCGATGTCCGTTTTTGAAAATTTC